>JAQPPZ010001195.1:0-1250000 GCA_028583015.1 Wollemia nobilis
CATGTTTTATGTGTGAGTGTTTTCTATGTTTTTTTGTTTTTTTTTATTGTCTATTGTTGGACGTTTTTTATTTTTATTTTTTTAAAATTTTTAGGTTTTGGTTGTGTTTAATTTTCATGTTTTTTTTGGGTTATGTCTTTATAGTGTTCTATTGTTTTTGTCTTGTTTGTGTTTTGTTATGTGGTTATTGTGTTTTTCTATGTGGTTTGTGTTGTGGTTTCTTTTATCTTATTGTGCGTGTTTGGTTGTGCTTTTATTTTTGACACACTCAAGGAGTATGTTTTTTATTTAATTTTATTATTTTTTTTGTTATTTACTTATTTTTAAATTGGTTTTGTGTGTTTGTTTGCTCCTTGAGTATGTCAAAGGTGGTAGGCTAGGTCCGAGTCCTGGGTGTTTTTGGCGGAATGGATACCCCTACCTCCTTAGGTCTTACCCAAAGTGGCATCCCTTTTGGGATGTTTTCCACAAATAATAAGAAAAAAAAAATATCCAATCACACACCATAACAATATAAAGGTATTTCATTTCCGTGGATATTAATACACAGATGATCGTTAATATTGAACTTCAAAAAGCTCCGAGGACTATTCACACTTGTTAATGCTCTCCAACTCTCAAACAAGGGATCCATAAAATTTTGACCAGATGCATACATCATATCAATATGCATGCAAATTTGTATTCTTGCCCTGATGAAATCCACAATATAAATTGATCTTTCTTGTGCAATTTTGATCAAAGTATTCATTTTTTCCAACATTGGAAGAATTCCACACAATGTAAGAAGAGTTTCAAAGTCACTCATTCGAAAAAGTAAATCTTTAGCCTTATCAACCGCCCTACGATTTGCATACATAAACCCTAACAAGGATTGATATTCTTTGAAAACTCTTAATGCCGGTAGATACATCGAAATCCACCTAGTATTCACTTCTTTCAACAATTTTTTACCTTTGGTAACTCCTAGTGCAAACTGTTGAAACTTTGAAAATATTTTTGGACTACGTGAAAAATATTAATGAATTTCACGGACAAGCTCTTCCACTCTGGCAACATTTGTAAATGTATCCATAATTTTGTATGCAAGATTGTGAGCCATGCAATGAATAGAGATCAAATATGGAGTAACCGATGTTTGTAGTCTAACACAAAGACCATTCCTGTGTCCTTGCATTGTAGTAGCACCATCAGCTCCTACACATATTAACTTAGTGGCTATTTCAATTTCATTCATTCCTACTTATTCTTTTAAACTAGTTACAACAACATTGTAAATGTTTTTTGCATTACAATTTTCCACCATTTTACGTATTCCTAGTAAATGAGGTTGCCTTGAATGATTTTCCAATGTGTAAACATGCATGCAAATCCAAGATGTATTGTCAACTGCAGTCACCTCATCAATTGAAAGTGAAATGAATTTTGCCTTTTTTACTTTCTCTCTGAGGTCATTCTGCTCAACTAATGATAGATATTTTACCATTTCCTAACCACTTCGATCTGACCAATGAGCGTTGGCTAAGTTTTGCACATTAGCTACTCGAAATAGAGATTTATAATCTATGAAATCAGACATAGGTCTACCCTTCTTAAGAATAGAAAATACAACAACAAACTGCAAACTTTTTGAAGCTAAAGTTAACTTATTCATTTTTTAAAATTGGGCTTGAATCGTTGCACCTTTCTCAACCAATGTTTGCTTTTGTTTCATTTCTTTATCATATTCTTCCATATATCTCATATGTGTGCACTCTGATGCATCCTTCCACCTATAAGTTTTTTGTGTTGCTCGATCACCTTCTTTTGTTTTGATATAAACCTTTCCACAATGTTTTTCTACTGTATCTTTCTTAAGTTACAATATATGCTCCTTTCCGTGTTTCCAACTGCAAATTACGCATCTTAATTCTGTTATATCATCACTACTATTATCTGGCAGCACTGGATCAATAAATGGAAATTCTGATATCCAATCAGGCTAAAATGATCTGTTAATTGTCCACCTAGATAACCTTGCACATTTATTTTTTTTAGATGAAGATTCTTTGAAAGTAGGGACTACATAAGAACTATTAGTTTCTTTTCCACTTGGCGTGTTAGATTCAGGAATCTCTTCATGTTGTTGTTTGATTTGATTGAGATTATCTTCATGTGTGGACTGTTGATTATCGTGGATATGTGGAAGTGGAGGAATACTAGGGTTAACCATGTTTTCTGTAGATATAATTATAGTGTCAATAGTAGATTCATTATCACTATGGCATTTAAAAGCATACTAGTGTTTTCTACAGATAAAAGTGAACAAAGCCATCAACCAAAAAACACACTTCTTTATGAATTGAGGACATTATATTTAAAATTAACAAAGTAAAAAAATTAACTGGTGAGTAAAGGTGTTCATACCTTCAGTTTGTGCAGATGTTGATGGCAGACTGGGTTTTGAAATATTAGGAAAGTATTTGAGGATACTCCTTTTATTGGAAGACTCTCCTCCCTTCTTTCCACTGCCTATAGTTGACATTTTTACCTGTATGAATAGAATAATAACATGAACAAAGAACATCATTTTTAAATATGAAAATAACAGGTATAAAAGAGAACTACTACTAGAGACAACAAAATCTATGACTATCCCATGAATATTGTTCGCAGGTAGAATAAACCTCCTTATTGAGTGTCCATTAATAAAATGAAAAATAAAATTTAATGGTAAAAGAAGCATACAAATAAATTGAGTCACCTTCTATCGATCACCTTCTGCCAATCACCTTCTATCGGTCACCTTCTGCCAGTCGCCTTCTGTCGGTCACCTTATGCCAGTTGCCTTCTTCCAGTCGTCTTCTACCAGTTGCCTATTGTCATTCGCCTTCTGTCAGTCACCTTCTATCAGTTGCCTTCTGCTAGTCGCCTTCTGTCAGTCGCCTTCTGTCAATCGCCTTCAGTCAGTTGCCTTCTGTTAGTCGCCTTCTTCCAGTCACCTTCTTCCAGTCACCTTATTCCAGTCGCATTCTACCAGTCACCTTCTGCCAGTCACCTTCTACTAGTCGCCTTCTATTAGTCACCTTCTGCAAGTCATCTTCTACCAGTCGCCTTCTGCCAGTCGCCTTCTTTGATCACCTTCTACAAGTCACCTTCTATCAGTTACCTTTTGCCAATCATCTTTTGGAAGTTGCCTTTCGCCATTCGCCTTCTGTCAGTTACCTTATGTTAGTCACCTTCTGTCAGTCACCTTCTGCCAATCACCTTCTAGCAGTCGTGGACTCTGGTTTTGTCATTTGTATCGCTCGTTATCCGAAAAAAATGTTGTAATTGTATGGGAGTCATTGTCAGGGTTAGCTATATATAATGGGGTACAAGGGGTGATTTGGGTGGGATATTTCTTATTTTAAATAAATTCAGGGCAAAAATTGGGTGGGAAACCTTATGACAGCAAGGCAAATTTACCCTCAAAAAAATTATATCCTGAAATTTTCGGGTGAACGGGCCGACCTCTATGGTCCCAAAAATCACAAAATTGACATTTTGTAAATTCGAAAATTCGCCACTAAGCAAAACCTTGCTTCTTTCCATTTGTATCTTCCTTCTTGATCCTTGTACAAAATGTTTGAAACCCTATCACCGTATTTGTCTTGAAGTAATCTTATCCAAGGTTTCAAATCTGGATTTAAATTGAGTGGTTTTTATCACACCAAATATCCATCCAAATAGAATTTTTTTCTCTAGTTCCCACCACCCATATTAAACCTTTAATCATAAGATCAATATTTTTTTATAATCTATTCTAAAGAGAAGAACCATTTGGAAGAGAGAATGCAATAAATATTAAACTTGGGTTATTGGGATCAACATACTTAAAAAAATTCTTACCCATTGTCTTTGAGACTCTTTGTACAATCTCTAGATAACATTTCCTCTAAGAGCTAATTTTACATCCGTAAGAGCTCTTAAACCAAGACCTCCCCTAGTTTTGTCATCACACAACTTACTCCATTTCACCAAAGGAAATTTTCTTTTATCATGTAAACCTGACCATAAAAATGATTGCATAATAAAGATTAAACTTTTTTCAACTTATTTTGGCATAGAATACAATGACATATAATATGTTTGAATGGCTTGTAATATTGACTTAATTAATTGGACTTTTCTTGCTAATGATAACCATATACCTTTCCGAGATGGAAGTTTATTTTTAACTTTACTAATTATTGGATTCCATAAATATATCCTCATTCTCCTCTCAAATAAAGGCATATTTAGATAATTTTTTAGTAAATTTACCTCCTCCATTTGAAGCAACTGTTGGTCAAATATCTGCCTAAAATGCAAACATGCGTTTGTGCACCCTAGACATGGCCAACATTGAAAGGTCGAAGGAAAGAAATGTCCTCCATGCCAATATCCAGAGAGGGCTAGCTCCCTTACTAATCCTACACCGACTGAAGTCTAAAGTTGCAGGAAATAAATTAGAAAAAACGGAAATAAATGGGAAGTATAGCCATAGTTCGAAGATGTAGGATTGGGGATAGACTAGTAGTAGGAATTCCACCCAAGTGTCACAACAACATATAATAGAAAGGAGGTAAAAGAATCCACTTACAGTTCCTTGGAGATAACTTCCATAATCACATTCCAGTATCACACTTACACCAGCAATGACCAAATCCAGGTGTAAAATTTGAACTTAACACCAGATAAAAAACATGAATATAAAATAGAAATGCTTGAACAAAAAGAAATCACACATAGAAACTGCTTGCAAAATAAAAAGCCACAATCTCTTCTATTTATGCATAAAACTTGAATAGTTTTTCTGTAGAGTCTATCCTCTTTTATTACATTGAAAATATATAGTATTTATAGAGGTTTTTGCCTCTTTCATTTAATACACAAGAAGACAAAATGTCCATGGATCAGGAACTTGCGAGAGGAATTTCCTCCTTGAAAACTCTCCTTTGATGACAACGATCTAGCTTTGATGGATAGGACCTTTGAATGGTTGATCAACTTGGGAACAAGTGCATTGGAATACATCAAAATGGAGGAAAACAGGGAAATTGGTCATTGAATCTTGGCCGCATTTGTGCTTTGGAAATCTGTGTTTGCCCAGGAATTTTTTTTAGAAAAGAGGTGAAACTGGTAGGTGGTACCTTTGGAAATTATGAAAATCATCCTGTGGAACCTAATCCTGCATTCTTCCAACATAAAATCTGGGAACATAGCTCCTTTTGCCCCAACTATTAAATTCCTATCATTCCCTAGACTGGACACCTTTGAAAAGGTTCCTGGGTGTTTGAAAATAGTTTCATCCGAAACAAGACAACCATTCTTTGTAAAACAAATTCGGGCGAAACACCCTATTGCACATTTACATTTATCACATATTCCATGCTAAAAAAATTCATCTATGTTTCATTAGCCAAGACTTCTCCTTTTACGTCCTTCTTAATGCTTTTTTCGGCTTTGGGACCACTTGTACCTTGTTTCACCTCAAGGAGAGACGAATGGAAGCTTCACCCCTTACTTGGGGTGAAAGTGTCGTTGACCACATCCATTTGACTATTCCTTATTATGACACACGAGTTTATCCCAAATAATATTTACTTTGAAGAGGTGACTTCGTTAACTATGCACCTTCCCATTCTCCATTATTTGCTTTTGTTTTCATTCCTTTACCTTGGGCCCATAATGTTATCTTCCCTATGATATGGTTTCGCCCCAAGGAGGGGAAAAAGGGATTTTTGCCCCTCACTTGGGGCAAAAATACCTTTGAATTTTCTTCTTAGCCACTAACGTATTCCATTTATTTGTTTTCTTTCAAAAATGCTTTCACCTCTAAATGAAGGCACATGGGGATTTTACCTCTCACAAGGGGAAAACATGCTCTTCAAATACTTGTCGCAACACCCAGATTTTAACCCCACATGCGCACTTTCATTAACAATATACTATAAATTATGCTTGTTCAATATTCATGCCTTGGCGCATCAAAACAATATTATGTCATTCTATCCCAAACATTGAGGCATGACACTTTAATTTTCTTTGGGCTGTGCTTTCACCCCAAGGAAGGGTGAACGAGAATGTTGCGCCTCACTTGGGGCGAAACCCTTGTTGAATTTTCCATGGGCTTCTCTTAAATGACATTTACCCCTAGGTGAGGTGAATGGTGCTTTCTCCCTACCTTTGGGGTGAATGTACTTCACACTTATGCTTTCGAACCTTGACACCGAGCCCACCACGAACTTGCTTTTGAAGATGTAATTTCGTCTCAAGGAGGGGCGAAAGGGATTGCTTTTCCATAGTGGCTTAGATATATTTTCAAAGAAATGTGTTTGCCTTTGTCATGTTTTGGCCTTGGACCTCCGCATTGCCCATCCTTAACTTGTTTTTACTTTTACTACATGAAATAAAGGCATTTCACCCCTAAAATGCCTGGAAATGGATTTTTGCCCCGAAAGTGCCCGAAAATGGATTCTTGGTGATACAGCTTCCTGGGGCCATAACTTATGATCCGTTAAACCGATTACCTATTGTAATAGATCGTTGGAAATCTTGGAACGAGATCTAAAATAGAAAAATTTATTTTCAATCCATTTCATCCATTTCTCATCCCCTTTTGAGGCCTCTAAAGTCCTCATATTGCATTTTTAAGTTGTGTTGGAGAAATTTCTCAGGACAAAAACTTTAATATATCTCAATCCATTCGGGATATTGGGGTGATTATTTCACCATAAGTCTAATTTTTCAATTCCTCTATTTTGGATAAATTTTCAAGTCAATAGGTATCCATTTAGGCTGATTTCCCAAAAATAGTCGTTTTCCAATTTTTGCCCTTTTTGAATTTTTATTGTAGTGTGGCAAAAATGCCAACAACAACCTACAAATTCTTGCTTTGATATTAGTAGGAGTGTTAAGCAAGTAAATTTTGGATTTAGTCCTATTAATTTTTTTTCCTGAAGCTCTTTCATACTCTTTTAAAAATTTATTCAAAGCTTTGGCCTCATTTATCCTTGCCCTTCCAAAAGGGTTGTATCATCTACAAACTATTGATGAGTGATGTTATCGATGTTATTACTAACCTTAAGTCCACTTATAAGCCCATATTTGTAAGCCTTCTTAAGTTCCTACTCAAAACTTCTGCCATAATAATGAACAAATAAGGAGATAGAGGATCTCCTTGTCTAAGGCCTCTCTTGGCTTTAAAAGATTCTATCACTAACATATTGATCAACACTAAATAAGAAACTGTAGAGACACAAGATTTAATATATCTAACTCATTTATTTCCAAAACTAAGCTTATCTAATACTACAAAAAAATCTCATTTAACCCTATCATAGGCTTTACTCATATCAAGTTTTAAGATCATAGCTTTCTCTTTTCTTGAACTTGCTGAACGTATAATTTCATGATCTACTATAATCCCATCCAGAATTTGTCTCCCTTTAAAAAATCCTCCTTGCTCTTCTAAAATAATTTTATCTAACAATGGCATTAATATATTCACCATCACTTTGGAAATAATCTTATAAGCCATATTACATAGGCTTATGGGTCTAAAAGAATCAAACAATTCAACATCCTTATTTTTTGGAATTAGGGTAAGATAAGTTACATTTATTTTATAAGGAATGTATTGTTTTACCCTAGACTGCTCCACTGCCACCAATAAAGAATCCTTCACTATATCCCAATTATGTTGGTAAAAACCTGTAGAGAACCCATATGGACCTAGGGATTTATCCTTATTAAAAGAGAAAAGAGCTAAATAAACTTCTTCTAGAGTAATAGGCTCCATCAGTTTCCTATTGTCTTCATCTCGCTATAGCTAAAGGAACATCTTGAAGAAGTTTATCATTAAGAACTTCGGTCTCCTTTGAACCTAGAATATTTTGATAAAATGACTTTGCCTCTTTTCTAATTTCATTTCGATCTTCAATCCAAACCCTTTCTATTGATTTAATTCTACTAATTCTAGAATATGATCTCTGTAATATAGCCATCATATGAAAAAAAATTATATTTTTATCTCCTTTTAACCAAGTCTATTTTGATTTTAATCTCTAGAATTTCTCTTCCTTACTCAAAATATTATGATAGCCACTAAGCAACTCCCTTTCCTATGAGCTTTTTTTATTTTCATCATCTTTTTGGAATTTTGAAAGTTTATCTTTTAATTCTTATTTCTTCTCAAAAATATTTCCAAAGGTGTTCTTGTTCCATTCTTTTAATCTAGATGTCATAGCTTTAATTTGGTTTGGAAGAGCATACAACCCACCATTACCTAAAGAATTTCAAGTTTGAGCTATCATATCAACAAATTGAGGATGGTCTTCCCACATTTGCTCATATTTAAAATATGATCTTTTTTGAATTCACTTACCATCATTTTAACTCTTATTGGCTAGTGATCTGAACCAATCCTTGTTAAGGTATTTATTTTAGCACAAGTTCCTTCATCTAGCCAATGATCTGAGAGAATGCATCTATCTAATTTTTCTGCTATTAGGTTTTGGCCTCTCCTATTGTTGGTCCAAGTATAGTTGTCTTCTTCAAACTCAACTTCCCATAGATTTTTGTTTTGAATAAAATATGATAAATATTTCATACTTTGGGTCAATTTTCTAATTCCCCCAAATTTTTATTAATCTTGGTAATGGCATTAAAATCTCCAATGACCAAGCTATTGTAATATGACTATGTGGTCATAATGTAATAAGACTGGATCTCATTTCAACCCCATATAACCAATAAAAAAAATCAAGTTCATTTTGATTATTGTTTCATAAAGAAATGACATTAGTATCAATGTGGTAAGTGTAGGTGAAATAAACAACTATTGATTGATGTTGTACCTTCACCTCTCAAGGCTTATTCCTTTGTATTTTGTAAAGGAAAAAAGGAAAAAAGGAAAACTTGAACATTTGGTTTACTTCAAATTTGCTATGTTAATTTTGTGGCCTGATAATATTATAATTTATTTAAATATCCAATGGACGCACATGATTTCATCTTCCAAAGTTTCTTATTCTCTTATCAGAAAAATGACATGTATGCACCAACTAAAGCATTGGATTGTATATTTTATCCAAGGTTGAAGCATTAAATATTTATGAGTTGTTTGCTCATATTGATGGAAAGATCAAATGTGAAAGCTCTTGTTGAACTATTGTGATATATAGAGATCCAAAAAATAATCTATATGTATTTATTTAACAACAATATGTATAATTGTAAGGGTTTTGGGTCAAACATTGAGGAGTAAGGTTTTTCACATTGTGGACCAAGGTTCCAATACCATGGGTGAACCTTAACATTTGTCAATTGGGTTTAGGAAAAACACAAGGGAGCAAAAAGTTCTATAGTATGAGCTAAGGTTCTAGTCCCAAGAGTGAACCTTAACACAATCAAATGGTATGAGATCATGCAATTAAAAATATGGCTTCTAAAATTAGAAATTGAGTTCAAATCTAGCAAGGCAATATATGCATTATATTGAGGGTTATAACTAACTTGTGCCATGTGTTTCTTTAACATTTCATATTGATCATCACTTAGCCCTCATTTATATTGTTATTATGAATGGTCTTGATTCATTAATGGGTAATATACAAATGACATTCATTTGGGGTACATCAACATAGATCATTACTTAGTCGAGTTGGTTATAAGTACACCACTCAGCTAAAAAATTATAATATTTTTCCTATGTTATAAAATTTATTGTGCTACGATACATCATATTTGTGTCTCATTTCCTTATCTCATTCCTTTTAGTTTATTGTTATGTTTGTTAGGATATTTATTATTAGGTGAAATTATGTTTTTTTAATGGTATTAGAAGCATAATGCAAATACTTGAGAAATTGAAAATTTTAAAGAAATTGTGTGACAATTTTTTTACAAGTGAGGGTGTAGTGGGATTTGAAAGTAATTGTGAGATTTAGTATATTCCATTGATTCTTGTAGTTGGATGTGCACTCTAAGGTCAACTAACTATAGGGCGAAAAATAATTTTATAATGTTCTTTGAATTTTTGAGGCCAACCAAATCTTTGTGTGGGATTTTTAAAATTCTTTGATTTTTTTGAGGTCAATCAATTTTGATTAGGATTTATGAAATTCTTTATATTTTCCAAGGGCATCAAAATTTTGATGGACTTAAAATTATTTGAATTTCTCGAGGCTGACCAAATTTGGGTGGTTTCATAAGAATACTTAAAAATTTTCAAGGCTAACATATTTGGGATGAGAGATATGTTTTTATAACTTTTTAAAGTTTTCTATTTTTTTTTGTGAAATATTTTGTTATTTTAATTGTTGTATATGCCAAAAACTTGAAGACTCATAATAATAATCTAAAAACGTTATCAGGTAAAGTTTTTTTCCATTCATATTTTGTGATTTTTTGGTGCTTTACTCATTTGTGGGGTACATTTATCTTGATTTTGGTTTATAATTGTTAAAAATGTTTAGTGCAAGTTACAAGATTGGATATCTTCTTAGCAATATTAACTTCTTAATATGGAAAAATGATATGAAAGTTAGCCTGAATGGGCTCCATATTAATCAATTTATAGAAGAGACTCTCAGTCAAGCTCCATTTGAAAATGATAACAACATGACATGAAGTGCAATCGTTACCAATTTTGTTTATGACTACCAATCTATTGTCGATGAGCACAAACATGATATGTAGAAATTATGAATTAAGTTGTAAAAGAAGTTTGAAAAGACATTCAACGAGAAGGTCAATAGGATTGAAAAATAACTCATATCCTTGATATTTTAAGTTTTGATAGTGTGGGAGATCTATTTAGTAGGTTTGCTCACTCTTCAAACATTGATCAAGTTGCAAATGCATAAGAGGTACCTAAGAAGGAGAAATGCATTGAATATATATAAGAAGACAATAAAAATTCTTGACATTCTACTTTCCAAGTATAAGACTTGGTCTAGTAGTTGAGGACCGATATAGAGATATGGTATAAAAATTCTAAACCTTAGGATGCTGTAGAATGTCATTCAAGATGAGATTGATGAAGATAAAATTTATTATATAAGAAAAACACTCATCTCCAAAGAAGAGAAAGTGACTCATATGAAAAAGATAAAGAAAGAAGAAAAAGTAGGATAGGACCAAGTGAAGTGTACTTATTATTACAAGTCAAATCATATGGAGGATTCATGCTTCTAAAAATTGAAGGATTTTAAGGTAGAGTTGAAGGCCATAAAGCTAGGTAGGGATGAAAATTCAAGGGGGGTTCTTATGCTAGGGATTTATTTACCTACACTTAATGTAAAAATGTATTGTATGTAGATTCAGGTGCTTCCACATGACCATGCAAAAGGAGTCCTTTTGTAACTATGAGGTTGGTAAAATGGGAGAGTGACCATTCATACAATGAATGACAAAGATATTAAAGTGATAGAGATCAAGGATGTGAAGTAGAAGGGGGCTATAGTTGATATGTATACTGCTTTTGCACATAGGTGTAAATGTGCTATTTGTCTATTAATTAGATTTTGAATAAAATATAGAAGTCGATTTTGATGATAACAAGGTATACACCAATGACAAATAATATAACTACAAGGTGATTACTCTAGCGGTTATGTATGATGAGCCATACTGTACAAGGTTGACATACTAAATTGAAGGAATGGAAGACTTTGATTGTTAGAATTGATGATAACTTAAGGATTTGGATATTATGATTGAGACATAGAAATTATGGGTCATGAGGATTCAATGAAAGGGCTACTAAAAGGACTTCATCACATTCTCCTAGTGGTGTGTGCGATGGACATGCTTAGGAAACATCATAAATATGCATTTTAGAAGGAAAATACATCAATCTTCAACATTGTTAGAGTTGATCCATTCATATATGTGGTACTATACATGTGCCCTCCTATGGTGGTTAAATATTTATTCTTACATTCATTGATGAATACTCTAAAAAGGTATGAGCATTATTAAGGATGAAAAGTGATGTTCTAGAGTACTTCGAGTAATTCAAGAAATGGTTTGGAAACAATTTGGTAATCCCATCAGGACTGATAATAGTGGAGTACATGAGTAATGAATTAGATGTTTTTTGCACAAAATAGAGGATCATACATAAGATTAATATGTCTTATGCTCCCTAGCAAAATGGAGTGGTTGAAAGGAAAAATAGGGTACTTATGGGATGCCTAGGTGTATGCTTCATTTCATGTATTTTTCGTTTGAAGTTATGGAGTGAAGTGGTTGATTGTGCATGCTATACCATGAACTATTCACAAAATAGGGCATTGAAAGGCATGATCCCTTAAGAGAAGTGAAGTAGGGTGGATTATACTATAGAGCACTTGTGCATGTTTGGAATTGTTGCTTGGATCTATATTCCAAATAAAAGAGGACAAAGGGTGAGGTCAAAGGAAAGAAGTAAAACTTCCAAAGGTGATAGGTTTTTCTTATCTTATCATGACGAAGGTTGAGGAAAGTAGAGAGGTGTTTGATGAAAATTTATCTAGTCTCATAGACGAATTTTCCCCACTTTCACTTTTGCTTAATGAGGATAATTATTATTCTATTTTAAAGTTGAATATTTTGATGATTGTTATGAGACCTCTTGTTCTTAGTGTCCATGATGGAGCATATTTTGATGATCTTCATGATGGACACATTGACCATGCTAAGATTGTGGAGTATGTATATAATCACCCTATTGATGATGCAATTGTTTTTGGTTATTCCATGACACATGTTGTGGAGATTCAACTGAAGTAGACAAAAACATTTTTAAGGTTGTTGATAGGGATCATTGGGTCTTCATGGAGTGGATGGGAAGACTTGTGGACAAAAGGATAAAGTGAATATGGACTTCATGGCTATGATTGAGGGAAGGGTTTATCCTTCTATGTACAATCAAGATCATGGGAAACCATAGTGGGAAGATATAATGAGAGAATAATATAAGGCCTTGATGAGGAACAACACATGGGAGTTGTTTCTTAGGAATCATGGAAATATGTAGTGAGGACATCCTCATTGTTGTACTTTATATGAATAATTTTTCTCTCACAAGAAGTTTCCTCAAAGATATTATTGGCTTGAAGAATAGGTTGGAGAATAAATTTAAGGTGGTAGATTTTGGTCTTTACACATATTTTTTGGATGTAAGTCTTGCAACCAAAGAAATGTGTTATTTTGTCTCAATCTAGACATGTCTTGTTAGTACACTAAGTCCAACACCCCCTCTCCAATGTAATATCATAATTGTTATTATGGTTTATTGTAATATCATTATATAGTTCATTGAAATATTGTTATTATACTATTATGATATATTTGGATGGGGCTTGTTCCAATCCTATATAGCTAGTTAAAAACCAAATAATATTCATATTTGGAAAAGTAAATATTTGTACACTCATCATTTAGCAATAATATCACTTGTAGAACAATACATTATGGTGATTATATTTAAAGAACTTAAGATCGTACTATTCATTATTTAGAAAATTTTGAATTGAAAACTCAAAATAAATAATCCATCTACATTGCTTTAATAATAATATTTATAATTGATAAAGTAGAATTTTGTTGTATCATTTATAGATAATTACATAATGATGATCATCTTTAAAGCATATCTTCAAATCCCACTAATCATTTACCTAAGGTGATCTTGGATAAATGGCTCACAATTTTTTTCCCCTTTTCTTATGTCAACAAAGATATGATGAAGAAAGAAATTTTAGATTTTTAATATCTCTAGGAATAAACTCGAAGTCTCGTTAAAGTCATGATCTCATAGTCATTGTCATTAATTAAGGTAGTAAGAAAATTGGATGAAGCAACCTATAATAGGTAAAAAGTAGTCATGTGTTATTATTCTTTCTTACATGATGGTTCATTACTTTATTGGTTTTATTCTTATTTATACCAAGGCATTGAAGAGACATATGATGATTTCATTATGGAAGATCAAATTAAACCATTAGAACTAGCATGCTTCATGTTACCTTCCAACATGAATGCAATTTATTACCACAAATTTACTCATTTTAACATAATACATGAGCACATTATTACCACAAGATAAAAACAAGTCATAACAATGCTTCATATCCATCATTTAATTATATTTTCATAGCTTAAAAAGATAAATTATAATTGAAAACCTTACTATTATAAATACATAGAGTATATGGAAAGCCAAGATACAATTACAAAACAAGAAATAATAGTATAAAACATTGTAAAATTTAATATATTAAAATGCTAGAACAGTATAAAACATTGTAAAAATGAAATATAAAAACTATACTTTCCATTTACTTATAATATAATAATATGTGTGATAAGATGATTAATTATTTACTTGAGTATAACTATTTAGTTATTTATTTTGGACAAGGGTGGGGAAACTAGCTAGTTTATACTACTTACAAAATTTTAAAGCATTGATCTAGCTAAGTGCTATATGCTATTAGATTGTTACCACCATAGTAATTTTCAAGTCATTTGGGCTTTAGAATCCCCTCTGCTTATTTTAGGATTAGTTTTATGATAATAACTTAGTCTATCATAGTAGCTTTAAAATTTTCAAGAGTGTATCAAGAGAAAATTACATAAGACATTAATTTGAAGATAAATTTTTTTGAAGTTTTTACATCCAACTATGCTTGTACGTATGGATTGAATATAAATGTGTTAAGGCATTTTACTTTGAATTTGATCTCAACATCAACATTTCCTAGGGGTCCATCTCTTGTCCTTACATGTAATTACATGTATAACAATGTTATTTGGGAGTACAATGGTGAGCCTCCTCCCAATATGAGAAAGCAAAAAACACAAGTGGATTCCTGAGACAAGAGCTAAGCAAATCATCCCATTTAGTATAGAGATAGACCATCACAATTAAAAATTATAAAGGTATCATAGCTAATTTATATAAGCAACAATCCAAATATTGTATGCCATAGCTCTACATGAATACACTATTGGTGAAGTTTATATTCATTGTCATGAGAAGGTGAACCAACGTGTAATATAGCTTAAAATTTATAGAGAAGGTCACTCTAATTTTTCTTATCATCGATAACATGGGGGTCATTAAATTTTCACATTGAGTTTACCACCTTAATTTCCTCCATATTAGGATTATCACTAACATGGGTATTAAATAGTGTTATGTGAAGTGTTAATGGGATTTACTCATACACGAGTTGGTTAATTGGTTGTTATGTCACTTGATCATAATTGAATCAATATTGTACATATATATGATTTTCTTGATAATACAATTGTCTTGCACCCTCCTAATCCCAACATGTGATATCAAAGCAGGCTATGAGTTGGATACAAGCAAATTCAGATTTAGAGGAAGCCAAAGCAATGAAGCTTTATTGTTTTTATTTCTAATTTTTGGGTAGATATTAAGTTGATATGCTATCTTCTTTGTTTCTCCTTGATCATTTTGAGGAGTCATTTGATTTATTGTGAGTTTTGAAGAGGCACAAGGAATTCAATCTGCTATGTCAAAATTTGACCTTGCTAAATGAGACACAAGTGTTATGGGTTGGTGTTGTATGTCATTTTATTGATGGGTATGGTTTGTAGTTACAAATTCTTGCCTAGAGCAATAGGTGAAAAGATTCGAGGACTTGTGATGTCTTGTCTGCTTATTCGTGAGCTTGAGCATTGATTGGAATTTTGTGTGGAATATTATAGATGTTTATATCCTATTGGACTTGAAGATGATGTTTGTTGTCCATGTTTTTTATTTGTTGGTTCTTTTATAGATTTGTTTAATGATTTCTTTAGTGTTTACTTGTTGCAAGTTGAAAAATGATAAAATAAGCATGGAGACATTAAGTTGTTTGTGAATCACTATGATGGAAATGTTTTCTACATTAAATGTGTTGAATATTGGAGATATCTTGCCAGTAGATATTTTGTTGTGCACTAGATTGCCAGTGTGAAGAAATATTGTCGTCTTGAAGATATTTATTCTTACTAAGCCGTCTATATGTCTATACATGTATGGGTGATCATGTAATGGGATCATCTAGCCATATATGAGTCATATAGAAGAGACATGTATAAGAAGAGATTATATAAATTTTATCTAAAGAAGAAATGTGTTTTTTCAATAGAATATGAGTTGTCTTGAATGAGGGACCACCATGAACTTTAGGTTGTCTAAATAAGGCCTTATAGAGGTAACTGAGCCATTTGAAGAAGTGTTTGTTAAATTGGACTTCTAATGAAATTTGTTTATAGGAACATTATCGATCATCTAAAGGAGAAATACATTTGTTCAAAGGTCATCTTTAATGAAGGGCTATCATAAATTTTAGGTTATTTGAATAGGCCTTTTATAGGTAATCAGACCATCTAAACAAGTGTATATTGACTAGTCCATCTAATATTTGAGTGGGTTGTATCATGTTATGGTCCATATATTATTATCACTTTGTAAAGATATTATCCAATGTTTGAAGGCCATCTAATGATATTTGGATCATTTCAAACATTGAACATGCTAATGCAGTCTATATTTTTAAGTTGTAAGGTCATCTGAATCCGATCATCTATGCACATTCAATGACTAGCTTAGGAGAAAAATAATCAACCTTTGTGGTGATAATTTGATGAGCTTTATACTTGCTATTGAGGATTGTGGAAAAAAATGAATGTGAAATATTATTGTGAATTATGTTGAGGTGCTATGGATTTTGTTTCAAGTAGAAAATTTCTCACAGAAGCCTTTGTGGATGACCACCTCTCAAGGATCCCTCTATTGTATTTTTATACCAAGAGAGCCCTCACCATTGATGTCTCTCATTTGTAAGATATTTCTAGAGGTTTACCATTATTAGTTCTAGAAGAAACAATCATCACGAGATATCTAAGATAGCATACTATCCATCCTATATTAAGACATATATGATGATGTACTTACATTATTTTGATGTTGGATATTTCCATTGTTAGAGGTTGAACAAGCAGACACTAATCCACTATTGAATGGAGGTGTTGTCCAATGATGGAAAGAAAATATAGCAAACCCTAATTCTTTTGCATGTAAATCATGTTGGAATATATTACATTATTTAGTACATGCTAATGTACCATATTGGGCACATCATTAGATTAAGAGAGTGTCTTAGATTAAGGCTTGAGTATTTACTTTATGCATTGTAATAAATGCACAAGTATTATTAGAATGTGTAATGACGTAAATGTGCATGGTGTCCACATGTACATGAGTCTCTAATATAGGAATACGAAGAGTCATAGGGAGATGGAAGACAAAAAGTCATATTACTGTATATAGACCTATAGTAGTAGTAATGCATGGAGTGAGAGTTAGTAGAGTAGAGAGATAGTAGTTACAATGTAGAACTTGTATGAATAATGGAGCATTGAGATCTCCACATATTGTAACAAGTTCAAATTTTTGTGAGCTTTCATTAATGGCTATTTCAGAATTTTATCATGCTATTTACATGTTTATTAGATTGCCATTATCATAGATATAACATTACATGCTTATTTAATTACTTGTGATTGCATTTCCTTTAAGTTTATAGCATAAAAATATAACAGTGGTATAAGAGAATTAGTTTGATTGATAGGAAATAGAGAGAGCCATAAGAGAGATTGAGAGTAGATAGAAAATCTTATTTTCAGAATTTTTGAAATTGCATTTGGCTAGAGTCTTTCCACAAAGTTACAAAAAAACTTGTGAAGACTAGGACTCAGTATTGATTCCACTAGATTGACAAATCAACTAGTGAAGTTAATTTTCATTAGATTCAAAGAAATTTCTATTATCATTTTATAATACTTTATTGCAAAGAAGAGGAGATTCAAAGAAAATTCATAAGCTTCCTACAAGAGATAGGAATAATATCTTCTTTGGAATCAATCCAATACCTGAAGCAACAAGTTGAAGATTGAAGATTTTGGAGGCCTTAAGGAAAATTTCCCATTGCAATATTTGCAGATAGAATATTGAGGAGAATCAAGAAAGAGATCTCCATAGAATATTGAAGAGAAGACCCAAAGGAGGTCCCATTGAAGAACTTCCAAATTTGAAATATTGAAGATAGAAAAGGACTAGAAAAGGTCCTATTGTAGATTTTAGAAGCAACAAATTTTAGAGATCCAAGAAAGAGATCTCATTGCAAAAATTCCATAGTTGAAGATTAGAGATATCAAGGAAGGTCTCACTGAAATTTTTAGAAAGAGGAGAAGTTGCAGAATTTGAAGGCCTAAGAGAAGAAAACCTCAAGCTTACTAGGAAGGAGAAAGAAGGAGAAGACTAGGAAAACCTCATTAAAGGATATTTGAAGAAGGCCATTGGAGGATATTTGAGGAGAAATCAAGGAAGAAGATTTCTAGTAAGGAGAAGTTCTTGATAGAGAAGAATTTGGGATAATTTTTTCCATTTGAAAACAAGCTTAAAAGGAAGAAGGATTTGGTAAGAAATTTTCCAAATTTTGTAGCAGATTATTAAAGACCTCAAAACATTTATATTCTTGAGAAGAAGGCCAAAAAATAGGCCAATATTGAAGTCATAATTTTACAAGGATATTGAAGGAGAAATGATCTAGAAGAGACCACCAGATTTGAGAGGTTTGAAGATTACCATTGAAGGCTGAATTGCAGAAAAGGAGGTTGCTGATTTTTATAGGAAAAATTGAAGAGGTAAAGATAGCTATAAATTGGAGGAGTTTCCTAGCAGATTTCAAAGGTTAAAGAAAACACATTAGACAACATATATGGTATGACCATGCAAGTTAGTAATTGAATAAAATAGAATCACAAATTGATTGAATCACTTTTATCTTGATGAGATGCTCTCAATCAATGTATATAATATAAGTTGTTCGATGATGTTATTCACATCACTCGAAATTAAATTAAATATCAATGCAAAGGTGTGAAGGAAGGGACATGCCCTTCCAATAATTAAATAGTGATTAATAACATGCATTAGAAGTGGTGTCTTAACATGCCATCCTCCTGTGAAAAAACTTTATCCTCAAAGCTCAAAATTATTGTTGAATATGATGGAGCATTTCCCACATAGCATCCTCTGGAGGTAGACCTTTCCATTGAATCAATACTTCGATGATGGTGCGGTTGTAGAGGTGGCACATACGACGGTCTAAGATAGCTTATGGTTCAACCATGAGAGCTCCATTATCAAAAAATTTTGGAAGTTGAGGATGTGTAATGATGTTAGTACCTACTACGGCCTTAAAATAAGAAACATGAAATACTGGATGGATTTTGGAAGATTCTAGAAATTCAATCTTATATGCGACTGGTCCAATACGCTACAAAATTTTATAAGGGCCATACAATTTTGGTGCTAATTTTTGAGACCCTTTTAGTTTTAAAAAAGTTTGACGATATGGCTGGAGTAGAAGAAATACCATATCCCCTTCTTGAAAAATCCTTTCAGTATGATGTTGGTCCGCTTGTTGCTTCATGTGGTGTTGAGCGACGTGTAGATTGTCCTTCAGAGTATGGATGATATCATTACAAGTAACTAGTTCCATCTCTACTACTGGTACTTTTGTACTTCCTAGAAGGTAAGAGGTTAGGGATGGGGGTGGTTGGCCATATAATGCTTCAAAAGGGGTCATTTTGATGGTTGTATGATATGTGGTATTATACTATCATTCATCTAGTGGTAGCCATTTAACCCAGTGAAGGGGTTTTGTGGAAGTAAAACATCGGATATAGTTTTCTAAGCATTTATTGATAACTTCTGTTTGACCATCCGTTTGTGGGTGATAAGCGGAGCTCATTCGAAGTTGAGTACCTTGGAGTTTAAATAATTCTTTCCAAAAATTATTAGTGAAAGTGGGATCACGATCACTAACGATGGAAGAAGGCATGCCATGTAATTTGAAAATATTATCAAGGAATATTTGGGCAATAGTACAAGTGGTATAGGGGTGAGCTATTGGAAAAAATGGGCGTATTTAGATAAACGATCTACCATAGCTAGGATAGTCATTTTCCTAGTGGATTTTGGAAGACCTTCAATGAAATCCATTGAAATATCCACCCATGTCTTGGTTGGTATGGGCAGATGTTGAAGAAGGCCTAGAGGTGCCACTGTTCCACCTTTATTTCTTTGGCACGTTTCACATTCACTGATGAACTTTTTGATATCATTTTTCATCCCTCTCCAATAAAATTATTTCGTCACTCGTTTGTAGGTTTTAAGGAATCCAGAGTATCCTGTAGTAGGTGTAGCATGTAAATCATGTAGAATCTTAGGACGATAAGCAAATGTGGGTGAGAGGACCAAACAATCTTTGTAACGAAGGATGTCACCTTGCCATGAGTAGTGGGGTTTGCTTATTGGATTTTGTTGGAGTTGTTTAATTATGATATGTATAGTGGGGTCCGTATACCATTCTTCCTTGACTGGTTCGATCTAGGTAGGAATGGGGTAAGAAAAAGCATGTAATTATGGATTTTATTTGAAATTTCTAGAAAGTGCATTCGCGACCACATTGTCTTTTCATTTTTTTGTATATGATTTTGTAATCATAGCATAATAGTTTTGTTACCCACTTTTGTTGTTTTGGGGTGGTTATCCATTTCTCCAGGAGGTATTTTAAGATATGGTGGTCGGTGCAGATAATGAAATGTTTTCCAATGAGGTATGGTGTCCAAAGCTAGATAGCGTGGACAATAGCTAACATTTCTTTTTCATAAGTGGAGCATGCTAAATTATTTTTTTGAAAATACCTTACTAGTGAAGGCTAAGGGTTTCTCATTTTGTATGAGCATGGCTCCCATTCCTAATCACGAAGCATCACTTTCAATAATAAATGGTTGGGAAAAATCTGGCATAGCTAGGATAGGGATGGTACAGATGGCATTTTTTAGAGTCATGAAGGTTTAATTAGCTTTTGGGGACCATAAGAATGTATTTTTCTTAAGTAGGGTTGTTAAAGGTGCCATTATTTTTCCATAATACTTGACAAATTTGCGATAATAGCCAATCAATCCTAAGAACCCACGTAATCCTTTTAGAGTTTTTGGAATTGGCCAATTTTCCACATCTTCAATTTTTTGGGGGTCTACTTTAACTCCTTACTTGGAGACAATATGTCCAAGGTATTCAATTTCCTGCTTCCCAAAGGAACACTTTGATATCTTTGTGTATAATTGATTTTCTTCCAATATTTTGAGCGCTTGTGTTATATGTGTTAAGTGCTCTTCCCATGTCTTGCTGTAAATCAAAATATCGTCAAAGTAAACTAAAATAAATTTGCAAAGGAAGGGCAAAAATAACTTGTTCATAAGACTTTGAAAAGTGGACAGGGTATTGGTGAGGCCAAAGGACATCACTAAAAATTCATAATGTCCTTCGTGGGTGCGAAAAGCAATTTTGGGTATATCGCTTTCCTTAACTCGAATTTGGTGGTAACTGGACTGTAAATCGAGTTTAGAAAATATGCAGTTCCATTAAGTTCATCGAGTAGTTCATCGATGATGGGAATAGGAAATTTGTCTTTAATAGTTATTTTGTTTAGTGCACAAAAATCCACATATAAGCGCCATGATCCATCCTTTTTCTTACTAGAATGACTGGTGAAGAGTAGGGGCTTCTAATAGGTCGAATGACCCCTGCCCTTAGTAGGTCTTGTACTAATTTCTCTATTTCTATCTTTTGTAAGTATGGATATTGGTAAGGTCTGATATTAGGAGGTTGGTGTCTTGGAAGTAATTGAATAACATGATCATGGCTTCATTGTGGTGGTAATCCCTATGGTTATTTGAATATTTTATCATATTTCTTCAAGAGTTTTGTTAATTCGGGTGCCTCTGGTTTCTCTTCGATGGTGTTTTGCAAGGAAAATAGTTGGGCAACGATACCTCTTCCTTCTTTTTAAAGAATATTTTCCATTATGTGGGAGATTACGATTTGTGTGGGGCCTGTTTTTAAACCTTGAATTGTGTAGGTTTGGTTAGTTTGTATAAATTACATCCGTAATGCTTCAAAGACCCATTAAACTTTCTCGAGTGTTCGTAGCCATTGTACTCCCAAAACAATATCAATCCTCCTAATGACAGTACATACATATCTTCTTTCATGTTATAGTATCCCATTGTGAGTTTGACATTCCTGCATTTGCCTTTGCATGCAATTTTTTGCCATTGCCAGTCATGACTTTGAAGTTATTGCAAGGATATATAAAGTAGTTAGCTTGTTTGGCCAAACCAGGGTCTATAAAATAATGAGTGCTCCCAAAGTCTAAGAACACAATAGGGTTTTGTTTTTTAAAATATCCTTTTACCTTCATTGTTTATGGAATCGAGTACCCTACTAATGCGTTAAAGGATATTTCTATTTTATCTTCTTGGTTTTATTCTGCAACCTCAGTTATTACTTCTACTTCGATGTCATCGTCCTCTTTGGGGGTACAATCAATTGTATCTAGAATATATAATTTCAATGAGATGCATTTGTGGTTGGGGGTAAACTTTTCATCGCAATGGAAATAGAGGCCCTTTTCTCATTTTTCTTTTAGGTCTTCTTGGCTAATTTTTTTAATTGGCATGACCTTATTCAATTTTTGGCTAGTGTAGGTATTTGGTGGTTTTCTTGAAAAGACTCTTCCTATTCGTCTTTGGTTCTTGTTACTCTTCTATAATTTGTGCTAATGCTATTGCATGCATCATGTCTATAGGTTTTTGTATTTGTACTCCCATTTGAATGTCTTCTTTTAGGCCACTGCTGAAGCAAATTTGGAAGAATGATGCATCTAGTCCTGATCTAAGGTTCACCAATTTCTCAAATTGCGCTTGGTATTCTCTTACGATGGAAGTTTGGCAAAGTTTGGTGAGGGATCCTGTGAAATCTTCAAATTTAGTGGGGCCAAATCACAAAATTAGGTTATTTGTGAATTCAGTCCATGTGGGAGGGCCGTTCAATTTATCATACCATTGATACCATTGGGTAGCAATTTTTTCTAAGTGAAATGATGCGATACAGACTTTTTGAATCTCCAAAATTTGATATAGGTCAAAATATTGATCTACCCTATTTTTGGGGTCGCCTCCATCAAATTTTGGGAAGTCTAGTTTTGTGGTATGAGGAAGGATTGATGTTTGTGGTCCTCCTATTATTTTTTGTTGTGGTGGCATAGTGTTCTATTGTTCGCTCTGCATTAGCATCAAATTTTGCTGTACTAAATCCATGAAAGGGGTTGTCGCATCCAATTTAGTGGATATATCTGTATTCTAGTTGGTGATGTTTATGGTTAGGTTTGCTATTTCAGTAGCAATATTATCCTCTAAATTATCCTTCCAAAATACCATTCCTTGCATCATGTCTTTCATTTCCTTTGAAAACCCCAAAAGTTCTTTCGCAATATCCTTTGCTATTTATTTTGAGACTTCTTTCGCAATCTCCTTTGCCGAATCTTGAGATCTCCTTCCGTCAGCCATTTAAGGGTGTGATTTGAGATTTTTGGGATTTACAAGTTTTAAATTTTTTTTGCTATTTGGTGTCGAAAATAATTTGACTTTCTTGTCAAAATTTCTTGCAAAAATTTGCAAAAGTTGATCTCCTTATTGTCAAAAAATTGTTGTTAATATTGCAAAATTTGTTGTCAACTTAGATTTGACGGCGTTCCACGATCAGGTTGGTTAAGGCATTGAAAGTACAGTCAAGGCAGTACAGGACCGAAAGAGAAAGTGCAAGGTCGGTTTGAAAAGTGACACAAGGCACCAAGTAGGTGACACAGGGTACGAGGCATCATTAGGCAAGTTGGCACGACACGATACTTGGTGACATGGGGTACGAGGAATCACTATGCAAGTTGGCATGACACGACACTAGGCAAACATCATGAAGCATGAGGTGTGGAAGGGGCCAAGGCAGCAACACAGAAGCACGAAGGGTGAAAGCAAGGTAAGGGAAGCACACCATGTGGTATGAGGTGACATAGAAAGGAGGGCCAAGGCAACAGTGGTGACATGCAATACGAGGCACAGGGATCGAGGTAAGGTGACACGGAGGACCAAGGCAGGCAGTGACAACACAGAATAAGAAGACTTTTCGAGCATGGGTGCGTAACTATTGTAAGGTAGTCACAAATTCTTTGCACCTTCACACTTTTAAACTAATGTTTTTACCCCGCACTCCCAATGTGGGATAATGATTTTGATACCGCTTTAAAAAATGTCATATTTTCTATCTCTGATATCGAAACGTCTTTTATCCGGCGGTCGATAAATTTAAAACTTTATGTGAAACGCGAAAAAACTATAATTTTCTACTAGAGTTTCGAAAGTTGCCAAAAAACGTCTGTGGGTGACAAAAATTAATTTTGCTATCGATTTTTTTGGTTTATCACCATCAATAACTATTGTAAGAGTGTTTTTTTGTAGTTTGGAAGATTGTTTGCCGGGTTTTTCTTCTGCGTTTTCCTGAGTTCTCAACTCTGCTCCTGGTGTTCTATGTTCAGGGAAGGGTTCAGTGACGAGAATAATTTACAATGGAAGAAGATATGATGGGTATAAGGTGTTACTTCGCCAAAATTATGCGGTGATGATGGATGGGAAAAATTTTGATGAAAAATTCCGTAAGTGTTTGGAAGCTAGCTCTGATCCAGATGGTATGACCCTGCAAGTTAGTAATTGAATAAAATATAATCATAGATTGATTGAATCACTTTTATCTTGATGAGATGCTCTCAATCAATGTATATAAGATAATTTCTCTAATGATGCTATTCACATCACTCAAAATTAAATTAAATATCAATGCAAAGGTGTGAAGGAAGGGGCATGCCCTTCCAATAATTAAATAGTGATTAATAACATGCATTAGGAGTGGTGTCTTAACAATATCAAAGGAGGAATTGGATGCCTTATAATATAAAATTTTTAGGGTTTAGGATAGAAAGAGGGCAGCAATTTGGGCAACTTTAATAGCTGAAAACTTTTAGAATTCAAGAGAGCAACTTGGAGGAGAGTTGAAGCTACAAAACTACATTCTTGGACAACAAGTTAAAGGAGTTACAAAGCTGCAAATTGGGAAAGTTAAGGATCTGATTTGTAAAGCAATAAGAGCTGCAAAATAGAAAATTTTAAGGGCAGCAAAGCATATCAAATTAAAGCTATAAATTTATCAAAATCAAGGCAGTAATTAGGTGATCTAAATCACCATGAAATCAAGCTATCAAACAGAGACCAAAAAGGTATGCAACATTGGTGCGAAAGGTTCATTATTTGAACATTCATATTTATCTTATTATTAAGTTTTATTTAGCACCAAATTCAAGGTTTAAAGTTGTAAGAGGAAAGGTTTCTAGTTTAAGTCTTCAAGGAAGTGCAGAAGATTGCTTTTACAAGGTTAAAACCTACACAAAAGAAGGAGAAGTTAGATATACTTCTTACTATCTATTGAAATCAAAGAAGACATTATTCTAAAGAAAATATTGGATATACTATATTGCAAAGCAAATCTATCCAAAAGGTAAAGCATTGGCATAGTTAAGAAGCTTGGAATCACCATAGGAAAGAGTACCAAGCATTGAGCCAGTAAGGAGACATAGTAGAAGAGTTGCCAAGGAGGAGAGGGTAATGTAAAAACCACCATTACCATGGCTTACAAAGAGAAGAGGTGCCACTACCATATCCAAAATGAGAATCCTCTATCTTATGAAGGCAAGGTGAAGATTTGAAGCACAGAGAGGCAAGTATCTCTGCATTTCTACATATAACAACAAGATTTAATTACCATAGTACCCCAAGCAAGAAAAGGAAGTGTAAGAACCAAGCATGTTCTACCATTAGAAGTTTGAGAATGCAGTAAAGAAAGAATAGGTGCAATTTCATACGTTATTGAGCATTCAAGAAGCAAAGGGATATTGCAAAGGAGGGCTCATCATTGAAGAAGCCACATTGAAGAAGTTATAGCGCCAAGTAAAGAACATTATAGTGAAAAAGAGTGCTACGTTAAAGAGAGTGCATGGAGAAGGAGTTACACTTCACAAGTGCCACGTGGAAGAAGGGTTATGAGTATTAGTGCCACCTAGAAGAATGTTATAGTGCAAAGAAGAGCACCATTTGAAGATTATATAGCACCATACATAATACAAGAGAGTTTATGCCACTTGTAAGGCAGACAAAGTGTATTAGGAGGATAAAGAATGTTATAGAAGGAAGTTGTAGTGCTTAGAGGGTGAAGAAGTTGAAGAGCCACTGCCACCAAGTGTCACATAGCCAAAGAAAACTCCAAGGGAAGTGCAAACACATGCCTTGCATGAGTGACAAGTCTTACATTTACCCATGCAATAAGAAGACATACAAGGAGTACGTAGAGCATAACAAGGAAGAGCAAAGTGGAGGTAAACCCAATGCACAATAAGAAGAGCATAACCAATAAGTGCAATTGGATATCGCACTAAAGACAATCAACATTTTGAAGCACCAAAAGCAAGTGAAATTAATGCTATCATAAGCATTAAAGAAGGAGCATAGAATAACGTCTCAAGACAAGTGCAACTTGTAGGGAATTCAAAGGGAGGAAGACTTCAATCTCAACATATGCCAAATATAAAGAAGGTATTGCATTTATTTTAATCAAAGTGTAATTTTTATAAAGTAAAGGATGAATAAGGAAATTTATTAATAAGGTTAAAAATAGTTAATTTTTAATGCTTGAGATTAATTATATAGTTGGAGATATAAGAAAATGTTTTGATATAGACAACCTTAAATGCTTTATTTAAAATATTTGAAAGCATTTTTGAAGCAAGGAAGGTTTAATTAAAAGTATTTGAATTACTTTATTCAAGCATAATAAATATTTGCAAATAACTCATTTGGAGGAAAAAGGAATTCTACATAGAAATTAAAACATTAAATTTACAAATAACCATAGTTTCTAAATTTCCAATTAGGGAGATATAAGGAGTTCTACATCAATATAAATTATTGAAATTTAGAAATTATTGAATTGAAAATTGAAAGAAGTAAAACATTGCATTGATAGAAAGTTGGAAATTGCATTTTGAATTAGTCTCTTGCTTAAATTTATGAGACATTAGAAATCCAACTTAAAAGGTCTTGAAAATAAAGAACCTTATCAAAACTTGAAGGTGCATCATCAAATTATCTTTAAATTTCTATTCATCAAGGAGAAATAAGGTAAAAAATTGAAGTTGAACATTAGGGAGATAAAAGGGATTCAACTCTAGGAAAACTAAGAAAGCTAAGCATACTATCAAGATCATAGTACATTCAAAACACTTGCAAGGTAGAAAGTATTTTACAAAAACTTGAGAAATTAAAAAGATCTTATCAAACTTGATCTTTTACTAAAATACTTGGGAGTTAAAAGGTATTCTACCTAGAGATTTGGAAAATTAAACCTTATCAAAAACATGGATTGAATATTAATATTCTCTATATATTCTACAAATTTGAGAATTAAAAAAGGTTCATTGAGTTTTATCTCAAGATACTAGGGAGTCATAAGGAAGTCAACATCAACAGTTTCCTAAAAGACAAAAGATTCTATCAAAATTGTTCTCAATTCTAAAGAGCTAAAAGGAATTCTATTTTAGAAATTTGACTATTGATTGATCATATACTACAAGAATTAAAGGTTAGAATCTAGATTGGGAGACATAAGGAATACTACAATCTCTCAAGATAATGGATAAATTAGCAAGAGGAACATATCACCACAAGATACACCATGAGAGGATTCAAGATCAAAATCCACCCAATATACCATATCAAAGATGCAAAATTACTTCAAGCACAAACAATTTCACAAGTCAAAATGAAAAGAACATTTGGTATATTGATGCTGGTGTGAGTCATCACATGATAGGAAATTTAAAATGGTTGATTGTCTTGAAGTCACTAACAATTTTAGGTTGAAAATTTTAGATGGTAAAACCTATCTTATACATGGATATGGATGTGTAACATCTAGTATAACATTCCAAAATTTCTTTCTACATTATGTAATGTATGTTCCTGGATTAACATCTAATCTTATTTCGATAGCCAAGCTGGTAGAGAGCAAAAGGATGGTTGAATTTAGATATTTGAATGTAGTCAATATGTGTCTCATCATAAATCAAAGCTATTGGATCAATCCAAAAATATATATATGCTCTAGATTCAATTGAGATTTCACAAGATATTGTTGTATTTCAAAACAACACTAATGCATTTTTGAGGATCAGTTTGCAAAAAATGGAAGACCTATATATCATAAAAGTCAACAAAGAAATAGAAGATTCAGAATGAAAAATATGAGAGGACAACAAAACTATGGATTTCTTGGCCATCTACAAAAATAATAAGAACCTGATCAAGCTGAAGAACATTTGAAAGATGAAAACCTATATTGAAGACTAAAGTCTTCAATAACCAAATAATGTAATACAAGGGGGTGTTGGAATATATTACATTATTTGGTACATGCTAATGTACCATATTGGGTACATAATTATATTAGGAGAGTATCTTTGATTAAGGCTTGAGTATTTACTTTATGTATTGTAATAAATGCATAAGTATTATTAGAATGTGCAATGATGTAAATGTGCATGGTGTCCACATGTACATGAGTCTATAGGATAGGAATATGAAGAGTCATAGGAATATGGAAGGCCAAGAGTCATCTCACTATATATAGGCCTTTAGTAGTAGTAATGCATGGATCAAGAGTTAGTAGAGTAGAAAGAGTAGTTACAATGTAGAACTTGTATGAATAATGGAGCATTAAGATCTCCACATATTGTAATAAGTTTAAATTTTTGTGAGCTTTCATTAATGGCTATTTCATGAGTTATTTTAGAAGTTTCTCATGCTATTTACATGCTTATTAGATTACCATTATCATATATATAACATTGCATGCTTATTTCATTACTTGTGGTTGTATTTCCTTTAAGTTTATAGCATCAAAAGCTAACAAATCATTGTTATTTGATCAATTGAAATAAACAACAAAGATGTTACTTATTGTGATGACCAAGGATAATGTCATCCAATTAAAAAATATAGACATTTGTTTTTTCATGCACATTTGTATGTGGAGCCAACTCAAATTATTATCCCACATGTGTTGGGAAATCTATTTTATTTACCAGAAGGATTTGACATAATGTGGTGGATGTCGACTGTTTTCACTTGGAGGACCCTTGTAGTCATATGGTTTATACCATATAAAATTGTTGTCACATAGTCACGATATGAGAGCGATGTGTTTAAAGAATATTTTAGGAATGAGCAAGTAAATATCTAAGATTGGTCATGTTGAAGGTATTTTGGTGAATATACAATGTTTTATTTGTTTGAAAATTACACTCAAGTAGTGTGAGATTCATAAGAATATGTTGTGAGGTGCATTTTTCTTGACATGATAAAATGTTGATTTATGAGGCACTCTTGGTTGTTGTGGATCCAACATAAAATTTGTTATTCTACTTGGAATATTGATCTTTGAAGGTTGATGGACCTTGCAAAAGATATTCCATCGAATAAATTTGATTTTATCTTGCTCGACTAATAAAACCAAAATTTTAAATTTAGTACCCTTATTTTTGATGATCATGTTCATGGTTTCCATGGTTTATTATCATAAGGAGTGAAGTTAAATGCTTTATACCTAACTTTAGTTTGTTTATGAATGAGTGGACATATCACTATTCACTTGCTGGCCAATACAATGTTTTCATTAATAAATTTGACTTGATTATGTACTTGTGTGTATACTCTATGTTTCTTTGTAATACAATACGGTTAGTTACACTATGAAATGTGATGTAATGTGTTGTCCTAGTCCAGTCCAATTGTTGATTTCATTCCCCTATTGACCATTGATGTAATAAGGAGAGAATGCTAGGCTTATTACATTATTGATAAGGGTGTTAGGTGGTGTTATGTGAAGTATTAACGTGATTTACCCATACAAATGAGTTGGTTAATTTGTTGTTATGTCACTTGACCATAACTAACTCAATATTATATATGTACTATTTTATCAATAATACAATTGCTCAACACCCTGCTGGTACTAACACTTTTTTTTTTTTTTGTGTGTGGAAAACATCCCAAAAGGGATGCCACTTTCGGGTAAGACCCAAGGAGGCAGGGGTATTCGCTGGTCCTAACACTCTCAACAAAGGTGATTGAAGATAATTTTGTGGAAAATTCCTACTAATATCTTTATGTCTATTGATAATTGAAAGGTAAAATAACAAACCAAAATAAATTTTATTTAATGATGTATACACAAAAACAAACACATAAAGAGAAATTTTTTTTTGAGGAAACCACTGGGGAAAATCCTTTAAGAACAATCAGGAAGGAAAAATACTCAAATCCTTGTTATGAAATATTATAGGAAGAGATAATATGACAATGATATGGATTTCAAAGAGTTATTCTATTAATCCTACATCCTACATCTATTTATGTTTGAAGGTATATAATAAAGGTGTTACAAGCTTTACATAATTACTTTTACCTTCCTAATAGTGTATCCCTAACAATTATAAATTTCTCTTTATAAGAGAATCTTGAGTGACCTATAAGTTGGAGTTACATAAGATATGTCAATCTAAACTATTCTAATATAACACTTGTTTTATATTAACATAATAACTGTCAACATAATTTTCTCATTGATGAATGAGTGACACCTCATATGGGAAGTGTAGACAAAAAAATCCTTCTACATAAGTTATTCTTATAAATGAGAATAATAAAGATTAAGAATTATTTAAGTTTTAGATCTAACTTAAGTAATGACTAATATCACTAATAATCTATAATATTTATTTTGGGTCAAGAAGAATGTCATTTCTACTATTCCTCTTAATGCTTAACTTTTTTTTAAGCCTATTCTATTAAAATGCTGATTTTTTTTCTCTTTAAATAATGGTTTAGTGAATGTATTAGCCACTTCATCTTTACATAGTGGTTTAGCGAATGTATTAGCCTTATATAACGACCATGATTTCCACTTAAAGTGGTTATTATGACACCATTAATTTTTAGAATGCATATTTTTGGGACACATGTCAAAATATATTTTTAAGGCTATGTGTGGCTTCTATTGGGTGCCACTCCCATTACAAAAATAAAACATTAAATTTCTCTTATTACATTTGTAACAAGTTAATAAAGCATACCCATCTTTGCCTTTCTATCAAAGACATTCTCCATATTCATTTAATTATGATTTTATAATTATTTTGGGGTTTTGGAAAATTTAGCAAGCAAAAACGTCAAGAAAGGTGGAAGAAAAGTGACAAATGGATGAAGAAAGAGAACCAAAACCACTAGCCAACATGGCTCACTATTGTCCTACCCAAGGACTAACAAAGTTAGTCCACCCTTGTCCCATATATAGGAGGATATGACTCTCCACCAATTGCAAAGTTAGCTATTAGTATTGTATTTACAAATACATAATGCCTCTCTGTAAGGACCATAGGTGACATCGTAGGCATAACCACCCATGAGTCCTTAGGGAAAACTAAAAAAGAAAAAGAGCAATATACTATAATTGAAGCAACAAAGATAAAAATTCTATGCTACAAAGCAAAAACAATATTTTTGTGATTATTAATACTACTATTTATGCAAAAAAGATAATTTTTTTATGAAAAAAGAAAAAAGACAAAATAAAAAATAAAAAGGAAAAATACAAAAGCATAGCCAAAAATATAAAAGTAGAGGAAAATATACTTAATATTTACTTATATATGCCCTTGGAATTTTTTTTCCAAAATAAATTGATTTATACTTTCCCCATAAAGTGTGCTAAACCCTTATAAGCACTTATGATTTTGATATATTGTCATACACACACATATGCATATGAGTTTTTTCTTTCATTAGATATCACATTTGTTTGTGTATGCTATTTTATTGCATTTGATGACATGCCTATATGTGTTTGACATATATTTAGAAATTTTGTAGTATTCGACAACATATGAGTATTTCAATAACACTTACTCAAGATTTGTGTAACATTTGAGAACATGTCATATCTAACATTGCATGTATGATTTGAGTAACATTCAATTTTATGCATTATGAGAAGAGATAGCATACATAGTTTATGTAATATTTAGTGATGTGCTTTACAATATGTAATTGATCTAGAGCATGAAATATTTGTTTAGAATTCAATCACATGCTCTTCATATAATGACTCCCTCTAGTATTGGCCATGCATGAGGTGTTGTGCCAATCATACTGTAGACACGCAAAATTGACCCACCCAAATGAGTCATTTTTCCTTAGGTTCCTTTAGGAGGCTCTCAAACTTACTAGGAGCAAGTTTGGCCCTTTTTTCTTGTGTTTTGCCTTGATTTTATTAACCTTGATCGAATATGCACCTGGTAAATTATGGTGTGTGAATTTGATAAATTTAGGGTTTTTCTTGAAAAACCTAAACTTTAAGATGACCCTTCTTGGGGCATCGAATTAATCAAGGTTAACTTTAATTTTCCTATCTATTATCCCTCCAAATGCTCTATAAATAAAAGGATTAGATCCCCCTTTTCTCCCTAGTTACTCTCAACTATCCAAATAATTTTAAAGTGATCTAGCTAGCAATCTTGTGTAATATTCTAGAGCTCTTGTGTTTTTGTGTTTTGTTGTTGGTGTGTTCTTATGATATACACGTGGAGAAAGCCTTGATGACAAATTATCTTCTTGAGGTAGGAGAGGTATTTCATATTTGCTCTTTATTCTTCCATGAGATCACCAGGTTATTCCTTTGCATTCATTTGTCCATCTAATTTCTTCATTTTGTGTTTTTGTGGTATTTTAGCTTTTGTTTAGGGCATTTAAATCCTCTTGTGCAAATCCACATCTTGCCTACTACAAGGTACAAATTTGGCAAAAGCTCTAGTTTCACCCATTGGGTATTTTGCATTCATCTCTTCTCTATTAAGGAATCTATGCTCAATAATTTATAGGGTGTATATTTGTTCTAGGTAGACTTTGGGGTGACTATTCATCTTGAAACCCTAGGGTTTTGATTTGCGTACCCATTGTGAATTGTTTCATATCTATTTATATTCTATTCAGGCCTTGATCATTATATTTTACTTGCACTAGCTTGGGGGAAATTGCTTATTCCCAAACCCTAGGATTCAAAATTACATTCTTGTTCATTTCATCGTGTTCATTTTGTTTGCATTTCATCTACTATTTCATACTATCATATTTCACTGCGTTTGTTCCAAAGGTCAAAGCTCATTTTTATTATGAATGGTCAACTAAAAGGACCTAGGGGGCTTGACTATTGTACCTCCAAGATCAGTCTTACAATGGCCTAAATAGGCCCCCAAACACTAAATAGGCCCACAAAGTTATAGAAAAATCATGAATACTAGGACTCAACATTCATTCCACTAGATTGACAAATCAACTAGTCATGATTCATCATACTAATACTTTGTCGCAGGAAAAGGATATTCAAAGAAAGCTGTGAAGCTTCCTATAGAGAGCTAGGAAGAATATCATATTTAGAATCAATATAGCACCAAAAGCAATAAATAAATTAAGAGGATATTCCAGGAACCTAAGGGAGTCCTGTTGTAGACCTGCACATTACAAAAGAAGAAAATGTCACATAAGCCTTGTTCCATATTCGAGGAAGAGACTCCAGAGAAGAGTCCTAGAAGATTGGAGGTTGGTTATCTCCATAGAATATTGAAGACTAGCAGATTGTAGAATGTTAGGATTAAATAATAAAACACAAGCAATAATAAATGTAAAATTAAAATGCAAAAGAATAAAGCAATACACGAGACATGGATTTACATGGTTCATCCAATGTAGGCTACATCTATGGAGAAAATAACTAGGTCTTTTATTCCATCCAAAAAACTACGAAGGGATGCAACCTACAACAAATTCGTTGTAACTTCCTCTTCGCTCTATCACTATCAATCATAATTATGCATACCACATATTACCATACATACAACTGCCATACATTGTCCTATTATAAAAAATGCATTACAATTTTAGGGTAAAAAATCCCACCTAAAATTTGCCATTTGATCTATGACTTAATAATAAATGATCCATATTTACATAGAGAAAAAACATCTATTTTTGGTCCAATTAGGGGGGGCGTTGCCCCGCCTACACTCCCCCTTCGTGGAGTGGATCCAAGAGGAGCTAAAAATGAGATCTTCAAGTTAGAGAGCAAATCAGGCTCCACAACCAACAATCTCCCACTTGGAGACTGATCATAGTAACTCCATCGCTACTGCACGTGCTTGGAAATTTTATCACCGTTATTGTCATGCTTGAAGATCAACTAAAACTAAGGAAGAAATTAGTTTCTCCTTGGTTACTGCCTTTGTTAACATATTTGCAATATTCTGGCTAGTGTGTATCTTTTCCAGCTTCAATTGTCCATCTTCCAAAATTAATTGTATAAAATGGTACATGGTCTGTATATGTTTAGTAATGGAATGAAAGGCTGAATTCTTTGCAAGATGAATGACACTCCGAATATCACTATATAATATGCTATTCTCCTACCTCTTTTCTAATTCCTCCATAAATCTCTATAACCAAATCATCTCTTTACTAGCCTTTGTAACAACAACATATTCTGCTTCTGTTGTTGAAAGTGCAACAACCTTTTGTAATTTTGAAATCAAAATTACTACAGTTCCACCTATAGTAAAGATATATCTTGTGGTACTCCTTCTATCTATATCTACCTGCCATATATGCATCAGAATATCCCTGTAAAACAGTGTTAGTACCTCCAAAATATAATTCCTGAGTGATAATACCTCTTAAATACCTAAGAATCCACTTTACTGTCTCCCAATGCTTTTTTTATGGGTTGTTTATAAAATTGCTCACAACTGCCACTACATGTGCTATATCTAGCCTTGTGCACACCATCGCATACATCAAACTGCTAACTACTGATGAATAAGGAACCTTGAACATGTAGTCTATTTCCTCCTGTGTCTTAGGGAACATCTCTTTGGTCAGTTTGAAATGATTAACCAAAGGTGTACTAACAAGTTTTGCATCCTACATATTAAATATTTCCAACACCTTCTCAATGTACTCACCCTAAGACAATGTTAATTTGTGATTTTTCCTATCTCTTGTTATTCTCATACCAAGGATTTGCTTTGCAGCACCCAAATCCTTCATTGCAAATGAATCTACCAATTTTATTTTGAGCTCATTTATATCTTGCATGTTAGACCCTGCAACAAGCATATCATCTACATAAAATAACATTAAAATATAGTTACCATTATCCAATCTCTTAAAAAAACACAGTGGTCATAATAACATCTACTATAACCTTGTTATGACATAAAACTATCAAATTTCATATACCACTGCCTTGGAGCTTGCTTAAGGCTATACAAGATCTTTTTCAATATGCATATTAATTCCTCCTTCCATTTGACCTCATAACCATGTGGCTGCTACATATAAATCTATTCCTCAAAATCCCCATGGAGAAAAGTTATTTTTACATCTAGTTGTTCAAGATGCAAATCCTCTACAACCACTAGGCTTAAAATAGTTCTAATTGAAGTCATTTTAACAACAGGAGAAAAAATTTCATCATAATCAATATCTTTCTTTTGTGCAAACCTCTTTACAACTAGTCTAGCTTTATACCTATTTTTACCTCCATATTATTCTTTCACCTTGTAAACCCATTTATTCTGCAATGCTCTTTTTCCTGCAGGCAACCGAACCAGATCCCAATTCTGATTGTGTATCAAGAAATCCATCTTCTCTTTCATGCCTTACTCCCACTTCTTCCTATTTTCTACCTGTATCTCTTCTTCATATGGTTTTGGTTCACCAGAGTCAAAAAATAATACATAACATAATGAAGGAGAGTAACATTCAAGGGGTCTACTTATCCTGATAGATATTCTAACAAGATTTTTAGGAGTTTGAGGTGTTTGTTGCTGCTATTGTTAATTTTATAGCACCTTTGGAGTTTCAATTTCATCAAGCATTGTGTATTTTGTGTTTACATTTTCCTATTTATTTTGTTGCAACTGATCTCTATACATGACTTTCTCATTGAATACCACATATCTATTCCTAATGATTTTGTGATTTTCATAATCCCAAAAACAATAACCAAAATTATTAACTCTATATCCAATGAAAGTGCATTTCTTGGATAATTATCTCAAGTTTAGTTCTATTTTATTTATCAATATGCATGAATGCTTCACAATCGAAAGTCTTTAGAAATGAGTAGTTAATAGGCTTAATGAGTAGTTAATAGGCTTACTTTTCCATGCCTATTATGGAATCCCACCATATGGGGAACTTGAAGACCCTTTATTTATTAAATAAATAGTTGTATCCATAACATCTACCAAAAACTATAAGGGCAATCCTGCATGTAATATTATACACTTGGCATGTTCCATGATAATCTTGTTCATCCTTTCTGATACACCATTTTCTTATGGAGTTCATGAAACCATATTCACTCTACGAATCCCATGGTATGAATAGTAGCTATCAAAATCTTTGCTATAGTACACATCTCTATTATCTGATATGAGACGCTTCAACTTATTTCCTATCTCATTCTCAACCAAAGATTTCCATTTATTAAAAGTATCAAAGACATCTAATTTATTTTGAATATAATAAACCCAATATTTTTCTAGTTGCATCATTAATAAACGTAACACAATGATAAGAGCCACCAAGAAATAATACCTGAGCTGGTTCTAATACGTTTGTATGCACAAAATCTAGATTTTGACTCTTCTTTTCTTTCCCAACTCTAATAAATATGACTCTTTTCTATTTTTCATAAACATAGTGCTCACAAAATTTCAAATCAACCTACTTAAAACCTGGAAATAATTTCCTTGAGTGGATAATCTACATCCCCTTCTCACTCATGTGCCCAAGTCTATGATTACAAAAAATTCTATTCGCTCCTGTAGAGACTAAAGCAATAGAAATATCAGTATTACAAGGACAAACATACAACGTACCTGACTTCTTTTCTTTTCCTAATATCAATAATCCTTTAACAACATTCCACAAATTTTTTGAGAATGTAACTGTACATCCTTTGCTGTCCAAATGCCTTGTGGAAATTAGATTTCTTCTCAAATTAGGAATATACCTTACCTCTTTCAACAACCATTGGTTTACATTAAGTAATTTTATCTGTATATTACCCTTTCTAATGATTTTACATGGTCTATCATCACCCAAATAAACCTGTCCAAATCACCTTGAACATAATCTAGAAAATAGTTCATATGGGGTGTGGCATGATATGAATCCCCTGAGTCTAGCACCCAACAATAATTAATATTATCTAGTGAAAGGATTAAAACATCTTGCAATACATCACCTGCTATGTTTACTTCCTGATTATCCTATTTTTTATCTCCCTATTTTCTTTTCAACATTATCTTTTTAGGTGTCCTTTCTTCCCATAGTGCTAGTATTCTAACTACTTTCCTTTGGATTTGAATTTGGCTTTCTTTTATTTTCCATTTTTTCTTGGACTCTTTCCTCTCTCCATTTTTCTTCCTCTATTTTCCACAGTCAATGCATTACCTAATGTCTCACTTGTGCTTTTTTATCATATTTCCTTGCTAAGGATAACACCAATAACATCATAAAATTTTAAAATATTTTTACCAAAAACATAATTACTCACAACCATGACCAAGCCATTCCAACTTTCTAGCAATGAGCACAAGATCAAAATATCTCTAACCTCATCATCAAAATTTACTCCAATAGAATTTAACTGATTGGCAACCATATTAAACTCATTTAAGTGATCAGTAACAAACCCATATTTTGACATTTTCATATTAAATAAATGCTAAATAAGAAATACCTTGTTCAAAGCTGAGGGTTTTTTCATAGAGTTTGGCCAATGCCTTCATTATATACTCTATTGTATTTTCCTTTGAAATATTGAAGGCCACTGATGTTGCCAGGCACAACCGTATTTTTCGTAGTGCCTTTCTATCAAGAACTTCCCATTATTTGTATGATTACTTTGATGGCTTCTTTGATTTTCCATCCAATGGTAGGTACAAATCCTTTTTATATAGATAGTCCTCCATTTGCATCTTTCAAAGTTGGTAATTTTGGCTGTTAAACTTCTCAATCCTAAATCTACCTTCTTATGCAATTGCTCCCACTCGAACCAGGAAACCCTCCTTTCAAGTGCATTTTTCAAACCCTAGGCTTTGATACTAGTTGTTAGGATTAAATAATAAAACATTAATAATAAATAAATATAGAAATAAAATGCAAAAGAATAAAGCAATACACGACACACAAATTTACATGGTTCACCCAATGTGGGCTACATCCACGAAGAAAATAACTAGGTCTCGGTGGCTCGTGCCTTACTACAGATTGAAGAGACTCTAGAATAGAGTCTAGAATAAGACATGAGATTGGTGATCTTCATCAAATATTGCAAAAAACAAATTGAAGACTTCTTCTAGAAGAATCTAAAGAAGACCCATAAAGGTCTCATTGAAAATCTTGAAATATTGAAGAAGGACTAGTAAGATCCTATACCTAATTTCAAAAGTAGCAAATTTTAGAAATCCATAAGAAAGATCTCATTACCAACACTTCCACAGTTGAAGTTTAAAGGAAAGGTCTCATTGAGAATACTAGAGAAGCTACAAGACTAAAGACCTTGGAGAGGTATCAAGGAGAAACAAGGAGAAGGCTTGGAGAGCCTTGTTGCAGAGCTCATTGAAGCATCATCGAAGGAGTTCCTAGAATAACTCATTGGAGAAATTCACTACCAAGGAGAAGCTTGTGATAGCAAAGGATTTGGGATAATTGTTGCCATCCAACAACAAGTCCAAAGGAGAAGGATTTGACAAGCAGTTTATAAAATTGTAGAGAAGATTAGTGAAGACCTTAAGACTTTCAAAATATTGAGAAGAAGACCCTGTTTGAAGTCAAAATTTGACAAGAAGGTTAAAGGATAACAAAAATAGAAGAAACCCAACATATCCAAGAGATTTAGAGATTACCTTTCAAAGCTAAGAAGGTACATTATAGAGGATAGGTTGTCTACCAAAAAGAGCAACAATTAGGACAACAATACTAGCTATAAAACTACATAGTTGCAGAGTTCATCCTAAAGGTTAATCAATATATTCATTATAGAATCAAGTAGCAAGTCAGGAGCATTAGAGAGATACAATTTGGTGAAGGTAAAAGATAGTCAAGCAGAGCTACGAATCCATCTAGTTTCAAGGTAGCAATAAGGTGAATTGAATCACCTTGCAATCCTTCATCTACAAATCAGTAAAGGTAAGCAACTTGGGTGCAAATAGGTTCATTAGTTGAACTTTGATTAGGGTTATTATTCAATTCCATTAAAGCACCATTATTAGAATTCATAAATGGTAAAAAAAGGTTGCATTATATAATCTTCAAGGTGTGCAGAAGGAATTTAATTTTAAAGTTATTACCTGCATAGTAAAATAGGAGTTGGATATACCCAGGTGTTGTAGGTGAGTTGGAGAGGAGAGGGAAATCCTACAAAGGGAGGTATCAAGTATGAATATCCACCTTACCAAAAATTTGAATTGGGTACCCAAAATCCAATTGATAATATTGGTGCAGGTAGGGCCGCACGACTCGGGTGACTTATGGGTAGAACCCCGGTCATGGTCCGACCAAAGCCCTAAGGTTTTTATTAAAAAAATAGGAGTTGGATATATTTCAATAGAAATAAAAATATCATCTACCTATTGTCTATCTAAGAAAAGACTACATCCTACAATATTTATTGTAGTGTAAGATTCAAATTGCTTTTAAAGAAATAATTCTTTAGAAGACATTATTCTTAATTAGAAGTTGCAAAGATTATTAAGTGCATTCTTTAAGAGTTATTAGTGCATTAAAGGAGCAATAAGGTAAGACTACTATTGCACTATTCTAGATTGGTTAACTCATTTACTCTTAAAGATTATTATATGCATTGGTTATTAGCTTGAGGAGAAAACCAAAAGAGCACAAAATATGCAAATATCAAAGTGTCTAAAGACACTATTCAGAACTCAATACCTACAATATATTGTGGCCTATAGAAGCCACCAAGCAGATCAAAATTCCTCCAAGGAGTGGAGAAGAAGAAGGCAACCATCAAATAAAAAATAGAAGCTACAAGAAGAGACCTAAAGTGTCTCAAAATTAAGGTGCAAATAAAGGGTTTCACAGATTTGAATGTGAGCACCAAATTTATCTCTATTACTATATCAAAAGGAGACAAAAATACAAGTGTCCTAAGACACTCAATGTAGCACATTATTCTATCTACAAGAGGCCATATTATCAAAATTGAAGAGCCAATCAAAAGGAGCTCAACATTGGCCATTAGCACCATCAAAAGTGCCTTAAGTGAACCACACCAAAAGGGTTCAAAGTCTATCATCCATGAGGAGCAAATACTAGGTTGAAAGCATGTGAGACATGAGCCAACAAAGGGCTCAACATTCAACACACATTGTGGTATTCTATCATTCACAACATTGACATCTTCATAAATGAATGTCTACAAGCATTGAAGCCACAAGAGGACAGTGCATTAATGCAATCGCTACAACATGTTATAGCAAAGAAAAAAAGCTATTTTTATATAAAAAGAGGTGCATTACCATGGAAAATAACCAACCGAGAATAGCACCATAGAACCGGTCTCATCGAACCAGGAGCCAATGTTGTGAAGGGAAGCATACTCTTCCACCTAAAGAAAGCATTGAGAAATAAGGAAATAGTCATGTTGTAGCTATCAAAGGAGTTTTATAAAATATTAATAGATGTTGGAGAGAGCATACATGTAGTAGAGAAGGCCACCACTTGTCATATGCAATAGAGCATTCAATAACACTCACAAAGAAAATGCCCAAGATAACATCTAAACCTTGGACATTGAAATACATCATTATGAGCATATTCATCATCACCCGCCAGTCGAAGGAAGGAAATGCATTATTAAAAGATCAATATATTACTATAATGCTTCACAAGCTAGCAACACATGGGTGTAAATCTAAGGAGAACGTAAGCTACATAAGCATCCAAGTCCATGCAATTACAATGAACACCAAGTGAGTTTGAAGCAAGTGTAAGGGAGTGTAAGTGAAGTTAGAGGAAAGTGTGTTGAAGCTACAACAAGGGTGCATTAAAAGCACAATGTCAAGGAGTCAAAGGATGTCTATTACAAGCCTATCATCAATCAATGATTACAGTGCTCATCAAGCATTGAATATTTGGGTAATACCAACACTGTCTAAGAGCTTACATTACTACCATCAAGGGAGATCGAAACCACTTACAAGAAAGATCAAAACAACCTACTTCAACATTGTCAAAGGAAGAGAAAAATTTATAGCATTACTATCATCAAGGGAAGCAATATCGGGTACATCATCATTGACCAGTGAGAGCATCTTAATACTCACTGCCAGCCGAGCCATCTACATAGAAGAAATATAAGTATATCATTCAATTATTTGCTTTCTAAAATTTGGAGTTATAAGGTGTTAAATATAAGGTTGATAATTAAAACAACAACCTTAGGAAGCAAGAAAGGAATCCTAACAAAGGAAGAAATAATTATAGATATTTGCAAATAATTAAGTAGGAGATATAAGGTTGTCAACCTTGATTAATTCAATACTAATTTGCAAATATAATTATTTTCTAATATTCCAAAGATAGGGAGTTATAAGGCATACTACTTCAAACTATATAATTGGAATTTAGAAAATTAATCTATTGAATAGAGAAGCAAATATATTGCTTGCATATAGAGTTGGAATTAAATGGTAAAAATTATCTCATACTCATACTAAGGAGACAAAATAAATCCAACCATTAAAGCCTACTTCATTAGGAGAGATAAGGTAAAAAATGAAAGTTGATTATTATTCTCAAAATATTGCAAAATCAACTTAGAAGGTGAACTAAATATTGCTAATATAGCATATCTTAAATTACTTGGGAGATATAAGGAAGCCTACAAAACCTAAAGTCCAAGAAAGGTTTTATTGAATTAGTTCACATATCTAGGGAGTCATAAGGTAGCACATAGAAATCATCATGACTACAAATAAATTCATCCTTACAGAATCACAACTGCTTAAAGGTCCAAATTACTTCTCATGGAAGAACAAAGTGAGAGCCATTTTGATATTTGAAAAACTTTGGGAAATTGTCAAAGGGACAAAAACTAAACCAACTTCAGGAGATATAGAAATCTAGAAGTTTGAGGAGAATGATGCTAAGGCACTAATGATAATAACCTTCACCATCATATATGAGATACAAGCTTACATTGGCTCAGTAGGAACATCTAAGGATGCTTGGACAACCTTAGAGAAAATATTTGAAGGGAAGAATAAAGCCACCATCTTGAATCTTCAAACTCAATTACATTCCCTAAAAATGAATAGTGGTGAAAGTATAGAACTATTCTTAAGAAAGATAGCAGATATCAAAGGTAAATTATTAACCTTGGGAGAAGAGGTTAAAGATAAATTTCTTGTTCAAGTAACCTTGAGAGCACTTCCAAATAGCTACAAGCATCTAGTTACATATTTACAGGTTCTAAGTAAAGATACATGATTTTATGAACTAATCAACATTATTCAATAATATGAGGTAGGAAATACTATGAAAGATGAAATGACTAACAATGCATTGGTCTCAAAATATAATCCACAGGGAAACATTGCTCCATCTTCAAAAGTTCAAATACCATGGAAAAATAGATATTGTCAGATATGCAAGAGAAAAGGGCATAGAACCAGTTACTGTAGATTCAATCCAAGAAATTAGAATCAAGAAAACCAAATGAACTATGGAAGCCAACCAAATAGAGCATTCCAACCAAGGCAATATCAAAATAATCCCCAACAATAACAAGTTCAACATTAAAACAATTATCCACAATTGGAATATCGAGAAGGGAATAGAAAAGGACATCTAGCTTAGAGAATTGAAGAAATTGAAGATACTATCAATGATCAAGAAGTCAAAGATCTTACAACAAGGGTAACATATTATGAAGATACTAACTACTTGCTTGAACAAGATACAAGAAAAGGAGAAGAAGATCCATATTGAAGACTAAAGTCTTCAATACCAAAATAATATAATACAGGGGGTGTTAGAGTATATTACATCATTTGGGTCATGTAAATGTACCACCTTTGGTACATAGCTAGAGTAGAATATTACCTTAGGGGGTAGTTAGCTAGTTACTTCAAGTAATGTAATAAATGCACAAGTGTCAATGTGCAAGTTGTAAATGTGCAAGGTGTCCCCTTTGTACAACTAGGTAGAGTGTTGGCCAAGGAATCTGAAGAACACAAGCTTATACTAAGAGGGGGGTGAACAGTATAAGATACAAATTTTTACTTTTCTTTCCAAAGTAGTATTATCCAATGTTATCAATTGCAATAATGAAACAATACACAGATCATCACACACATAAGAGACATAGATTTAACATGGTTCACCCAATGTGGGCTATGTCCATGGAGAAAATATTTCTTATAAATTTTCTCAACAAATATCTCAGGAATCAATTCCCTATTACAATGTTTATGGGCACCAACCCAAAGGAGATCTCAATCCCCTATGCCCAAGTTCGTGGACCTCTATCCATAGGAGACCTTTGTCCACACTGCTCTGGTTTGTGGACCTCTATCCATAGGAGACCTATATCCCCATTGATATGGTTTGTGGACCTCTATCTACAAGAGACATCTGTCCCCACTGCTTTGGTTTATGGACCTCTATCCACAGGAGATCTCTATCCCCACTACTCTGGTTTATGGGCCTCTATCCATATGAGACCTCTATCCCCTCTGCTCTGGTTTGTGAACCTCTATCCACAAAATATCTTTGTCCCCACTGCTTTGGTATGCTCTAAGCTTTTACACAAGGCTTGCTCAAACCTGCTCCAAACCTACACATGGCTTGCTCAATCATGTTTCAATCCTACACAAGGATTACTTAAATATGCTTACCAATACCTGCTCTTAACTTTGCTCAAATTTGCTCCAAGCCTACTCAAAACGCTTGCTCAATCCTGCTCCAAGCCTACTCACAAGTCTTGCTCAATCCTGCTCTAAGCCTACACAAGGCATGCTCAAATTTTCTCACCAATACCTGCTCTCAAATTTGCTCAATTTTACTCCAAGCCTACTCACAAGGCTTGCTCAATCCTACTCCAAGCCTACTGATAAGGCTTGCTCAATATTTCTCCATGCCTACTCACAAGGCTTGCTCAATCCTACTCCAAGCCTACATAAGGTATTCTCAAATTTACTTCACCAATACTTGCTCTCAACTCTGCTCAAATCAGCTCTAAGCCTTCTTACAAGGCTTGCTCAAATATGCTCAATAGAACCTAGTCAAATCTGCCTCAACCCTACTCATAAAACCTGCTCAACTCTGTCTCAAAACTGCTCATAAAAATTGTTCAACTTTGCCTCAAATAATCTACTCAAACCTGCTCATAAGTTTGTTATAATATTTCTAAATCTTGCATACAAAATAATGTTTATCTATTTATAAATATTGCATAATTATGTCATCAAGTGCTCTATCTAGTCTTCAATGTGCTTTCTTTAACTGAAGCAATTTAGACATATTCTACCTAGAATTCGTTTAACCTCTTGAACATATAGAGAATGATATGCACTAATAAATGCTCAATATGTTCTTCACATTCATTAAGTTTTTCACTTTCACATGTCTCACATTTATTGCATTCTAAAGGTAGCTCTAGTCTAGCACTTGATAATTGACCTGGTTATTACTAAGTTACATTTTTATTTCAAGACCAATCACAATGCACAAGTCCTCATCTACTCACACAATCAATCATGAAGATGCACAAATTGCTTTCACAAATAGATCTATAATTCTTGCATTTTCATTCCCAATATCACTCAAAACCAATGCTCAAATTTTCTTCACAAAATTGGTCTATGACTCTTGCACTTTCATTCCACTATTACTCAAAAATCATGCACAACTTGTTCTCAAACCCTAGCACATGTGTTTCCACTTTCATTCAACAATTATGCACACTTTATTCTCAAAACCCTAGAACATATGCTTCCAATAATAATGCACAATTTTGGCTTTCAAATCAAAGTACATATATTTCCAACAATGGACATGAAATTAATCCTTGTATCTCATACATATGACATCAAAAATATTTGCTCAACCAAATACTTTAAGGAAGAAATAGATCACCATACCTCTTAACTTGCTTTGATGAAGATGTTCCCTCAAAAACTTGTCTCAAAATATTCTATCTTTCTTATGCCACTTCAAGGGTTAGTAGACCTCTAAATCCTTTCTTAAAAGATGTGCTCCAAAATCTTGAAGATGATGCTTTATAACTCCTTTTAATTTCCCAAGATAAAGCTTTTAACAAATAACCAAAACCTTTCAAATTTCCTTTCTCACCATGAAAAATACAAACAATAATTAAACCATAATGACACCTTATAACTCCTACTTTCTCAATTGATTTGATTTAATAATGCCTACACACTAATTATGAAATACAATTTCTCACACAATACCTTTGACTTTAACCAACTTATGCAAAAATCAACCAATCCAAAATATATACCTTATGTCTCCCTAATGCAAATGAGTGTTGTGCATACTTTATACCATGCAAAATATTTTAATCAAAATTTTGTCCTTACCAAAGTGTTGCCACTGTGAATTGAACCTACCACCTCTTGCTAGCCCACACCCTAGTGCAAGCTAGGCTTCTGTGTGGGCTAGCTACCCACACAAGACACAAAACATGAAAAAAATATTTGGAGTCCCTTCTATGATTTCCTTCAAAATTAAAATTTCAACAAAATGTGCCTTGAACCCATGATCTCCTCATTGCCAACGTTATAGTGTAGGGCTTCCCTACCATCTAGGCTACCCGTCCAGATGAGAATACAAACGCGTTGTCCCTTCTTTATCTACGAATTCGGTTTAATATTAAACAATGTGTAAGCTCCCTTTCTTCCCTTATTTGTTTGTTGGAAATACCACGTCAACCTCTATGCTTTTGCCTCTCCTGTTCACTGAGATAACACCTCAAAATTTGTGCTTCTGCCTCTCTCTCATTTGCTAGGATTTTTACTTCTACCTCCATGAACAAATCACAAACATATATCTTGATTAGTGCATTACTCTACGAAACCTTAGGCTTGCAATATTTGGCACTTCATATATATATGCTTGCACTCCTTTTTCATGACGTCGGTGCATGAGATAATAATATAATTTTTTACTTTTATTTAGCTCCAAAAATTTTGCTGCCCTTTCTTTTTAAACTTTTGTTTTATTATAATAATTTAAATTTAAAATATTTAAATATTATAATTTAAACTTTTAACCTTTTGTCTTTTGCAATTGAAATATTTTTCAACCAAATAAAGCCTTATCTTTTTCTTGCTAACATAACCATGGAGAATGTTTTGCTTTGACAACTATTGTACCTTGCTCAAAAATAATTTCCTTGCTAGGAGTACCTTGCCTTGCCTTTGAATCTTGCTATCAAACCTGTGAAGAATATTCTTGACTATCATGCACCTTTGATATCTCATTATTTCTACCTCATGTACCCTTTGACATCAATGACAACTCAATGTACTCAATATTTCCAATAGAATCCATCTTCCTATATAAAGGGTCTCATAGTGAGTGATTATATATCATTGTAGGTAGTAGTAGATATAGTGGGTAGATCACCATATAGATTGGTGATGGAGTACAATGTAGTTCTTTAGCATCAGTTCTAGAGTGTCCATTCCTCCATACTGCATTGTAACATTTTTGTCACTTTCCATTAATAGTATATTTTAGTGTTATTGCATAATTATATTATCTTACATTTTTGTATATCTTGCATCCTATGATTGCATTCTCCCATAGATTAAATTATCAAAAGCTAACACCAATGATAGAAACATATGTGGTATCCATGATAAATGAATTAGAAAAAATAAAAAAATAAAGTCTTGGGTAGGGGATCAATTCACTTGGTTGGTGGAGTGACTCATTGGGGAAGTGAAGCAATTTCTAAAAGGTGAACCAATTCACTAGTTAAGGTAAAGTTGTTGAATTTTGATTTATAATAAGATTGATTTAGTCTAGAGGATAAAATCATTTGGATAATCTAGTGATTTAGTCTCCAAAAAGGACTTAGGAACAATTGCTTGAGGTGTTTCAATGGGTCTACAAATGGAGCAATTAACTTAATGGATGGACTCAATATCTTGATGAGCATTTCTTTGATAAAAAATATTTTAGAATAAAATTAGTAGGTTGTCCAGCCTTATAGGAGTGAATCACTTCTTAAGTACTTACAATGGTTTCATAGTTCTCAAATAGGAATTTACTCACTCATTTTTAGAGTGAATAGCTCTTTAAGATATACTTAGCTAAGTGAAATATATATCAAATAAATGAGAAGCCCATATGAGGTTTGAGCTATCCATTTTAAGAAGTGTTGTTATAGTAAGATAAGTGCATTAGAATGTTCAATTATAATGATAGGATTAGTTTGTTGGTCTTGTTTTATCAAATGATAGATTCATTTGGGGAACCCATGTAGCACTTGACCTGACTGGCTAGAGGTACATAAAGCAATAATATTTTACAAATATGAAGACCACTTAAGCATAGCAAGAGATAAGTGAACTACTCAAATGCAATAAAAGACAAACCAATCACTCAAGCATAGTAGGAGGCAAGTGAATTGGTTAGATTCAAGGTAGCTAAAAAGGTAGGTAGAAGGTAAGAAATGGAGGCCCTACTTGTATTGGTTAGGGTTTCTAAAAAAATTGACCTAACCATAGCCACATTAAATAGGTTGGGCAAGATATTGGCCTAGAATTAGACAAATTTGCTTGCTCATCCTCTTTAAATTACTATAGGGTACTTAGCAAGCAAGTCAATTGAATAACAAAGCAATTTGCTCCCTTCATTGGAATTTTCCCCTTTTTAACAAGGAAAGAAGGGAAAAAAATTGCAAGAGTTTTATCAAAAGAGAAAAAATAAAAGTAGGAATACCTACTAGGGGGAAGAGGAAATCAAGAAAAAGGATAATAACAAGGGAAATCAGAAATATACTAGGTGCATTTTTACATTTCTTTTATATTAGATGCTTCATCAAATGAGCCTTAGGTGCTACCCATTGAAAAAAAATCAACAATAATATTTCATCCATTGTTGCAATACTATAAGATTTAGGTCCTAAAAATCAAGCAATATGGTATGGCCTACTCTAGAAAGATTCAAAATTTCTATAAATTTCAAGCTTAGCTCGATGTTAATCCTATATGAACATCAAATCACCCTTCTTATATTCCATTTTGGTGGCCCTTCCATCAAACTATATTTTTACTACCATTTGATGTTGAAGCATCCTCTTGAATGTTTTCTACCTTTCTTCTTCTAGGGTTAATAGGTAATATAATTAGGCTTGTATACTCTTGATATTGGTGTATTTAAGCTCAAATTGTTGGGACATTTGGAGAGAATGGATTTCTAGGTTTATTAGAAGCACTACTTCTTTCCTGAAAACTAGCTTGTAAGTGGATTATCTTGTAGAAGCCCTGGGTGTCACTTGATTTTCCCATATTTATTTCATTAGTTTAGTATTTTAATCCCTCTATGATTAAACTATTATCTTCTTTAGAATCCTCATGATTTTCTTGTTGGTGGATTCCTCTAGGATATTGCCCTCTAGATAGTAATTGGAGACCATATTTTGAATAAATCCTTACTCTAATACAAAATTCATAAACTTGAAACCTATAAAGGCTATGGTATTACCAATTATGATTATGGATGAAGCTCCAAATATCATGATGATATCCTCTAAAATATGGGTAATTGTCTCCTACGTTGTAAATTTGATTGACATACTTCAATCTACTTTGCGAAATAGTTCAACACAATTAAAATACATCCATGTCTTGCACTAGATAAGAGATTAATCTTGTCAATAAAATTCAAGCACCATTATTGAAAGGGCTCAATGTTGATGATATAATTCAAAGAAATTGACACCTTTCTTCTTCTTCCTATACATGTCCAACAAACTTTGCATTCTTAGACCCACTAGAAGTAATCAGAAAAAAGGGCAGGCCAATAATATCATTCCCTTAAAATTTTGTGTTGTGGTCTTGGAAGAATAATTCCCTCCTTCATCATGATATTCCTTGATTATGAATTATATTTTAAACACCTCAAGAGTACTTCATCATAACATTTTTGGAAAATACATTGTCCATCCATGTGTAATACATTGCATTTTTCTAGAATATGACCCTTTATTTAGGTGTCATTCCTTTTAGCTACTATCTATATGTCATATATCTATTGATGACTCCCATCCAAACTAGTTTATTATATGACTCTATCTCTTCTACCAATAATACTTGATCCCTTAGGGATGATGTAGCAAGGTTTTTACATAATGCTCTAGCCATGACAAGTTTGGTAGGATTTATCTCTATGTCAAATTTCTAGATTTTACTTATCCATCTTGATCTATTTTCCTCTACTTCACCATGTAGCATGTCAAATCATACATTGGGATGTGCTATAAATACAATGATTTTACGTTGAGACATATAGTACCTAAATTTATTTTGGGCTATTATTATTACAAATACATATTTTTTGATGAATGTGTACTTTTCCTCAGTTGTGGAGCACCTAACTCATCAAAAGGAGTAGACATTCTTAACCTTTATTATTTTTTGGATCAATAATACGATGATGCTTTCATTTGTATCAAACACATAAAGCCTAAAATATTTTAAAAAAATCAAGCTAATGAGGATTGGGACTATGGTAATTGTATCCTTTATATCTTGGAAGGACTTTATACCCTCCTTGGTCCATATTACGGATGCATGATTTTTTAGCATTTTTGTGATTGGTTTGACTAGTTGTAGAAAATTGGATGAGAAATTAGCTACAAACTATATTTGACCTAGAAAATATTAAATCACTTTGTAAAATATGGGTAAAGGCATCTCTTGGATTGCTTTTATCGTATCAAAATCAATGGCTTAGGCCATATTTAGACATTACATGTCCTAAAAAATATTCTTGGACCATGAAAATGATCTCTACAACTTTGAAAGATAGATTTTAAATTTTCCACATGTTTACTCCTTTATTTTGAGAAAATAATTAAATCGTGAAGGTATATGAGTATGATCTCACCTACTAGTCCTACGAATGCAACATTTGCTAGGGTATATTACATTATTTGGTACATGCTAATGTACCTTTGTGGTACCTTCATGGTACATTTGTAAATATGTAATAGATTAGGGTTGAGTCTATAGTTTAGAGTGTGATTTATATTTCCCGTTCTATGTAATTTTCAATGTGTAAGAAATGCACAAGTATCATGTAAAACTGCAATATGCAGAAATGCACAAGTATCATGTAAGAGTGCAATGTGTAGGAAATACACAAGTGTCATGTAAGAGAATGTGCACAAGTATCTTGTATGTAAGAATGCAAATATGTAATGTGAGGATGTGTACATGTGTCCTAGATTAGGAGTGCACATAGAAGTATAAAAGTCATGTAGATGTGTGCAAGTGTTGTAGATTCAGGTGTCCATCTAGTATGTAAGTGACAAGATGGTAATCCAATAGTAATGGGACTTGCCATATGGAGAGAAATAGTGAAGTATGTGAAGAGTCATGGGACTCCATGAGATGTAATTCAAAATAAAAGAATGATAGTCCAAGTGAGATTACAAAGTTGTAATATGAAGAAAAGGAATAAAGCTTGTATACATATTTTAGAGCAATTAATATTGTAAGTTTTCTTCATGCATAGTTCATGAATGACATTCATATTTTAGTATATTAATGAATGGTATTTTATTTATTATATAGGCCTTGATATAAATATTAATTTGCTCATATATATTCTACTCTTCATTTTTGATGTTTTGACCTTTAATATTATGGCTATTTTATATTAGGATCTATGATATTTTGTAGTGGTAAGGCTTAAAAATCCAATAGTGGTATCAGAGATACCACCATAATCTATCCAATTTGATAGTTTATTAAGCCACAATTATTAATTAACTTTGTCCACTTTTGATAAAGTTAATTTAGATTTTGTCCACTTTGAAGGTAGTGCAGACTTGGAATCTAATTTTTAAAGGTCTTATTGAGTAGAATATTGAGAGGACAAGGATTTAGTCACCCTAATTTATAGGCTAGGGTCTTTCCACTAGGTTGAAGGAAAACCAATAAATACTAGGACTCAACTAGATTGAAGATAAGGGTCAACTTAGAAGAGAAGTTGGACATTGATAGATAGACTGAAATAACTAAGAAAAAAGTTGGTCATCTAGGGATAGAGCCATCCTAGAATTGGTTTGAAGATTTGAAGAATTATAGTTTTAAGATTGACGTAATTGATCATTCATGGATATACATAGCCACCCTAACATTGATATTGAGTTCTCTAGTAAGGAGGAGAATCATATTGGGTTCTTAGGTGCAACCTAAGATATTGAAGATTCAGAAGAGAAGTAGAGAAGAAGAGCTACAAAATTTTGGAAAGCTTCCTACAAAATATAGAGAAGAATTTTATCTTCTAAGTGTAGGGATAAGAAATTAAAGAGAATAGAGAAGAATAAAAAAGTAAAGAGAAAAAGAATAAATAAAGAGATACATATGATAGGTTCAAGAAATCTACATTGAACAAAAATTCCAGAGATGCCTATGTTGAAGAATTTAGAGATATCCATTGAAGGTGAAGAGATCAATATAGAAAGAGATTATACAAAAAAGAAGTAGAGAAGAGAAGAAAAGTAGAAGAATAGTGAATTGAGAAAAAATACTATCAAGTAAAAAAGAGGGAAGTATATTCCCATAATACATTAGAGAACTAGGCTGATTGAATATATCTATATATCATTTCAGTCTTGGTCATAGATCACTTTTTAAAGCAAGTTCTTCAAGATAGAAGTTTTTGTAACAAAGAAGAAAATATAGAAGATAAAGGCTTAAGAGGTCAATATAGATAAGAGAAAGGCCTTAGAGGCCAATATATATAAGAGAGAGGTCCAAGAGGCCAATATCGAAAAGGAAGAGGTCTAATAGGTCAATATAGAATTGTCTCAAGAATCCAATAAAGAAAAGAGGCCCAAGAAAGATAAAAGAGGTCCTAGAATTTAATATTGCTAAATAATAGCCCATTTAGCTAGATAGTAGAAGAGCAGGCCTATTTGACCAACTCAAGAAGATAGTAGAAGTGTAGGCCCATTGAACAACATAAGAAGAGAATAAAAGAGGTTCATTTGGCCAACTCAAGAAAGCAAGATAGCATATAATAAAAGGAAAGAACATATGACCAACATTAAAATACATTGTAGTTAAAAAGCTATTTAGTTGAGCATAAAATAAAGAGGATATTAATGTTTTTTAGAGCTTGCACACTCAACCAGAATCCTGTGTCAAAGCAAAGTGGTTCTCCTATGAAGAATTAAAAGAAGATAAACTAGTTATTATCATCAGAAGAAGGTGAAATGGTTAGGAGCACAAAAATAAAGGGATGGACCAACAAAATGAACTAGGAGGTAAACCAACTAATTTGATCTAGCTAGGATAAGTAGACCAACTTACTCGATCCAACTAGGGCAAGCATATCAAATTTCAAAAGGTGAATCACAAGCTACAACATGTGTGAGTCTTTAGTAAAAAAGCATTGGTTCTCCAGAGGAGGAAAGATGAACAATATCTGGAGGAAATGCAAATGGCATCTGATTAAAATAACTAGAGAAAAGGAAAAGACATCTAGTTAAAATAACCACAGGTAAGGCATACTAGGTAGAAGCAAGTAGGTGGACTAGACACCTAAGAGTAATGCAAATGAGATAGCATAGACACCCATGCAAGAAATGAGTCTGTAACATTAAGGCATTACACCAGATAGTGGAATCAACTAAGAGCATAGAAGACGTTACTCCTGCTATCCCATGATATTACCACTAGGTAATATCATAGCGACACACATTATCTAGTTAGAAAGAATTTGAATATTGTTCTTTGATTTGAATTTAAGGGGATATAAGGTTTTGATTGAAGCTTTTAAGGATTGCATTTTTTTAATATTTTGAAAGCTATGGAGATATAAGGAGATAATTGTTTTTAATTTCTTTTTGATTTACTAGAAGATTTTAAAGGTTGAAAATTAGAAAGTTGTGGAGATATAAGGTGTTAGTAGTTTTAAGGTTATTAAGTTGTTTAAAAGTTTTTAAAGTTATTTGAAAACTTGAAAACTTTAAAGAGAAGGATTTTAAAAATTTGAAGTTTTTTAGATATTTAAGATTTTAAAAATCAGGGAGTTAAAAGGTTCTCAACATCAAAGGATTAGTAAAATTTGCATAATTTATATATGAGTTATTTTTTCTGATTAGGGAGTTATAATGATAACTACTTTGAAAGGAATCAATGTGTACACTTTAATCATTATGGAAAAAATATGGAGTCTATAAATAAAAAAACAAGATTAGAAGTTATAAAATTTGGCATTGGAAAAATAATTGAGATATCTAACGGTAAGCTAGATATGGCATTACATTTTATCTATAGAGAAGCCATAGATGAACATTTTGAAACATTTGAATACTTTTTACATTCAAAACTTGTTGAAGCAATTGATAATTCAAAGGATGATATTATGATACCTCTTGATATAGGTAGGATAATATATATGGCATTTCTTTCACTTGAAATTTGTAGAAATAAAAACTTAAAACTAAAATATTTGAATGAAACTCTAAAAAGAAAGTAGAGATTGATGCAATTGAATCAAGTGAATCATCTCTAAAAATAATGTTTCATTCTTCTTGTAATATTGATATTCCAAGTTCATCAAATTTAGGAAATTATTATGATGCTTTAAGTGAATGTTTAAAAGAGACAGGATAATATCAAGATTGTAATAAAAGTAGATCAAATTAAGCACATGGTTAAAAGTCAAAGATAAAGAAAAAATTCAAGTTTTTCATGCAAATGAAACTGAAAGAAGAAGATCAAGTAGTTTGTGATCCAAATCATGAAGATGTAAACCCTATAGAATCAAATAAAGAAGAACTTAAACCAAAATTCAAGCAATATGGTGATGAAGAAAATTCCAAAGAATGAGAGGTTCATGAACAATGCAAGATCACTTGAAGATTGAAGACAAAGACAAAGACCAAGATTGAAGACTAAAGTCTTCAATAACCAAATAATGTAATACAAGGGGGTGTTGATGTATATTACATTATTTGACACATTCTAATGTACCCCATGGTACCTTCAAGGTATATTTATAAATATATAATAGATTAGGGTTGAGTCTATAGTTTAGAGTGTGATTTATATTTTTGCTTTTATGTAAGTGTTAATGTGCAAGAAATGCATAAGTGTCATGTAAGAGAGAATGTGCATAAGTGTATTGTATGTAAGAGTGAAAATATGTAATGTGAGGATGTGCACAAGTGTCCTATATTAGGAGTGCATGTAGAAGTGTAAGAGTCATGTAGATGTGTGCAAGTGTTGTAGAGTCAAGTGTCCATCTAGTATGCAAGTGGTAATATGATAAGCCAAGAGTCATGGGACTTGTCATATGGATATCAAGAATCAAGTATGTGAATAGTTATGCTACTATGGATATATTATGGAGATAATACTCCATGATATGTAATCCAAAATACAAGAAGGACAATACAAGTGAGATTACAAAGTTGTAATAGGGAGAAAAGGAATAAAGCTTGTAAATAGATTTTTGAGCAATTAATATTGTAAGTTTTCTTCATGCATAGTTCATGAATGATAGCCATTTATATTTATATTTCATTATATAAATCAATGTTATTTACTTTATTATATAGTCCTTGATATACATATTAATTTGCTCATATATATTCTACTCTTCATTATTGATATTTTGACCTTTAATATTATTTCTATTTTATATTGTGACGTGTGATATTTTGTGGTGGTAAGGTTTAAAAAACCAACAATATCTATAGCTCATTGGAAGGTGGACCCAAAAATTTACAATCCAAAAGGAACTCATTAGTCTGTGAATGTCCCCCATTTGGTAGTAAAGATCATTTTGTGTTGATCATCATCTTTCATCTAGATTTGGTTGTAACTTGAGAAGTCGTCCAAAAGTGATAGCATGTATGATCCAACCACTTTTTGTAAGATCTTATTTATGATAGGTAGAGGGTAGTGGTCATTTAATTATGCCCTATTAAAATTTCTAAAATTAACACATAGTCTTATATCGCCGCTTTTATTTTGAACCAATACTAGGTTGGCTACCTAAGTTGAGTGTTTGATGGGGAAGATTATTTGGGCCTATAGGATTTTTTTAAGGTTATTTTTAATAACTGCTTCATTTTTATGGTTTACATGCTTTTGTTTTTGCCTATAAAACTTTGCACCAAGCTCTAATTAAATAGTACACTCTATGATGCATCTATCATATACCTTCAAATATTAATAAGACCAAGCAACGATATCTTTGTACTTCCTATAGAGCAATCTAAAGAAGTATATATCCTCCTTGGTGCACTCCTTTCCTAATAGTAATTTATTTCCTTTGGTAATTTCAATAGGGTGGTAGAAGTATTCCTTCATTTTGATGTTGGGATTCCTTACATTGTCATATAGGTTGAAAAAAAAATTTAGTTCTTCAATTGGATTACCCTATCTTTTTTATTTTCCCTATATTAATTTTTATTTTTATCATGTTGAGCTTCATTGATGAGGAATTCAATTATTTGTTTGTTGTTTTTGAAAACTTGCCAATGGTTGGAATAGTCAAGGATTTTTTACCTAAATGTTTTTTCCAATTCCTTTGGTTTATCCCAAATGTTTTGAGGTGGAGTCAAACCTTGCTAGCATGGATGCTAATTTATCTTTCTTTGTGTTTAACTCTTGGGTAATTGCTTTGATCTCTTAGGTCTTGAAACTCTATATCAAATGCCATATTCTATTGTTATGCGACTTTAGGTGCATATTTTAGTGGCACATTATGGATTAACTTGATTAAGTATTAGATTGAAATTACCAAATACTTTGATATTTTTTATTCCCATATTTTTAGACTTCCTTGAGCTAGTGCAAAACACTTCATATTCAACTATGTTATTGGTATTTAAGAAAAAACTACAGGTAAAAGTCATCTAGGAACCTTATGGATATATTAATTGGATTCTTGCACCAATCCCATTCCTGATTATAGTGTCATTGAAATCCATGATTCACATCCCATCTAATCCCTATGTCTATTGAATACTCATATTTGGGATGTTAGCCAATTATTCATATATTAAGTAATTTTCTACCATAATTTATTCAATGATTATATTGAAGTTTTTCATCCTAAATAACACCAATGATCATGTCAATTTTGAACATTTGATCACCCTCCATGATTTCACCATCTACGAACTTAGGCAACTCATTCTAGATCACCATACCATCTTCATATAGTTTATACAATAATTAATTACATGAAAATTCATTTTCAATTTGAATCATATTTCCATCTCAAGGCACCTCAATATGGGTATAATCCATTACCAAGTATCTATCTCTTAACAACTTACATATCAATTCTATTGAGAGCAACATCCCAAGATAAGAAGAAATATCAACAAGTATAACCTCCTAGACCACTACAAACTTCAACTTGGGTTCCATCCAATTAAATTAACTTCTACTAGCAAGCCTTATGTAGGGAAGATCCATTTCTGCATAGATAGTATTGGTCATCATAATTATAACAACACCTAAATCTACTGTGCAACGTTTTAGTAGATAGTTCTCAATATTTAGATTTAGATGAAATAGAAGAAAATTTAGGGTCTCAGGCTTTGGAATGTTTAAAATATTTGTCACATTAGCCTAAATGTCTAAAGGGTCCTCCACTATCAAGTTATATTGCTCTGCTATACTAGGTTGAGCTGACTTAGACTATCTATATTTGGTGTATCTCCTTTCCTACTCCTCAAAGCCTCTTGTAGCAAATCCCTTTGTCTAGGAAGGGATAAAGACTCAAGCATGCTTACTCTTGTTGGAGTTTTCTTCATTTCCTATACTGTATATTAAATTTGAATTTAATAGAGATACTTTCATTATACAACATGAATTTATTATATTGCATGGTGGTTGTTGTGCATCCTTCACTGGTGAGAGAAGGATACATATCATTTTTGGCCTCCTTTTGTAACTTGTCCCTATATTTTTTATTCCTTATTCCAGGTTTCTTTCACCTTTGGTTCCAATCCCTTATTGATTAGCACATATTTCATTGTCCTCAAATGAGGGATCTTCATCTCTCTTAACTACCCCAAACTTAAACATAGTGTTGTTGGGGTTTGGTAAAGCTAGAATTAATACTATAGTTGAATCTTGATAGATTGACTAGATTATAATGGGTGGCTAGTAGATAGTTAGATTCATCATCAGTGGTTGGCTTATTAATGATACCATTTACCCCGTGGTTGAAGAACACAAGCTTATACTGAGAGGGGGGGTGAACAGTATAAGACCACTTTTTACCTTTTCCTTCTATTCAACTTTCAATTCAATATTATGCAGTGTAAAGATAGCAGTATCAAAAGCCGTAATCAAAGCAATGCACAAAACACCATCCACAAAGAGACACAACAATTTACGTGGTTCACCCAATGTGGGCTACTCCACGGATAAAATATTTCACTAAATTTTATCAAATCAAATTTTGGGAATACCTTTCCCGATTACAAATTTTATGGGCACCAACCCAAAGGAGACACCAATCCCCTAGCTCTATTCTGGCTGGTGATCCTCTAGAAGACCTCTGCCTTCGCTGCCCTTAGCAAATGGAACTCTATCCATAGAAGACACCTATCTTCCCTGCTCTGGCTGGAGACCTCTGTCCTCAACTCTATCACCTCAAAAGCTGGTCCTCAAATTTGCACTAAACACAGTCCTTCGATCTAGCACAAATGTCCTCTTTCGTATTTGCCTGTTGTGCTTACTATGCCCTCTGCTTTCTCTGTGCAAAACACAGAAGCACTGTCTTCATGCACTCTGATTCCTTGCGATATCTCTCACTTAGACGATTCAAAAGAAATGCACTCTGTACTCGATGATCGAACTTCTCCCCGCACTCTATCTGTGAAAGTCGCACTTCGAACACACACATGATCGATGCTTAACTCTCCAAGAAGTCCTCATTTTATACTAACACTTTCAAGATTAAAACCTTGATCTTTGTCGACTGCACACCCTAAACTACGTCAGCTGCAAACCCTAAACTTCGTCGGCCCAAATTTAACTTTGTCGGCTTCACCGCCTCTCGCAACTCCTCTGTAGCTTCTATCATGAAACTACAACATGTCGTGATATCATGATACCTTTGCAACCGAACACTATCTTATGGATTTTGTCATGATATCATGACACTTTCTGCTTCTGCTGACGTCACCTTCACTTCTGTCGTGAAATCGTGACCCTTCTGTCTTCATGGCCTTCTTCTCTGCTTTTGTCGCAAAATCGTGACACTTCTGCCTCTGCTGACGTCATCTTCAATTCTATCATGAAATCGTGACCCTTCTTGCTTTCTCAACCTTTTCTTGGCTTGCACTAGCAAAAATGGAACATGTCATGAAATCGTGACACTTTCTCCAACTGAATGCTGCCATATCAACCTGTCGCAAAATCGTGACACTTTCTACATTCGTACGATTTCTTTGCAGCCTATCACAAAATCGTGACGCTTTTAGCTTTCGACTCTTCCCTTTGTTGCATGTCATGAAATCGTGACACTTTGTCTTACTACTTTCTCTCTCTTCAAACTTGTCATGAAATCGTGACAATTCACACTACGGACTCTCTTTTCAGCATTATGTCACGAAATCGTGAAACTTTTTCTTTTGGACTCTCTCTTCTGCATTATGTCACGAAATCATGACACTTTTCCTTTCGGACTCTCTCTCCAGCAACATGTCATGAAATCGCGACACTTTCTCTTTCGGACTCCCTCTCCTGCAACATGTCGTGAAATCGCGACACTTTTTCGTCCGTACAATCTTCTTTGCAATATGTCACAAAATCACGACACTTTTCCTTCTCTGCCTTCCTGCACTTTTCGAGTCGCGAAAATGCGACATGTCACGAAATCGTGACACTTTCCACCTTGCTCTTCTTCTCTGCCAACATGTCGCAAAATCGCGACAGTTTTGCCAGCTCTTTCTCTCTCCTCAAACATGTCGCGAAATCATGACAATTTTTCCAGCACTTTCTCTCTCCTCTAACATGTCGTGAAATCACGACAGTTTTTCTTGCTTGCTACATACCTTTTCTTACTTGTCTTTTTCTTTGATCTTTTGCCAAAAAGGGCTACTATGATCTTCCTGGAAACTCACTGTCCATGCTCTGAATAATATGACAATAAATCAAATTCCTTCAAGAGCTTCTTGACATCAATGACAACTTCTACACTTGAGCAAAGGCAATGGACCCAAGGTACCCAAAATTGCCAACAATCTCCCCCTTTGTCATTGATGGCAACCCTTCACTGAAAACTCATCTCAAGAGCCAAAACTGAAACCAACTGAGCTAACAACTGAGAATCTATCTTTGAAGTTTTGCTCCCCCTAACTTGAAGCTCTTCTCTTCACTTGAAGCTCTCCCCCTTACTCATATCTCTCCCCCTTTGTCATCAATGGCAAAGGGTCACCTTTGGGGCTCGGGACTAAGAATGAGCCTCTTAGCTTAGTCCCTCCCCCACCTCCTGATGAGGTGATTAAAACAGGGGTGGGAGTAAAACTCCCATTAGGCACTGATCATCATCAGCGTCTACAATTTCCTTGTCGGGCCTTCTCTTGAATTCTTTGCCCGTATTCCTGTTCTTGTCACTGTTCTTTTTCCTGTTATCATTCCTATTCTTGTTCTTGTTCTCATCCCTATTTTTGTTCATGCCTTGATCCTTGGACCTGTTTATGCCACTGTTCCTATTTTTGTACCTTGAAAGTTTAGCTCTACACTGTCTAGTTGTGTGACCTTCATTGTTGCACTTATAACAAGTAACAATGTTATTTCTTTTAGGCATACCTGTTCTTTGAATCCGCTAGTTCTGCCTAAACCTGTTTCGATCAAACCTATTCCTGTTATTTACCTTGCAATAGACTGCCTTGTGCTCGAACTGTTGACAAGAGTAGCAATACCCTCGAAAGAAACTAGTGCTTCTGAAATTGCCGTTCACCTTCTTCACTTGAGCCATGCAATGTGCAGCCATGTGACCAAACCTGTAACACACAAAACATCTGCCATGAAATTTACCTTTATCCGACCTCTTGGGTCCTGAAAACTTCTTCTTTTCATTCTGAATTTTATTTTCTGTTTCTATGCATCTATCATCCAAGGACTCATAATCTGAAATACTTTCCTTATTAGAACTCTCTTCCTTTTGGAGTCTCTTACTAGATTCTCCAGCTTGTTCTTTGACAAAACCAAGGCTTGTTTTATCCGTTGTCTTTCTTTGACCTTTGATGAGTGACTTAACCTTTTTGGAGCTATCTTGAAACCTGTAAAGCTTATCCTTGTACTCTTTAGTTTCCTCTTTCAAAGAAGCCATTTTATGTTCTAACTCACTGTATTCAAGAACCTTAGATTCTAACTCATCCTTGAGTTCTTGTGTCTTAGCCATAGAGACCTCGAGACTTTCTATAAGATCATCTCTCTCCATACAAAATTCATCTAACTTATCCTTGAGTCTAGCATTCTTCTTTCTTTCCTTTTTCAAAACACTAAGAGCGTTAGTAAGTTCACTTTCTAGATCCTTTATTTGTTTGCTTTCTAAATCATCAAACCCTTTTTCAGATTTCCTATCACTAGAGGTGCTACCTTTTTCAAAAACCATACATGCATCTTCCTTATAGTTTTCTAAAGCATCCTCATACATACTAGAAACCAGATCATCATTTGTGCAATCATCCTCAAGGTGACCAAAATTTCCACATCTAAGACATTTCATGATAATGAATCTATGTTTCGGTTCTTCCTCTTTTTCTGATATGAACAACATCTCATTTTTAGTATCACTTGAAGAAATTTCACTATCACTACTAGAACACTTACTTGCTTTGTCTAGGTATAAACTCTTCTTGTGCTTGTGAGAATACCTCTTTCCTTGATTGTTGCGCTCATCTTTGTTTTTCCTGTGATGCTTGTGCTTTTCAGAATCCTTGCTTTTAGAATCCCGTATATCTTCATCACTTTCGTTCTTGGGAACAAGATACGATCGATAGCATAATGACCGAACTTTCCACAATTGAAACATCTTATATTTTTCATGCTTTTGAGCTTTCTAGAGAACTTGCCTTTCTTGCTGTAATATGCCTCTTCATCACTGGAAGACTCATCACTCTCTTGAAATTGTTTACCCTTGGATTTCTTGGTAGCCTTGAAAGCTACCTCTTTCTTGACATCAACCTTCACTTGAGTTCTCAACTCAAATGCCGCAAGTATACTATGGAGCTCATCCTTTTTCAACTTATCCAAATCTTTAGCTTCCTCAATAGCAAAAATATTTTCACTAAATCTATTAGGAAGAGATCTTAAAATCTTATCACAAACATCATTTTCAACAAGCTCAAGACCTAAGTCTTTCATGGAGTTAACAACCTCATCCATACGAAGCATGTAGTCACTAATATTTTCATCATCATTCATATTGAGTTGTTCAAACATACCTTTGAAGTGTCTCAACTTAGCCTTTCGGACATTTACATCACCTGTGTGAACCACTCTGCAACTGTTTCCACATTTCACTAGTCGTCTTGCAGTGAATCACCTTGGTCATATCTGCCTTCTATAAACCTTTCAGGATTGCATTCATTGCTTTTGAGTTGCTGTGATGAAGGAGCCTGTCTTCTTTAGTATAAGGACCATGTTAAGGAATGGTGTACCCGTCTTCAATCACTTCCCAAACCTCATTCCCAAGTGCCATTAGATGAACCTTCATCCTTGCACTCCAAAGACCAAAATCTGATCCATCAAGAATAGGTGCTGCATTGCCACTTGAATAATCCATTGTGTTCTTTGCTAGCTTTTCCTTCAAGTTGTTAAACTTTTCGAAGGTACCCGCTTTGATACCAATTGAAGAATATAAGCTTATACTAAGAGGGGGGTGAACAGTATAAGACCACTTTTTACCTTTTCCTTCTATTCAACTTTCAATTCAATATTATGCAGTGTAAAGATAGCAGTATCAAAAGCCGTAATCAAAGCAATGCACAAAACACCATCCACAAAGAGACAACAATTTACGTGGTTCACCCAATGTGGGCTACTCCACGGATAAAATATTTCACTAAATTTTATCAAATCAAATTTTGGGAATACCTTTCTCGATTACAAAGTTTATGGGCACCAACCCAAAGGAGACACCAATCCCCTAGCTCTGTTCTAGCTGGTGATCCTCTAGAAGACCTTTGCCTCCATTGCCCTTAGCAAATGGAACTCTATCCATAGAAGACACCTGTCTTCCCTGCTCCGTCGGAGACCTCTCGTCCTCAACTCTATCACCTCAAAAGTCTGGTCCTCGAATTTGCACTAAACATAGTCCTTCGGTCTAGCACAAATGTCCTCTTTCATCTTTGCCTGTTGTGCTTACTACGCCCTCTGCTTTCTCTGCGCAAAACATAGCAGCACTGTCTTCGCGCACTCTGATTCCTTGTGATCTCTCTCACTTAGACGATTCGAAAGAAATGCACTCTGTACTCGACGATCGAACTTCTCCCCCACACTCTATCTACGAAAGTCGCACTTCAAACACACACATGATCGATGCTTAACTCTCCAAGTAGCCCTCCTTTTATACTAACACTTTCAAGATTAAAACCTTGATCTTAGTCGACTGCACACCCTAAACTACGTCGACTGCAAACCCTAAACTTCGTCGACCCAAATTTAACTTTGTCGACTTCACTGCCTCTGCAACTCCTCTGTAGCTTCTACCGTGAAACTACAACATGTCATGATATCGCGACACCTTTGCAATCGAACACTATCTTATGGCTTTTGTCACGATATCGTGACACTTTCTGCTTCTGCTGACATCACCTTCACTTCTGTCGTAAAATCGTGACCCTTCTATCTTCATGGCATTCTTCTCTGATTTTGTTGCGAAATCATGACACTTCTGCCTCTGCTGATGTCATCTTCAATTCTGTCATGAAATCACGACCCTTCTTGCTTTCTCAACCTTTTCTCAGCTTGCACTAGCAAAAATGGAACATGTCATGAAATCGTGACATTTTCGCTGCCTTATGCTTTTTTCTGCCTTACGCCCGTGAAATCGGAACATGTCGTGAAATCGTGACACTTTTGCCTTCGAGCTCTTCCTTCTTGAATTCATCGCAAAATCATGACGCTTCTTCTGTTGAAGACTTGCTTCCTATTTTTGTCATGAAATCATGACACTTTCTCCAACTGAATGCTGCCATCTCAACCTGTCGTGAAATCGTGACACTTTCTGCATCCATATGATTTATTTGCAGCCTGTCGTGAAATCATGACGCTTTCAGCTTTCGACTCTTCCCTTTGCTACATGTCACGAAATCACGACACTTTGTCTTGCTACTTTCTCTCTCTTTGAACTTGTCGTGAAATCATGACAATTCACACTACGGACTCTCTTTTCAGCATTATGTTGCGAAATCGTGACACTTTTTCTTTTGGACTCTCTCTTCTGCATTATGTCACGAAATCGTGACACTTTTCCTTTCGGACTCTCTCTCTAGCAACATGTCACGAAATCGTGACACTTTCTCTTTCGAACTCCCTCTCCTACAACATGTCATGAAATCGCGACACTTTTCTGTCCGTACAATCTTCTTTGCAATATGTCACGAAATCGCGACACTTTTCCTTCTTTGCCTTCCTGCACTTTTCGAGTCACGAAAATGCGACATGTCACGAAATCGTGACACTTTCCACCTTGCTCTTCTTCTTTGCCAACATGTCATGAAATCGTGATAGTTTTGCCAGCTCTTTCTCTCTCCTCAAACATGTCACGAAATCGTGACAGTTTTTCCAACACTTTCTCTCTCCTCTAACATGTCGCAAAATCGCGACAGTTTTTCTTGCCTGCTGCATACCTTTTCTTACTTGTCTTTTTCTTTGATCTTTTGCCAAAAAGGGCTACTATGATCTTCTTGGAAACTCACTGTCCATGCTCTGAATAATCTGACAATAAATCAAATTCCTTCAAGAGCTTCTTGACATCAATGACAACTTCTACACTTGAGCAAAGGCAATGGACCCAAGGTACCCAAAATTGCCAATAGTGGTAATGGATTATTAGATTTGTAATTATTGATCATATTAATTTGCTTATGATTGGTTGATAGTCATAATACAATCTATGGGATTATTCCCCATATTACTTGGGAAACACCATAATGGGTTTACCTTTGAATTCATATTTACCATATTATTCTACACCTTATTGGTACTTTATCCAATACTTTAGCATGGCACTTGATCCTTTGTATTGGAATTTATAAACTTCTATAGATATATTTTGAAACATATATTCACCATGTTTATAACCAAAAAATATACAAGAGTAATTTGAAGATAACATTAATAAATGAAGATAGAGATAGATATAGAGAGAATAAATAACACAAGAGAAATAAGAGGTGGATAACTATAGGTACTCCATAATATTTCAAATATCTCATAAACTAATACAATGGATCAATAATTGTTGGATGTTTATAGTGATACCAAAATTCCAATTAGATGTTAACCTCGATATGACATGAGTTGGAGGTGAAATTATAATATAATAAATATATTACACCCTTTAATGAAGGTTATCCATAAATGTGGATTAACCAATATCAGTAAGGATGAATATATGAAGGGTTCCCTTAGGCTTACATGAACATTCCCACAGTCTTATATAAAATATACTCAAAGGCTTACATAAGTGATGCCCATAGGCTTATATGAATAATTCCTATAGGCTTACATACACGATTGTAGGCTACTTTAGTAGTGCTCATAAGCATTCTTTCACACTTTTGGCTTGGCTGAATAATATTAGATTACACATATTTCAACCCCTCATAATCTGAGTTGAGGGACCAAGAGAGGAGACATTAGAGGTAATATACCCCCATTATGGATGCTATAGTGGACCTCTACTTTTCAATCATATTTCTTGTTATGAAATTTTTTATGGGGTGTCCTTACCTTTTACAATACTTAAAAGTGTTTGAATTCTTTGAAACCTTAGACTTACCATTAGACAATTGAGCCTTATATTTTGCTAATTAAAGTCCTTTGGATGAGCCTACATATGAGAAAGAGCTCCATATTTTTCATTGCAACCTCATAATGGATAAGACTCTTAAAAATATCTTCAAGAGAAATAGGTTGTGACTCCTTGATATCCATAGCATTCATATAAAGAGCCAAACCAATTGTATAAAAAGGAGTAGTATTGGAAGTGATAGATTTGACATACTCTTTATCACATTTTTACTTACCTCACACCACAACTAACTCTATTTTTAAGTATTTGAAGTGTTATATGTAGTCTTTGACACTATAAAAATCTAAAATTTTAAAATTGGAAAGCTTTGTCTCTATTTTGTTAACTTTACTAGCACTTATTTTTCCATGAAGATCCTTCAATATGGTCCATATTTGAATAGGGTTGGTTTTCTCTTTGATGTGGAAAAGTACATCTGAATCAACTAAGATGAACATGAGACTAAGGGATTTCTCATTCATATTACCAAGTTCATGATTACCAAGACCTTCGATTCATTATTAAATATAAACCATAAATTCTTATTTCTAAGTAATCTTACCATAAGGGAGACAAAAAGGTCAAGATGGAAAAATTGCAAAATCACAAGAAAACATTTGAAGACTTGAAGATGAAGGATGAGGAAGACATTGCTACATACTTAATTCATATGGATGAGGTTGTTAAGTCCATGCAAGGACTTGGATTTAAAGTTGAAGAATCAAATGTTTGTCAAAAGGTTTTAATATCAATCCCTATGAGGTATAGTGAAAAGGTTTTAGCCATAGAGAAACAAGAGATATTGAAACTTTGACTAGGGATGAGTTACATGGAACTCTCAAAAAATTTGAGATGAGAATAGGAAAGGATCATATCCCCAAGATAGAGATGACCTTCAAAGTAGCAAAGAAAAAAAAAGATAAGAAGACAAATTCAAGTGATGAGTCATCCAATAATGAAGAAGCAAACTATGGCAGAAGGAACAAGGACTCAAGAAATCACAAAGGTACGAAAATAGTTAAGTGTTTCAATTGTGGTATATATGGTCACTATGCATCTAACTTTCTAGAAGTTGGAAGTAGCAGTGGTGAAGAGAAATAGGATCATAAGAACAGGGAAGCAAGAAAATCCAGGTATCAAAAGAAAAATAGGTATGGACAAAACAAGCATGAAAATAAGTTTTTCCAGAGGCATAAGAAGAGTTTTTATGTAGATAAGACATACAAGAGTTCAAGTGATAGTAATGGAAGATCCTCAGATAATGAAGAAGAAGAAATTCTCTTCTTGGCAATAGAGGAAGAAGGAAGTGCTTCTATTGAAGATAAATCTAAAAGGTATGAAGATGCTCTTGAAGACAAAAAGGTAGAGGAAGAATAAAAAAATGGAGTTGTTGATCTAGAAGGTGAGCTTATTTCTATTCTTAAGGAATAAAAAAAGGTAATAAAGCAGAATTCAAAACTCAAGCTTCAATTTCAAGAATGTGATGAAGAGAAAGGAAAGCTTATACAAGATCTGACAAACTCAATATCTAAGACAAGGAGATTTAAAGAAAATTTAGAGGTAAAAGTCTTAGAACATGAAATATTAGAGCATGAGGTAGCTTCACTAAGGAAGGAAGTGAAAGAGTCTAAAGAAAAGCTACACAAGTTTGGGAGAAGCTCAAAGACCTTGGATAAGATTACCAAGGTATAAATATCTTCATCAAACAAGACAATACTTGGTTTTGAAGAGGAACAAAGAGAACGAGGAGAGGAGTCAATCTCAAGCTGCAAAGAAGAAGAAGCTTCAAAAAAAAGTGAAAGAGAAAGTGAGAATTATGAGGATAAGTTGGAAAATAGAAAGTTCAACAAAGAAAGGAACAATACACAAATGAGGAACATGACACATCACAGGGAAGAAAGGATTGAGAGACCAATGGTATCAAGGAAAAAATTCTTTAATGAAAGTTGCTTCTCATGTCATAGATTTGGTCACAAGGCTATGCAGTGCAGGACACATGAAAAGAAGAAATATGGTTTCACCAGGTGAAATTTCAGAAATGGACATCTATTTCAAGGGTATTGTCACTCTTGTAATGAGTTTAGTCATAAAACAATCCATTGCAGGGTTCATGACAGGAATGGATATGACTTCACTAGGAGGAACTTCAAGATATTTGTACCTTCAAGGAACCACAACATTAAGTGGTATAAGTGCAATAATGTTGGGTATATGGCTAAGTTGTGTAGAATAGAATTTCTAGAGACAAGCAGAAAAAGGAATAAGGTGGAAAAAGAAAAAGAGTAGTGTATGTTGGGAGTAGAGATACTCCCACCGCAAGGAGAGGAGGTGGGGAGGGGGCTGAGCTAAGAGTCTTATATTTAGCCCCAAAGGTGTCCCTTTGCCATTGATGTCAAAGGGGGAGAGATTTGAGTTAGGGGGAGAGCATTCAGTTAGAGGGAGCAATTTCTCAAGGGGAGTAGAATTGAAAAAAGGAAAAAGGAATGGTTAAAGAAAAAGGGTTGCCATCAATGACAAAGGGGGATATTGTTGGAAATTTTGAGTAGTTGTGTTGTCATTGATGTCAAGAGTTAGTGTCAGTGATGTCAAAAGTCAGTGCAAGATATTGACAAAATGAGGGTTAAAATATTTATATTTTAAGCCCAAGAGATTTGGTTTAAAGCTTCACATGATTGGTCAAAAGGTTGGCTAAATTTCTTGAAGGAAGGAGATACCTAGGCCTAAAGGAAATAATATTATAATATTTATTATTATAATATTAAAGGTGTTAAGATAAGGCCTAAGGTTAAAAAGGAAAAACACCTAGGCCCAAAGGAAATAATATTATAATATTAAGGGTTAAAATAAAAGCCTAAGGTTACTCATAAATTAATTATAATATTTATATTATAATTAATTTATAATATAAATTAATTATAAACCCTAAGTAAGGGTTGGGCGCAAAATATTAAAATTAAATATTTATGCCCGTCGACGTCGAAGCAAGGAAGGGATATGGTATTTATACCATAATGTTTAATGGCATAAGGTAAGTCTCCGATTTGCACATGCTAAAGGTTGAGGAAATAATTCGATGCGATTTTTGTGAGCAAGGCATAGACGAAGATTTTATTTTTTAAAAGCTAAAGGTGGACTATGGACAAATAAAAGAAGAGGTGTGTGCACCCTTGTTACCAACCACTTGGTTGGGCTAGTGGCAAGGCTTGGAAGTGTAAGGCATTAGTGGAAAAGAGGTACCACGTTCGATTCCTGGTTGCAGCAAAAGGAAGAGTTTTGTTTCGAGCATTTTTGGTGCATGGGGAGGATATAAAAGGTGTTAAGCACCTTGTGGTGTTTGTGTGGGCGCAAAACCAAAGTGGTAGCCTAGCCATGGCTAAGGTGCTAGGCAGGCAGTGAACACGAGTTTGATTTGCGTGGAGTGCATGTTGGTGTTTATGGCACACAAAATTCTTTTTTATTAGAGTGGCTAAGGTATGATTTAATATTTTTTTGCCATATGTTGGAGATTATAAGGGCTTTGCAAGGAATATCATTTGTGCATTTTGAAGTAAATTTTGGGTTAAGAAGTGGAGAGTATAAGGTGTATTCAAAGGAATTTATTATTTTAAATTGAAATTTATTTTGAGATAGAATATTAAAGTGTTTGGAAGGTTGAAATTTGGATTGAAATATGTTATGTTGAGTTGGAGTTAAAATGAGCCATAGGGATATTGTTATTTTGTTTGAGTGAATGAATGATCTATTGATTGGAGTTATTTTTAAGAAAGGAGTAATAAGGTATATTTGTGAGTTGATATTTATTGTATGGTAAAATATTTATTGAGGTAAATATCCCTATGGAGATTTTGAGATAGACTATTGCTATCTAACCTAGAATTGTCAAAAGGATTTGGTTGTGAGTAAAACAGGTTTTGAAGACATATCTCCATAAAAATAAAAAGGTATGGGCACATCATCTCTTGATTGAAGTATTGTTGGATTGAATATTGTGAAATATAAGGTGGAATGAAAAGGATTGTTTGATAGTATTGTTGGAAATATTTGAGTGAGTTTTTATATGCATGATTGGTGAATGTTTAGAGAACATTGGAAATAGAGATTGAATATTATTTGAGTTAGGGTTTGAGACCCACATTGTGCTCTTTGTTTGAAGAAGTATGAAAACACTTGTTTAGGGTTTGTGAGCAAGTTGTATTTCATTGATTGAATGATTGAGTGAAAGTTCTTGAGCATTGGTTTTGAGTGATATTGAAAGTGAATGTGCAAACATTAGAAATCAGATTTGTGAAAGCAATAGACTTAATGATTGAGTAGAACATATTGAGTTTTTGATAGAGTACATCATTCTCTATATGTTCCAGAGGTTAAACGAATTCTGAATAGAATGTGTCTAAACTACTTCAAGTTAAAGGAATTACTTTGAAGATTAGACAAAGCATTTGATAACACTGTGTGTGATATTTAAGATTGATTGAGCATATCTTGTGAGTTGTATTGAGCATGTGTTTGAGCAGATTTGAGTAAGCTTTTGTTAAAGCTTAAGGACATATTTTAGTAAGATTTTGTGAAAGCTTAAGGACAAATTTGAGTAAGTTTTTGTGAAAGCTTAAGAACAGAGTTTAGCAAGATTTTGTGAAAGCTTGTAGATAGATTTGAGACAAGTCTTTGTGAAGACTTGAGAGCAAATTGAGCAAGTTCTTGAGAGGACTTGAGGGCAGATTTGAGGTAAGTCTTGGTGAATACTTGAGAGAAAATTGAGCAAGTTCTTGAGAGGACTTGAGGGTAGATTTGAGGCAAGTCTTGGTGAATACTTGAGAGCATATTGAGCAAGTTCTTGAGAGGACTTGAGGGCAGTTTTGAGGTAAGTCTTTGTGAAGACTTGAGAGAAAATTTGATTGAGTGATTTGTTCAAGCTTTGTGTTAAGGCTTGGGGAAAATCTAAGTAGAGTTTATTTATGATTTGATCAAGATTTGTGTTAAGGCTTGAGGATAGAGTTTGGTGCAAATTTGAGAGAATATTTGTGCTAGACCTAAGACAGAGTTAGAGTAGATTTGTACTAGATCGAGGATAGTGTTTGGTGTAGATTTGAGATAGAGTTGAGATCAAGCTTTGGAGGTGACAGAGAAGAGGACAATAGTCTCTAGTGGATAGATATCCATTAGCCAGTGTAGTGAGGACAGAGTTCTTCTAAGTGAGAACAAATATCTTCTATGGAGATATATCCATAAGCCAATGCAATGGGGGTAGTAGTTTTATAGAATATCACTAGCCAGAGTAGAGGAGAAAAAGTTCTCTTGTGGATAGAGATCCATGAACTAGAGCAAGGAGAAAGATTTCTCCTATGGAGTGTGATCTGTGAAGCAGCTGGGAAGATAAAGTTCTTCTGTGGAGAGAGATCAACAAACCAATTAAGGAGAAAGAGTTGTCCTTGGTCAAGTTCCATGAACCAGAGAAAAGGGGAAATGTTTCTCCTATGGAGAGAGATCCACAAATCTAAGCATTAGGGGATTGGTATCTCCTTTAATCAGAGGTCCATAAACATTGTAATAGGGAAGTGATTCCCAAGGGATTTGTTGAGAAAATTTAGTAGAAATATTTTCTTCGTAGAGTAGCCCACATTGGGTGAACCACGTTAAATTGGTGTCTCTATTGTGTGTGATGATTTATGCATTGTTTTGATTATTGTTGTTGATATTGCCATTGATTATATTGGATAATATCGTTTGAGAAAAAAAGTAAAAATTGATCTTATATTGTTCACCCCCTCTCAATATGAGCTTGTGTTCTTTAGTACTATGTTATTCTATGGAAGCTTTGATGCTTCTCAATGTTCTATATTTATCTCTATATTCAAGAAGCTATGATGCTTCTCTATCTCTAGAAGCTATGATGCTTCTCAATATCAAGAAGCTTTGATGTTTATCAGTTTTTGAAATCTATCTCTGATGTTTTAGGTCACACCTAAGAACAATAATGATTCTCCTATTTTCTATAGAATCCAATATCAATATTAGGGTGACTATGAATATCCCTGAATGACCAATTGTCTCTTGAGTTGGCTCTCTAAATATTCAATAGTGATTCTTCTATTCTTCTCTAGAGAATCCAAAATATTATTAGGGTGATTTTTAATGTCCTCGAATGTCCAAATTTCTACTAATTTGGATCTCAATAAATGTTCAAATTTATCTCGAGTTGGCTCTCAATAAATCTAAGTTGAGTCCTAGTCTTCACTAGTTTTATTTCAACCAAGTGAAAAGACCCTAGCATTCAAATCAAGGTGACTAAATCCTTGTCCCCTCAATCTCTACTTAACAAAACCTTTAAAAATAGATTCTAAGTCTTCACTTCTTTCAAAGTGGATAACCTCTAATATAACTCTATCAAGGGTGGACAAAGTTAAGTGGTGGCTCTAATACCATTGATAGATTTTAAGCTTAACTATCTCAAAATATCACAAGTCCCAATATAAATAAGCCAACAATATTATAGGTTGAAATATCAATAATGAAGAGTAGAATAATATATGAGCAATCTAATATATATCAAGTCCAAAATAATAAAGAAATAGCATTCACTTATAATATCAAATATGAATGTAAATGATCAAAATCATTCATGTACAAGCATGAAGAAAAATTACAATATTAATTGCTCAAAATCTATATATAAGATTTATTATCAATGCTTGCTCATTTTCTCTTGTTCGTGTTATATTGTATGGAGCTTTGTCTCCATAATATAGACATAGTAATGTGACTCTTCACATATTTGACTATTGATCTCCATATGATAGCTCCCATGACCTTTGGCTTATCATATTTCCACTTGTATACTAGACTCTTCACTCTCTTCTTACATGCATACTTGATTCTATGACACTTGCACACTTCTACATGACTCTTACTCTCCTACATGTACTCCTAATATAAGAAACTTGTGAAAATCCTCACTTTACATATTTTTGCACTTACATACAAGACACTTGTGCACATTCTCTCAATACACACATGCACTCTTACATACATGACACTTGTGCATTTATTGCACATTGACACTTACATAAAGGGGAAATATAAATCACTCATCTAAACTAAAGATACAAACCCTAATCTATTACATATTTACATTTGTACCATGAAAGTACTATGGGGGTACATTAGCATGTAACAAATAATGTAATATTCTTGAACAATTACTAGGTGATGTGGAGTGAACTACTCAATGAACTAGAATTAAAATATCTTCTGAGTTTCCAAGTGATTAGCCTGAAACAAAGTAAATTATCCTATGTTTAGAGTATATCACTTCTTGAGAGAGGACTTGGATTTTTTTTTCTAAATTGGACTAATCATGTTTTTCCCATGGAAAACAAAAATTTTATGCAAAAAATGAGAAATTTAGCCATTTGGAGATTACATTGCTTATTTTCCTTGCAAAAATATTTAGAATATGGATGTTTGTAATGAATAATACATTTGTAAATCACCTACAAAATTAAATATGATAGATAAAATATATTGCAAAACTAAAATTTAAATCAAGACTACAGTCAATCTCATCATGGAAATCAATCAAGTCCTTGACTCCCACCAAGCATGTCAAAAACATATTGAATTGTAGAAAATTCTAACTTCTAATGTGTCTTGTAATTCTATTTCAACAAATTAGAATAGAGAGATAGTGTCCCTCATGACCTCTATATTTGGGCCATCTCCCCACTATCCTTGCTAAAATATAACTAATATAAGCTAATTACATGAAATTAAATTCCAAAACATAAAACATAGAAAGTAAATTTCAAAAGTTAAAATAAATGAAAAATAAACTCTCACTTTAGGGTGTCAGAAATTGAAATTTAATACGACCATAACCATAGCAAGGAGAGTGTATGATTAGTTGACTCATGAGGAAATCAAATAACAAAGGAATACCACTATAAAATAAAATTAATAGGGAATGATAAGAGGACAAAAGGGCAGTGTCATAGTCATCACGCATTCGACAATCCATTAAGGTAGTGCCATTGATGGAAAGCAAAAGCCTCATCAAATTGTATCAATCTTTAAAAAAAAATTAAAGTACAATATGGGTCTTACAAAGTCTAGCTCTAATTTTATTAAGGCCAAAAGATGTTTATAATGGAGTTTATGTCTCCTAATTATAAGAAGAATTCACCCCCGAGATACCTTGGGTGATAAATTTTTACCTTCTAGTAAAAGTAAAGATTTGGAGGGCATTATTAGAAAAATGACATAGTTCCAAAATGTTACATGTTTCTAAATACATCCCTAAACTACTTAAAAGGCTTCCAAAATGCTTGGTCATGACACTACATGCCAAAATTTCACTTTTCAAAAATCTTCCTCATAAATTGTGTATCTTCTTTTGTGCTTTTGCCTATCCATATGGAATTCACTATAGGAGTGGAGTGAATTGCTCTTGTCTAGGAGTGCTTCACTTCATTCTACTAGCACTTCGCTCTTGTGTACCAATCACTCTATGTTACCTTGTACTTTTCTCCTTAGAGCCAATCACACCATCTTGTACAAATCACTCCTCAAGTCATCATTTTGTAAAGTTAAGTTTTAGAGGCCTCAATTCGTCAATCGAAAATGTTTTGTACATATTCAAAATGGGTGGAATCCTAAGGTGGTAACTGGTTACTATGGATACAACATTCAATGAAACTTTACAATTTTCTAGAATTCATAATGATTACATTAAAATCAATAATTTCTATCCATATTCCAATATAAATAATGATAATTCCATAAAAATTTAATTTTGTTTGGGCTTGATGGGTGTTAAGTTCTATTGTTAAGTGACTTTAATAAATAGGATGTATACTTGTGAAAATTTACCAATAAAAACCAATAATATATACATGTTTTTGTATCAACTTAAATTCAAACTAAAGATATCAATATTTATAAAAAACAACAATCTTATTACATAAATATACATCCCCAATGTTTTATAATTAACTAATTATGTTTTAATTTAAGAATTTAAATATAAATACATTTAAAAGGAAGCATATGTGCATTAAATAATTTATTATATGATGCACCTTGATTTATAAGTGTTTTTATTAATTGAGTGTAGTGAAGGTTGTAATTTGATCCTTATAAGCAAACTTAATCATGTTCATCCATTACTTACATTATATTAGACACATGCATTATTTAGATTGGAATATGGGTGGTACATATTGAATATAATATATTTTATGAAACTTAAGTAATATTAGTTCATTATAATTTTAGTTAATTAAAATTAGGAAAGGGTTACAATTTAATATTTATAAAAATAAGAAATTGTGTTCACCCATGCCAACCTCATATTATGCAAATGCATTATCTTAATTGGAACATAAGTGACACACACATATAGTAAGATATGTTTGGATTCTATTGGGACCATTCCCATGAAATAACAAAATATTACATATGATGTTAGGTTAATTAAATCGTAGGTAGCTTACCTTTTTATCAAAGGTATTATCCATTTCCATTTCTATCAAATATATTCTCCATCTTCCTCAAAATACTATATTTTTGCAATCAACTATTTGACATCATTTTCATTAAGAGATAAGATCACACTCTACAAATCATTTTCTAAAACCTAAATATTGCCAAGACAAAGACAAACACAATTATTGGCTAAATTATTAGCTATCTAATTTCCTTCTTTATATATGTTCACATTTCCAAGAGACAACCTCCAACAATAGTTGATAAACATCAATGACAATGTTACTTTTTATCCAATCCAAACATATAGTTTTGTTGATAGTATTAATGATAATTTGTGAACCCCTCAATTGAAATATATTTCCATCATTTTTTAATTGCAATTTTGATTCCTAGAAGAAGTGTCATAGCCTCTACATAGTTGAAGTTCCATATGATTTTGAGAGGAATATTTTTAATTCATTATTTTTAAAAACACAACCTCTACCAACTTTTCTTTATTTCCTTTAAAAGCATTGTCAAAACTAATTGATAAATTCAATTTGTCAACATTTCTATTTTACCATAAATCAAATCATATTCTTTGTTTTAACTCAATTGTTATAGATGACGCTCCACATATATTCAAATTCTATAACCAAGAGGCTAGCACTTTGTTTTTTGCACTTGAGATTTCCTATGACAAGCACCATGTATGTGAACATTTTCTAAGAGAGGCAATAATATGCTTCCAAACTTAGGCATGCTATTGAGATATATTTTTAAAAAATTGTATTATTCCTTTTAAGCCATAAATTTCAACAAATGATGATAATGATTTAAGTTTGAATAATTAATCCAACATTTCATCAACTCTTTCAATATTGATGGAGCTACCTAATATGTATTCATATATATTTTTTAAATGATCCCAAATGATGTAACCAATGGGATAATGAATGATCCATAGTCCCCTGTCAATGATGTTGTTCGAGATCCTCAAATATAAATCTTTATATTATATTTTTTTAACAAAAAAGGAATTAATTATTGTAAAAAAAATTGTAAATACTAAAAAAATAGGAACATACATACATTTTCTCTTGGAGAAAATATCAGTGAGGTAAAAATTCAATGGTAAAAATAGTGTGTTGCCTCATTCATTCAATTTTACAATGAGAGAATTTTACAATAGTCTAGAAGCAAGATGCTTCTTAGATATATGCTAAGATATTCACTTTTGTTGTTGTAATATATGATCCAACCATGCTTCTACTCTTTTGGCTTTCAAATTTGACCTCTAAGTCTTTTGATCCCCTATGGTTTCTAGATCTATTTTTCAAAACATCTTATAACCTTTTGTTCTCATTCTTTCTAGATACTAAACTGATGTGGACTCTAGGAAAGCTTATTTTACATGATAAGGTGATATTAAATATTGTACATCTACATGTTTGTATAGGATAATGTGGTATTTAATATTATATGTCCTATGTGCTAATATGGTGGTCCAAAACCATTTTTTAGAAACCTAGGTTCTATTACCATGTGCTAATTTATTTCATGTGCATCATGTGCATATTTACACTATGTCAATTTCTAAAAATTATTTTTGATCACACCTCCCATATGTAGAGGCTTTTGGTCCTCAAAATTTGTAGATTAGATAGAATATGAGGGAACAACTCATGTATAAAAGGTTAGAATTCCATGATTGCTTCAATGATTGCTACCTTAGGAATAGGTGGTATTGAAATCATGTTGGTAATCTTGTTGGTGACATCTTGTATTTTATGATGAGATGGAGTTGTTGTAGAAATTCCATTTATATAAAGTGTCTTGCTTGTAATTTACTTTAGGATTGTAAGTGCTATAGGGGTTGATGATCCATGTGAATTATTATCCCTTTCTTAAGGATATAGTGTCATCATTTCTTCATAGACTAAACCAGCAAAAAATTCTTTGTCATAGGTTGGATAATTCAAGACTATCTCATTGAAAAATTCTAAGTGATAATAGATTGGTCTCTTCCCTTGCAGTAGGATTGCCCTTGTAGTAATTTTACTTGCATCTGTTTCAATTTCAAATGGCTATTGCAAGTGTGGAAAAGCCAACATCGGTGCACTAATGATCTTATCCTTTAAAGTGTCAAATTTCCTCTGTTATATTTTTTCCCAATAAAATTATTTTCTTTTAGCAGTGATGGAGTGTAATGGAGGTACTATTGATGAGAATCATGTAATAAATTTCCTTATATATTAGACAACACTTATGAAACTCCTTATTTCTGTTATGTGGATGGTCTCATCCACTTGCAAATTGCCTCAACCTTTGTAAAATTAATTGTTAATTTTCCTCCTCCAAAAACATGTCCCAAATAGGTTAGAGAGGTTCTAGAAAATTCACACTTTTGAATTTTTAACATCAAGTTGTTCTCCTTTAGAGTTTGCAGTATTTGTTGTAGATGCCTCATATTCTTCTCCCATGTTTGGCTGAATATAAGTATGTCATCTAAGTAGACAATGATAAAACTATCCAGATAGGGGTGAAGTACATCATTCATTAATCTCATGAATGTGGTTGGTGCATTACACAAGCCAAATGGAAGTACTAGCCACTCATAAAGTCCTCAATTTTGAATGTTATCTTCCATGTGTCTTCTTTCTTCATTATTACTTGGTGATATCCACTCCAAAAATCTAGCTTTGTGAAATATGTATTGTTTTGAAGTTGATCCATTAGATCATTGATATTGAACAATGGGTACCTATTCTTGACAAATATTTTATTGAGTGCCTAGTAGTTAATACACATCCTCTAGGTCCCATCCTTCTTTGGAGCCATAACAATTGGTGATGCATATGGAAAATTACTTGGCCTAATGACTCTTTGTTCTAACAAAGCTTGAATTTGCTTATATACTTTATTTCTTTCCATGATGGACTGCCTATTTAGCCCAACATTTGGCATTGGTGTAGCAAGTTGTAGTTGAATTTAATGGTCAACTCCTCTCTTTCGTGGAAATACCTTTGGTTCTTGGAACACTTTATTAAAGAATTAGATGATCTTCCTCATCTCTACATTTTGCTTCCCTGTACTCCCTCTAAAAGTAAGTTCAACTTCTATTATTTATATTTTTATGGTTTCAAAAGTAGCAACACAAACTTCTCGTTGGCATTGATCAACCTCTTTGCTCAGTTGGTAGTTACTATGGAGATTAGAATTTTCTCCTTTTAAGCATGAATTATGTAGGATTCTTCTCCTTTGACCATACTATACTTGTTTTCTTTTCTATAGAAAATAATATTTTGTCATACATATATGGACTATCCAACACAACTCCCATAAATGTCCAAAGGTACTACATCTAACTCCACCTCATCAATGTAGTCAACATTGATAGCAAACTTGACTTTACATTGTTTAGTAACCTTTAATTCCACATCTTTGTGCACCCAACCAAGTGGATATGGATGAGGATGCTTGTATGTTTCTAGCCCAAGTTTCTTCACTAAGGCTTCTACAATCAGGTTTGCTTGAGATCCTAAATCAAACAAGGCATCGATCTTGGTCTTCTTAATATGAATTTTCACTCGAAAAAGTTTGGTTCTTTCTTCCTCAAGTGTTTTACTTGAGCTTGTTGCACCTACATTATTTTGTATTACAGAATAAGCAAGTTTTTCATCAACATTAAAGCTATCTTCAACTTATTTATCCTCAATAGAAATCGATGCATTATTCTTTTATTTCCCCTATTTCCTATTCTTGGGATGTAATTTTGGATGAAGTTTTTAGCATTTCTCCTCTCTATGCCCAAATAAATCATAGTGGTCATAATGGTTCTTGGAGTCTCCTTTTATTTCTAAATTGAAGTGGCAAACTCCTTTCATTTATTCATATCTTTAACTTTATTCTATCCATATGAAATATCTCGTTGCTTTTGCTTGGAGGAATCTCATTTCCTTTTCTCCCATATTATTCTATGTATTAATATTGTACACTAACTTGGTCAATGTTGGTTAGAGTGAAAATAATTTTTCTTTTCAAATGATTATGTAATCCTCTAATATATTTCATAAAAACTTGTATATCCTTCAATAAAACTCCCAAAACAATGGTCTGCCTTTAAAATTCTATGGTGTATTCTTGGACACTTTGGTCCTTTCCTTGCCAATAAAATTTCCATCTCATGAGTTATTTTTCTTCATGCCAAAGAGAATAGAACTATTATCAGAGTATCTTCTTGAAATATTCCCATCTTTGGATTAGGGATTCATTTTCTAATCTCAAGGATTCAGTGTGGGCTTCCCACCAAACTAGTGCATGACCACCCATATTCAATTTGGCAATTGAGCTCTTTTTGTTGGCAATTTTGGGTTTGAGATCCTAGCTCCTTTTCTATGAGTTGTCATTGATGTCAAAAGGAAATGGCATTAATGTTAAGAGGATGTGTTGGCTTCAAAGGTGAAAGATTCCAAGAGAATCTTCTTAAGAGAATCCGGAGAGATTCCATTGGATAAAGTTTTTGGATAGGGTTTTTATTAAAACCAATTTAAATGGTTCTTATTAAAACCAATGGAGGTTCTCTTTATTATTTAATTATTATTTAAAACCCTTCAAGGTTTTCATTAATTAATTATTTAATTAATTAAGGGAGAAATTATTTTTAATTTATTAAAAATACTTAAAGGTTTTTAAACCTTTTTTATTCTTAATTTATTAAAATCAATTAAGGGTTTTTAAACCCTTTAGAAAGCAATTTTGATTAAATTTGAAATTACGTTTCTCTGTCGCCGACGTGTTCTAAAGTCCACGATTGGACTATAAAGATGGGAAGGATCCTAAGGTTTAACTCCTCTTGAGAATTTCGAATGCATTAATTTTTGGCTACGATCGATGCTCTGTTGATGCCGTGGAAGAAGAGAGCTCGTGTTTGAAAAACTTACGAAGTGCTTGTTCATTGAAGTGGTAGGAAGTCTGTCTTAGACTTCGTTAGCCCCTTGTGGGCTAGTGGCAACATAGGCTGCGTGTGGGCTTTGCGTAGGCAGAGGTCTACGTTTCGATTCCCGCGGAGGGACCTGTGCATGGATTAAGTCACGTTTTTGTTAAAACGTATTTTGTGCCACGTTTTTCGGATTCGTCAAAGGCAGCCATTCTGCGATTTTTGGATTTGTCAAGGGCAGCCATTCCGCAATTTTTGTATTCTTCAAGGACAACCATTCTAAGGTGTGATTAATTTCTTGATATAATTTTTGGCTTTGTTTAGCATTGTTTAAAAGACAGGAGAAATAAGGGGATATTTCTTTGGTTGTATTTTTGAGATTAGTCTTTTGCTATGCTAAAGTTTAAAATGGAGATATAAGGTGTAAGTTTTGGTTGTGTTTTTGGCTTCTTTGGTGGTTGTTTTCAAAAGAAGAGAAGCTAAAAGGTGTACTAAGGAAAGTTTTTATATATGCTCATTTATCTTGGTTCTAACCCTAACTTGGTTGGAAGTTTGAGGGTTGTGTGTGGTGACAGCTTTAAGGGTCAAGTTTCTTCTACTCCAATAAGGTATGGGAACATTCTTCTTATGAGTATGATTGGTGTATGTTTTCTGAAATAAGGTTGGAGTGAAAAGGTTTTCAACTAGGTTTTCTTTGATTGGGTGTAAATCCTATTTTCTGGTTTTTTGAAGACTACTTATGCATTGTTATCCTTAAGGAGAGTTTTTGATGAATGCATAATTTTTGGTTTGAGATAGTGGAAGCTTTGTGCACTAGGGTTTGTGAGTCAAGCTACTTGCATTGAGTTGGTGGAACCCTTGGTTGGTTGTTTTGAGTTTGATGGTTGAGTTGCTTCCATAGAGGTTGTTTGATCAAGTTATTGCTTTACTTGATTCATGATATTGGGCTTACTCCATTGATTTGATTTGAGCAAGTTATTCTTTGCATTTGGTGATATTGTGTTGGTGGTTGTTTTGTTCAAATATCTTTGGAGGGAAAATGATTTCTACTTGTTTCCTTTTCTTATGATGATTGGTTGAATGCTTCAAGGTTAATGTTGAGTTGAATGATGTTGGTTAAACCTTGTCTATAAGCATTGTTGTTAAAGCCCTAATTGGTTGAGAAAAGATATTGGTTGTGGAAAGAACATGAGTAGCATTGTTATATGAGATATTGCATGTTTGGCAATTGTTGGGTTGTGTTTCATGTTCTTGAGAAAAGCATACTACATCTATCTTATTCTTTTGAGATTGAGATTGAGTTGAGATTGATATTGGGAGTCAAATATAGATCATATTGAGTCTCTAAAAATTCTCTTTATGTTTCTATGAGATTTGAGATTGAGTTGAAGATTGATATTGAGAGTTAAATATAGAACATATTGAGTCTCTAACAATTCTCTTTATGTTTCTATGAGATTTGAGATTGAGATTGGGAGTTAAGTATAGAACATATTGAGTCTCTAACAATTCTCTTTATGCTTCTATGAGGTTGATGAATCACATTGGGTCTCTAACAATTCTCTTTGTGGGTTCATGTTAAGCAAGTTTTTTTCTTGGTGAACTTGTGAGCTGTTTTGGACAGGTTCCATTGGGGACTTGTGAGCAGGTTTTGAACAGGTTCCGTTGGGGACTTGTGAGCAAGTTTTGGACAGATTTCGATGGGGACTTGTGAGCAGATTTGGATAGGTCCTAGCAGAGGACTTCTGAGCTGAGATTGATAGTTCTATCAGAGAACCTGAGGACAGATTTTGCAAGTCTTTGAGAAGGCTTGTGGACAGAGGATTGATTTGTTCAAGAGTTGGATAGATTTGATAGACAGAGGAAGACTTGTACTAGACCGACTGACTATGTTTGGTACAGGTTGCTGAGTTGTTGTGGATGTGATCATAGAAGGCAGAGGTATCTTAGGCTAAGCATTGAGGACAGAAGATCTTTGGTGGAAAGGAGTTCCACATGCTGGCAAGAGGTAGAGACAGTTAATATTCTGAGGGATCATATCCAGAGCAGAGGGGAAGGTATCTCCTTTGAGCAGAGGCTCATAAATTCAGATTGGGGGAAGGTTTCTCCTTTGGGCAAAGGCTCATAAATTCAGATTGGGGGAAGGTATCTCCTTTGAGCAAAGGCTCATAAATTCAGATTGGGGGAAGGTATCTCCTTTGATCCGAGGCTCATAAACATTGTAATTAGGAAGGTTTCCCAAAGAACTTTGAGATAAATTTTAGAGAAAAGTTTTGTGGACGTAGCCCAGCCTTTCTGGGTGAACCACGTTAAAATTGGTGCACTTTGTGGATGATTTTGTGCATTGCTTTGATATTGCTTTGGGTATATTGCTTTACTTTTTTGAAGTATGAAGGAAAAATTAAAAAGAGGTCTTATACTGTTCACCCCCCACCTCTCAATATAAGCTTGTGTTCTTCACTTTTGTTCATCAATAATTACTCTTTGCACATTGAAGTAGACTTCAAATTTTCATAGCCAGTTATTCAATTTATTGGCATTCGCATCTCCTTCAAAAAAAGGGACCTCAATATTTACCTCCATCTTGAACAATGTTGGGACTATACTTAAACTCTCTTATCACTTAAAAAAACCCTTGGAATTTGAAATTTCCTCTTGGTTTCACTTTCCCTCACTTTTGGGGTTTTTGACATTTATTTCATATCAAATTTTTTTAGCCATCATGTCCATTAAATGGTTCATGGTATTTTGTAAAACCCTAGTGTCTTCAACCAACTTTGCTACACATTCCTCCAATTTGTGAATCTGGTTTCTAGGTTTCTTTTATCATATATTTTTATCTAAGTTCTTTTTACCACCTCTAGCTACCAATCTTTGGTTGATATTCTTATAACTCTCCTCCTTTTGTCCTTATGGTATCGATTTAGTGACATGAAACTATAGGGATATTCAAGTCCAAAATTTTGGAACCAATTTCTCCTCGTACTTGAAAAATAGTAGGAAAAACAATGACTATTTTCAAAATTGGAAAAAAACAAGGAAAAACAAAACAAAAGTGGCTATAAAATAGATCTTGGTACAAATAGTAAAGAAAGGAAACTACTATGGAATAAAAAACACGAAGCTCTGATACAAAAATATGATCTATAACCCCCTATCAACTATGTTGTTTAGGATCCTCAAATACAAATCTTTATGTTATAACTTTGTTTTAGTAAAAAAAGAATTAATTGTTGTAGAAGAAAATTATAAATACTAAAACAAATAGGAACATACATACACAAAATATCTCCTGAAGAAACTCTCAATGAGGTAAAACTCTAGCAGGGAAGATATTGGGTTGCCTTGTTCATTTAGTTTTATAATGAAATTATTTTGCAACAATATAAAAACAAGATGCTTCTTAGATCTTTTCTAAGAGTTCCACTTTTGTTGCTATAATATATAATCCAACTATAATTCCACTCTTTTGGATTTAAAATCTAACCTCCTGAGTCTTTTGCTCCTCTCTAGTTGTTAGATCTATTTGCCAAAATATCTTATAACCTTTTGTCCTCATCCTTTTCAGATACTAAACTAATGTGGACTCCAAGAAAGCTTATTTTATTATTCTACATGCAAGGTTTTTATAGGCATCTCCCATGCCTTTACATGATAAGGTGATATTTAATATTGTACATCTACATGTTTGTATAGGATAAGATGGTATTTAATATTGGATGTCCTATGTGCTAATCTGGTGGTCTAAAACCATGGTTCATAAACCTAGGTTCTATTATCATGTGCTAATTTATTTCATGTGCATAATTACATGTGCCAATTTCTAAAAATTATATATGATCAATGAAGAAGTAAAATATTTTAGGCACACTAGAAAAGTCCATGATAAGCTCTTCTTTACATATTGTCTCTTATAATTTTTTTTGCTTTTGACTATAAATGAAAGGAAAAATGAGGCCTTTAGAAGGGTCTCTATTGACCGAAACTTCCACTAAGGGAAATCATTAGGAGTAGGAAATTTTGAATTCTCTAACTCATCATATTCCAACTTGATGGAGTATGTACCATCCTTTTGTTGATAGTGTAATTTAACTTATGTCCAAGGCCAATATTATATGATGCAATGTTGTATAGGCCTATGAGAAGTCATTATACAAATGTATTTAATTTATTGTAATAGTTTATTATGTACTCCCTATGGGTCATGATTGAACTTTTTATGGTCAAACCCACCATATAAAGTGTAATTAACCTAAATCCCTCTTGTTTATTTTATTGGTTATATGGTATTGAAACGGACCTCACCTATATTACATCATCAGTATGCATTGGTATTACAACAACTTGGACACTATCCATGTATCGCTTGGAAATATTTGAACCTAGGTCTCCTCCTTGAATGTTGAGGAATCTAACTAGTTGAGCTAATGACATTTGATATAAAGTCCTCATGTTATTTCAACTTATATTAAACTTACTTATGTAATTGGATTTTTGGTATTGGTATAAATACCCTCCACTAGTCCTGTCACAACCCAAAATTCCAACCACTTGTCATTATTTATTTATTTTTTGTTAGGGAGATTGTCTCAAACCTACTCAACAAGGACCCACTTCTAGGGATTGACTTATGTCCTTAGTGGCCCTTAGCTAAGTTGTTTGTCCCATCTATACAATGAGTCAACTTATCTTCCTAGAACCAACAAAGGAAACACCCATATCTACACCTTACATATGTCTGTCTATGTAAGAGTACTAGGTGTAGTATAAGGTAAGATATCTATCTTAAATGTCATGTTGAGCTAGCTTATCCATTTTTGTCTATCAAAAGGGAAGTGCTAACATCTACACCTACATAAGTACATATATGTAAGTGCACTAGGGACATTGGGTTTAGGCCATCCATCTCATCTCCATGATGAGCTAGACATTCCATCAATAATTCTTACACCAAGTCTTATTCCATGGGTAACTTATTAAGTCTCTTCCATTTGCATTATTAAGGTACATCATGCAAGGCTTACAATCATCCCATGAAATTATTGACAAGTAATTAAAACACAATCTATGAAAGTATGAAACCATATGAAGTACCCATTGCTTAAAGTGCATAGAAATTCCATTAGCAATTTCAAATAAGCAAACTCATAGACAAAGGAACTCCACACATAATCATGAAACATCTCATATATCTTGGGAACCCTCATGGGGAATAAATCCAACCTTAAATCATTTCCTTATTTTATTTCATAAAGTGATTGGTTCATACATTGATTCAAAGGCACCCAATAATGCCTTTGTTCCCAACATAAGAATTTCATAATTCTTATGATATTACAATATGAATTAGTCCTTCAATCCATAAACACAAATTGGTTCCATACATTGAGTCTAAGGCAACCCATAATACATTTTTCTTCCAACATAAGAATTCCTTATTTCCTATGTCTTTACTTTATGAAATTTATCCTTTAATTCATAGATACAAATTCAATCCATACATTGATTCAAAGGCATTCCATAATGCCTTTACTTCTAGCATAAGAATTCCCTAATTCTTAAGATATTACCCTATGAATTAGTCCTTTAATTCATGGATACAAATTGGAAAAGGGCTCTCTAGATCCTTCCAATAAAATTCCACATCACACCCCCTGTAGTTTTACCTTTTCCCTTACTAGGATGAGAGTATAAATAAAACAATAACTTTTGGTCAATAAGTTATATATTTCTATTTTAATTAACATATAAATAGACTACCCTAAAAAAAGGGCCCATGTTCTATAGTATTTGATGTAACATAAGGCAGATTTTTCTATACCTTGGCAACATTAATCAATCATGGAAATTTAACACAAATTGTATCTAAGTGAATTGGATTTCCCATCAACTATTCAATCATTCATATTTCAGCATCACCTTTCAATAGACACCTACAATATTACTCATTTCCAACACTAAATAACCATGCACAACCTCTAATAATATTCAATGATATTCAATATTAACCACATGGTGAATATTCATAGCATCCATCAACTTCACACTAGTTAATATCATCCATATTGTAATTCACATTAACTAGGAAAGTGCATCTAGTCAACTTTAACATAATCATGTGCTAACTGTGATGTTACCTCTATTAATTCAACATAATCAAATATTGTTGCATCTTATTAAATTCATCATAATTCAATATTGCCTAATATATTACAATATTAGATTTTGCATAATCAAATTACAACATGGTCAACAATGCCCTAGCTGAGATGCCTCATTAATTAGATTTACAATATTGAATATCATCCTGAACAATACTAAATAAGTTCAACATATTCATATTTCTAAAATTCATATCATCATTAGTGGCACAACAATAATTTACAGATTATGAGCATTTTTAATATTATTAAAATTCAATAATCATCAACATGAATTAATAATCCTCCACATGTGACCAAACCCCAAAAGAAGTTTTTATCTGAAAGGATGCATGGCGACAGTTGATCCACAACTAGATAAGTATACAATTACAAGGACACATGGTGAAAAGGGGTACACAGTCGATCACAATCAACATGGCACCAACAACTAGCGCACTGGAGTCCACTAGGGGTGAGCCTTCCCAACCATCAAAAGGTAGTTGTTCTAACATAGGTATGGGGTGCTTTATAAGGCACCTCTTGAGCTATCTCCAATCCCATATGGGATAATAGAGATAAGGGCCCAAGCGGTCCCTAGTCCAACCACGCCCTCAGAGTGCATAGGCACCAAAACCAAACTTTGATGCCTAAATAGACCTTAGGCAAGCTTAAATTAAATTAAATTAAATTAACAAGGCAGAAAAGGAGGTAACTAGGAATGGTGTAGAAAGCAGGTACACAGGAAGGTGGTATACTTTGGTTGCAAAGTCTGACCGATGCATCTCTCGCACAAATACAATGAAGGTATATCTGAAGAACACAAACTTATACTGAGAGGGGGGGTGAACAGTATAAGACCTCTTTTTACTTTTCCTTTATACTTCAATACAGTAAAGCAACATATCCAAAGCAATATCAAAGCAATGCACAAAACCATCCACAAAGTGACACAACAATTTACATGGTTCATCCTTAAAAATTTTCTCTAAAAGTTATCTCAAAGTTCTTTGGGAAACCTTCCCAATTACAATGTTTATGAGCCTCGGCTCAAAGGAGAAACCTTCCCCAATCTGAATTCATGAGCCTCTGCTCAAAGGAGATACCTTCCCCTACCTCTGCTCTGGCTGGTGATCCTCTAGAAGACCTCTGCCTCCGCTGCCCTTAGCAAATGGAACTCTATCCACAGAAGACACATATCTTCCCTGCTCTGGCTGGAGACCTCTGTCCTCAACTCTATCACCTCAAAGCTGGTCCTCGAATTTGCACTAAATACAGTCCCTTGGTCTAGCACAAATGTCCTCGTCCTCTATCTTTGATCAGTATCAAACACAGTCCTTCGATCTGGTACAAATATGTCCTTAGGTTCTTCTCATAGAACCAATGCACCTCTGTCCTCAAGTTCTCTGATAGAACTATCAAACTCAGCTTCACAAGTCCTCACCGGAACCTATCCAAATCTTCTCACAAGTCCCCAATGGAACCTGTCCAAAACCTACTCACAAGTCCCCAATGGAACCTGTCCAAAACCTGCTCACAAGTTCATCAAGAAAACTTGCTTGGCATGAACCCACAAAGAGAATTGTTAGAGACCCAATGTGATTCATCAACCTCATATAAGCATAAAGAGAATTGTTAGAGACTCAATATGTTCTATACTTAACTCCCAATCTCAATCCCAACTCAATCTCAAATCTCAAAAGAATAAGATAGATGTAGTATGCTTTTCTCAAGAACATGAAACACAACCCAACAATTGCCAACCATGCAATATCTCATATAACAATGATACTCATGTTCTTTTCAACAACCAACATCTTTTCTCAACCAATTTGGGCTTCAACAACAATGCTCATAGACAAGGTTTAACCAACATCATTCAACTCAACATTAACCTTGAAGCATTCTACCAATCATCACAAGAAAAGGAAACAAGTAGAAATCCTTTTCCCTCCAAAGATATTTGAACAAAACAACCACCCACACAATATCACCAAATGCAAAGAATAACTTGTTCAAACCAACTCAATGGAGTAAACCCAATATCATGTATCAAGTAAAAGTAATAACTTGATAAACCAACCTCTATGGAAGCAACTCAATCATCAACCTCAACACAGCCATCCAAGGATTTCACCTACTCAAAGCAAGTATCAAGACTCACATTCATAAACCCTAGTGCACAATGCTTCCACTACCTCAAACCAGAAATATGCATTCACCAAAACTCTCATCAATGATAACAATGCATAAGTAGTCTTCAACAAACCGGAAACTAGGACTTATACCCAACCAAAGGAAACCTTGTTGAATACCTTTTCACTCCAATCTTATTTCAGGAAAACATACACCAATCATACTCATAAGAAGAATGTGCCCATACCTTATTGAAGTGAAGGAACCCCTTTGGAAATCTGCCACAATCACAAAATTCTTTTGCCAATCTTCACAAGGGTTAGTAGATCACAAAATAATCAACATTACTCCACTTTTCAATAATCATTACCAAAGCCCTTAATTGCACAACTTCCTTATTTCTCCTAAAACCACTTGTACCATAAAATAAAATAAATCACAACATTTCATAACCTTATAACTCCCTTATTACTCCTTTTAAAACATACATAGTAAAGCTTATGAAAGCAAAAATAATTCCTTACGTTTTTGTCCTTTTGTTCTTTGTTTGAATGTTTTCCTTTAGCGTTGAAAACTTTCTTGAACAAGTTACAATGATTCACCTCCACGCGGTTTTTGACCAATTGCCTTGTTGCCCTTTTCACTATCACGACTATAGCATCCCGCTGCCATGTGTATACCTATCTACTGGAGTAGCGCAATCGTAGAGGTCTACCTGCACTCCTGTAGTTAGTATGTCCAAACTATGGTATCCAACTGCAATCACCGTAAGCCTTGTGTCATCTAGATCAGCACAACTGCATCAGTCCAGCATACGAAGCTATGTTGTCCGTGTGGAAACCCTAGCACACTGCGTGAAACTGTTCCAACTTCAGCAACCGCGACTTCTAGGTTTTGTTGAACCTGCTAACAATTTTCAACGTTCACTCCTTCAATATTATTGATGGATTGTTGCATGGTGTTACCTCCTTTCGATGATCTGCAATCAAAACTTTGTGACGGTGCTTCTTCTTCGTTTGACTTCTAGCTTGACGTCTCACTGCCTTCGTCGAAGAGTTCCATCAGGACATTCCTTTTCAACTTTGATGACTACACCCTTCCGCGACGTCGCCTCCATCCCACACTAACTCTCGCAGAGATTTCTCCTTCACCGTCAATGCTTGACATCTTCCTTCGCTACAAAGACGAAAATGAAATGCACTCCGATTTATATCGATTCGCACACACACTGAAATGAATTTATTAGCCCCATTATATATGCACTTCGATGCATTACCAAACACGTCGGCATTTCCAAACACATCGAAAAATACTTTAATTTAATTTTAAAATATTAATTTAAATTTTAAATAAATAAAATTTAAACTAGATATTTAAAATTAAATATCTTCATCACCGGGGCACCTTTTTCAACGAAACGAAGAGCCAGCTTGGGTTTCAAGAAAAACCCATTTCAAATTTGTTTTCCATGGTTTTAAATAAAACCTTTTATTTTGTCTGCCTTGGTTTTCACAAAAAACCTTTTCGCTTCTTGACATCAATGACAACATCAACACTTGAGCAAAGGCAATGTACCCAATGTACCCAAAGTACCCAAAATTGTCAACAATATCAAACTGGATACATTGATAAACAACGGAATACATGCCTTATACAAACTTGGAGGAGAGCACCATAGTAAATAAAAAAAGTTTTTTTTTCATTCGAAAGGAAGAGAGCACATAGACTCATAAATAAATAAATAAATGAATATATATATCAAGCGGACCCGAGCGCCTCTCTTATTCCAAATGAAAGCACGACTTCATGAAAAAATATATATAACACTATTTTTGGCCAACGAACGCACAATTTCACATGAGATTTGAAAACAAAGGCACGAACAACTTGTAAAATATTATTATTAGAAGAAGACACAGTCTCCTGCAAAATTTTTATTTTATTTATCAAAGGCAACAATTCAAATTATATACTTATAACATTGTTTCAGCCAACGAGCACAATATCATGCATAACTCCATTTTACTTAAACTAAAACACATCCATAATTCACTATTTTACAACCAATGAAGCACCTTTATTTTAATAAATTTAAAACATCATTATGTTTTAAAGAAGGGCATAGTTTCATAAACTTAAGACTATTTTTTTAGTCAGACGAGATCCTAGTGTTCAAACATAATCTAGACACCATACTATTTGAACTAAAGCACAATTTAAAAACTATTGTTTCCAACCAAACCTAAGCACGGTTTTCAAGCATATTTCCAACACATATACACAATAAAAATGAAGGATAGATAAAACTTACCTTCTCTTCCCGTTTCAGTCTCTTCTATTCCAAATCCTCCAGTTATTTTTTTTTACCTTGTCCTCTTTGGCCTCTCTATCCTTCCCAGGTTGGCTGAGTGTTACACCTTCCCCACTTTGTTCGCCACTTCCTTTCTAAATCACCTCCATCATTGTTTCCCCCTCTACTTCGTTTCTCTTGGATTCCTTTTTTTTAATTTTCCAGTCTTATATATATATATATATATATATATATATAGTTCATATTTACAAAGAAGGGCTATGTCCTTTTTAATTATTAACAAAGACCCTTCTTCCATTGTTAAAACAAGATATTGATATAATAATACAAATAAAGGAATACAATAAAGCTCAAATGCTAAACTTCCTTCATAAATGGATCAATCTTCTAATTAATTGATTTATTGCAAGATAATCACATTTCACATAATGAGCATAAAAAATCAATGCATCAATCCGTTTAAATCCAAATTGAGGCATGCATGGAATAATGGCAAAAATCCTTATGTTAAAAAAAGAAATCAATTCTTTTTAAAGTATCTTGTAAAGACCAAAGTAGATATGTAATACTATTTCTGCATAACATCATCATAATTGTAAGCATTTTTTATATCTACAGTGTGAATTATGCTAAGCTTTAAGATAATAAAACACACAGTCATTTTAAAAAGGTCCTGCCAAGACGGGGCATTACATCCTTCCCCCATTGGACTCAACACAATTTGTTGTGTTCACCCTGTACCATAGTCTTACTTTCATTCAAACAAAAAGGGAAAATGTTCTCATAATATTCACTTTCTCCTAAGTGGCAATCCTCTCTGAATACCAATCTTATTGGACCTTACATTGCTCTAGAGTCCCCTTCCTCAAAGCTTTGGAATGAAACTCAAGAATCTTCACCGGTCACACCTCAATGGCCTCTAGATCTGCCATCTACAAATTAGAAAGATCCCACACATGATCAAGATTAGCAATATATTTCCTAAGCAAAGATATATGGAAAGTATCATGGATCTTCAATAGATTGGGTGGTAAGGCAAGTTTATAAGCCATAAGACTAATCCTTTTCATGATATCAAAAGGCCCAATAAAGCGAGGGTCTAGTTTTATGGACTTTATGGCTTCTTGGATCTAACCCTCAAGAACACTCTGTCTCCTATCAAAAATTCCCTTGGTATCCTCTTTAAATTGACATAGCTTTTCTAAAAATTTGCAACTTTCTTAAGCCTTTGTCTAATTGTATTTAACTGTTCCTCCATTTCCCTAACCATATTCGACCCAAGTACAACCCAGTCCTCTGGATTATCCTAAGATAAAGGTGTCCTACACCTCCTACCATACAAGGATTTAAATGGTGTCATGACTAAGGATGAATGGTGGCTATTGTTGTAAGTAAATTATACCAGGTTTAAATAGTCTTCCCATCAAGACTTTTGATCCATGCAATACATGCATAGCATGTCTTCTAAAACTTGGTTTACCCTTTCAATCTGCCCATCAATTTTTGGATGATATGTAGAGCTAATGTTTAGCCTAGTGCCTATAGCACGATGTAAAGCTTTCCAAAAATCATATCTAAACCTGGAGTCCCTATCAAAAATAATCACCTTAGGAAATCCATGAAGCCTGAATATTTCCTTGGCAAATATGTTAGTCATAATCAGGGCATCATCTTTGGTATTTCTTGGTATAAAATATGCAACCTTAGTCAATTTGTCGACTACAACAAGGATTGCATCATGTTGGTACCTGGTTTTTGGAAAACCTACAATAAAATCCATTGAAATAACCTACCATTTTTGCACGGGTATGGCGTGAGGGTACAATAGTCCTACATGATATCTATGTTTTGTATTCACTTTTTGGCATTTCAGGCACTAAGCAATAAAATCAGTGTTGTCTTTCTTCATTCCCGACCAGTAAAAGGTTTTTTTCATGTTCTCTCTCATCTTTGTTCACCCTGGATGAGTAGAGTAAGGAGATCTATGTACCTCTTGCATGATCATTCTCCTTAGATCACCTATTTTGGGGATTACTACATCGTCCTTGAAGCATAAAAGACCATACTTGATGCCAAAATTCTTGTTTTCTTTAGGAGTTCTCTTCATTTTGACCCGGGTTTGGTTTCAATAATTATCCTGACTTTGCATCTTTTTGACTTGATCCATCAAGTCCACATGGCTACGGGTTAAGGCAACAAGCTGCCTTCTCCTACTCAAGGTATCTACAACCTTGTTTTTCTTTCCCTTGATGTATTCAATCCCAAAATCATACTCAACATGAAATTCCATACACCTCCTTTTTCTTGTATTAAGTAAAGGTTGGGTAAATATATATTTCAAACTTTTATGGTCAATATTCAACTCAAAGGGTCATCCCACCAGGTAATGCCACTAGATATTAAGGGCGTATACAACTCCTTCTAGCTCTATATCATGAGTAGCATAATTGACCTCATGCTTATTGAGCTTCCTTAATCCATAAGCTATGACTACTCCTTCCTATGAAAGCACTCCACCCAAACCTTTAGAATATGCATCTGTGCAAACCAAGAAATTTCCTTAAGGATTTGGAATCTTTAATATGGGTTCTTTGGTGAGTTTTTGTTTTAGTAATTCAAAAGCTACCTCACACTTATCTATCCATTGGAACTCTTTTCCCTTTCTCTAAAGGTTAGTTATCGCATAAGCTATCTTGGAATAATATTTTACATAGCACTTGTTGAGATCTGAATTGACATCAAGGAAATATCAAAACTATGACTATTATCTTCAACCTTTTGATTAGGCGTGCACCTGCTCGTCATAGTCCAAACCCCAACATTGGATGGGGTAAATATTGCTTCAACCCAACCTCTAGATTAGGCTAGTATACCTTGTCAACTAATTGGGTGTTGACTCAAATAAGCTCAGTTAAGTTTTTAAGAGACAGGGATAGAAATGGGTTTAGGGTTAGAAAAGTGATGATTAAACAGTGGTCGGATAAATCTAACATAGGCATATACAAGAAAATCCTTGCCAATCAATTTCTAGTGTACCACACTTGCGATTAACAACACTCAAAACAAGCAATCTTCATCAAATAAAAAGACCTAAGATACTAATAATCCAAGTAGCAGAATTAGATCAGTACCTAGACTAACATAAAAGAACTCCTTCCAAGCATATGTTCAACCATGAAAGATTTCAAGGTGCTCTAAGTCAACAATTAAATATCAGCAGAATAAACTAACCATAGCAGAAGTAACAGAAACACATTCACAATTTAAATCTCCAAAAAGTACAGAAGACACCAGCCTGAGGCAAACATCCAAGTAATGTTTCTTCTATTGATTTGCAAAATATTTTTACATAGTAGGGCAAGCAATCACTCTAGATCCGACCCTAAAAAATGAGGGTTCGACCTCTATTTATAGTTTTACATGTTTGAAAGATTAAAATAAAATGGAACAGTATAAGGAATTAAAACACCATATCAACCACGTGCTGAGGTGGTAGCCTCTTATTTATTTTTGGAGAAGTCGTGTGATCTTGCGCTGCTCTACAACTCAGCCTTTGCAAGTTGCTTGACTTCCATGGTATTCAACTGCACCAAATCACCATCCAAACCATTCATTGTTCTTGTGAGCAATATCCATCCATAGATTTGCAACTGTCTTCACTTCTTGTTTCTTGATCTATTTGCTGCTTCACCTTTCAATTCACTTTGATCAACCAGGTCATATTAACCAGACTTCTTGCTTTTATGTGTTTTGGAGAGCATTAGAACAAATAGACCATCGATCGAACGAGGGGCATTAAAGGGGGAGATCCATTACAGAATAAAGTTTTCCAAGGAATTAGGCAACACCCACCGCACCCCCAACTTATCCAAAATGTAAACAAATACATCAAAAAAGAAGGGACATAAGAGCAACAAATGAGTAGATGAATCCCAATCAACTTCACACAAATAACATCTATTTACAATTTGCATACCTCTCTTAAGCAGATTCTCAATGGAAAGAATCTTATTAAAGTTGGCTAACCAAAAAAAAGGTTGACTTTAGGAGTTAGTCCTTTCGGCCACATTCTCCCGATTGAAAACAAGCATAAAGCATCAGGATCAAGCAAATTATACGTCGCTTTGACAATGTAGCCTCCCTCATTATCACCAACCCAAATGATTCTATCTTTGACATCTTTAGATCGAAGAATCTAAAACTGTAATTCCTTAGCAACAAGAGACCAAGCCTGTTGGATATCCAAATCTCCAATCGTCATTGGGAGTTGAAACCAAGATTTACGACCATTCTCATAAATAATGAAATCAACAACTTTAACACAGCCCAAGGCACGGGTGGCTAGCTCGAGAATATAAAATCTCTGGTCAGAAGAAAGGGGCTTTTCTCCCAACCACAAATCATTCCAAAAATCCACAAAATTTTTGTTACCAATAATCCACCTACTAACTCACGTGTTGTAGGTGAGTTGGAGAGGGTAGGGTAATCCTCAAAGGGATATCCCTGGTTTGAATCTCCACCCTACCAAACATACATCGAGTACCCAAAATCTAGTTGATAATGCTAGTGCGATCAAGGTCGAGCGGGACTTCCGGGTGATTTTGACGGTGTAGAACCCCTGGTCATGGTTTCTCAAACCAAGGCGGCCCTGCAAGGGGTTCTTTCCTAGATTCAAAAAAATAATCCACCTGCTACTGTTGTGGAGGAAGACTCTGGATTTTAAAAGGCTTTACCAGAATGGAGAACCTCCTTCAGGAAGTGGATCTGAGAGAAAATTGATAAAATTGTATTTTGCCTTGAGGATCTTCACCCACTCCACCGCTTCATTAGATGTGACTTTCCACCCCAACTTAGCAACTAAGGCCTTATTCATCTGCTTGACTCTTTTTAAACCCAGACCACTATACTTCTTCTGATGATGGACCTACTCCCATGAAGCTAAATGGAACTTACCTTTCATCTCTGAACCAGCCCATAAGAAGGATTTGAAGATACTTTCAAATTTGGCAATGATCTTTCTAGGAAGGCTGAAGAGCGACATGAAATAAATCGGGATGCTTTGGAGAGTGCTCTACACAAGAACAACTTTCCCAACCTGACTCAACAATGCTCCCTTCCAAGTCGCTAATTTTCGTTGCAGTCTTTTGATGATCAAAGACCAAAAGAATCTCGAACCCTACCAGTAAACAACGGGAGGCCAAGGTAGACTGCAGAAAAGGAGGAAATACGACAACCCAAGATATTAGCTATTTTTCGTTGGTGCTCAACTTTAATATTCAAAAATATAAGCTACTCTTAATAAAATTGATTCGCTGACCTTCAACTCTCTCATAGCACACCAAAATATCTTTAGTTTCTCTCTCCTAGAGCATAGAGGCCAAACAGGAAAGCAAAGTATCATTTGCAAACTGTTGATGAGAATTGGTCTGCAAGATAAAGCAGGAGTCAGACCTTCTATCGCCTAGTTCGAAGCTAGGGACCTTCCTAAAGCTTCCGCCATAATCATGAAAAGAAACGAAGAAAGAGGATCCCCTTGGTGAATACCACGTACAACTTGAATATTATCCATGTATACTTGGTAAGATTAGAACCAAGGTCTCCTCCTTAAATATTGAAAAATCTAACTAGTTGAACTAATGCCATTTACTTATCAATCATAAAATTATTGCAATTCTTTCAACAACCAATTTTTTATTTCCTTATTAATCAATAGTAAAGATTCTTTCACTCGTATTGCTTATTTTGTATGTAAGATATACATTCAATATTTTACTTTTTCAATTAATATTGGAATTCTTATCATTTATCTTTCAAAACTTAATATTTATCATTTTGTGGTTACCATTCTCAAGGAATATGCTTGGTGTTTTGCCTTCATCCTTACTCTCTGAGTTTGGAGTTTTGTTATCTGCATCTTGATGTTCTCCTTTATGCCTTGCTGAGTGGTGGATTGGTCTTTGCTTTTGGATGGTTGTTTTAGTTTAATTTCTATTTCTTTTGCCTTGGAGGCTGGCCTGTGCTTAATTAACCTTATCTTTCTCTGCCTCCTCTAATATAAAAGGTCCTCGGCCTTTCAAAACCCTGTTTTTCACCATTAATAATAATAATAAAAATGTATATGCATAGTTGTCCACACCTAATTATAGTTAAAGTTTACATAAGAAGCTTATATTGTTATTTATTTTTATTTTTTTATATTTCATTTTTAATTCAACTTGTAACATTGCCTAATTACTTAAGAAGCTGACTGTGCAGTTGAAGAACTCCAGGGCATCCTAAATTTATAAAGTGCTATATATGAGATGGTTAAATATTAAGTCACACTAAAAATCCAGGATGTTCATATTCATGTTGAAGGGGATACATGCTGTAATTATTCATTCAACATTTTGGCATTAACTTACTCTTAAACCATAATATTATTATTGTAATTATTCACCTTCAACATGAATCTGAAATAAAGTAAATTGAAGGAGATGTTGGGCGGCGCAGGCGCAGTGCAGACAGGGTTAGATTTGGTGGTTGCAGGGCTGTCCATGTTTGTGGCGTTATGGATCTTTGGATTGGTTGCCTCCATTTTATGTTCTATTGCTTTCTTCATCACTGCAAGGGGCACATCTTGATGTATTTTCCTTACATACATTATTGGAAGGTAAAACAGAGTCAACTCTGCACTTATATTACGAGGAGATTGATTTATTAGCGTTGTGATATTGGCATAGTAATAATAAGATTTGAGATTCTTAGATTTTTACCATGACGATCCATCCAATCCATGGGACCTTTGAATCCCTTGACCTTCAAATTCAAAAATTACAATTGTAGGGAAATTTCAAGCCTTTCCAAGCCTTCTGCCACAGCGTAGGCTTAGAGAAAGTTACCGTTTATTTATTTTTTGAACTTTGGCTATATTTGAGAGTTAAACTTATTTTTCCTTCTCAGCCTACCCCTATTGAAGAGGGATTGCCTTTTGGCTTTTGGAAAAACCATCCAGCTTTTTTTGGGTTGTCTTCCCTTGGTGATTGAGGCACCTTGACAGGTTTTAATGAATTGATAATCATTTTTACTAGGGTTTCTCATCTATTCATACTTGATCCTATCTTGTATTTGTTCTATGCCCTAGGGGATCCTCAAGGGCATCATATCTCTCCTTAGTCATGGCATATAAATGATAAGTTTATAGCACTTTCACTCGCAATGATAACTTTCCCATCTGTGAATGAGTTCTCTTGTATTCAAACAAATATACCTATTATCAATATTCTCTGAATTGTAGTTTAGGTTGAATGCCATAGCATATAAAGCCACAGGTTTCTGGAATCTCAAACACTATCAAATTCTTTTGTTATCGTGTGTTCTCATTATGAATCATTAAGAACCTGAATTCGTCAATCCCTTTTAATTGTCATAAATTAATTCTTAAAAATGAATTAACTACTGCTTGGACTCATAACTTGCTGATTGTATTGTTATTGGACTTCTGACAAAGATAAATATTTCCCATCCCTGGAGAATGGTAAGAAGTGAGAAAACTGTTATTTGGGCGTGTTCAATACAAAATATACTTAAAAGACTTAAATAGAGAAGCCTTGACTATACAGAGCAAGAAGCAAAGGATAACTTAACAGCATATTATCATGGAGGTAAAAAGGCACGGGGTAAAATAGAGCAGACTCTTGATATGATAGTGGGGTGACAAGCACACATTTCAATGAAATTTATGAAAGGTTAAAAATAGAAGTTTTTTTTTATACATAGAGGAATCAGTAACTATCTTTTCTTTTTCAACAATCATATATATATATATATATTTTTTGAATAACTGGTCAAGCGGCATTGCCTCTGTCAAATCATGGTGCTACCACTATAATCCTTATCTCACTTTAGTAAACACTACCTGAAGTGAGGGAGACTCCCCTTGGCCCGAGGTTGGTACTGCCATCATCAAGCTGGCACACACAGGTCAGCCTACTACGGTTACCCAGATTGAACATGCTCTCAAGATTTAAACCTAGATCTCTTCTTAATAAATATCCAACCTCTTACCAATCCACTAAACCTCAGGGACAAATTCCTAAACAAATCATGCAATTCAAAATTACATTTGACTCTACAGAAAAACATAATCTTTACTAGCACAAGCTACTATGCAAGCATGGACTGCTTTTAGTCCAAATGCAGGCTTATACATAAAATAGCATATAGCATTTATGAATGGATACTAAAAAGTTCACACGAAGAAATGATGGATACTGGTGATGTTTAGGTTTTGTACTCTTGTGCAGCAATTCATATGGAATCTACAAGACTTCATAAGTATTGATCAGAATTTAAGATTATTTAGGAGATAATTTTTCTATTGTTGGTTGGCCATTACTTCTGAAATTCCTGTTGCTTAACTTGAATTCATTTAAGAAACCTCCATAGCATAAGTGATAACAAATAAATACCAAAGTGTCTGAAGAGTCATGCATCTTTGACGCTCTATATATGTTGCAGGCGATGAAAAGCATAATAGTTGCAGGTTATCAGAAAGTAAATTTTCATGATAAATCTGCCTCTTAATGTGACTTGAGCTCAGATCATGAACTCTTCAATGTCACTCCCTCCCCCATATATGTGTTTGATATGTAGATAAAAAGCAATTATTCTTGGTGTGATGTTCCTGCAAGGATAAATATGAGAGAAGTGAAGGCACCTTCACATCCGAAGCCGGGCTGCACTCACACCTGCAAAACCTAGATGAGAGGAAAATAGTCAAACTTAAAACCAAAACTTTGGTGGCATTTTATTCAAATTGGTATTTATCATGTGGTTTCGAGTTTCAGCTAACTAGTAGAATATTTTTAAGGTTGTTTTTTATTTTTATTTTTTAATTGTTTATATAAGATTGAAACAGGTTTACTAGTATTATATCATTGTAATGGTATTATAACAATTTGGATATTATTTTAATGAAGAACTAATTAGTGATCAAAACTTTTCATATTAAAACTAAAATATAATAAATCTAATATAATATCTCATTCTAACAAATCGCAAAATATATTATATTTAAATACATTAATATATTTTTTAATTATTTTAAGTAAAGCATTTAAAAAAAAACTAATATACAATGAATCTACTGTATCAAATCATAAAATATATTATATTTGGGGACATCGATATTTTATTTTATTTTTCTTAATTAAATTAGGGTAAATACTCTTTTGACAAGAAGTCGGATGCCAAGGTTAACAACCAAGAGCACAACCATCTATCAAGGCCACCCACATAAAACATAATTAGACACACATTTTATTTATTTACATGTATTAGAACTTTATCTTTTAAATAAAAGCTTAATGTACCAACCAACTTATCTTATGGTCAAAGACTTTATGCATAATACAAGTAAAAAGCCCTAAGATTTCTCATCTGTTCATAATTGATTCTATTTTGCATTTGTTTGCCTTAGGGGATCATTAGGGGTATTATATACCTTCTTAGTCATGTTAGGTAATTGATAAATTTATATCACTTTCACTCAGAATGCTAACTTTCTTGTCTTCGAATGAGTTTTCCTGTCTTCAAACAAGCATACCTATTATCAATATTCTCTTAACTTATTTTAAGTGAAGTTAAATATTGATGGTTTTTAAACACACTCAAATTCTTTTCTCATTGTGTTAAGAACCTGAATACATAATTTCTTTTAGTTATCAACTTCTCTTAAACTAATTCTTAAAAATGATTTTAATACTAATTGGACTTCTAAAGGCGAAGTGACTCTTGCTGATTGTGTTGATATTAGATTTTCGACAAAGACAAATAGTTTCCACCCATGGATAATAGCAAGAAGTGACAAATTGTTATTAGGGCATGTTCAACTTTATCCTAAATCTGCAACAGACACTCTAGAATTTTGTTCTCAATGCAGTTATTCCAATAAAAAAAAGACCAACTCATACCTCTTAATTTTATTATCAAATTATCAAAATATACTTTAGAGAAGCCCTTAAGTATACTGAGCAATAAGCGAGGGCTACCTCAACAACATACTACATTGAAGGTAAAAAGGCACAGAATAGGACACAATAGACACTTGATATGATAGTGGAGTGATAGTGCACAAATATCAATAAGCTTTATGGAATGTTAAATGTAGTTTCCATTAATATGCTTTTGACAAAGGGACACATCCATAACCTTAGGGACAATGGAGGAAAGTTTGATTTTATGTAAATAAAAAAAAATCCCATGCAAATCAACCTGTTATATATGAGTTGTATTTCAAAATTCATACATTGAGATGTATAAAAAACATAATCTTTCTTGGCATAAGCTACTATCCAACTAGTGATTGGAGGCTTAAGCATATACTAGCATATAAGATTATATATGGATAGAAAGAATGTAACACAAAGGATGGAATTCTAACTTTAACTATTTTCTTTATTTCATTCTTTCAATGTTTTAATAGCATTGAATATATATATGTTACATTGGAATACAATGAAATGGATCATTTCATGATTTTGATGGTTGCCATCGTGCTAGATGTTTGCTGGGTAATTTTCCAAATTCAGTTAAGTGGTTGGCAGTTACAAAACCGAACCCATGAAGTTGGAAAATGTAGGTAAATATTATGTCTTTGTCTACTCTATCCATTAGCTTGCTACTTGGGTGGGCTAGTTCTCTCACATGCTGGCTTCTTGTTTATGTGTCATCCAATGTAGCCATACAAGTATGTTAGTAAAGTGGTTAAATTTGAGGAACATTAAATTTAATTTCTTTTTTTATGGTTATTAAAAGGTTAATGGCATGAAGACATGGGAGCTTTAGTCACTTAAAATTATCTAGGTTCAACTAGCTTATTTGGCAAATTGATCCAAAATTAAAGGAAGACCAAAAAGAGTGCATTTCAAAAATAATAAAGTATAACAATTCGGAACATAGAAATATAAGTAAAATTATAAAATTGTTTTATTGCTTAGAAAATAAGTACAATGCAAGCAATTTCTAAGAAGAGATTTGAGACTATAACATTGTATCCATTATTTATACGTTTTATAGTCAGATACATATCACTCTTTATACAATATTTGGTGGATTGAAAATCCACCAATATTGAATATGGAAGGTCACCCATATGGAAATGTCATTGTTCACCTTCCATGAGTTACAAAGTGCAAATTAAATGAAATTTACATGCATATGACTTGTCCTTTTGTGTTTTGACTTCTATTGATATGTCAGCATGGCTAGAGATGCATCTTGGATGTGAATATCTAAAAGTAAAAATTTCAGAGGTTTGAGGTTATAACATTTCCTCTATTAATCATGCTTTTTACAATCAGGTGTGTATCTCTCTTTATACAATATTTGGTGGATTGGAACTCCACTATATTAAATATGGAAGCTCATTGTTATGGACATGTTGTTGTTCACCTTCTATGAGTTACAAAGTGCGTATTTAAGGAAATTTACATACATATGACTTATCCTTTTGTGTTTTGATTTCTATTGATATGTCAATATAGTTAGAGATGCCTTTGGATGTGAATATCTAAAAATAGAATTTTTTTAGTAAATATTTTGTTTTGCATTTTTAAGGGTCTTTAGAGCATTTTTTTCCATGTAGTTATTGATAACCTTGTTTATGATAGATTTGCTTGTTGAAAATTGTTTTTCTCCCTCTAAGCTTTTGAATGTTTCTTGAATGAATCAAAACAAAACATCAAGCATAAATTTACACCCTTGATAATGTGGTTCGGACCAAAAAAGAGGTCTTTAGGTGTTTTTGGCCATAAAGCAATGCCCCAACAAGGCCACATGCCCAAATTTTTCATCTCCTCTTGAAAAGCAATGGCCCACATTGCATCAACTTTTTTTTTAATTATCATCTTTTGATTGATTATTGATAATTTGTGGAAGTGGTATGTCCTATGAGGTTGCATTTCAACAATTGGAAGAAAAGGATGTACCTCTAGATTTGGGTTGACTCCCCATTAACCTATGTAAATCTAACTAATATAAATGCAAAAAATAAAATTGGGTAAGGGTGCAAGAAATGAAAGTACAATGTAAAAATAAATTTCAACTTAAACGGTAGCAAGGCTAGTGTGTGTTCAATTGAACCACCAAGGAATGACCAAATAATGACAATTTATCTTCATCTATTCATTATGTGAAACTAGTGGAAATGAGAACTAATAGGTAGGTGAGAAGGCAACACCACAAACACCATAAATTCATGCAACAATAGGTCCGAAAAAAAAGACATAAATGCCACGGACAATTTTCCATTTATATCAAAATAAGAACTACAATCATAAATCGTAGCTTTGGTTTATCTCAAAATGGCCAAAAGATATTACAAATGAGCTCATGGCTTCTATTTATAGGAAATAATTAACCCTTATTTTCCCTTAAATAAAAACATTTCACTTTTATGTTTACAACAAAAAGGTGAGTGTCACTTTTATGTTGTTATACTCCTCATTCTTGCTTGGTCAACAAATTGCCAATTGGGTTGACAAATTGAGAGTTTGTTGGATTATGCCATGTTGATGCTAGAAGGGAAGCCAACGATCAAGAGTTTATCGATGAATTAGGTGTTTGTTGATGGATTGTCAAATTTCCATAGCCATTTTTTCTAGAAATATTTCCAAATTTTCTAGTTTATACAATTGCTTTTGGGGCTATAAAATTCCTTCTCATTTATAATCCCTTGGCTAATTTCGTACAAGAATTTGAAGTTAGTAGCTAAGCTACAACATTTCTAGTGATTTCACGAGATTTCGAGCTCGATTGGTGAGAGATTCCCAAATGATGCCTTATTCTTAGGCATAAAGTCAAAATTAGGATCATCTCATAGCAAAATTGTAAAATTGTTGGGCACCTGTAGTCAACTTTAGGGCAACAAGTTATGATAATACCTTGTTTGCACAAAAAGATAACTCTTGAACATCCAACATCTCACTATCCAATTTGGATATAACAGGTCCTTTGAGAGGCTCTCCCATTGATATGTTATGCTTTTAACATGTCCAATAGGTTCTTTCACTTAGTGCTCTTGTTTGAAAAAATTAGGCACAACGCTATCTTTAATCAAGTTGAAGTCATAAGTCTTGTATCTCTTGTTGCTTTGACCCATCTTCTTCTTGCGCAAATTACCCTTTCAACTTGGTCATTTGTTTTCTCCTTTCTTCCTTTACTGCTACTTTCCCTGTTGAATCATTTTTTTTTTCCTTTTTTCAATGCCTTTGTTCCTTGCCTTAGCTACATCACTTGTATTTGCATGTCTTTTGTCAGTTTCTTTAGTGCTTACATTGTCTAGGGCCTACTTCTTATACCTTTTAACTTTGATAGTTGCTTGTGCACATCTGGTAGCCATTGCTTGTCACTATTGTCATGTTAGTTGTACCATCTAGAATGGATCCACCCTTGGCAAGTCTACGATAGATAATATGGTGGTATCGTTGGCTATGGAAGTTGATAGCCTACTTGGATTTGTTGGACATGCTTTTGCAATCAATAATTTTGTGCCACTTCCTGCTAACTGAGATTGTAAGATCAAAGATGTAGTAAATGTTGAAGCTCTTGGCAATGTCTTGATCATTTTGCTTTCTTGCCTCTTGAATGATACTTGATACTTCAATTTAATCCTTCTTGTTAGGGCTTTCTATTATCTAATGAGGGAAAGATAGATTGATTTCAAGACTGGGATGTTTATCTAATGAGGGAATGATTGACTGACATCAAGACTGAGATGTTTCTTTGGAATTGTGTGGATTGCCTTTGACACTCTTGATGTTATTGTAAAGGAAAGTATCATTATCTACAAGGATGAGGAGACTAGTTTGATGCTACAACATAGATTATGGCATGAACTAGGTGGTGTTGGATGATTTGAGGCGTTGAAATGAGGATTCATGGAGTGATGCATGACACTTGCGGTATGGGGGACCAAAGGAAAAGTGGATGGTGATTGAATAGTTGATGATGATGGTGTTAATGAAGATGGGACAAACTAGTGTGGATATGGCATATGAGATGACCTTACATTGTGAACGAGTGATCCTACCAGTGCCCATAAGACTAGGGATGCAAAAGATGTTTGGGGGTTAGAAGCAAGACTATAAGAAATAGGAGGGGAAGAGAGAAGAGTGACAAGAATATAAGAAATGAGGGGTGGAAGTGAATATGGTTATGGGAAATATGGCGGAATTAATTTGTGCTTTTAGATCAATGACTTTCATTCTTACTGTTATTTTCTTGATATGTAAACCTTCTTTTCTTCCATAACCATTATTTTCAATATTATTTGTCATTTCTCTATATTCTTTTTATCCACCTTCCCCCATAGTCATCAAAGGCCTCACAACCTCATCCTCCATTTTATTTCTCATTATGGTTTCGAAGAATGAGCCACATTCACCAACTCCTATGTTAACTATTGTTTTTGACTTCTTGTCATTATTTTCTTGAGTTGGCATATCACATAATCCAAGTCAGTATTAGGAAAAAACTATTGATTTTGAAGAGATATTCCACCAATCTTAGAAAGAAAGGGATGAAAAGAAATTAGAAACTAAGTCTCTTGTGAGATTTTTGCTCAGATAAGACGTCTTTTGGTTGTTTGCAATATATAAACCAAAGAGGAGGTAAATGAGGAAATGGAATTTACAAAAGCAAGTACTTCAATAGCTATTTGACTAAGCAAAGAAAAGTCTCATTTACAAGCTCAGGAAAATAACTACTTTCCTTTTTATGCTAATGTTCTAACTTAGGATTGTTGTAACACCTGTGTAAGCATAGTAAGTCAGACTATATTAATGGCCCATATGGTGGGCCTTTGCCAAGGGGTCTTCCCCAATTCAAAGCAGGTCTGGGAAATTAGAACAACCTTCTCCCTCATTATCCCCTTATTATTTGCCTCCTGATGCCAATTGTCTTGAAAATGATACCCCCTTTTACCTTGAAATGGTTAGAAGCATGGGTATAAAATATTTGCAACAACGATAGCCTCCTCACTTTTTATATCAGTCCATGATGGATTATGATGTTGACTATTAGTTTACCCCCTTCATTATGCAACCAAGCAACATATCATTACTCAACCATAATTGCTTCTTCTATTGTTGTTCCTTGACTAATTTAATGTCATCCTTTGAGGCTCAAACTATTAGAATGCAAATTTTACCTTGGCTATGTTAGAAGTATTACATTATTTGGTATCTTGCAAGAATATTGCAAGTATAATGTAAATAGTTTAGTGTGGAGTCATGTAAATATTTGAGTATATAGTAGGTGTCATGTAAGTGTTTGTATTTTAGTGTGTGTAATTATTAGAGGTTTTTTCTTATGTGGATATGTGGAGTCAATGAGAAAATTATTATTATGTGGACATGTGGAGTCAATAATATATTTCTCCCATGAGAAACATAAAGAGTTAGATCTCTTGTGCTTGAAGATATGAGGAGTTGGTGTAAGTAGGAAGGTCAAGAGTTATGAGTGTGAAGAGCATATAAAGAGTCTCATATCCTTGTGTATTTATTGAAGACAAAGCATTGTGATTGTTGTAATGGTGAGATAGTGAGAACAAGACTTGCATCACATTATTTTTGCATTGCTTGTATTAAAATATTCATCAATAATATTATTCAGTAAGTGTATTATTGAATGTATGCATTTGTATGAATATTTTATATTGCTAGATCCTATGAGAGTATAGATGGATTGCTAACAATGGTATCATAGACACCATTGACTAATTATTAGCCTCCATTAGCCACCATTGATCATTATTAGAGAGTATTGGAGTATTTGGGAGAAGAGCAACGTTAGCCAGAAGAATATAAGTTATTGGAGTAATTGGGAAGGAAAGCAACATTATCCTAAAGAGTAGTGTTTGCGGATGGTGAGCAGATTATCCACATGAAAAAAGTGAGGATTATAGCCATGAAAAGTGAGCATTGGGAGGAGAGCAACATTAACCAACAAAGCAACTTTTTTAGAAGGTGAATAGATTATCCATGTGAAAAAATACGTGACGATTATAACCACAAAAAGTGAGTGTTAGTAAAGCATCTCAGGTGAAGATTATTGGTTGTTGGAGCGCCAAAGTTAGAGTAGAGGAATATACACGTTAAGAATCGTAGAGATGAGAAGTCGAAGTTGAAGTTGAAGCAAAGGAGAAAAACCAACAACATCGAATATGTAGGATGGACAAGGCATACAACATTTGCATTTGAAAATGAAGGAATGTGCAAGAACGCCATCAAGAAGTGTAATGTTTGGAGTAATAATTGCAAGTATTATTAACATCGAGAAGAGTGCTGAAGAAAACACTTGGAGCTGCATAATTGTTGTCCTAGTTCTAGTTTGAACGCCAAAACGACAGTGCACGAGCCAGGGCAAGCGTAGGTAGCAAGGTAATATCTAAGCTATTTGATAAATTAAAGGATTAAAGTTAATGCTCAACGTATTTTCATATTTGATATTTTATAAGAAAGGAAAGGATGATATAAGGAGTTTATAATAATTATTTGGAGTTATATATGGAGTGGAAAATTATTATTCATTGAGAGCAGAATTAATTAATTGAAGAAAGTTATCAAGTGGCATTAGCTTAGTCGGTTAGATTCCTCAAAATTTAAAGAGGAGACAAGGTTCAATTCATGTCAAGCGATACATGGATAGTATCCAAGCTTTGGTGTAATATCACTATGTGGTGATGATGTAATACGGGTGGGACCCATTTCAATCCCATATAACCAATTGAAAAAAATTAATTGAAGAAATTTATAAGGAAATAATTGAGATTGAAATTATTATTTGAAGATATTTGAAGAAGAAGACTAAAGAAAGTGAAAGATTAAATAAGGAAAGTTGATTTATTGATTGAAGAAAAATTATTAATATATTTGAAAAAATATATTATTTATTAATATTTTTTATTAGGGTAAAAATGAGATTTTGAAAGGGCCCAAACCCTTTTACAACACAAAGTCAGCCCATCAACTGCATAGCTGCCAAGGGCAAGTAGCCAAAAATCCCCTGGACGCAAGACAAACAATATCCATCCTGGACCCCAATTAGCTGCAGTCCTCCTTCATGAACTTTTCTAAGTCCTAATGGACCCCTGTTGGGGGGATCCATCTCCTATCCTCTTCTTTAATGGCATCAAAGTTCGTCAACCAGTCTGCTAGTTTGTTACCTTCTCTAAAGACATGAACAAATTCAACTTCTTCAAAATGCTTTACAATATCTAATATCTTGCACAATGAAATCAATTTGCTAATTAGCTTCTTCCTCCCTTTTCAAAAGATTGATAATATTCAAGGAGTCTCCTTCAAAGATAACTTTTTTAGCACCTAGATCCTTAGCTAGCTCTGCACCTAGATGTAAAGCATTAACTTTAGCTTTATGACTAGTAGTAATTCCAAAAAACTTGTAGGTTACCCCCACTAATCTGCATTGATTGTCCCTCAAAATTGCTCTTGCTCCGGCCTTACTTGGGTTACATTTGGATGCCCCATAAAAATTTATCTTCAACCATTCATCTCGGGGTGGTCGCCATTTTACATCAGCTCTAACCTGAGCATTTGCCTCTCCACCACTAATGGGTTCCAAATTCCATGCCTTAGCAATCATAGTCTCTTGAGTATTCTCTGGCTTGATAAGGTACTTGATAGATTTAACATTCTCCTCTTAAAAATGGGTTATACTTTCAAAACTTCTCACTACTAACCTTTTTTCCCCCTTTAAGAAATTCTCTTGTTCCTCTCTAACCATACTCCTCACACAAAGTGGAGTAGAATCGGGTTCCAAATTACATTAATATGAGGACTTAAAAAAGGGTTCTCCCACTCTTGTAACCACAAAACCATATTAGAAGGCATCACCCAAGAGATCCCATCCTATTGATGAGGAGCTAGAAAATATTTAGAGCATAGGGACATTCCAAGAAGATGTGTTCCACTAATTCTTTTGTCTTTTCACATAAACTGCATCTATTTAGAAACCGAAAACCTCTCTTCTTAAGAATATCCACCATTAGGATCTTATTCTGGATTGCTTCCCAAATAAAAATCTCCAGTTTAGGAATAACTCTCTTACCCGAAATTTTATTCCAAGGGAAACCATTATCTACAGTAGGATCCAAAAGATCATAGGATGTCTTCACACCGAATTCACCATTCTTAGTTTTTCTCCAAACCATAGAGTCTCTTTGTCTGACAGCACCTAAGTAATAAGCCTTTAGTTTAGCTTTAAGGATGTTTAAAGCCTCCAAATTCTCAAGGCATTCCTCTAGATCTTTCCAGCTCAACTGGTTATCCAATAAAGTCATGTAGTCACAAACCATTTTACCATATCTATCTTCTAGGTCCTATTTCTAATTAGAGAAAATATATTTGTTGGCTAAAGGGTTGTCATCTAATCAAGCATTTTCCCAGAAACGTATAGAGGTCCCATCTCCAACATGTCATTTCACACCCTTCCACAAGGCCTCCCTAGCCTCCACCAAGTGGTTCCATAAAGAAGAGCCATGATAGGGGTCTTGAATTGTGAGAAATCTGGTATCCTCCTAGTTGTCAAGATATTTTTCTTTAAGAATCCTTGCACAAAGAGTCTAACCATCCCTTAGAACTCTCCATCCCAAATTGGTTGCCATAGCACTATTAACTAGGTTGATTTTTAGACCAAGACCACCATGCCTCTTTTGATGGCATATTTTTTCCCAAGCTACAAGAGAAATCCTCCTCTCTTCATATCTTGACCATAAGAACTGTTTTTGAATTCCTTCTATGATTTCAAAAACTTTAGTAGGGATCTTAAAAAGGGAGAGAAGATAAATGGGGATAGTCTATAAAACGCTCTTAACGAACAACACTTTACCTACTTGAGACAAGATATTGCATTTCCATCATACAAGTTCAAATTGAAACCTGTCAAAACCATTCCAAAGATGTGCCTTGTAAGTTTTCATGAACATAGGCATTCCAAGCTAAGAAGAAGGCAGGGTTGACATAGGACACCCTATCACTCTAGCCATCCTTCTTTGGAGAGCAACTTTAGTGTTAATGAATAAGATCTTGCTCGTCCAAATTGATCTTTTGGTGAGAGGCACACTCATAGAGGTTTAAGATTCTTAAATTCAATTACCTCTACTATAGTAGGATTACCAAGTAAAATGGTATCATCCACAAACTAAAAATGAGTAATACCCTCAAGATTATGAGTTGGTTTAAGGCCCCCTATCCAACCAAAATCCTTGGTAGCATTGAGGTATCTTTTGAGCATTTCAACCATAATAATGAAAATATAAGGAGAGAGGGGGTCACCTTGTCTAAGACCTCTACTATTGCTGAAAAAACTTGTTGGTTTAATATGGACTAGAACAGAGTACCTTGCAGTATTATAGTAGCTTCCAACCCATCTTCTCTACTGTCTACAAAAACCAAAGGCAACCAAAACTTTATCCAAAAAACTCCATGAAACTCTATCATAATCCTTTCTCATGTCTAACTTCAAGAACATACATTTTCTTTCACTAGTCTTGACATAATGCATGGATTCATGAAGGGATATAATCCCATCCAAAATTTGTTTACCCTTAACAAAGCCTCCTTGCTCATCAAAGATAATGGAGGGTAGGAATATCTTCAATTTGAGGGCTATATATTTAGAGATAATCTTGTAAATAGCATTGCAAAGACTTATAGGTCTGAAATATTTGAAGGTTTTTAACACTTTCTTCTTAGGAAATAGAACAAGGAAGGTATTATTAAACTCCTTTAGGATCTGACCCGACTTTAAATATTCCTTCACTGTTTCAATAACATCAAATTTAACAATGTCCTAGGTGGTTTAGAAAAAATCTACTTGGAACCTCTTCGGGCCTGAAGCTTTGTCTATGCCAAGGGAGAAAGTAACTATCCTTACCACTTCTTCCTCAATCTCCTTTTGAAGTTGAGCATTGATATCCTTGGATATCAACCTAGGAATATGGTTAGTCATCTCCTTAATCGTTGTTTCATCCTCTTTCATATATTTAGTAAGAATATTTTGATAGAAGTCCACAACCTCATGCTCAATTTATTCACTCTCTCTAATAACTTGGTCATCATCCTTTAGAATTTCATCATTGTGGGCAGAAATTTTATTTTTGATAGTGAAGATGTGGAAAAACTTAGAATACATGTCACCTTCTTGCAACCACTGGATCCTAGACTTTTGCCTCCAATAGGTTTCTTCCTTGGCTATTATGGTGTGCAGTTTAACATTACGCTCCTTTTCTCTTTGGAATTGGGTATGGTTCATACCCAACCCGTTAATCTCTTCTTCTAACATATCCAACTCTAACCAAATAGTTTTTTTCTTTTGAAATATATTTCCAAAGACCTCCTTATTCCACTTCTTGACTTCTTTCTTCACAATTTTAAGCTTGAGTGCGAGAATTTACATCTTAGTACCTTGGGAAGGAATACTCCACCATTTTTCCAAATTTTTATAAAAATATGGGTGCTGCAACCACAAATTCAAACTTGAAATGGTCATTATGCTTATGATCTTCCACACTACACCAAAATAGTAGAGGATTGTTATCAAATCCGTATTTAGGAAGAGATTTCATATTAAACATGAAGTTGTTTTAGAACCAATCCTCTCAAAGAAGAAATTTTTCCAACCAAAACTGAATTAAGTTTCTACCAGAGTGTCTGTTCATCCAAGTAAACATGTTACCTCTAAATCCACATCAAATAGACCACCATCAACTAAAAGCTTCCCTAAATCCTGCACAATAGTGTGTTCCTCTACAATATCATGAGTATCAATATCTAATCGGTCTTTCTCATGGGACTAATTTGGACCTTCCAGCTCAATCTTCACCATAATCACATTTTCTTTCTCCAAGATCAATGGTAAAGTAGAAGGGACAACCTCCATATCCACATGGGAACAAATTAGTCCTTCCTGGGAATAGTTTTGTCCTGCTCCGCCTTCACCATATTCACATCTTCTTTTACTTGAGAGTAGATTGGCCCTTCCTTCCCGTATTCACCATATTCACATTATCTTTCTCCAGTAGTAGTGGCAATGTAGAAGGGACAATCTCCAAGTCATCTACAACTTCGTTACATTTCAAGAGGCTTATACCCTTTGCTTCTCTCTCCTCATGAAATACTGAAATAGAAGATACATCTATATTTTCTTGCATACTCAGGGATTGTTATGGCTTAACTTGGAGGTTTGTTCAATGTCCTCCAAAGTTTTGTTAGTCTCTTTCACTTTCCAAATGGTCTTACCCTTCCTTGCTCCTCTAGACTAATTCCAAAATCTTTATTAAGGTAACGGTTTTTGGCCAAGTGACCTATTTTGCCATATCTCCAACATCCAAAAGGATTATTTTCATAAAAAATATCATGTGTCCAAGTACCTTTACTTGAGGTCAGTTTAATGGAGCTTGGCAAATATTTGTTCGCTCCAACTAGCACACAAAGTCTAGAAAAATCTATAAATAGAAAGCTACCAATGCAGTTTCCAATAGCTTCTAAAATTTCATTTTCCCAGAACTCAAGGGGTAACACTAGAAGTTTAACCCAAATGGGAGCAACATCAGTGTTTTTGGATGTTGGATTGAACCTAGAAGCCCATTTCCTCAAGAAAAGTCCAGATCATCCCATAAACCATGGGCCATACAAAAAAATTGAATCCCTATATTCCATAGCAAAAAACGAGGCTAAAAAGGAACCTCTTGGAAGAGCTAAGAAGTCTACATTCCCTTTAACTTTCCACCTAAGGTTAGCCCATTTCTTAATTTGATCTATAGATGGTCTATAACCAATAAATTTACCGATCAAATAATTACTCAATATTTTTTGGGCTCTATCTAAAATTTTTAGGGCCAACCCATTCTCATCACTTATTGAAGGAATGAAGATCTTCTCATTTCCAACAAAGGGGAATTTTATTATCTTTCACTCAATTTGCCCAACTCTTCAATTTGCCCAACTCTTACTTAATATCTCTCTCAAAATAGGAACATCTAGGGCTGAATCACCTTGCTCACCATTTGAACCCTTCAACACACCTCCCAAGAGGAAATTCATTAAATCCAAAGGAGACTTGGAAGAATCCATTGCAGCACTGCTAGCACCATGAATAGACTTGATCAAAGGATCACCTTAAGATTTACTGGCTCTAGAGGTCTCCATTCGATCTTGCTTGACTTGAGGGGTATTGGCCCCATATATCTCCATCTGATCCTTCTCGCCTTGAAGGTTATTGTCCCTAGAGGTCTCCATCTGATCCAAAAACTATTGATTGTGGTTCCTCTGCTATAGTTTCTACCACAAGGATATTACTAATAGCAATTGCCTATGGTTCCTCTACTGTAGTGTCCACCACAAGGATATTGCCAACAACCACCATGGTTTCATCTGTGGTTCCTCCACCATCGTGGTTCCACCACCATCGTGGTTCCACCACTATCTGTAAACTTAAATCAAAACCCTTACCAATAACCATTGTGGTTTTGCCACCACCTGTGGTTCCTCTAGCATTGTGGTTCCTCTACCTCTATGGTTTTGTCATCGTCTATGGTTCCTTTGTCATCATTGTTCCTTTGCCACTGAGGTTCCGTTGTCACCTATAAAATTTTAATCAAAATCCTTTCCAATAGCCATTGTGGTTACGCCACCTGTTGTGGTTCCTTCGTCATCGTGGTTCATATATCATTGTGGTTCCATCATCGCTTGTAAAATTCTAATCAAAACCCTTTCCAACAATTTTCGTGATTCTACCACCACCTGTTCCACTATCGTGGTTTCGTCATCACTTATAAAATTTTAATCAAAATCCTTGCCAACTGTCATCGTGGTTCCACCATCGCCTATGAAATTTTAATCAAGCCATTGTGGTTCTACCATCGCCTGTTTCACCATTGTGGTTTCGTCATCGCATGTAAAATTTTAATCAAAACCCTTGCCAATAGCCTCCATGGTTATGCCACCTACTGTGGTTCCTTCATTGTCGTGTTTCATCCACCGATGTGGTTCTATCACCACCTATAAAATTCTAATAAAAAACCTTGCCAACAACCATCATGGTTCTACCATTGCATGTTTCACTACTGTGGTTTCACCATCGCTTATAAAATTTTAATCAGAACCCTTGCCAATATTCATTGTGGTTTTGTCGTCACCTGTGAAATAATCAAGTCGTTGTGGTTCTATCGTTGCTTGTTTGGTCATTGCGGTTTCGTAATCACTTGTAAAACTTTAATCAAAACCCTTGTTAACAACCACCATGGTTATGCCAATATATTATTTGAAATAACTCCATGGGCTAGGTGGATTAGTAAATGCTAGTCTGGTTGGACACTTATTAAGAAGAGATACAGGTTTAAACCTTGGGGAAGCCTGTTGCAAAGGTAGTAGTTTGATCTGAATCCTCTGAGTGCACTCCAGATTGATGACGATGGGACGAATCCTAAGCATTTTATAGTCCATTTCACGTTGGGCTATAAAACAATGAGGTGGAATAGGTTTGATGGATGCAACTCTTATGGTTTGAACCCTGTGCTTGTCAACTACTAAAAATAGTGTGGTTGTAACCAACTCTCCTATCAAACAATTTATATATATATAATTTGAAATTAAATAAGGAAGGTTGAAAAATTAAATATTGAAGAAAGAGAAAGAAATTATTTGAAGGAAAATTGTATTGAAGAAGAAATATATTTTCAATGTGTTTACACAGGTTTTTATGAGGGGTCCCAATCCTCTCATATTAAGTGGGGTTTGAACCTTGGACCTCTCAAAGAGAGGCCAAAGCCCTTACCACTGCAGTAAGCTTGCAACTAAATTTTTCAATAAGTTTACATAGGTTTTTATGAGGGGTCTCGGTCCCCTCATACTGAGTGGGGTTTGAACTTTAGACCTCTCAAAGAGAAGCCAAAGCCCTTACCATTGATGTAAGCTTGCAACTATTATTGAAGAAGAAATTTTAATTTTGGAGTTAAAAGGAATTCAACAATGAAGGAAATTATTTTGAAGAGAATAATTAAATTTGAAAAATAAAGGAAAATTATATTGAGAAAGAAAGAAGATTTTTAAATATTAAATTTTGGAGTAATAAGGAATTCTACCACAAAGGAAATTAATTATTTTTATTAAAGTTGAAGAAATATTTGAAAGACGAAAAATATTGAAAGGATTATTAAAAAGTAGACTTTTTCAAAAGAGATTTAAGAAGAGAATATTAAAGTGAGCAAAAGAATTGCAGAATTATTCAAAGGCTTATTGTTGAAAGGACAAAATTAGAAAATAATTATGAGTGCATGAAAAAGGTCTTTTACAAAATCACATATGTTTAAAGAGGTAAACTTTATTAAGAGAGATTTTCAAAAGCAGAAAAAATATTGCCACAAACATGTTATGAGATACAATGAATCTACCACAAAAAAATCAAACAGAACGAAAAAATTGGGTATGACGATAATTGTTGGTATATTTATTCAGTAGACAACAATCATATAATTGGCAACCTATATTGGGTTGACTCTACTCAAATGAAACAAAGTATACCAATTAAGATTGTTGATGACAAAATCTACCAAGTACAACGAATAGACAATGTTACATTTAGTCTACCTTTCTCAGAATGTACACTGGAGAATGTGCTTTATGTTCTAGGGATAACAAATAATCTAATTTCAGTGTCATAATTGTTGGATAGAGAAAGATTAGTAGAATTCAAAATCATCAATTGTAGTAAGAAATGCCATATCAAAAGACTAAACAAAATTGAATCTCTTGGGTCCAATAAAAGTGGTTTATTTACTTTATATGTGGTAACACTTTCACAAAAACATTTGGATCAACTTCTACCACAAGAACAATATCATAAAAGGTATTTAATTGAACACAATCATGTCAAAAGAACAAGATGATACAAAATAAGAATATGATAGAACAAAACTTATAAATAACAATGATGATGAGTTGTTACATTCTACATCTGATAACAAGTTTGATAATAATACTTTTAGAGGTAATGAGCTATGGGATTCAAATAACAATAGGGGTATAATCTATGACAATGATTGGTTATATTATTGTGATGACTAAATCACAAGTGTGATAGGTACAAGTGATAGCTATTATCAATATTGGAACATAAATAAATACCTCTAGATTATAGACAAAGAAGGATAGGTTCAGTGTCCGAATTTGAAAGAATGCAAGAGCCAAAGTCACTACAAGAACTAGAGTAGAAAGACAAAGACTAGAATGAAGGCAAGGGAACTTACCAAATAATGTAATAGGTTGGGAGATTAAAAGTATTACATTATTTAGTACCTTGCAAAAATATTGTAAGTGCCATGTAAATAATTTAGAGTAGAGCCATTTAAATATTTTAGTATATAGTAGGTGTCATGTAAATGAGGAGTTATGTAAGTGTGTATTTTAGTGTGTAATTATTAGAGGTTTTTTCTTATGTGGATATATAGAGTCAATAAGAGATTTATTATTATGTGGAGTCAATAATATATTTCTCCCATAAGAAATATGAAGAGTTAGATCTCTCGTGTGTTTGAGGAGATGAAGAGTTGGTGTAAGTAGAAAGGTCAAGATTTGTGAATGTGAAGAGTCTCATATCCATGTTTTGTATATATTGAAAACAAAGCATTGCAATTGGTGTAACGATGAGATAGTGAAAACAAGCCTTGTGTCACATTATTTTTGCGTTGCTCGTATTAAAATATTCATCAATAATATTATTCGATAAATGTGTTACTGAATGTATGCATTTGTATAAATATTTTACATTGTTGGATCCTATGAGAGTATAGTTGGATTGCTAATAGGTTATACTCCCCAATATTTTAGAAAAATACCTCATTTCTAGAATCATGGCATCTCTGTAACTCAATGTAGGCCATTTGTTTGGAATCACTTGAATAACTTTGGGATCCACTAGTGAATCCTTTATCTATTGAGTGGTATTTGCTTAAGAGAATTGTTATTATGTGGAGTTGATAATATGTTTATCCCATGAGAAATATGAAGAGTTAAATATCCCATGTATTTGAGGATATGAAGAGTTGGTGTAAGTAGAAAGGTCAAGAGTTGAAGACAAAGCATTGTAATTGGTGTAATGGTGAGATAGTGAGAACAAGCCTTGCGTCACATTATTTTTGCATTGCTTGTATTAAAATAATCATCAATAATATTATTCAGTGTTATTGAATATATGAATATTTTATATTGCTAGATCCTATAAGAGTATAGTTAGATTGCTAATAGGCTATACTGCCCAAGATTATAGGAAAATACCTCATTTCTAGAATCATGGCATCTTTGCTACTCAATGTAGGCCATTTGTTTGGAATCACTTGAATAATTTTAGGATCCACTGGTGAATCATTTATCTGTTGAGTGGTATTTGCTTCTAGGCTTTCATTTTTAAAGAAAAATACTTCTATTTAAGAGGTTCCCCATGAGATTTCTCCAAATATTACAAACTTATCTTTCTCAAAGAAAAAGTTGTATGTTTCATACTCTGGCTTAGTTTCTTCCTTTATTTTATCTATGTTCTCTAATTCATTATTTGAGGAAAATACCAATTTCTAGCTTAGTTTCTTCCTTCATTTTAACAAGTTCTAATTCTTTATTTGAAGGGGACACCAATGCCTCATGTTATGATTGAAAACGTATCTCTATTTCCTCATGGATTTCTCTTCCTCTAAAGAGAAATTGTATGCCTCATATTTTGGGAAAATAAATATTCATGTTATTTTGACTTAAAATCTTCATTTTTGTTTCGAATTTTCTCTCTGACTAAGGACAATTCAACTCTTAGTAAGTATATAAATACTCTTCCAAAGGAGTATCTTGGGAAGGAATATGACATTTGCACATTTCATGTGCTTAAGGTGTTTCATTAATTTGTGTTTCACATGATATCCTAGGAATTTGGTGATTCCTTTACGTAGTTTCCTCTTTAAAGAAGTAGAATACCTTCATAAAAAGGGATTCACATGTCAATTATTCATAGCTTGCAAACTTCATTTTCTCTTCATATTTTGGCCCAATTTCTCTTTCTATTCCTTTTAAATGCTCCAATTCACCAATGCCTCTTGTTTTAGTTGTATAGGCACTACATCTTCAAAGGAAAAACAAAATCCCTTTTATTTTGGTTTAATTCTTGCTTCCATCATAGAATTTTCTCCTCCTAGGGGAAAGCAAAACACCTCACATTATTCTATAGCCTCTGACTCATCTTAGAAAGGATTAAGAGATTCACAATTTTCTTTAACCTTTGATTTTTTTTCATAATATAGGAAATATACCTTTTGATGGGAGGATTGGGGCTCTCCAATAGGAACTTTCAATCTGTTATCAATTGAACCTCTCTTCATCATCTTAAGTTATTTCTCTAGTTGAGGGGAGTATGATTCCTGGTAAGTAGGTAGAGGATGCTTTGGAGGAGTTGAGAATTTTTCAAAATGAGGATTGTTCACCATTGCACTTTGGGTAGGGAGGTGACATTTTCTTGTTCTAGGTTTCCAAATCATTGCATAGGTTTGTGCCACGTTGACTTGGGATAAAACCACCTAATTTACCATTGGTTGATTCATAATTGATTGACTGACTATAATGGATTGATTTAGTATTGCAGGTTGATTCACCACTCAACGTTTCCTTGTTAGAATGTGGTGGATGGCCATAACACAATTTGTCAAGTCATGCCCATATTACAAATGAAACACCAAAGTGCACTTAATTTTGAATTTATAATCCTCATGTTATTGGTCACTTGCATGCTCTCCTATTGTGGAACTTGCCAATTCTTACCTTTGAAATCATAATTGTGAGCCCTAGACATATTCCATGTGAGAAACAACTTCAAGATTAAAGCATGTATTTGAATTGATCCAATTCAATTTGATAGTTTTGTATATCCCATTGATTTTAAGGAACTTTTTGATATTGTGGAGTTGTTTGATCTTGAGTTGCATTTGAATTTTGCAAAAAATATTGTTGACCTAAGGAGTTTGCAAATATTAGGGTGATTGAGGATTTGGAATCCATAACATATTCTAATTGTTTTAGGGTTACCCCTTAGTTGAGTTGCCATGACATTGTTTGAAGCTTGAATATGTCAAAGGCAAGGGCAAAGTCCATATGATTCCCTCTATTCAGGGGGTGGGGTTTGGGGCAATGCCCTAATTTTATTTTTTTGAAAGTTAAAATATTGCTAGAAAGTCAATGAATCACTAGATTCCAACCTTAGCCAAAATTTTCTTTTCAAATCACGAATATTGCACCCATATCAACATGACATCGTCAATATGTAGGCGAATTGTTGCATTGCCAACGAATCACACCCATGTCAACTAATCACACACAATTGGACATAGAAATTTTATTGAAATATGCCACCAATTGCCACTTTTGTTATAATGACATCATTAGAGAAGCTAATTAATCGATCGACTTGTTAGTGAATCATTGACATAGAGACTTGTATTTTATTTTTAGCGAATAACTTAGCTAAGGATTGTATGGATGCTGACAAATCATTGGAAACTCAACTAATGACTTAGTGAATGATAAAATTCACCAAAAATGGGTAACGTAATGAACTCATCAATTGAATCAGTGATTCACTAAGTTGATCAAGGAATTAACGACTTAAGGACTTGGGAGATGTCAAATGAAAAACTTGATAGAATTTACACAAAATTACTGAATTGTTGATTGGTGAATCATAGGCAAATAAATTTAAAAAATTTTGAATAATTTTTTGAATTGCATTACTTTCTCATAAATGAGTTCACATAACAAAAATTCAAGATAAAGGGTTATTTTAGGATCCTTGACAATTTTGAATGGATTTTTTAGGTTTGATTGTTAACAAAGTTGCCATTGCACCTATTTTAGGTAAGCTTTGAAGGATTTCCAATGGAATAGACCTTGGGATCTAATTGATAGATTTCAGTGAAATATGCACAAATCTATTTTGAATATTTTTAGGTTTGATCACATTTGAGATTTTCATAAAATTCTTATGCAGATATAAAAATATTTGAAACAAAAATACATAGATTTGTAAAATAAGGTGTGTGTGGGCAAGCCTGAATTCATGCAAAGTCAATGCTTAGGATTCCACTAGGTGTGTTGGAAATTTATAAGCACACATGATTGTTGTCTCTTTTTTGGGCGAATCAAATTCATCATGTTTAACATGCTAGAAACTATTGATTCACAAAAGTGGTATGTGCCTACGAGCTCATGTTTCAATAATTGAAAATAAAGGATATATCCTTTCTATCCATTGGATTGGGCCAAATTCCCACTAACCTACACTAATATAATGAATCTAAATACAAAAAATAAAATTAGGTAAGGGTGCAAGAAATGAAATTAAAGTGAAGAAAATAAAATACGGTCAAAACCATAGCAAGTATAATGTGTAATCAATCAAGCCACAAATGAATGACCAAACAATGATAATTACATCTTCATTCGTTCATCATGTAAAACTAGTGGAAAATAGGACTAACAGGCAAGTTAAAAGGTGATTCCATAAACATCATGAGCTCATGCATTAAGAGGTATGACAAATGTGAGAAAATTGAGACACAAATGTCATGCTCATTTTTTTTTCATTTTTTTTTATTAGTTGGACAAAATAAGTTTTGAAAGGACCTCCAAAACTTATAACAAAAAGAAGCTAATATCCAGCCACTAGGATATTGAGGAAATTTCAAACATTAAATCCAACCAGCCCTTGGACACAACTACCTACACCCAGACCAACATATACTAGCTAAATAGACCCAGACACAAGCCAAATAGAGACAAAATCTGGGCACATAGGCCCACATGGATAAATAGAGACAAAAATTGGGCACGCAGACCTGACCAAAACATTCAAAAAGCAACATCCAATGGGGAGGGTTCCAGCCACCCACCCTAAGTATTTTGACTCAAGTTTGACCTTTGCCTGAATTCATTGTCCAACAATCTAAGGCCATTTGGGAAATTACCTCTCCAAATGTGAAGATCTTGTTGTGTAAGACCTTGATTAGCCAGGAAGTCCACAACTTTGTTACCTTCCCTGAACCGGTGCTTGAATTGGACTTCTAAATTTTGAATCATTCTCTTGGCTTCAATTATAAAATTTACAACAGTCTAGGAGGGATTTTGGTTGCCATTAATCATGTTGATAACATTGAGTGAATCTCCTTCTATGATTAGTTTCCTGTAATTCACCAATTTCATGTGGGAAACACCCTAAAATAATACCCGATATTTAGCAAGATGGTTGGTTTGATGACCCAAGTTTTTAGCAAAGACAAGAAGGATTTCACCCTCTGAGTTTTTAAAACAAACCCCTTGCACCCACCGAACTCGAGTTCTCTTTAGAAGCTCCATAAAAGTTGAATCTCATCCAACCCAATAGAGGGGGTTTCCAAATCGTGCTAGCCCTGTACTGACTCACCCTGCTTACCGTATTCTAAGGTTGAGTTAAAAAAACTCAATGATATCTCCAAATTGATCTCCCCTTCACAAGTTATCAAATCTAGTTTTAAAGCTTTCACATTTTCCACTGTATCTACAATGGCCCTCGAGGAGATCGATGACTCAGGATGGAAAATATTTTTAAAGGTGCGGGCATTCCTTTCCTTCCACACCCGCCACTAAATATGGGGTAAATTGAATTTCCAAAACTAGCATAGGTGGGGAGAGGAGAAGTGGGGGACCCATTTAACAACCAGGTCCTCCAGTAAGTTGGGGAGAACCCAAGCAACACCTAGCTCCAAAAATAACTGACAAAAGACTTCAAGGGTATAGGCACAATAGGAAAATAAGTGGAAAGGTGATTCAAAATCCCTACTGCATAAGAAGCACCTATTAGGGAAAATCATTCCCCATTTTTGAATATTATCAAGAGTAAGGCACTTTCCCTGAATTGCCAACTAGAAGAACACATTGAATTTAGGCATTAGGCCTTTAATATAGACTTTATTCATCGGGAACCAATGATCTAAATCATAGTCCAAGAAACCATAAGAAGACTTACTAAAAATTGGCCATCTTTCTTAGGATCCCAAACCAACCTATTGTGAAGACCAGTACACGGGGTTAAGAACCATTTTATGGATTTTTTTAAATTTATAAAAGCAATTTTATCCTTCTGAGAAATATTTGGGAATTCAAAGGACTTCCACCAAAAATGACCATTGAATAATTCTAAAAAGTCAAAAAATTTGGGACCAAAGAACCTATCTATGATTGGCTTTAGATAGGCAAAGGTCGAGCAATCTTCAAGAGGGGATGGTGAGGCCCAAGAATATCCTCAAAAATCAATGGAATAACCATCCCCCACCACCCAACAAAGGTCTTTACACACATCCACCCGACTACCAACTATGCTGGACCAAAAAGCAGACCCCACCGGGAGAGCTTCGAATTTCAGAAAATTGCTGCCACCACCAAGATACTTAGCCTTCACAATCTTAACCCAACTAACATTGTCATCCTGAACTAATTTCCAAGATTGTTTTGCAATTAAGACTCTATTCAATGTTCTCATCCTTATCAAACCTAAGCCTCCTTCTTCTCTCCTACTACAAAATTTATCCCATGCCACCAGGTGGAATCTCTTCTTCTCTTTAACCCTTGACCACAAGAAGGACCGCTAAATTTTCTCTAACTTATCGATAACTTTACTTGAAATATTGAATAAGGAGAGGAAGTACACATAGATACTTTGTAAAGTGGCTTTGACAAATAAAATTTTCCTCGCTTGACTTAAAAGGGTACCTTTCTACCCTGCTAACTTCTTCTGAACTCTTTCAACTATTGAATCCCATAGCGATGGTTTCGATGCACCTTTGAACAATGGCATCCCAAGGTAAACTAAGGGAAGGGAACCAATGTTTTACCCCAAAATATCAGTTATATTCCTCTGCATATCAATTGGGGTGTGAAAGAAAAAAAGTAGATTTTTTTTTTTGAAATTCACCTTCTAACCTGTCACATTCTCAAAGTACACCAAAATTGATTTAACCATTTTAGCCTGAGGTATTTATGCCACGAAGGAAAGAAGAGTGTCATCAACAAATTGGTGATGGGATATGAGATCTATCAATTGGGTTAGCTTCAAACCTTGAATAACTTGATTAGCTTTGATGGACCTACTCAACGCCTCAGCCATAAGAATAAAAATATAGGATGATAAGGGGTCTCCCTAATGTAGATCTCTATTGCTACAAAAGTATCCCATCGAAGATCCATTAATTGAAAACATGGCTGAAGGTATACATGATTTAATCAGTCTCAGCCAGCACTGGGCAAAGCCAAACTTGTCAAAGATCCTAAGAAGAAAATCCCAAGTCACTATGTCATTCACATTGTTCATGTCCAACTTGAGAAGAGTCTCAGACTTCCCACTTTTATCAATAGAGTGGATGATCTCATGAACAACAATAAAACCATCCAAAATTTGTCGCTGGGGCATGAACCATTCTGCGAGCATCAATGATCAAAGGGAGCAAAAGTTTAAGTCTATTGGCCATGTATTTAGTCAAAATTTTGAAAATCATATTACACAAGCTAATCGGCCTAAAATCTGTAAATACTTTGGCACCTAATGATTTATGAAATAATACCAAAAAGGTGGAATTTACATTGATTGGGATAAAATTAGATCTTTGGACCTCTTTGATTGCATTACAAATATCAGGACCTAGAATATGCCAAAACCTCTTAAAGAAGATAGGCGGGAAACCATCTGGACTTGAAGCCTTATGATTTCCCATTGAAAATACTGCCTTTTTGATCTCATCATCATTGAAGGTATCACACAGGATCTTGTTCATATCTTCGAAGACCAGTGTCGAGATGTTACAGAGAATACGATTTTCTGCTTGCAAGTTTTTTGGAACCGAGGAGCATAACAAGTATTTGAAGAACACAACACTTTCCCTAATTTCGTTAATTTCCTTAGTAACCTCACCATCTACCTTTATTATTTTCTTTATCCTATTGTGACTCCTATTCCTCAGCGCAGATGTATAAATTTTTTTTGTGTTTTTGTCTCCTTTGAGCCATAAATTCCTTGATTTTTGATGCCACATAATCTCTTATTCAGCCAAGACATTGTGCTTTGTTCATATTAGAACAATTCTACTATTTCTCAAAGTGTCTAGAAGATATTACAAATGAGCCCATGGATCCCTTTTATAGGAAGGAATTAACCATTTTTATTGTAAAAAAAACATTTCACTTTTACATTTCTATCAAAAATATAAAAGTGTTGATTTTAGGATGTTATACTCCTTAGTCCTGTGTAAGTTGACAAATCACTAGTTAGCTAATAGATCTGACAGATCGCTAGTTGGATGGACAGATTGAGAATTTGTTATATGATGATATGTTGATACTTGAAGCAAATTCAACTAAAGGGAGTTTGTTTATGGATCGCCAATTCCCATACTTGACCATTTTTTGGAAAAAATTCCAAAATTTTCAATTTACACCGCTCTATTTGGGGTTGTAAAATTTCTTCTTTGTCATCCATTGGCTATTTCCTTGTAGGAATATGAATATAGTATCCAAGCTACTACAATTATATGGGGTTGAAACTATTCTCACCCATATTACATCATACGACCACATAATGGTATTACAACTTGGCTATTATGCATTTACTTCTTAACAATATTAGAATCTAGGTCTTCTCATTGGAAGTTGAATTAAATCAGTCAAGTTAATTCCATTTGATACAATTGCATTAGCTTTTCATATCAGGTGCAAAAACTATTTCTTTATCTATTTTTTGTGAGTCATTCCCCTTAGTGACCAAGTTGTCCTACCTTGACTACTTTGTACATATGAATGGACTACCTTCTAGTGGTCTTGGTCTATCTAGAAATAATAAGATCCTCATTTAAGTCAATGTATTGAAAATTTGATCCTCCTCCACTAGTGCTAAATTATTTGCATTAAATTACTCAATGTCCAACTATTTTGCTACTATAAAAGTGTTCAACAGAAATGGATGATAAGACCTAAGAAGTTCAACATTGTAGATTGGATACAAACCAAGATAAGATTCAATTCAAAAGTATTCTCTCCCATATTTTTGATGGTGTATGGTCCATATCAAAGAGTTTTGATCTTCCTATTGGTTCCTAAAGTCACTCTTTCTAAATACATAACCATAACTTATCTCCAACTATGAATCAATATGGGACCTAATAATGGTTATGGTGGTGTTTGTATTTTTTATTTGTTTTCTCTAAAATATCATGGACCTTTTACTAGATATGTTGAATCTATTCCACAAACCATATTTCCTTTTGTTTATCTTTCTATCGATGAGGTGTATACTCTATTAGTTTATAGTGCCTTAACACTACCTTAAAATGTGTAATTTTGAAGGATCACAAAGTAATAAAATCAAGCAGTAAATTTCTTCTAGATTCCTCCAAAATTTGTCTAGGTCTCGCTCAAGTGCCAATTGGTTTAGGACATATTTTCTTGCAAAATAACCTGATTGGCTCAGAGGAGAAAACCACTCAGGGTCAACTAGTAATTTTCTAGCAAAGTTGAGCGATTTGCTTGCTTCCTAGACTGAGACATTTACATGGTACCAAAGGGGTAAAATTAAAGGTGTAAATCTCAAGGAGAATATTTTGAGAGTGAAATTTTGGTATGTAGTAGCACATTAATTTATTTAGAAGCCTTCTAATCCTCTTAGAGGAATATTTAGAGACATGTAACATTTGGAGGTGCATTATTTTGTTAGAGATGCTGCTAGATATTTACTTTTACTAGGAGTAATTATTTCTCACCCCAAGTAACTTAGGGGTAAACTCCAACTATAAATAAGAGCCATAGGTTCCATTGTATTCATATTTTGCCCATGAGAATCGAAAGCTATTCTCTGAATTTACATTGGTATTTGATCTCATAAGATTATTGATAAATTTGCAAGTCCTTAAGCACCCCATCAGTGGCACCACCCTCATGGTTTGCTAAGTGTGGTGTGATTGAGGCATTGACCTTTTTTCCATATTGTCATTCACTTAGAAATTTCATATTTAGTGAATGAGAGAACATTGATGCAATTCAAATTCTCATATGTTGATTGATCATGCACACTTTCTTTCTATGGCTAAACATTGTATTAATTTGAATTCCTCACACCCTTAATATTTTATGCATATTTATTTTTTGCACTTTACTTTTTCATGCAATTAGTGGAGTATTCCCATAGTGATAGTGGGGATCCAACCTCAATCTAGAGGTTGGAAGGAGTCATTGGCCCTTCCTTCCAACTTTGTTGAAAAAATAATTGGGGGACATAATTAGATTAGAAGTCTAGACAATTATTTAGTTCAACATATTTTTTGGTACACTTGGTTGGATTCATCCTTATTATCCATCAATTTCATCCAATTTGGCTAAATTCCTTTATTTTCGTGCCAAATTTGCATCCATCACTAATGAAGCAACTGGATTGGTATAGAGAGAATTTTTGTCAAGTTCATTTATAAGTAGTGATTCATTTCAATTTGGAGTGAGTTGTCTTGTTTTGAGCCAATCACCTGAATATTATTTAAGTCTATTTTTGTGAGCGATCCACTCCATTTAAAAGTGATTCACTTTGAAGTTCCAACATTTGCATAGATTGAATCCAAAGCAATTCGTTGAGGACAAGGACTTGATTCATCAAGCCTAGCCTCAATTTGAATTTAAAATTAACATCATTTTTATTGTTTGTGTATGATTTTGTAGGTGTTTTAAGGATGACAACCCTAATACAAACTCTAAAATTTTGAATTTTTTACAAAGTTTGCAACATGAACATTAAAACCACATCAGATCTTAGATCCGATCCCAATTTTACATTTTCCATAGTTAGAAAGCATTTAGAGTAGATTTTGAGATATTTTTGCCAAGGATCAAATTAACAAGTGATTCAATCAGTTCAACGAGTGACTCTCTCAAATATGACTTTCTCATCAAGTTGAATTCAAAGAGTGATTTGTTAGGAAAGACAAGATTCTTCTAGACTACTTCCCAAGAGAGCGACACACCAATTTTGAAGTGATTCACTCTAAGTGACTCACTTGGATCCTCTGAACTTAAAAATTTTCAAAGTTCAAAACCTACTAACAAGACATCTCAAATTGCAAGTAAATCACTCCAATTTGCAGGCAAATCACTCCATAGACCAATTTTTAAAATTTTACAAATTTTGACCCTAAAACTTTATTTGTGTTGGTTTGTATGCACATGCTTATGAATATGTGCTCAAGGGCACAAATATAAGCAAAATAACATCAATATGTGGAGATAGCAGTGTATCACTGTGGGAATGCCAAAGGGAAAAAGAAGGAACAAATTGCCACATGGGTACATATATGAAATTTGCTCTTTTACATAACATAACGAAACTTTTCTCCTTAGTTGTTTTTGTTAATCCAAACACATACTTATGCTACAATCATTATTTCCCTTTAGTTACAAATTTTACTACCTAACTGACATGATAGAGAATATGCACAACTACAATTTTTACTTCCCTTTAGTTACAAATTCCACTACCTAACTAACATGACAAGATAATACACAACTACAATTTTTACTTCCCTTCAGTTACAAATTCCACTACCTAACTGACATGACAAAGAATATGCATAGCTACAATTTTTACTTCCCTTTAGTTATAAATTCCACTACCTAACTGACATGATAGAGAATATGCACAGCTATAGTTTTTGCTTAGCATCACATTTCCAACATTCTCCCCCTTGATGCTGAGAGGTCTCACAAGACTATCTCTAAGTTTTAAGAACTGAGCTTTGGCAACTCCTTTTGTGAACACATCAACAAGCTGCTCTTGAGTGCTATAATACTTCAACTCTATTATTTTCTTTTGTACCATATCCTTGATAAAATGATACTTCAAATCAAAGTGTTTAGACCTGCTATGATGGATGGGATTCTTTGCCAATTGAATTGTACCCATATTATCACAAAAAATGACTGTAGGATGACATTGCTTCTCACCAATCTCCTCCAATACCTTCCTAAGCCACAAGGCTTGTGCACTAGCTGAAGTGACTGCAATATACTCAGCTTCTATGGAGGAAAGAGCAATTGATCCTTGCTTCTTTGAGCTCCATGTGATCAGTCCAGAACCAAGAGAAAAACAATTGTCAGAAGTAGACTTCTGGTCATCCAAGTTGTTGCCCCAATCAGAATCACTAAAACCAACAAGCTCCATCTCCTTAGTTGCATAATAATGAATGCCAAAATCAAGAGTACCTTTCACATACCTCAAGATTCTCTTGGCAGCCTTCAAATGAATTTGAGATGGTTCATTCATGTACCTTGAAACAAGAGAAACAACATAAGCAATGTCTGGTCTAGTGTTAGTGAGAAACATCAAACTTCCCACAATGTTCCTATAACCTGTCACATTTACTTTCTCAGCTCCATCGTCCTTGCACAACACTACTCCATGAGCAATCAGAGTGGGAACTAGTTTACATTTGTCCATACAAAACTTCTTCAACATATCTTTAGCATACTTTGTTTGGCAAATAAAAATTTCATCTTCACATTGATGAACCTCCATTCCAAGGAAGTAATGCATCAACCCCAAATCTTTCATTTCAAACTCATTCATCATAGCATTTTTGAATTCATCTTTCATTTTTGAGTTGCTGCCCATATAAATCAGATCATCTACATACAAACATACAAGAAGAATATCATTACCTTCTTTCTTGGAGTAGAGGGTAGGCTCACTCTTGCTCCTTTTAAAGCCACTTTGTTGTAAGTATCCATCTATCTGGGCATACCAAGCCCTTGGTGCTTGCTTGAGGCCATACAAGGCCTTCTTCAACTTGTATACAAAGTCTTCTTTACCTTTAACCTCAAAACCTTGTGGTTGTTGTACATACACTTCTTCTAAGTACCCATTCAAGAAGGCACTTTTCACATCCAAGTGATGCACACTCCATCTCCTTTGGGCTGCCATAGCAATAACCATTCTGATTGTTTCTTGCCTTGCTACAGGTGCAAATATTTCTTCATAATCAATTCCATACCTTTGTGTGAATCCTTTAGCAACAAATCTAGCCTTATGTCTTTCAATACTGCCATCACTATTATACTTGGTCTTGTAGACCCACTTGGAACCCACACATTTCTTACCATTGGGAAGTCTCACAAGCTCCCAAGTATCATTCTTTTGAATGGAATTGATCTCTTCTTGCATTGCTTGCACCCACACATCATTAGTACAAGCATCTTCAAAACAAGAAGGTTCAAACTCAGCTTGAGACATCAAAGCATAATTAACCGACTCACCTTTAGGATCTTCTTCATCATCTCCATATATGTGTAGCCTTTCCAATCTTGAAACAACTTGATCAACTTCTTGAGCTTGGCCTCTTGTAAGCCTCCTTTCAAAATTGCTATCAAGCATTTGACTTGGTGGGTGAGCTTGAAGAGTTCTCTTCCCCTTCTTAGTCTTCATAAGATCAATAATGGGTGATGAATTACTTGAAGAACTTGATGAACTCTCCTTAGGACTGCTTGAAGAACTACTTGAAGGACTGCTTGGAGGACTTAATGGAGGAGTAGGCACACTAGTGGGTTGTTCACCACCAACACTACCATTACTAACATTGATGGTCTTACCAGCTTGGCCTCTTTGATGACCATATACTCCCCCTTCATCAAAAATCACATCTCTAGAAACCACCACTTTATTAGTCTTTGGATTGTAAAGCCTATAAGCTTTGCTATTTTCACAATATCCAACAAAAATGCAAGGCTCACTTTTTGGATCAAGCTTCTTCCTTTTCTCATCAACAACATGAACATAGGCTAAACAACCAAAAACTTTAAAATGATTAACATTGGGTTTCTTCTCATACCATGCTTCATAAGGAGTCATCTTATCAAGAGCACTTGTGGGACTCCTATTAAGAATGTATACTATTGTAGCAACCACATCAACCCAAAAATAATTGCTCAGCCCCTTGGTTTGAAGCATGCTTCATGCCATCTCAACTACAATCTGGTTTTTCTTTCAACCACCCCATTTTGTTGAGGAGTGTAGGCAGTTGTGAGCTACCTCTTGATCCCATTCTTATCACAAAACTATGTGAACAACCTTGAACAATACTCACCACCATGATCAGTCCTTAAACATTTAATTCTATATCCACTTTCATTTTCTACAAAGGCTTTAAAGCTCTTGAAAACATCTAAAGCCTCATATTTATTCTTCAAAAAATATACCCAACACTTTCTAGAAAAATCATCAATAAAAGTAATAAAATAAGATGACTTACCCAAGCTTTTGGTTTGCATTGGGCCACAAATATCAAAATGAACTAATTGGAGTGGATGTTGGGCCCTCCACGCTTTTCCTCTTGGAAACCTTTCTCTAGCATGCTTGCCTTTGGCACATCCCTCACAAACTTCTTTGTGATCTTCAACTTTGGGCAAACCAAAAACCAACTCTTGAGAAGTCAACAACTTCAAACTTTGAAAGTTTAAGTGGCCATACCTCAAATGCCACAACCAACTCTTATCTTCAATAACAACATTTGACAAGTTGTTGCCATTACCTCCAAACTTCAAAGGAAACATTCGATTGCTTGACATGGGAACAATAGTGACAACTTTGTTCCCACGGTTCTTATCATATATGATACATTGCTTATCATCAAAAACTACTCTATAATTATTTTCACAAAGTTGCCCAACACTCAACAAATTATGCTTAAGATCAGGAGTGTAATAAATATCATGAATTTGCTTTTTACCTTCCTTAGTATTTATGTCCATTACGCCTTTTGCTGCCACCTCCAAAAACTTGTTATCACCAAGCTTGATCTTGGTCTTGAATTTCTCATCCATAGTAGCAAACAACTCCTTGTTGCCCATCATGTGGTTGGAATAGCCAAAATCAAGATACCAAGTCTCTTGAAGAGTCTTTTTAGCCTTGTCATAGGATAAGAACAAGTTGCTTGAAGCATCCTCATTCTCATTTGCATAATTTACTCTTTTTCCTTCATTTGCAGCTTTTACTCTACATTATTTTTCAAAATATCCATACCTTTTGTAGTAGTAGCATTGGACATTTCTCTTGTCAAGTCTTCCTCTTCCTCTTCCTCTAGTAGCAGGTCCACCTCTTCTTCCTCCTCTTCCTCTTAAAAAATTTTTATTCTACCCTTTGCCTTGTCTTTGTCCTTGGTTGCTTGTACTAGCACCATCACTCTTTGAGACTCTTACCTTTGAGGCAAAAGCCTTCTCTTCACCTTCACCAAAGGTGTCTCTTAGTCTTTCTTCATGTGACATAAGAGAACCAACAAGATGATCAAACTCCAATGTTGTCAAATATTTACTCTCTTCAATAATGATGGCAACATGGTTCCATCTTGGTGTTAGAGTTCTTAGCACTTTCTTCACAACTTCCATCTCCATTGTTTCTCCAAGAGTGGCCATTTTATTAACCACATATTTTACTCTAACACAATATTCACTTACACTTTCATATTCTTGCATCCTCAAGTTCTCAAACTCTCTCTTCAAGTTGTGCAACTTGATCACTGCCTTGGTAAGCCTCTTGTAGATCCTTCCAAGCATCATTGGTTGATTTTGCATCTGCAATCCTTGGAAACAAGCTCTTGTCTAGAGCTGATTGAATGTGGTACAATGCCAAAGAATTCTTCTTCTTGGTCTCCTTTGCTTGTCTATCATTATGTGGGATTATTGTCATGACCCCCTCCCTGGTGGACTTTGTGACATGGAAAACAATGTGTTAATTTTATGGTGCTTTAATACTTGGTTTTGTGCAATTAAGCAACTATGCAATGCTAGTTGATTTGAAAGAGCATGGTACTATTAATATATTGCTAAGATGTGTAGGATGAGGTACACTCGTAGATGGAAGAAGTAGAAGCATCCACCCAAAGTGGGGTACTTGAGGTTGGGAAAATTATGATTAAGGCAACTCGGGGGTAACATAGATGGATACCTTCATATAGGCATGCATTCGGTTAGGGATAATCATCAATAACTAGCCACCTTGAGCCTTAGTTAATGGCCTAGTAGTCATCGTAAACTCTTGGGCTGAGACAGGTGATCGGGTTGATGGAAATATTTCCTCTTTGTTTGATTGCATATGTTTGATTATATTTTACTTCATCACTATCTACATTGATGAATTGAGAAATGAAAAAAAAAGCATGCATAATTTGGTTTACGAAAAATCCCTTGTTTTGCTTAGAACCATTCAAGAGAATAGCTTGATGCTAGTAATGGATAATAAAATGATTTATTTTAAATGATAGGTTTTCATTTATAAATAAAAAGGTTTGATTTATTTTAAATGATAGGTTTTCATTTATAAATAAAAAGGTTTGATTTATTTTAAATGATAGGTTTTCATTTATAAATAAAAAGGTTTGATTTATTTTAAATGATAGATTTTCATTTACAAATAAAAGGTTTGTTTTATTTTAAATAAACAATATAAATTCATTTGAAGTAATGAATGTTTTAATGGAAATAGAATTCCATTTAATAAACAAAATAATAATAATATAAAATATAGTTTTAAATAACTATGAAGCTATATGGTAGGTTTGCGAGGATTTGGGGAGATCACCCTTTTAAGAAAAATATGATCGAGCTAGTGAAGAGAAGCTTCATCGCCGATCTTGGGAAGGTCTTGTGAGCAGACATGTTCGAGGAGATGGATTAAAAAATTAGTTTTACCTCGTTTGACCGCCAAAGAATGATTCATGGAAGTAATGGTAGAGGGTGGTGAGAAGTGATGGAGATGGACGACAGTTGAAAAGTAGGAGGGTCGACTCCATAAGTAAGAGAAGGGCGGCAAGAGCAGCATGATATCCATTAAGATCATAAAGCGAGAAGGATCATGAGAGTGAATGAAGAGGAAAGTGAGCACATCTCTGAGACAAAACCAGTAAGTTAGAAGCAAATTAGATGAAGGAAAACTCATCCCTCATCACACAGTTTAGAGCTTTCGATGAATGAGGAGCAAAGTGGGCACATATTTGATGCATAACCAACGAGTTGAGAGCAAACCAGATGAAGGAAACTTATCCCTCATCGCGTGGTGAAACTTTGAAGTTGGTAATCGAACTGGTACAAGCCTTTAACATAGATTTTTGTGTTCTGCATAAACGTCGTTCCTTAGAGGTGAGTAGGGTGTCTTTTCTACATTGATAATAATGTGGCTTGGTTCGTTAAGGATCACTAAGAGAGCGCATCCATTTCTCCTTGTGGTTTTTAGTCATTGGGAAGTGGCCATAACCTTATAATTAGCAGCTTAGAACTTTTCATTGTTTTACTTTGTTGTCTATAGGTTGTATACTGTTAGGTGAAGAGCTTAGCTCATTATCGTGGTAAGTCTCTATGGTAGATCCCACCTTCAAGCATCGGGTGTATTATTGCTTGCCCTTGAAAAAAAAGAAAAAAAATTCACCTTATCTCTGCCTCCATCGTCGAAATTGAACTTGAATTGGTTGACCCACATATGAATAAGTTTGTTTACCCAAGTCTCTTAAGATGAAAACCTACCTCCTTAGGAATCACCAAATGTGAAGTTCTCTGTGGTTAATGGTTTGTTGGGGTCCTGCGCACGCCACTATGGCTACAACACTCTTTGGTATTTCCCCACCTGTCAAAACCTGACACAACAACCATTCTATCTAACCCGTTCGGATCACAACTATCTTGGAGGTCTAGTTTGATTCCAGGAGTAGGGGTCGGTCTTGTCGTGTGCTTGTGAAGGAGGGGCTTGGTATCTCCTTTAGACATTAAGCCATTTCTAGGTAAACTTAGTTGTTTATCCAAGTAACCCTGTGTTAACCTCTTTGGATGACCATTCAATTAATAAGGAGAGACTTGTTCAATTCTTTAAGAAACTATTTGGTTATATTAGTTTATGGAAAAAAAAAGAATTGAGTCATTCTTAAATTAAAGTAGTAGATCTTTAATTCGGTAATTAATTGAATGAATTGTTTTATAGATTGAAGTAATGGGACTTTGGTTTATAAAATTAAAAGAAAGTATTTATTTTAAAATTGAAGTAGAAAAGCTTTAATTTGGTAAATAAATAGATGGTTTGTTTTATAGATTGAAGTAATGGGACTTTGGTTTATAAAATGAAAAGAAAGTATTTATTTTAAAATTGAAGTAGGAAAGCTTTAATTTGGTAAATAAATAGATGGTTTGTTTTATAGATTGAAGTAATGGGACTTTGGTTTATAAAATGAAAGGAAAGGATTTATTTTAAATTGAAGTAGGGAAGCTTTAATTTAGTAAATAAATGAGAGGGTTGTTTATGAATCAAGGGTATGGGACTTTGATTTACTAAACAAATACCAATCTGATTTAAGTAGAAACCATGATCTAATATGTGCATGTTGAATGACTCTCTAATGGTATTTGAGAAGGGAAACAAAAGTAATGATTCTTTTGTGATGTTAACTATGCATTAGATGGTTAGAAACTTGATTAGATTTGTATAGTTGCAATTTGGCAAAGTAAAGGTTAAATGCATTTAGAGGTATGTCTATCTTGAACCATGAGTGCCCTGATCCCCTACTATCCTCAACTAATTGATGGAAAGAGCGAAAGGACCAAAGGGATGGATGGACCAATGCCTTAGTTTGATCTCTACTCACTATTTATTTGCTTATGCTCAATAGACTAGAGTTATGGGGAGGTATCCCCGATGAAATTGATGTAATATGTTACTCTTTGAGAATATGGGAGATTACCATACTTACCTTTATGTAGTAATTATTCAATGGTTTGGAGAGGGTGCTTTACTTTATTGCTATGCATTGCTTATATTTTGTAATTGATATCTCTTTCAATTAATGTTATTCTCTTTTAGTGTTGCTTCTTCTTGTTATCTCTTGTATGCTTTTAGGTGATTTCCTTTTGTTAGATTTAGTATCTAGAATTGTTAGGTTTCTCTTGCTATCTAAAGAATCTAATAAAAAAATAAAGTTCTAGGGTGAACTTAGAATGTGACCTAAGGGATTGAGACCCCTTAGGATGAACATAATAATACCTAAGGGATAAAGACCCCTTAGGGAGAATGGTGACTAAGTTATAGGAAGACTACATCTAAGTTAAGATAGCTCGTTGTGGAGACGATATGGATAGCTTAACTTACAATACTCATAGCATACCTACATAGACTGAATTGTGTATGGTATGATAATGCGTGTATACCTTCAATGGACTGAAGGTGATAAATTTAGCTCATCAAGGGTGATGAGATGATAGACTTATTTGCAATAACACATATACACCTACACATATGGACTTGTGTGAGGGTACTTGGTGAGATGTAGCTTCTCAGGAAAACTTAGGGGAGTTAAGAAATAGATTAAACTTACATTGATTAGGAAATATGAATCTCTCTCCATAGTAAAAAAAAATATTTTCTTTCTGTGTATTTTTTGTTTGCTTGTTTTTGGGTTTTTACAATTATCGACCAATCTACTAGATTATCATAACCAACCTCAACAATTTATGTCCTAGTCAAAAACATCCTCATCTTAATGCTCTAGTAGTCATAATCTTACACATTGAACTATGGAATAGAAAGGGAGTTATTGTTAGCCATGATAAATGGTTAGAAATATTAGATACTCAAACTTACTCCAACCCATGACTAGTAATGGCTCTAATACCAAATGTAAAATCTTCTCTTTAATACAACACAATGAAATTTTTCTCAACATATTTTTTTAAAGAAAAATACACACTTATGTTGCAGTCATTACTTCCCATCAATTAAATTCCACCATCTAACTAACATGGTAGAGAAGATAAACAACTACAATTTTTACTTTGCTTCAGTTACAAATTATTCTACCTAACATGATAGAGAATATGCACAACTAAAAAAATTTCTTAGCATCAAATTCAAACATGGAAGCAATTAAATTGATGAGATTTCATTTTCTAATCTTGTTTTCTTAAAATATAAAAACCCTATGGCTAACCCTGTCAATAAAAATCCCACATTCCAAGAAATTGATTTCTTAGGCCAACAAATGAATTACTCATCCACCTTAGCAAAAAAAACTTAGTTAAATTTTGGTCCTATATTAACTCACACAAACCCTCTCTATGATATTTCCTTTGATGTAAATAACCTTATAAACAATATTGATTTTTTTCTTTGATATGGAAAAGTAAATTTGGTTCAATCAACAAGGAGAATAGACCAAGATATTTCCTTATGTTGGTGAGTTTTTCATCAAGGATTGTTGATTTATCTTCTTAAAAGATGCACCACAGATTCTTGTTGTATAGAAGGGTAATCTAGTAGCTAATGGATACACTATTTTGTTCCAATTGAATGTTATGCATAAACACTCTCATGACAACATTCATAATTACAATACTAGATTTTTGAGGACTTTAAATTTGATTCCACAAAATGTTAGGTCAAATGAAGAACAAGCATTGCCATGTTATATTAAAGGTTTACAATATGACTTGGATCTAATTATTTGTAATACTAACCACAACACTCTAGTTGCAGCCATTGTAAAATTATCTTGTATAGAAGATGTTCTAATTAGGATAGGAAAGCTACCACTTGCCCCACCTATGGCCTATGCTACCCATGTTACCCAAAACCTATAAATTCCTATATCTACATCCTCCATTTCACCTATTCTAAATATCATACTAGCTACTAACCCAACACTTCCTTCATACATTGTAATGCACCCAGGAAAAAAATTATCATTGACTATTCTATCTCAACCACAATTGTCCAACCTACCTACTCCACCACAATCCAATGACACCTTTATCAAGCTTGAGATGAGGGAAATGTTAGAAGTGATGAAGACTTTGATAAAGTAGAACACTAAAAAGATGTAAAGGCAACATTACCAAAATTGGCAACCCCAAAAGACACCCTACCCTATCAAAGACCAAGTGCCTCAACAAGGTGCCAACATGGTAAATGGCAATACATAAATTAATACATTATGATGTTTCCTATGCAATCTGGGGTATCATCCTATGGATCATGTGGTAGCCATCATATGTCATCAAACTAATCAATACAACCAACAATATCAAACTCAATAAGTCATCGTCCTAGGTTAAATAATACCTACGATAAGTCAACCCACTTACCAACAACCTCAAACACAATAATTAGTTCCTACCTTATTAAATCCCAATTATGTAATCTATTCCAATTTCAACACTATTGAAACATATAAAAAATCTTATATTTGAGGATGATGCAATATGTGGAAATCAATAAGGTGTTTAAACTAAATGTAAAAGAAAAGCATCCAAAGAAAAAACCCTGACTCAAAAAAAAATTAAGGTAAACAAAAGCACAAGTGTATTAAGGATTGGAAGGTCATCATTAGACCTAAAATATAAAGTCCCAATAGTGGTTGCACAAAAAGAGAGGCAAAAGAAAAATACTAGAAAGGGTACTATGGATACGGCCCAAATGGATGCACAGGCCAATAAGGACCAATAATTGGACAAAGTAATATAACCAAAAAGATAAAAGAGAAATCCAAAGGAAGCAAATAAGTCCACAAAAAATAGAGATGATAAAGTGAGGGACCAACCTCAGAAGGAGGCAACTCAATGTATCAAATAATCTTCTATCATTAGTGAAGGACATGTAATAGCTACTTGGATATTTTGAGTCAAAGTTGTCATTGATGTCAAGGAATGAAGTTGTCATTGATGTCAAGGAATAAGCTACCGTTGATGTCAAAAGTTCAAAAGGAACAATGCAAAGGTTAATGGTAAAAAAGCTTCATAATATTTATTTTTAATATTATGTGAAGCATAAGTAGAAGGGTTTTTATTAAAACCATGGAAGAGCAAAAATAAAAGGTTTTTCATAAAAACCCAAGGAGGCTTTTAAATTCATATTATAAAGCCCAAGGAAGTTTTAATATTTATTCTATAAAATATTTAAATTCAAATTGAATTTAAATTTTATAAATAAATATTATTTATACAAAGTGGTAAAACCTAAGAAGGCTTTAATCCTTAATAAAGCCAAAAAGATTTAAATATTAATTTATAATATTTAAATTCTAAAGAATTTAAATAATTTATAAATTAAATATTTAAAAGTTAAAGCATCAATGTTTAATTTCAAGGTGGCATATTGGTATAAAAACCATATGCCTAAGTGGCAAAAGAATCATCCCTTGTTCGATTTACTAAAGACCTACGAGTTGTGTGTTTCGTGCGATTTCATGCAAGGAAGAAGACAAAGTTTTGTCTTAAGTGCATTGACAAAGAAATAATGTGAAAGAAGCCCTAAACCTCATAACCATCCAGCATGGTGGTCTGGTGGCAAGTTGGAGTGAGCTAGGGTGATTGTGATTTGGAGGACATGTGTTCGAATCTCGACAGGCAGTGTTTTGAGTAGACTTGGTCAGCATTTTGAGTGGACTTGGTTAGGTGCCAAAGTAAGCAGTGCAATTCCCTTTTTGGGTGAGGCACCAAGAGGGAGAAGATAGAGCATGTGGTGCTCTTCCCTCCCAAGGTGAGCACCTAGCTCACGCGACAGGTGGAGCCGTGGCTAGGGCACTGGTAGAGGCAACGTCGTGAGTTTGAGTCCCACCAAGGCAAAGGTAATAATTTTTTTTAATATATTTTGTGATGCCTAAGGTTTTGACATAAGGTCCTAAGTAGTTAAAAGGGGTAGATAAAAAGTATTTTAATTGATAATTATTTTGGAATAAGGAGTTAAGCTTTATTTTTAATAAAGTCTTTTTGAAATATTGACTGATTGGAGAAATAAGTGGATTAAAGTGTTGGTTAAATTTTGAGATCACTTATTGCCATTGAGTTGTTTTGAGAAGGTGATTTTATTGAAATTATTTATGGTATTGGATATTATTTTAACTTGGAGATTATAAGGTGTATTTGGTCAATTATTTTTGTATATGTCGATGGATGCTTTCTTCAATATGGAGTGATAAGGTGTATGTATGTTTTGATACATTGTACTTTTGAGAGAGTTTATCACCTTCTAAAATTCCTTGAGATTGGCAAAGAAGTGTTTGTGGTTCTAGCAGATTTTTGAGGTTTCTTCATCATCAAGAAAAAGGTATGGGCACATTCTTCCATAGTTGAGTTGATTGATTATTTTTTGGAAAACAAGTTTGGAGTGAAAATGAATTAATGAGATTTCCTTATTAAGTTGTTTAGCTATATGTGATATTGGTTTATAAGTATTGTTGTTGAAGTAATTGATTGTGTGAAGAACTTGAACTAGGTTTTGAAAAGAACATGAGTATCATTGTTATGTGAGATTGGTTGATAAGTATTGTTGGAAACATTTTGAGTGAGTATTCATGTGCTTGGACTACGGTTTGTGAGCAAGGATTGTTTCATTGAGTGATTGGTTGAGTAGAGATTATTGAGCCTAGTCAAGTGGATGTGTGAAGTGATTGTTCAATTTCTATGAAAAAAATTATTCTATATTCTAAATTGATTTGAAAAAGAGGTTGAGTATTGATGAGTGTGAAAAATATTGAGTCTCTAACAATTCTCTGTATGTTTACAAAAGAGTGATTGAAATTAATTGAGTATTGAGGTGAATGTGAAGCATATTGAGTCTCTAAAAATTCTCTATATGTTTCTAAGAGAGTGATTGAAAGTGATTGAGCATTGTGATGAGTATAGAGCATATTGAGTCTCTAACAATTCTCTTTATGTTTCTATGAGATTGGATAAGTTCTAGTGAGGACTTATTGAGCATATTTGAACAAGTTCTAGAGAGGACATGTGGATATATTAGTGTGATCTTTTGTGGAAGCTTACAAGGTAGATTTGAGGTAACTCTTTGAGAAGAATTGAGAGTAGAATTGATTGATTGATTTGTTCAAACCTTGAGTTAAGGTTTGGGGTAGATCCAACTGAGTTGATTTGAGATTGAGTCAAGCTTTGAGTTAAGGCTTGAGGATAGAGATTGAGAATATATTTGTGCTAGACCGAAGAACTATGTTTAGTACAGATTCAAGAATAGAGTTTGGTGCATATTTGAGGACAAGTTTGTGCCAAACTAGAGACAGAGATTTAGAACATATTTGTGCTAGACCGAAGGACTATTTTTAGTACAGATTTGAGGATAGAGTTTGGTGCAGATTTTAGGACAAGTTTATGCCAAACTAGAGATAAATACAGAGAATATTTGTGCTAGACGAAGGACTGTGTTTAGTGCATATTTGATACAAATATTTGGAGGACAAAGGTTTTCAGCCATAGTAGGGAGGACAGGTGTCTTCTATGGATAGAATTCCATTTGCTAAGGGTAGTGGAGGCAGAGGTCTTCTAGAGGATCACCAGCTAGAGTAGAGTTAGGATATTGGTGTCTCTTATGGATAGAGATCCATAAAATTCATTAGGGGATTGGTGTCTCCTTTGGATAGATATCCATAAACATTGTAATAGGGAAAGGATTCCCAAGATATTGATTGAGAAAGTTTTTAGTAAAATATTTTCTTTGTGGAGTAGCCCACATTGGGTGAACCATGTAAATTTTATGTCTCTATTGTGTGTGGTGATTTATACATTGATTTGATTACTGCTATTGATATTTATATCTATACATTGCATAATTTTTATTAGGAAATAAAAGCAAAAAGTGGTCATATATTTTTCACCCCCCCTATCAGTATAAGCTTGTGTTCTTCATTACTAGGCAATGTATAAAGTTTACAAGTCATAGTGAGAGTAGCTCAATTTAGTTTCATTGAACAAATGAAAAAAATACCTACCAAGGTGAGCATGTTGGAGGCACTAATTCTTTTGGATCGTGGAGATCTACTTCAAGAAGCTATGCCAAGAATAGGAAATCTAATCTATCACAACCTAGTCTATATGAACAACAAAACTTGATAGCAAAGCATACATATTACCTTCAATTCAATGTGATACATCTTGAATGCTTGTAAGACTAAAATATTGAAGTCACCATCACTCTATGTGACCCTAAAAATTGAAAATTATTTCATTTGCATAGAGGATTTAGGAACAACTGTAATTATGATGCTAAAAGCAATTTGTGATTGTAGCTAGAAATTTGATCTAGATGGATGGCATTAGAGTAAATGTTATGGGGTTCTAAAAGACTTCATAATTACTATAGAAAAACATCTAGATAGATGAGGTAATAGTAGTCGACCTTACTCCATATTTTAGCATGTTATTGTCTAAAGAGTGGACTTGTAAGTTATTCGATGATAGGTACTTGATAATGGATTACACCTACATGAAGGTTACCCAAATGGGAAAATGATCTAAATTGAGAACATACATCCATGCATTTACTTGTTGCACAAAATAGATAAATACTATGGCATAGACAATTGGAACGAGTTCCTAGAATTGGTAGATAACGAAGTGTCACAATATGACTAATTTTCTGAGATATACATGATAATCAATAGCTCCAATATGATGAAGACATGAAGGTCAAATTTGAGGAGACCAATCTTGGGAACTATCTCATATCAAGAAAACCATCTAACACCCCAAATCTAACAAGCTAGCAGGCACAAGGATCTGAAAAATCATGAATAATGCACTTCAATAGCATAAGAACCAAGAATGGAGTAGGAGTAGATATTCAATTCATAGACCCACATGGTGCATAAATAAATTTTGCATATCGTTTGTTATTCATTTGCATAAAAAAATTATTCAAATGATTAATGTGGCTAAATACGAGATATTGTGCACTTGCTTGAGGAAAGCCAAAAATATGGGATCAAAAAACTAAAAATATTTGGTGACTTCAAATTAGTCATAAATTAGGTCAAATTCCTAATTCGCCATCAAGATCAAATATCTGACCTATTGGAAAGCTTCAATAATTATGAAATTAGGGCAATTCCTAGGTATTTAAGCAAATGACCTAGTAGTTATGGAAACAAATTTTGACCCCATCACTGAAATTTGGGATAAACCATAGGAGTTAGAAGTGGTGTTCAAGCCAACAGTCCTTGATAATTCCAATCACTTGCAGGTCTTCAACAATGATGAGTAGATCATTGAAATCATTAAAAAATCTTAGGATGTCAAAGACAAAAATGAATACGAGGATGGCATGAAAGATGAGGTGATTCAATTAAATACAAACTAGCTAAAAAAAGGATTAATCATCTTAGAGAGTCTATTCAATCCAAATGACAATGCAAAGAAAATCCATTATTAAGGTAAAAAATCTTATTACCACCCTGTCAAATTTTCTAAAGGGAAGAACTTGTTTCTCAAAAAAGAATGCATTAAAGAAGTTGGCCTATTCAAAGAGCTCCATGGCAAATATGGAGACATCATTGTTTGGTCCTATTAATACCTGAAGGTATATAACAAAAATATCAAAGTATCAAACTTCAAACAAGTACAAAAACCTTTCGAGAAAAAATACCAAGTAAATCCTAATATTGATGTGGTTATGATGAAGGAACTCCTAAATCTCTTACAAGTCCAAAACATCTTTCCAATTAAGCATTCCTCTTGGGTGACCAATATGGTCCTATTTCATAAGAATAATGTCAATATTAGGTTGTTCATAGGCTTCAAAAACCTAATAGAGAATCATTGAAGGATCACTACCCCATGTTGGTTATAAATCATATTTTTTTAAAGATAGCAAGATAAAGGATATCACTTCTAGATAGTTTCTCTGGGTATCACAAAATCTGAGTTAAAGGATGATGATCAACTTAAAATGACCTTCACCACCAAATGGGGAACCTTTGTCTATTAAATAATGTTTCTTGTGTTATTAATTGAAGGAGCTACCTTCCAATAGGTTATGGATATTGCCTTCATAAGACTAGTTGGTGAGATCATTCTCATATATCTTGATGATTTGACTATGTTCTCAAAATATAGGAATAAACATATTGAACACCTAGAGTCTATCTTTTAGAAGTGTACCAAATATGGTATCTCACTCAATCCCAAAAAGTTCTTTATGGTTCAAGAAAGTAAGCTATTAGGTCATGTGGTTTAAAAATATAGTCTAACCATTAGCCCTAATAATATAAGAGTCATCCATAACCTTCCTCTTTCCACATCAATCAAAGGGATATGGTCATTTTTAGGTCAAATTTAGTTTATTTTCAAGTTCATAACAAATTTTACGCAACTAGTTAGGTCAATCACCAAAGTTCTAAAAAATGATGCTACCCTAGCCTGGACTGATAAAGGTAAAAAAGCCTTTCAATACATTAAATATGCCATTACTATAGTCCTAGACCTAGTCAGTATAATTTTTCCAAAGACTTTAGGCTCTATGTGTTTGAGCCAAATGAGAGTATGATTGCACTCCTAACCCAAAAAAAATGATAAAATGAGAAATACCTCATCTCATTCATGAGCCAGGTCCTCCACAACTATGAAGAGAGATATACATTCACTGAAAAAGAAATGTTTCCTATCATGAAGGCCCTTATAAAAGTCAAGTATTACTTGTCATAGAGCAAGACCACCATATTCATAGCACACCCTAACATCTAATTTTATGTACTTCATGTTGAATTGGGAGAAAAAAATCTAGATGGATTAAACAAGATTCATGAATTTGATTTAGAAATAAAACCAACCAAGCTCATAAAAGGTAGAGCCTTGTGTGAAAATTTGGTAATATCTACTCCAAAGGAGCAAATCACCCTGGTAAAATATACAAAGCTTCATGATCAAGGAAGATGAAGGGAGATATCTACAGGTACATGGTAAGTTGACAAGTCCCAAAAGTGGCCATGCTATTGGTCAATTCAAAACTCTCTTCCCTCTAAATATCACAATAATTAAAGCTATAAAACACCAATGTTAAACCAAGGAAATACTGAATTCTCTACTGGAACTAGAATAAGAAATATAAAAAGCATTAAAAAGGAAAATTGAACACCATGAATTGATCAAAAGATGTTTTGAAAAACAAGCCACCGAGATGGATTAAAATGAAGGTTATTTAGTGATCAATTGATATGAATATGGAACTAAATCAGGTGGTCACTAGAAGTTTATCTCTATTTGAAGCAACCCCTACCAAATCCTTCGTATTGTGGGGTAGAAGGCATACAAGCTCACAACCATGGATAGAAGAATACTGCCAATTTCAATGAGTATTCAACACCTTCGATCCATTTAACAAAAACTTAGGCCAAAATAAATATAAATATGTACATATATTTTCCTTATTTTTTATCTATTATCCCCTCATCTTCTTTTCTTTTTCTCCATAAATCTCATCCTTGTCTTCTTCTTCTTCCCATTTTTGATAAAATTCATCTTCTTTACAAACACATAAATTCATCTTGTCTAGAATGTTGTATCATTGTCATGTTATTTAAAAAAAATCCAAGTGACATATTTGATTAATGAATCACTCGTATTAATGAGTGAACCACTCGCAAAGGTAAGCAAAACTCCTACAAAGCAAAACTCCCCTTCACTTTTTGAACTTCAAGCACATTTGCGTCCTCCTTTGCCTTGCCCAACTGGCCACCCTTAATGCATTTTTTGAACCATCTGACTAACCTTAGCAGTAAACGAACCACTCCTAACAAGTCAATCGAGCAAGAAAACTTCCCATTAACTAGTTCAAAGCAATTTTAGTGCCTAAAAAAAACAAACTACACCTAGTTTGACCTCCAATGGTTTAGTAGGGTGGAACCCCATCAAGGCTTCCCTTCAGACTGGCCCTAGGCCTACTAAAAAGGGGGTAAAATCCTTCAATAAGGACCCACTAGATAATTCTAGCAAACCGCCTCTCCAAACAAGTTGATATTTCTCCAAGTTGCCCCAAACTAGTGAATCACTAGACCCCACTAGTGAACCACTTTGACTACTTGGAAAAATACCCCAAAATGGAAAACCCTTCTAAGTATAAGCAAACGAGTAAATCTCTAGTCCACATGAATAAATCACTGATTTTACAAGGGAATTGCTAAAATAAGTCCTATTTCTCTAAGTTTCCCCAAAGAAACAAATCACTCAATTTTGCAAGAAGATCACTTGTTAGGTCAAGTGAATCACTCCTTGGTCCTCCACTTCTAAAATTTTCCATATTTTTTTTTTCATCTTTCCATATTATTTGCCATGAACACCTCATCTACCTATGCTAGTACTTTCATGCAAGAAATAAACCTAATATTTTTTCCCTCCATAATCATTGACCCTCCCATGTTTGCTCCACCATCACTAGTTCTAGCACTTATAGAAGAGCCATGACCCTCAAAAGGAAATAGTAAAAAAATATCAAAGATAAAGAGGTAGTCTTTCACTCCTTAAATACTTAAGGAGTTGTTTGACAAACCTATAGGAGGGTCGAGGAGGGAAATTTCAAACATACCATCAAGCATGTGAGGAAGGAAACCCTAAGAAGATTCAACCTAGGCCCCCAAACAAAATCATGAAGCATTTGTAAGAGATGGACATCAAGCCTCACTAAGAACCTAGTCCCTTAGGTATGGAACCACCCTAAGTCAGTAGAGGCATGTGTAAAGAGGTATGATCCCATGGGTAGAATTATTAGGTTACCTCAATGGAGCAAGGAATCCTTTTATATCATATGAGATATAAGGAAGATGATTAAAGCATTTGATGACCCATCCATGTGGATCCCTTGATACTCCATATTAAAATACCAACAAAGGGAATTGATTTCAACATTCTTCCAGATTTTTGGGCTTTTCAATGATTTTTTCATGGATACGAATAATGCTTGGAAAAAAATTAAACACTAAGGTCTATGAAGAGCAAATTGTCCTCCACCATGCAGTTGAGACTCACCCAGGGTATTCCCAGATGATTGATTGTTCTAAATACAATGTCAATCAAATGGAAAATCAACTCAAGGAATTCAAGGAGGAGAGGAAATTCACATACACCTCTTACCTGGTCTGGTTAATACTTTATCAAAAGAAAGATCAATTTCCATCCTTGTAGCTTAGATCATATGGGAGCAAATGGGAAACCCCTTTTCATTGTAGAGTAAACTAATTTATCTTAATGAGAAGTAGGTAAAACTTTATACCACTTCTATGATGAAGTCTATAATGTTATAATAAAAAATATGAAAGGGAAGGCTCCAAGGTTGCTAAATGAAGTCAGAAAACTGCTAAACTCATTAGAATGCCCAATTTAGAATTTCTACCTAAGGAGGATCTGCTTTTTTATCCACCTATATGGATTTTCAACCATGCCCTTTGATTTATTGGTATTTTTTGCCCAATTATATGAACATGAGGTAATTCAAGAGGTAGAATAAAACCACCTTCTACACACTCAAACCAAACATGAAGATCACTCCTAAGATGCAAGGGTTCCACTAGGTACTCAAAGTGAAGTTGAGAGATATGGAGTTAGAGAAACTAAGGAATAGGTGGACTTAGATATTTTAGGGCATAATTAAAGGAAAAGGAATTAGACACCTTCACTCACAAGATATGTTGCATAGAAAAAAATAAAATCTAGTAAAGAGCTAGCTTTAACCATCCTAGGAAGCACACATGGATACAAAGATGAAATACAAGGTTGGTACAATAATCCCCTAGAGTGGAACTCCTACACCAAGATAAATATGACTTTGAACTACACATTAAAATAAACCATCTAAAGCTGAGTCTTAAGGAAATTAGGGTACTCTCACTAAAAATCCTCGCTTGGTAGAAGATATGGTACAAAAAGTTGACATGTTAGGTACGTAGGAATAGGAATATGGGAATATAATATTGTATTGTGTAGTTGGCATAGACCCACACATAACCCAAGGTTGGTTATATTATAAAAATATATTAACAAATAATATGAAGAGTTTAGGAAGATGAAGGGCTTATGAAGATTGTAAGGAAGTTATATCAAGTATTCTTTGTAACAATCTTGGCTCATGGAGCTCAAATATATTATGGAGTGATTTCTTCCTTAAGGAGTATTCTTGGTGTTGCCCTACCTAAAGGGTATTTTCATATATTTTCTTGTGTGGATTTATTAATGTGGTTGATTTATTGTATATTTGAGAATAGAGGTTCATAATAGGACACCAACAGACCAACTTGAGATGGCCTATTTGATAAATAATTATCTACCATTTTGGATTGAAAACACTCAATGAGTGCAAAAAGAGCAAGAACTACAAGGAAAGCATCAAAAATCCTTTCAAGTACACCATGTTCACCCCATGCCTCTACACCAAATATTGTCATAGCTAGTGCACCTACTACGCTGGTAGTCATTAGTTGCATGGTACAACAAACAACAATAGAAAGGTAACAAAAATTGAAAGGGACCACCTATGGGTCTACTTTTTAGAAGGTGGTGGAAATCCAACAACAAAAAAGGTAGAAATATTATCTCAATTAGAGGGAAATCCCCCAAGGAGGAACCCCTCCCGAGTTTGGAATGACCATAGTAGTGGCCACTATTACATTCACATCCACTTCTATCCCACTCTCCATCACTCTCACTTCTATTATTCCTACTTTTTGCCCTTCCCCCACCCCTTCTACTAAACTTACCTCACCATTTCCTAGTGCATCCCATCCTAGCACCACATCCATCACCTCATTTCCATCACCCCATCTAAGTTTCCACCATGGAACAAATACTGCCATATGAATCAACTCCCTCACAATTAGTATATTTTTTAGCATAATCTTTAGTACATCTAGCATCAACAACAACCACTTCAATATCCTAAATATTCATACCCATTTCCACTCAACTTGATCCACCCAATCATATCATCCCAATTGTGTCATCCACCATCCCAAGCCAGGATACTCCTATTGTAGCCAATGACTTCATCCACCATCCTTTGTAACTAAGTTTGCAAAAGTACCCCCAAAATCCATGTCAGTGGTGGGGATAGCAAGGCCTTTGTATGGAACATATTATACAATCATAAAGAAACAAATATAAAAAATGTGTTTGACTTCTTGTGATGGAGGAGAAGTTGGAATACAAATAATTGAGAGAAAAAATTTCAAGCTCCAATATAATTAAAGTCACAATTGATGTCTAGGGAAATAAGATCATCATGGAAGTAGCAAAGAATGACCCAACAAAAACTGCTACATCCCTTATACTACAAGGGTATATGAGTTGGATTTGAGACAAACAAGTCCTCACCAAATGATTTAGTTCGCAAACTAGCTCCCAATTGGTGTGGCCATGCACTTTGGCCAACTGACAATGAGGGGTTGCATTAAATAGGAAGAATGAAGAACTTGAACCAAAAGTTACCTAACTGAAGAGAGAAAATAAGTAAATATGGTTGGAAAATGAGGCCCTGAAGGGCCATACCACTAAAAATGATCATTTGAAGAAGCAAGTTGAGGATCACAAATCATAACTTAAGGAGGCTATAAAAAAGACAACAAATGGAGAATCTCTCACAACAAGTTTCACAGGGGCAAGGCCAATTGAGGAAACAAAATGGACAAGAAAATTCCCAACTAGAAGACTAGGTAAAGAAGCTACAAGACACCCAACAAGCAAGGGATTAAAATATTGATTAGCTATAGAAGGAACTAGCAACACTGAAAAAGTATAAAACTACAAACTTAAGAAAAATATTTGATGTTCAAAGGTTGAAGTCTCTCTAGGACAACATAAAGACAATAGATACCAAAGGGTCCTTCTAATTTATAGCCTATGCAAAACAAATCCTAAACCAAGTGACAAAAACCATTAAATAGGTTGAACAACAATAAATTGCAAGGAAGAGGTTGTTCTAGGAGGTATTAAAACTTCTAGCTATGATACCAACATCAAAGGCACAATAGTTAGGGATAAACTAGAAGAACATGGTCAAGAAACTCAAGAAAATACCTAACACTTAGATATACCTACAATTTTCCAAAGACACGTTGACTTCTCTTAAAGCCACAATGCAAGATATAATCAAGGAAATTCAAGGGCTCGTTATTATTGGACTACTAGACATTTTTTACCCTCAAAGAGAACTTCTTAATGATATAATTAATGTGATGTTCTAAGAGGAAAAATATCAAGCTAAAACTAAGGATGCATTTGGATTGTACAAGAAATTAGAACCACTTTATGCCTAGTTACAAGAGCTAACAAGGAAACAAGATGGGTTATCATAAAATTTGTATGAAGATCTAATCAAAGTTGCAAGGACTTGTCCACCATCTGTTGGACATTTTGAGTCCATAAGCTAAAAGTTGGCAATGATGTCAAAAGGACCTATGTAAGTAAGCACTATAATTTTGCTCTACAAAGAGCTTCATGAGAAACAAAGGTTTTGATCAAAGGTTTAAGAAGGGATGCATGGCATTTGGTTCCAAAAGGAGCTTCTAGGGAATCTTAGAAAAAGGTTTTTATGAAAACCAAGGAAGGCAAGGAAAGGTTTTATTTAAAACCATGGATGGAATATTTGAAATGGGTTTTTCTTAAAACCCAAGTTGGCTTTTCTTTTCATCGAAAAAGGTGCCCCGATGATGGAGAAATTTAATTTTAAAGGTTTAGTTTAAATTTTAATTTATTTAAAATTTTATTTTTAATTTTAAAATTAAATAAAAGAATTTTCCTGCCATGTCCACCGATGTCATATATTTTATCATGCAAAGGTTCGAATATTTAAATGGGTTGATTTTATCAACCAAGAAGGAGACAAGAAATAATTTTCCGCATTCGATTATCCCCTCCTTCGCAATCATCGATTCCCCCCTTCCAATTTCGTTTGCGCACTGCATGTGGAACAAGGGAGCAAGTTTCAAGGTATAGGTGGAGAGGACAGAAATATAAGTCTCAAAGGCTTAAAGCCTCCATGTGGGAGGCCTAGCCCACATGGTGGGTGGAGAGTGCGCTAAGGTGCATGAAAAGGAGGAACGCGGGGTCAAAACCACCCGAAGCCATTTTGCAAGGTATGCCATAATTCGATCACCGAAATTTTTGGGTGCATGAAATATTTTGAATTTGCTAAGATTGTGTTAAGCATCGATTTTCACGGAGAGTATAGTGGATTTAATTTTTGCATATGGCGAAGGTTTGATATTTGATTAATGTGGGCTATTGCCTAAGAAGGCTTTGTGATTATTTTTTTTAAGTGCAAAAGTGTTGAAAGGAAGGATATACAATATTTGAGTTATTTTATGGTATAAGTGGTTTTTGGAGTGACAAGGTTATGCAATGTTTTGATTTATTTTATTTTATGGTACAAGTGGTTTTAGGAGTGATAAGGAAGTTGTGCATTAATTCTTAAGAAGGTTTTCCAATTAAAAGCCTTGGTGAATATTATTGTGAAGTGAAGTAATATTGATTAGTTTGTGATATTCTAACCCTTGTGAGGATTGGCAAAAGAATATTGTGATTGTGGCAGATTTCCAAAGAGGCTTCTTCATCTTCATAAAAGGTATGGGCACATTCTCCTATTGATTGATTATGGTGGTTGATTATAAAATACCTTTGGAGTGAAAAGGATTGATTGTGGTTTCCTTTTCGAAAGTGATTGGTTAAATGCTTCAAGGTTTTCTGGTTTGAGAGTTGTGATTAAACCTTGTTTTATAAACATTGTTGTTGAAGCCAATTTGTTATGCAAATAACTTGAACTTGAGTTAGAGAAGAACATGAGTATTATTGGTTTGTGAGAAAGGGTTGTTTATTGAGATTGATTTGAGTTGAGAGTGGGATTTGAGTATAGAACATATTGATTCTCTAACAATTCTCTTTATGCTTCTATGAGATTGATTTGAGTTGAGATTGGGATTTGAGTATAGAACATATTGAGTCTCTAAAAATTCTCTTTATGCTTCTATGAGATTGATTTGAGTTGATATTGGGATTTGAGTATAGAACATATTGAGTCTCTAACAATTCTCTTTATGCTTCTATGATATTGAATTGAGATATTGATTAAGCATTTGTATAGAACATATTGAGTCTCTAACAATTCTCTTTATGATTCTATGAGATTGGACAAGTTTTGTGTGAGCTTTTTTAAGCAGATTTGAGACAAGTCTTTGAGAAGGCTTGTGGACTGATTTTGAGTAAGCTTTTGTGGAAGCTTGCTATGCAGATTTGAGCAAGTCCTAGAGAGGAATTATTGAGCATATTTGGACAAGTTCTAAGTGAGCTTGTTGAGTAGATTTGGACAAGTTCTAAGTGAGCTTGTTGAGTAGATTTAAGTAGGTTCTGTGTGGACCTATTGAGCAAATTTGAGCAGGTTCTGTGTGGACCTGTTGAGAAGATTTGAGCAGGTTCTATGTGGACCTATTAAGAAGATTTGAGCAGGTTCTGTGTGGACCTGTTGAACAGATTTGAGCAGGTTTTGTGTGGACCTGTTGAGCAGATTTGAGTAGGTTCTATGTGGACCTATCGAGTAGAATTTAGTAAGTTCTATGTGGACCTATTGAGTATATTTGAGTAGGTTCTATGTGGACCTATTGAGCAAAATTTTACTAGACCAAATGTGTTGTGTTTAGTGCAAGAGATTGAGCAGAGTTGTGCTAGACCGACTTAACTGTGTTTAGTATAGTGTTGAGACAGAGCTTTGGAGGTGACAGAGTACAGAGAATAGAGTCTTAGTGGATAGAGATACAGCAACCAGGACAATTGAAGATAGATTTGAGTGAGGAGTTTTCAAGTGGATAGAGATCCACCAGTCAGTGCAGCAGAGAGACGGAGTCTTATAGAAGATCACTAGCCAAAGCATAAGGGGAAAGAGTTCTCCTATGGAAGAGATCCATGAACTTGAGATTAGGGGATCAACATCTCCTTTGGATAGAGGTCCATAAACATTGTAATTGGAAAGGATTCCCATGTAATTATTTGAGAAATATTTAAAATAAATATTTTCTCTATGGAGGTAGCCCACATTGGGTGAACCACGTTAAAATTGGTGTCTCTATTATGTGTGATTATTTGTGCATTACTTTGGTTATTGCTATTGATATTGCCATTGATTATATTGATTAATACTATTTGGGAAAGAAAAGTAAAAAGTGGTCTTATACTATTCACCCCTCCTCTCAGTATAAGCTTGTGTTCTTCACCATCTAGTTGCCAACATATGAGGAATGGCAAAAGTTGTTAAGGCTGCTATCGTAATGAGTAAAACAAGATAATTGTAGTTTTAAAATTTTGTAGTAAATATTTCAATTTTGAAGATTTAATCAGAGTTGCAAAGGACTTAGCCACCATTCAACTACCAACATATAAGGAAGAGTAGAAGTTGTTAAGGTTGTTATCGTAATGAGCAAAACAAGAGAATTGTAGTTTTAAATTTTTACAATAGGGATTTCAAGTTTGAAGAATTTGTGCCCAAGAACAAAGGTAGGATCAGGAATCTCTCACCAATTGATCTTAGTAGCCTGTGAAATCATCAAAATTGTAGTAACATGTCACTACCTCAAGAATCACAATTTTTAAGGTTGTAAAACAATGAAACTAGTCCATCACTGCCTTCCAAAACCCTTCAAATTTTGGTTATGTTCAATACAATTTTTTATTTGTTCAAAGGTCAATTGGTTTAAGAGTGATATACTAGAAAAGTGGAGACATTCACTCACTTCTTAGAGCAAATCACTTGCAAGCATGCAGAGGGATAAAAGTATAAGCTTGAATCCTGAGAAAGATATTTGGAAAGTGTCATTTTGGCATATAGTGGTGCCATAACTCATTTTAGAATTCTTCTAAGCCTTATAGAGGCATGTAACATTTGAAGGTGTATCATTTAGTTAAGATATGCCCCAAATTTTTACTTTTACTAGAAGTAATAGTTTCTCACCCGAGGTAATTTAGTGGTAAAGTCCTACTATTAGTATGAGCTATGGGCTCCTTTGTAAACATATTTTAGCCATAAGAATTGAGAGCTACACTCTTTGAAACCCTCAATGTACTCTTGTAACTCATGAAATTGGTGGGAAATTGATAAGTTTTTTGCTCTATTAGTTGCATTACTATCCTAGATCACAAAATGCACAAATCAACACTTGTCAATATTTTTCCCATCTTTTTATTTACCCTATAATTGCATATAAATTGAATGGGAACATTATTTTTATACGGATTCTTGTGTGTTGATTTATGGAACACTTCATTTCTATGGTTATGGTCATATTTTCATTTAATTTCTCAACCCTAATCTCACAAAATTACTTTTCATGCATTTAATTTTTTATATTTACTTCCCCTATTTTTAATTCCATACCATTAGATTAGTTTAGATTATAAATTAGCAAGGACAATGAGGAGTGATCCTAAATATAGATGTTGGAAGAGGTCATAGACAGTTCAAATCTTATTAAAACTATAATTGGGGCAAATTAGAAGACAATTCCTCGATTCAAAATATGGTTAATGCCTTCAAATATTTAAAATTAGATTACAAAACGTGCTTTTGTACATCAAATTTTTAGGGATGAATAACCACATTCACATCATGATTTTAGGATCAAATCAGGGAAATCCACAAGGGGAGACTTTTAACGCTCAAATATCATACAAGTATTGTTATGTACATAATGACCATAAACATATGGACCTTCCATGCATTTTATAAAACTTTTTCACATCATTCAACTAGATACTATCAAGGGATCATTATGAATATAATATTTTGGTTTGTCCTTATGTAATTTTAATAATTGGTAGTGTTTTGAGAATATAACTAGTTATTTTGGATTTCAAACATTTGATTAATTTGACACTTGATGATGAGTATATCCTTGACTTATTTGATAAATACATGTTGATTATTGGAGCACACATATTAATATTTAGATTGGAATGCACATATTAATATTGAGATATTATTACCTTATTATATACTTTCATCTCATTGAGATTTTAAGAATGTCTTCTAAGGTAGCTTCTTATTAAGAATTTTGTACCTAGTTTATCTTAATCTAGATATATCTAAGCTAAATATTTTCATATGGATCCATATATTATAAGAATATATAAGGAGAATCTTCTACACCTTTTTTATCTTACTATTAAGTAATTTGTCATATGATATGGTAAATTTATCCTATTTTAAATAAATACTCCTCATAAAGGATAATACAAGGAGTAAACCCAATTGTAACTTCCAAAGACATAAGCCATACGCATTCATGAGCTTGAGGGAGAGACACTTATCTCACATATATTAGAATATGACACATATATTTAATGTTTTTGCTTCTTTATGGATCATGAATAGGATCTTATTTAATAGTTCATTTCACTACATGAGAGGTTGTCTTTTCACAAATAGTTTTCCCTCTTATGAAATCTCTTAATTTTTGTGGTAAGTTTTCAATATTTGCTTTGTTTTGCATATGCATGGTTAAACTTATATTTTATTTTGTAATTTTTTAATACAATATTTTACCTATTAAAATTGTGACATAAGTAAGCTAGAGAATTAGGTTCCTTTGTCAAATCTTGTTAGTTTATTTTTTTACCATCTTATTCAATACTTTAAAAAATCAACTACACTTTTGTCTTGTAGCAACATCCTTTACATCAAAATAGCACCAGCAATTTGATTCTTTTTTCCAATCCAAAACTTAGCATCAACATAGGCTAGTCAGCTCTGTTATGGATTAGGCTTTTTGGACTTCCCTATCAACTCATCAATAAGGAGGTTTTAAAAAATATTGGTAATACTCTAGGTAAATTCATCTATGAGGGACCAACTACTAAGGAGAGAAGGCATGTTGTATGCACTCGAATATGTGTTGCCATGGATATTTATAAACCTTTACCATAATCAATTAGGATTAATTCTGAATCAAGAGAATGGGATCAACAAGTGGATTATGAAAACATTACATTCCGATGTCGTAAATGTCATGAAACTGGGCACATGGTAAGAGACTACAAAGTGAAAATGGAGGAAGAGATGGAAATTTTTGGGCATGAGGGTAGCTTCAATTTGAAACAAGGAGATCATATCACAAGAGAAGTTAGGTCAAATCAAGGATTTTCAATTCCTAAGAAAGTGGCTAGAAAAATCCCTCTACATCATCAAATAGCAAAGGCCATTACAGTTCACTCGAACAACCATTGGAAGAAAAAAATGATATGGGGGATGAGGAAGTAAAATTTGCAAGTTCAAATATAGGATCTAAAGGTGTGAAAGAAGAGGGGAAGGCAAATTTTAAAACAAAGGAAGATCGAGAGATAAATTTTAAAGCAAATTAGATGAAGGAGGTCACACATAATCTAGGTAAATCACCTTTATTATCCTCAAGTAGCTTAAAATATTCTCCTTACAATAAAAATAAAATTAGTATGGAGTGTATTCCTTGCACTTTAGGATATCAAGAATAGTATAGTAAAGAAAATATTATGGAGGATATCCAAGGAAATTTAGGGTTTTTGGGCCAACATAAAAAAGTGATGACTTTGGAGGATCATCAATGCAGTTAGAGTTTTCAAGGCAACATAAAGAAGAAAATTCTAATGAGGCTATTCCTTGCACTTTCGACTCTTTAGGGCAACATAAATATTTAGAAGATAAGTCTCATTTTGAACAATATAAAAAAATAGAAGATATTGATGAAGATGAGAGTATTGGTGAGAATGGAAGAAGGAGAGAAAGGCCATCAAAGTAGGAACAAAGAGAAAAGGAAACTCAAAAGGATATTGATATGCAAAGCCAAATAAAAATATCATAGGTGTTAAGAAGAAGTGGGGCTAAGCCCACTAATAAAAATAAAAAGTGTTGATGATGAAAATGATTTCATGGAATATTAGGGGTATGAATAAAACCCCTAAAAAAGAGTTATTAAGGAATTAATAGGTGGTTATAGCCCTAATTTTATTTTAATAAAAGAAACAAAATTAAGTAGTGAGGAATGTAAGGATATTTTTAAGAAGATTTGGAAGATAGATGATTGTTTCTTCTATTGAAGCTTCAAGTGGTATTGCAATAATATGGGACAAATGCAAATGGGATGGACAACTACTAGAAGCAAAAAGTAATTGGGTTGTATTATTTTGCAAAAAATATGAAAACATCAAAGTTGGGGTTGTAAATGTATATGCTCCAACTATAGTTACTTCTTGTGAAATATGTTGGAAGGACCTTAGCATATTATTCTCAAATATAATAATGATTCATTGTGTTTTATGGATTCTTGGGGGTGATTTTAATATTTATCTATCTCCTTTGGAAAAGAAGGGTGGCATTCTTCTCGTAATCTCTTGGGGTGATTTTAATATTGTTCAACATGTATTACTAGAGGCAATCTCCTATCAGTGTGAGCATTTTTATAGAGAAGAAAATTGGGTAGCAAATAAATTAGTGAATTATGGTGTTGATCTTCATACTCGTGAAATTCAAATTTTAGAAAGCAACTAGCCAAGTGAGATTTTTTCTTAATCAAAATTATGTCAAGGAGTTGATTGTGGAAACATAGCACTTTGAGGAACTTCAAGAATATATTTAAGAGAAAAAAATGAAAAAACTATGATAAAAAGGTATGTTGATGCAAATGTAATATTTTGGTATTTTGATGGGAGTGGCCCCTAATAGAAACCACATATAACCTATTAAGAAAAAAAATAAACTAGTCATAACAAAAAAAACATCACTGAACTTACCACAATGCCAATGGAACACTAGGTCAATGCTACATCTTGGGTGCTACAATGGCTTTAGATTTGAGTTGTTTAGCACTAGGTAGATACCATCAACCATTTATCATTGTAATCAAAGGACTCTTAAATGAGATTATGGCTAAGTTGATCACTAATAAGGTATTACTAATCTATTTTATTTTTTTCTGAAGAAAATAGTTGAACAAATATAATGTATCTAAGGATAAAAGAATTACAATACTCTTTTCTAATTTTATCCTCATATTTTCTTGAAAAATCTTGTCTTCTTTAATTTTTAATTCATGTATTTTTGGTTGAGTCAATTTCTACTAATGAAAACTGCCCCAATAATCGCCTCTTTGTTTCTGCTCTTAGCCAAGGATCTCCTCAAGCCACTCTAAAGGATGTACCAAGTGATTATGAAGCAGAAGTGCGCATCGTTTCTTCTAGAAAATGTGGCAAGAAGAAACTTGCTTTTGGATCTTTTGAAGCTTCACCCTCTCCTTGTTGGCACTCATCCAAATCCAAATCTTCTAGAGGAAAAAATAAAATTATTGTTGTGATTGATCCCGAGAAGGTTTCCCTTAATTCCTCTTCCCCGATCCTCAAGAAATAAAAGACTCTTGATGCCTCCAGTAAAGCCTTGCATATCAAGGATGACATCTCCCCTAGTGCGACCTCAACCCAGTTCGTAGCGACCTCAACCTAGTCCATAGAGGATTCTGGTCCATTGACTGATTTGGATGACATTGTCCCTAACAACCTTCATGCTTCTTCAAGTTGGTAAGGTCATCAGCAAGCTCAAAATCCAAAATGTGCTGACCTAGGATGCATAAGCCCCGATGAAGGAAAGTAAGGACTAGAATCATCCACCAGCTTCTGAATAGTTGGTGTTTCAGGATGTTTCTCCTATATTTTTGGTGTTTTGGGTTTATCCTTTTGTCCTTTGACATTTGGGATGATCCTTGTGCCTATCCTCTTCATTTTTTTGTTACTTGGTCAATATCTTCTCCTTGCCCTTAATTTTATTTGTGATATCCTAGCTAGTTTGGTCGGTTGAGGTCTTCCCATGTTGGAGTACCTCCCTTTTTTTCTTGCTTTATAAAAGGTTTGGAAACCATTTCAAAACTCCCTTTTATTAATAAAAAAAATCTACTAATGACTACCATTGTATTATTTTACCACTATGATAAGCAAGTTTTTTATTTGATTAAATTTTGAGAGATGGGTAATTTGAACATTTTTACTAAATAAGACAACTATAAGATAGTCATTTTGTTAACTCATTGTCCATAATCTTATAAGTAATATTATCAGAGTATGTTACACATATAGGGATAACCTTGGAGAGACAGGTAATTTGAACATTTTTAGTAAATAATACAACCATAAGATGATCATTTTGTTAACTCATTGTCCATAATCTTATAAGCAATATGATCAGAGTATGTTACACATATAGGGACGACCTTGGAGATGGTGTATATCTCCTATGTGGAGTCATTGATGATTTTAGAATTGAAATACATTTTCTAGACATAAAAAGCCATGTCATGTCAAATCATGCATCTATGAGTAAATCCATCTCAAACAATGTTGTATATTATGTAATTTTTAAACTATAAATATTATGTTTTTAAATTTTTTTTTTTTTTTTAATATTGTAATGCATATATTATAAAAGACTTTGTTTGCAAGTTAATAGCACCATCCCTTCTACCCCTTAATGTTATAACAATGTATCTAATAGGACCGATAACATGAACTTAATAAAATATTTTTTATACAATATTACCATAAAAATGTAATTATAAGGGCTAACTTGTCACAAAGTTAACAATACATTATTCACATTTTGGTTAAATAAAAGTATTCAAATAGTATGAATATCTTAGGTTTTGATTAGTTCTTTTTGGGTTAGAAATATTATGATAATATCGCATATTGCTTTTAGAAATGTTATGATAATATTACATATTTCTTATAGCCTAAAATAAGGATACAAAATGGGGAAATGGAGATCCCATGTAAAGAGGAAATACATTCTAATATAGTAGAGGAATAGCCATACATTATCCATAAAGAGTTTCAAATATTTATTTAGGTATTTGTGTTCTCACATGGATTAACAAGTAGGGTATGTTGTTTTAGTCATAATCCATTAAACATGCCTTCTACTCCTTTGTTCCTCCAAAAACTATATTACAAACAGCCAAAGCTCCTATTTTCACAAAATTGTCTTTTATGCTTACAAGAAAAAACACAAATGAAGGAATTAGTTCTCAATAGATCATGACCTTAATATTATGTTTCATGTGTGCCACCAAATTTGAGATTGTGTGTGATGCAAGACTTAGCTTTTGTCATTTTCCCTTTGTTAAGAGTTGAAATGATTAACAAAAAATGTGAAAAGCGGATAAATTTTCTAATAAATTCATTGTCATTTTCAAGGGCTAAAATTATGGTAATAATTTGAAGGACATGTTCTAGAAGACTTAGAAAATAATGAAATAACAAAATCTAAATTTTGCCATGGATGTTCCTCTCATCATCTTATCAGTTCCATCACAGTGAATGAAATAACACTGCAAGCATTGTTGAAGATTTCTACATCTTGCTCTATATAAAGAAAGGTTGATACAATATCAGATATGTCCTATTTAGATAACCAAACAAGAGAGGTAGATTTCTTGTATTGAATATATTGTGGTCAATAAACTTATTTGCATGTTAACAAAATACATTGATACAAAATAATATATACCACATATCACAAAAAGAGATACTATCTAACATCCCTCCATTTAATCCAAGACCCATCAATGTTTATTATTAAACACAATAATACTAATAAACATGACAATTCCTAAGTAAAAATACCATAAAACTCACTACTAAAACTACAAATTCTACTTCTTGAGTTAAAATTACAAATTTCATATTTGTTCAAGAGTTAGATTGGATGATCAAGGATTCCAAAGCTTTAATCTTTTTTATTTAAAATTTATCTATAAAAGGTCAACTTATCATTTAACTAGTTGGATATAGTCTTCATGCGAATAAGTACAAATATCAAATCATGAGTTCATGCATCTAAACATTAAAACTTCTGAGATTACAATATGATCATCCCATTGTAGTCACTTTCCACTTGCTTTTAAAAATTCAATCTCCTGTCTAGATAACACTATAATAGATAAACTAGACAAATACATATTAGAAGATGCACGTGTTAATGTTATAGATAGATGGTGTTGTATTTTACGTCGTCCAATAGATCCAAGTTCTACCTACCAAAATAATATAGCAATTATCAAATTCCTTTTCACTCACTCTTTAGTGTGCATGTGGTCCTTTATGTAGGTTTTTTTGGTTGAATTTTGGGAAAACTCAACCATGTGTCATATGTGGCTTGTAACAGCAAGAAACCCATTCATTCAAATGATGATTGTTTTTAGATTCTCCAAAAACCTAGGAATACCTAGGAAATCTTGTAGAGTTTTCTAGATCACTTAGTGTGGCATTTGACCTCTTTTATATAGGGAAGAAACTGCTAACACTTTCTCCCATGGAACAAGTGAGGACATATTTTTTTAGTATATTACTAGAGGTTATTTTAGTGTCTAGGCATAAAATGATCACATTGCCCCCACCATGTACATGAAATATATTTCACGAATTTCTCTCTCAATACATTTATATAATCAAGTCACACTTACTCTTCTATATGAGACCGATATTCTATTATGAGCAGTGTTACAAGATTTGAGTTTGATAATATTAAAATTTGGAATAAATTCGACACAATGAAAATTTGAGAATAAAATTGAAAGGGATTGTAGATATGTCCAACTTCTTATACCCCCACAATCCATTTTAACAAATTGGAAGAAAGGAACAATGTCTCTTCTAGCCTCCAAATTTAGATTGGCTCCCAATTATCCTTGCTAAAATATAACTAGTCGAATCTAATTGTATGAAATGCAAAAAGTAAATGCATAAAATAAAAATCATAAAAAGTAAATTGTGAATTTTAGGGTGCGAGATATTAAAATTAAATATTATTGTAACCCTGAAAAGGTGAGTGTGTGATCAATCCATGCAAGGAAATCGACTAACAACAATATAGTCGCATTCACATGAAATGATATTATGAGAAGAATGACCAGATGGAAAAATGGCAATGCCATAATCATCACACATTCCATAATCTAGGAAGGCAAGGCCAGTGATGGAAAGCAAAAGACTTATCAAATTCTCATTAATATCAAGAAGAAAGAGCACAATGTGGATTTTATAGAGTGTGGATCTCACTACCTCAAGGTCAAAAGTTGTTAACAATGGAACCCATGGCTCCTATATATAGGAAGAATTCACTCCTGAGTTACCTTGGGTAATAAATTTGTACTCCTGGTAAAATCAAATATTTGGGGGTATCTCTAACAAAATTATGCACCTCTAAATGTTACATGCCTCCAATTACATCTTTAAATGAGTTAGTCTCTAAAATGCTTGCTGGTGCCACTACATACCAAAATATCATTTTACAAAGATCTTCCTCGGGATGTGGCCATCTACTTTTACCCCTCTTCCTATCCATGAGTAATTCACTCTAGGAGGGGTAGTTCTTTGTTCTTGTTTGCTAGTGCTTTGTTCCTATGAGCTAATCGCTTCCCTTTGGATTAATATATTCCTTTTTAGAGCAAATATATCCTTTAATATTCACTTAGCAAAATTATGGGGTTTGAGAGATTTTAAATGAATGATTTAGATGGTTTTATAACACTCTAAAATGGCAAAACCCCTAAATGTAATGACCTATCATTACATTTCTAGCAACTTCATATGGCATAAAGCTCAATTGCGAGAGCCCCTAGATCTTGCATTTAGCCTTGGGCATGGAGTTTTCAAAATTGGAATCCCTCGCCACAATATTGCAAATTTGTGGGTTCTCCTTGCTTCATCCTAAGGTAGCATCCCTAGTAGCTCATGTCATTCCTTTGTTTCCTAGAAATGGAATGTCTATGAGGTCTTCTATGTCACATGCTAGGTCCTCATATGGGTTTTTAAATAATCCATCCTACTTTTAGACCATGTGCTTCAGCTTCACAAGTAATATCTCCAATTATTTATATTGTTCTCTTGTTGTCTTAGCTCCAACCTTGGACTTTTTCTCTTCAATCATCAAATTAATAATGTTGTTATTTATTTTCTTCTAATGATCAAACACATCAAGCAATTTTAGTGCCTTGAAACTACCTTGGAATATGCAATATTGGAAGCGCATAAAAATAGTGAAATCAAGCATTTGATGCCTCCCACGACCCTTCAAAAATTGATCAAGTCCAACCCACGTGTCGATTAGCTTAGGATTGATTCACTTGCAGAGGTACCCAATTGGCTCACTAAAGCAAAGTGTTTAGGGTCAATTAGAGATTGCTCACTTCTTGGAGTGAATCACTCACCAACTAGAAAAGGGGTAAAAAGAAAAGTGTGACCCAAGGTGGTGCACTAACTTAGGGGCATGTAACATTTGGAGGTGCATAATTTTTTTTTGAATTTACATGGTGGAATTGGTAGCCGCCACGAATCTGGTCAAGATGTCTGGCTTTTATGGCCGCCACAGTATTTTGTGTTGTTTGCCTCGAAATCCGCCACATAAATATATGTATAGTACACCCCTACAACCACCATGTCACAATAATTTTAAACCTTTTATAGTGTTGAAAGAACCAGGAAAGGGACAAACATTCAGTCTGGCAAGGCCCGAGATTTTTTATTTTACATGGTGGAATCAGTAGCCGCCACGAATTTGGGCAGGCTATCCAAATTTTTATGGCTGCCATAGTATTTTGCATTGTCCACCCTGAAATCCACCACACATATCTTCATGTAGTTCATCCTTATAATTATCATACCACGATCATTTTAAACCTTTTACACTGCTAAAAGCACCAGGAAAGGTAAAAGCATTCAATTCAGAGAGGCCCAATATTTGAACCTTGGACCTCTGCCCCCCTTACGAGGTTTGGGGTAACCAATTGATCTACACCTTGGACCTTAGGTGCATCATTTTGTTAGAAATGCCCCAAATATTTATTTTTACTAGGAGTAATAGTTTCTCTCCCCATGTAACTCATAGGTAAACTCCAACTACAAATAGGAATCATAGGCTCCATTGTATTCATCTTTTGGCCATGAGAATTTAGAGCTACACTCTATGAAACCCACATGGTGCTTTGTATCTCATGAGATTGTTGAGAAATTGGCCTTTTGCATTCCATCAATGGCATTGCCCTTCTAGTTTACAAAGTGCACAATAATTGAGGCATAGCCCTTTTTCCCATATTGTCATTTGCCTAGCAAATTTCATACTTAATGAATGGGAAACATTATTCAAATTATCATGCATCAATTGATTGCACACTTCCTCACTACAATTAACGTAGTATTTTATTTAAATCCATTGCACCCTTAAATAATTTATGCACTTTACTTATAATGCAATTAATTTAGCATAGGAGTATTCAATAGGGATAGTGAGGATCCAAACTCAATCTAGAGGTTGGGAGAAGCCATTATCCCTTCCTTCCAAGTTTGTTAAAACTAATTGGGATGCATGATTAAATTATAAGTCAAGACAATTCCTTAGTTCAACACAGTTTTCGACACACACAGTGGGATTCACCTTAATTATAAATCATTTTTGCCTAAATTTGGCTAAAATCCTAGATTATTGCATCAAATTTGCATTCATCACAGATGAAGTGATAGGCTCAAGATTAAAGGGATTTTTACCAAGAGCTTCCACATTAAAGGGATTTTTGCCAAGAGCTTCCACAAGTAGTAATTTGCTCCGATTTTGGAGTAATTTATTCTAGTTGAGCCAATCACCTAGGATATCATCTTAATTCAATTTATGTGAGCAATCCACTCCATTTTGCAAGTAAAATGCTACCATGGATTTGATATTTCAAGCACAGTCTCAAATTGACCTTAAAAGCTCATTATTTTTGTTATTTGTGTTTGATTTTTTAGGTATCTGTAAATGGCGACCTAGACATGAACTTTAGAATTTAAAAAAATCGCAAAGCAACCCATAAAAACTGCATCAAACCTTGGATCTAATCCCAATTTTAAATCTACTTGTTAGGAGGTGAAGTCAATATCTAGATCTCCAATGTTCTTCAACAGTAAGGTGTATGTTGGTGCAGTTTATTGTGATCCATCCACAAGTGTTTTTTTTAGGCATCGGGTGTGCCGAGGGGGTTGCAGGGGGCAACCTAGCCGGTTCCCCCTACCCAAGGATTTAGGGGATCCACCCCCAACCCAAAATTGTTGTTTGTCCATACAACCATACATTGTGAGAGGCAACGAATAGTTTTTTGGAGTCTGCTTTTGGGAGAGGAAGCGAACAGTTTTTGGAAGAGGATGTGAACAGTTTTTTGGAGTCTTCCTTTTCTTTTTCTATAAAAGGGGAAGACCCCTTGCATGTATAAGTTGATTGAATGTAAAATTTTATCGAAATCAATAAAATATTGAAGTTTCCATTTCCCCGTGGTTTTTCCTACACACTGCAGGTTTTCTACTTAAAATTTTGTGTTATTGTGTTTTCTGCTTGCATGTAATTTGATATTTTCTAACATCATAGGCCAAAATAATTTGGGGAATATTTTGTGATGTTTTTACAAAATATCAAATTAGCAAGTAAATTGCTCAGTTCAATGAGTGACTTGCTCCAAAAATAGTGATTTCTCTTCCAAGACGAATCTAAAGAATGATTCACTCAAAATCTACAAAGCAATTCACTAGAAAACACAAGTTTCTTCCTAACTCTTTTCCAAGAGAGTGATTTACCCTAGTTTTGAAGCAATCTACTTGGAACCCTTGCTCTTCAAACATTTTAAAGTTCAAATCCTATTAGCAATTGAGTTTGTAAGCGAATCACTCCAAATTGCAGGTAAATCACTTTGTAAGCCAATTTTTTAAAAGTTCTCAATTTTGACCCCAAAACTTCATTTGTGCATGTTCATACGCATAGGCTTATAAATACACACTCGAGGACATAGATATTAGGAAAAGAGCATCAATATATAAATATAGTTGCATATGACCAAAGGGAGAAGGAAGGAATAAATCATCGCATGGGTATAGCAAGATAACGAAATGGAGAAAATTCAAATGTCTAATCTCATTTCCCTAAAAGGAAAAATTCCAATGGCATATCTTGTCAAATATAACATCCTCATAGGCCACCCAAGTTACTCATCTAACTTAGCTAATCAAACATGGTCAAACACTGATCCTCCATTGACTCACACAAACCCTCTCTACAAGATGCCCTTTGATGTAAATAGCCTTTGCTAATAAACTCTTTTGGAAGTTATTACCACATTGTTAACATGAACCTACCTCTAATGTCTAGTACCCTCCTACTAGCGCACTAGAGATTTATGGGGTAAATTTATTACTAGTTGGGAATCATTTATAGAACCATTCATGTATAGATTTTCTAGTATAGATAATGGTTATTTTATTTTGTTTCAATTAAATACATAACAAAGGCCTCCCCAAGAAAATATACACGATTTTAACACTATTTTTTAGGACCTTAAATCTGATTCCACAAAATATTATGGCTAATGAAGAATAAGCATTGCCTTATAACATTAAGGGTTTATAATTAAACTTAGCTTTGATGATTTGTGATGCCAATCATAATAAGCTAGCCGCATATTTCTAATAAGTAACAACATTTTGTTTAAGGTATAAAAATTGCCACCTACCCCACCTATGGCCTATGCTCCCCATGTTTCTCATAACTCATCAACTTATAGGCTGACCATCCCATTTCATTCATTCCAAATCCTCAATCAAGTTCTTCTACTAATCCATATTTGTCTCTATGTATTGTCATGCATCCTGACAAAAATTCATCGACTATCACTTTTCAAGCAAAATTCATCAACTATCACTTTCCAACCATAATCACTAGCCCTTCTTGCTCTGTCAAACATGAATTATAGACTAATAACCTTGGTATTAGTGAAGTGTTGGAAGTAATAAAAACTGTAGTAAATAAAAGCAACATTGAAAAGAGACAATGACAACAACCTCAAAACTGGTAGCCTTAGAGAACCACTTATCTCACTAAAGATCAAGTACCTCAACAAGGTGCCAACGAAGTAATAAATCAAGCTCATAATAATATGGTTGATGAGCACCAAAAATGCTCATTTTTTGTATGCTTTAATAACATAAATGTGTGGCATTATTATATTAGAAATGCATTTTTTATGAGATTTTTGTATACATTTAATGGAAAATGACGTATTATGCCTAATGTGTGTTTTGAGTGAAAATTGTGTGTAGATGCAGTACCTTATGACTTTTTTGCACCTTTTAGTCAAGGTCCCATGCGGACCTGGCATTTGATACTTTCATAACGTGATTAAGGAATGGTTGGTGATTAAATGATGATAGTGGCAAAGGAGTAAGGCATTCCAAAAAATGCTAAGGTACGATGCCTGTCTCCCGACCATAGGCTAGAAGGCGCCTATCTCCCAGTGAAAAGGAAGTGCCTATCTCCCAGTACATAGAACAAGTGCCTATCTCCCGAAAATAGGTTGGACGATGCCTATCTCCCAGTACATAGGACAAGTGCCTATCTCCCAACAATAGGTTAGATAATGCCTGTCTCCCGATGATAGAATAAAGTGCTCACTATTTGATGCCCAAAAAAGTGATGATCTTCAATGAACAAGAAAAGGCTAAATATGATGCCTTTATCCCGGTGATAGGCTAGAAAAGGTACCTATTTTCCAATGATGGGCCAAATAGCGTGTGTACCCGATAGAATAAAAACGTGTGCATTGACTATAAATATTGAAGACCATGTATAAAATTAGATGCATTTTGTTAAGGAAACATAGGAAACGCTATGATTATCCCGTAAGGGTTAATTTTAGCATGACTTCTCTTTTATTAGGTATTTAATTATTTTATGTACGCCTATCATAGCGAATCATATTAGAATGGATAAAATTAGTAGCATCTAAATTTGTAAATAGGGGATGACCACATTCTGTATAAAAATGTAGGCCACCCCTGAAGAAAGGATCCCAAACTTGCTTTGTAAAATTGGTACTACATAATAAAATCTTGAGTGTTTGATTATTTTATTGTGTTTGAAGAGTGATCACGTGAATTAACTGGGTGGATGTCTACAGGAGCCTAGGCCCACTCCAAGAAGTATTCCTCCCCTATTTCATTTTACTTTCATTAATTAGTTTCTATCATTTATTTTCTGCAAGTGTGTTTTCTTATTTTATTTATTTTTGCACAGAGTGTTTTAATTCTGCATTTTCCTACTTTATTTAATTTTGCAAGTGTGTTTGCTTTCCTACAATTTACTTTTCTACACATTTCCTTTCAATCATGTGTTTGATAGTTTAAATTAGTTTTCCTACAATTTCCTATAGAATTTACTTTCCTACAATTCAATTCTGTTGGTTTGGCTGAACTCCAACTACACCAACAACCACCCCCCCAAACCAAAGTGACACATAGGACTCATCTCTAGTTTACTGTAGGCATATACTTTGCACTAGTACTCAACAAGTTTACGAACCTTCAGATTGATAAAATTAAATGGAAGCATAATTAGCTATTTTCATAAACATATTTTTTGCTCACCATTTTGGCACCATTGTCGGGGAGTGCCAACTATAGTATTCAAATCTATAGGATAGTCAAACCTAAAACTTACAGTTCATATTAGCTTACCCATAGATTTTCTACCTAATATTGTATGAGTCCACCAAGATTAAGAGGATCGGATGGTCATTTTATGAAAAGCAAAGATATTACTTCACAAGTACCTAAAAAACCTTCTAAAATTCCTTTTAAAACATCTAAAACAAATCCTAAAACTGAATTACCATCTCCTCCAATAGTACATTGGCGTAGTCACCCAATATTTGAACAAAGCTCTTCTCACCAATTAAGGCAAACATATTTTGATGAAGGACTAGTTTCAAACTTTGGTTTAGGACATCTATTTGAAAGAACTCAATCTAAGGAAGATTTATTGAATATTCAATAATGGAAAGTAGTTGAAGAAGGAACCATTTCAAACATTGACCTAGGAATACTTTTAGAAGATAAACAAAATGAGTGTGAAGCCTTGAAAGTTACCCTAGAAGTAGCAGGTGTAGAACCTACATTACCTAAAAATATGGCTAAAATTGAAGAAGCTTCAACCAACTTTGACTTCCCAATTGAGGAAGCAAGGGGAGAAACTAAGATGAAACACATATCTCCCGCTCATATTCCTACCTTTAGGGGACTTCCAACTGAATACCCTGACCTATTCCTTTTTAAATTTGATGTATTATGTAGGTCAGTGGATTACAAATCAGATGCCCAAAAGCTAAAATTATTTCCCTCCACCCTAGATGATTCAACACTACGCTGGTTCATCAGTTTGGGAAACAAACACATTGCAACCTAGGAAGATATGAAAAGGATCTTCCTAGACCAATACCAAAACTTTGGGAGGGCACGAGATGTCAGGGAAGAAGTCTTGGATATGACTCAAAAAGAGGAAGAATCATTGGAAGACTATTGGGATAGATTTAGCTTTAATTTGCAAAGATCACCCCATGCAAAGTTGGGTGAGAAGTCCTTAAGAAGCATATTCTTGAGGGGTCTCACAAATGAGTCTCTAGAAGCTTTGAATTTGATATTAAGAGGGGATATTTACCAACATCAAATGTCAGACATCCAATAATTATGTCAAAATTATTCTCATAGAAAAGGTAAACCAACCACCCGAGTCACAAAAACTACAGCCTCAGTAACTAAGGCTGAAATAGGTAATATGTTGGATGATATGAAGAGTGAGATGCTCTCATCTCTCACACTTCAACTAGATACACTCTTGCTTCAGAAAAAGAAGTAGGAAACTGAAGCAGCACTAGCCTACTTTTACCCAAAATGTAGGAGAAAACATCCTAAAAATGAGTGTCCAAAAAATAAAGTTAGAGTGTGTGTGATCTATCAAAGGGATCATAAAATGAGGTTGTGCCCACAAATAATAAATGTCAAAGAGGAACCTAAAGTAGCAGAAACCTATTTCATGGGTAATAGGAGAAACTAGCAATAGTTTCCTATAAGAAATAGTATGCCAGGAGGAGTGCCACCTTATGGGGGAAATAACTATATGAACCAAGGTCAGACTCAACCACCCAACATGGGATGGTGGGGTCAGCCTCCTTGGATGAATGCCACCCAAGGGTCTACTCCTTACAACCCATATCCATGGATGCCTTATCAACAAACTGGACCATAATGGAGGAATTACAATGCGTGGACTTCACCTCCACAAAATACAACTCAAACCCCACCGCAACCTAGTTTACCTGCACCTCCTACTTCAAGACCAATTCAGCTACCTGCACAACCAACTCCAAATCCAAACAACAAGATAAATCAACCCACCTATCAGGTAGACACAGAGATGTTTCCAATGTATCATATTAGAGTAGATTGCAACCTTATACAACTTAGATCAGGTAGACAATTAGGAGTAGAACCAACTCCTCCTATAGTGGAGGAAGAGGATGTAGAGTTAGAAGTAGAAGAACCACCTTTGGTAGAAGAGGTGGAAGAAAAAGAAACTATTGAGAAACACAAAAATGAAGGGGTTCCACATTTTTTAAAAATATTACAGGAACCCAGAAAGCCAATGTAGCCAAAATTTGACATTATGGAAGGCTTAAAAAACTTGACAGTCATGATTCCCCTTTATCAGGCCATTAGAGATGTTCCCATCTACACGAAGGCCATAAGAGAGTTATGTCTAAAAAAATAGGAAGAAAACCATCAAAAGTAGTAAATGTAGTAGGACAATTGGTTGATCTCATGTTAGGCAATACCTACCATCCCAAATACTCTGATCCAGGAAGCCCAGTGCTAATAGTTAAAATTGTAGGCTTCCAATTACCCAACACATTAGTAGATCTAGGGGCTGCCATAAACGTCATGCCCCAAGAAACCATGCAAAAACTACAACTCACAAATATGAGGCCAACTAAAACTATCCTTCAATTGGTTGATCGATCCATAGTACTCCTAGAGGGAATACTGGAAGATGTTGTCATAGTGGATGCATGGGAGTATCCGATAGATTTTCTAGTGTTGCAATCTAGATCTGGATTGGGTGGTTATCCACTTATATTAGGTAGACCTTGGCTGGCCATAGCTGATGCTTATATAAGTTGTAGGATAGGATAGATGATGATCTCAGATGGATAAAATATCAAAAACTTGATCATTTATCCACCTGCATAGTCCACTGATTTGTTGGGAGAACCAAATTGTGAAGTCTTAAATAATGATGCCTTATCGATGCTTCAACCTATAATGGCTCTAGATGAGATTGAGGATGACACCGATGAAGAACAAGTCATAACACACTTTTTCCAAGGGGAATCTTCACATCCTCCTCTAGAATCTCCACTTGTAGGCAACAAGGATAATCATGTCAAACAAATAGAGGTAGCACCTGATAGAGTATTGAATATTGATAATGAGTTGTCAATTATTCAAGAGGACAAATTAAAGGAAATACTAGTCAAACATCAAACTGCTTTTGCATGGGATTACACAGACATGAGGGGGATTGCACCCAAAGTCTGCACTCACAGGATATATTTGGAAGATGATGTAAGACCAGTAAGACAACCCCAAAGAAGAATGAATCCAACCATGAAAGAAATTATCAAAGTTGAATTACAAAAAATTTTATCAGCTGGATTTATTTATCCAATATCGGATAGTCAATGGGTATCACCTTTAGTGGTGGTGCCTAAGAAAAATGGCAAGTGGTGCATTTGTGTTGATTACAAGATGCTCAATAAAGCCACTAGGAAAGACCATTTCCCCTTACCCTTTATTGACCAAGTCCTCGACACCTTGGTAGGATGAAAATATTTTTGTTCCTAGATGGGTTTAGTGGATACAACCAAATTCAAATAGGGGATGAAGACTAGGACAAAACCATGTTTACTTGTCCATGGGGGACTTTTTCTTACCGGGTCTTACCATTTGGGTTGTGTAACACACCTGCCACATTTCAAAGGGTGGTGCTTAGTATATTTTCAGACATGGTTGGAGAAACTATAGAAGTGTACATGGATGATTTCACCATTTATGATGAAACTTTTGAAGAAGCTACAACCAATCTGGAGAAAGTACTCCAACGGTGTCAAGAGACAAACATATCCCTTAGTAACGAAAAGTGTTTTATGCTAATGCAAGAAGGGATAGTGTTAGGACATCATATATCTACGGAGGGGATTAAAGTAGACAAATGAAAAATTGAAGTAATTAAAAATCTACCTACTCCCCAAACTCAGAGAGATGTCCATAGTTTTCTAGGTTCTATTGGATACTATAGGTGGTTTATCCAAGACTTTAGCAAGACTACCAAACCTCTACATACATTGTTGTCTAAAAATGTTGAGTTTGTCTAGACCAGTGAGTGTGAACAAGCATTTCAGATTTTAAAGGAAATACTGACCACTGCTCCTATGTTGAGAGGTCCAAATTGGACCCTCCCCTTTCACATTTACGTTGATGCATCTAACAATGTGATAGGGGCTACATTAGGAAAAAAATATGGAGATGAGTTTTATGCCATCTACTATGTCAGTAAACATCTTATAGGTGTTGAGTTCAACTATACTATCATAGAGAAAGAATTCCTTGTAGTAGTTCATACTATTAATAAATTTTACCATTACATTACAGGTTATAATATTTTTGTGCATACAGATCATACAACCATCAGGTACCTGATGAATAAACCTATAGTAAGTGGTAGAATTATTAGGTGGCTTTTACTATTGTAGGAATTTGATGTAACCATTATTGACAAACCCAATAGGGATAATGTTGTTGCAGATTTTCTCTCTAGGTTAATATCTTAGGACCATACAACCACTAAGGATCAATTTCTAGATGAGCATATTTTTGCTCTAGATGAACATATTCCATGGTATGTAGATATGGCTAATTACTTAGCCACCGATAAAGTATCTCCTACACTCTCACCCTGAGAAGCTCAAACTTTGATAGAAAAGAGTGCAACCTTCTCATGGATTGATGGATGCCTATTTAGAATCGGGCCCGATCAAATCATGCGAAGGTGTGTTGTAGAAAATGAAACCATAAAAATCCTCAAGGCTTGCCATGATGAACCATGTGGTGGTCATTTTGTAGGGAGAAGGATTGCATTTAAAGTTTTGCAGGCTGGATATTTTTGGCCTTATTTATTTAAATATGTAGTCAAACATGTTAACCAATGTGATCAATGCCAATGAATGGGTAGACCAACTCTCCGAGATGAGATGCCACTTCAGCCCCATGTGCACATTGAACCTTTTGATAAATGGGGGATGGATTTTATGGGTCCCATCAATCCACAGTCAGGGAAAAAAGGTATATTCTAGTTTGTACTAACTATGTGACTAAATGGGTTGAAGTGCAAGCACTACGAGACTCGAAGAAGACTATAGCCGATTTCCTGTATGAATCTATTTTCACCTGATTTGGGATTCCTAGAGAAATTACCACTGATCAGGGACCTCAATTCACCTCGAAAGTGATTCAAGAGTTGATGCAGCAGTATCTAATCTGGCACAACAAAACTACCCCCTATCATCCACAAGCAAATGGGCAAGTGGAAGTCACAAATCGGGAGTTGGAGAATATTCTTACTAAGATGGTACAACAACACCGAAAGGATTGGGCAACTCATTTACCAAAGGTAGTGTGGGCATATCGCACTACCTGGAAAACTACCATTAGATTCACACCATTCCAATTGGTGTACGAAAAAATGCCATGATGCCAATTGAGTTCAAAATCAAAACCCTATGGACTACTGTAGAATTAAATTTAAATCTAGATGTTGCATAGAAATACCATATTCAACAACTCAACCAGCTGGATGAGTACCGACAAGATGCTTTGTAGTGAACGAAGATCATGTAGAAATAGAGGGCTCGATGGCATGACCACCACATACAACCAAAATAGTTCAAAGAGGGATATTGGGCATTATTGTATGACTCTAGATTCTAGGAGTGAAAGGGGAAGCTTATGCAGCATTGGATGGGACCATACGAAGTGGTTGAAATTATCAATAATGGTGTTGTGTGCATTCAAACCATAGATGAAAGTGACATTATGTTGACAGTCAATGACCACTAGTTGTGATCATATCATACACCACTAATCCACATGATTGAATCCAAAGTAGGCATGGGGGAGACCCCATCATAATAAAAATTCTTCTTCAATAGTTGATGGATGTGTGTGCATCCATAAAAAAAAAAAATTTTATCTAGATTTTTTGTTTTATTTTATTTATTATTTTAAAAATCATACCTAATGCAATTTTAGGCTCTATCGTGGGAAACCTAGGTCCTATCACATCCTTTTTTTTTTTACCTTTGCATTTATTATTTTTTAGGAAATCATACCTTGAATGCAATCTATAGGTATCCTAGGAAACCTAGGCCTATCAAGCACAAGATCCATGATGCCCTAGTATTTTTAGCTTTCTAGGAGGATAAATGAATGAAAGAAGCACCAATACCCACTAGGAGGGGTACTTATAATTGGACATGTATACAGGTGTCTACTTCCTCAGGGAAGAAAATACCTGTATACGGGTCAAGGTGATGGATGCTAACTTTGTCACCAAGGAGAAGTGCCTATATTCGGATCGATGAAAGGTGCCTAACTATGGGTCAACTCAATGGACGTTGATTATCCAACCAAGAGAAGGTACCTATATCCCACATATAGCAAAGGTGCCTACATCCATAACATTTTGAAGGTGCATGTATTCACAAAGGTGCCTATCTCCCATATATAGTAGGAAAAAAAATTGTTATCTTTTGTACCAATATGTCCAATAAAGGTACCTATATTCACAATAAAAGATGGTGCCTATATCTAGTAAGTCAGATAAGGTGCCTATCTTCCAACTAATGCCTATATCCCAATACAAAGCCATCTTCAACCAAAAACCTATCCAAAATTTCACACAATAAGCAGGGCATATATTCCAACGAAAATGACTCCTATCTTCGACATCGAAGAAGCGATTGGAGCCACGTTGGCACCAAAATCCATGTGCAATCAAAGTCAAAATTTTCATAGATAAAAGTATGTTTATTTATCTTTTTATCGATGAAATCCATTTACTTCTTAGTTGTTGATCGAAGGAGTTCATGATTTTCCATCGATGACCCATGCATGCTCCCAAGGCACAAATAAAACAACTTCCAAGGAGGGGACGTGTGTCATCCCATGGTAAAATAAAAATTCCATGTTTTCTTTAGTTTTTTGCATGAGACCTCGAGACTAATAAAATTGTAGTACCCAATGATGATTCAATTTGATGCGATTTTTGCACAAACAAAATGCACATCGTTCATTTGTCTTGGAGACACTATTGTCACACATCGACCAATAAAATTGCATCACCGATATTTGCATATGATAAATCATGAAACACCATCCAGGTATGTACCAAACTTTCTATTATGTGTGTGCATGATTTTCATAAAGAAAATATTTATGTATAATGTGTTAGCACATGTCCCACGAAACTCGTATCCAATCATACAAGCCCCAAATATGTACTATACCACGTGGTGCCAATCGGATGGAAGGAAGTGGTTGTAATGGTACCTATCTAAAATCTAGCACATAATTTTAGATTTAATTATGTAGATTACCCATAATTACTATTGATTATGGGGAGATAGGTGCCCTATATGCACAGATACAGTCGCACACTTTAACATGTTATAAACCAAAAATAATACCTATTTTGCAAACACAAAGAAATCCAGAGAATAGAGCCAATAACCACCATGGGAGGACCTTCAACTAATCATGCATTGAAGAAGAATGAGCCCCAAGATCTTTCAAGCATAACTAGAGATATCAGAAACTAGTTTGAGGTTACAAGATGGATGGAGTATTACTACCTAGTTAGCCAAGATCAAGACCCTATGGCGACACATGAATTTGTAGCCTCAATGGATGATGGTGTCATACGGATGCACGGACTAGTCATACCAATCATAGAAGCATATATTATGAAGGTGACTAGTCTTCCATGCACAAGGGACCAGACATATAAGGAGGATAGTATAGCATGATGCATACAATAATTTTTTGGGTAGCCATCAACGTAGACAACACGTAAAGGGTTTCCAAAATAGCATATGCCAAACCTTTGGAGGAATGTGTTTGAGCAAGTGGCTCGATTTTTCACTTGCACTGGCAAGTATTCTTAGTTGAATGCCAACCATTTCATATTTCTCAATCATCTGTTGCATGGGGATAAAATCAATATTCCCTACTACTTAATGTGTGCCCTAAAAGATGAATCCAATCGGTACCAAGTAGGAATAGTAATGATATTAGGGCATCATGGGCTGATTTCAGCCCTAGTTCGATATGTCAAGGTACATAGGGATGCGCTAGATATTGGAGAAAATATTGCAGATATAATTGAAGAGCAATAGGGAGATGTAGAGGATGAAGAAGGTGTTGTTGTAGATACAACCAAGGAGCAGTAGGGGGAAGAAGAGGTGCCTGACTCCCATAGCCACCAAGCTACAGAAATAATAGGGTAGGTAGAATCAGGCCCTTCTCCCACAATACCATCACCTACCTCCCAACATAGCCATTCTATAAGGGAGGTAGGACAAGCTGAATAGAGTTTATCATAGGCAATATCATCACCTATCTCCCAACATTCAAATTGGGAGGTAGACCAAACTATTTCAAGCCCATTTTAGGCTTCATCACCACCAACAACTAGAAGTAGAGCATAGAAGGAGCACCTGGTTGATTACATTTTTCAAAGAAGAAGATACAGAGGATGAACTAGTTTCTCAAGTGTTGCATGGCATGGCTAATGGTGAGACATTCTATCATAATACTCAAGAAGAAGACCTATAGAGCCAACTATAGAACATGAAAGAACAAGCCTCCAATTGGGAGGAAAAATATAAAAAGGAGTAGGCCAAATTTTAAGAATCCATATGGGCTACTATAGCAAGGCAACAAGAAGTGAATGATGCTCTATGATAGCTACGAGAAATGGTGTGATAGTTGGAAAATAGGGTCCAACAGCTATAGGCCACCAAACCAGATAAGGTCGATGCTACCATACAAACAAATTAGGCAATGGATGTAATATTTTCTGGACTCAGAGGAGAAAATTGCATCCATAAGAGCATTTCACTTCAATTCTAGAAGGGCATCAGGCAACCAAAATATCAAAATAGGGGACCAATCAGAGGCCCCTATGAAGACTACTTCCCAAGAATAGGGGAGCCCTATTATGCAATAAGAACCCCCTATAATAGAAATCAAAGATAGTGAGGTTGAGGAGTCAGCTAGAACACCTATGGCTACCCAATCAGATGGTCAACCACCAGATGACCAAGCAGGAACTACCTAATCAACTAGGGAGTTCGAGGCACAGATGGATGCCACTCAACCCATTGATGAAATACATATATCTAACCCTATTATCCAATCAGAGGTAGGGTAAGAGCAAGAACATGAGGTGGACCACCCATAGGAGTCAATCGATCCCATAGAGGCTATACAATCAACTAGTCAACCATCAATTGACCAAACCATGATTAGTTAGTTTGATGGGTAGACCATGGTTGAACCAACTAGGAACACACTAGTGGACCAAGATATGCAAGAAATAAAGTCTTTCAAGGTCCAAGAAATACCACCTCCATAGAAGGTAGAGGAGGTTGGTCCCTCAACATCCACAACTGATGCAGCAACACCTAGACCAACCAAGAAATTATAGCCCAAACAAAAAAAGAGAGAGCACCATAGAGAAGGTGAAAGACAAGGGCCAGAAACAAATAACCCAGTGAAAGCAAAAAGCACCCCAACAAAATTGAAGGTGCAACCAGACCCAAACTCAGATGAAGAATGGGTTGCATCCATGAAAGCCTTCACCATCAAGAGGAGTAGTTCCAAGAGCTCAAGAAGAGCCTAAAGGAGGCTAAGAAGGAGCAAAAGGCTCACAAATGGATGGCTAGAGAGCCAAGTATTTCTATCAATCCTGCCCAACCAAAATAATTTTAGAACCTGTATGGTTCAATTGATGGTAATCCCTCAAGGATGTAGGAATATCTATAAAATATGGGTATATTTAACAAAGAACCAATGATGCCATCACTAGTTCGAGCACCCGAGTCTCTACCACCTAAATATGTAGAGGAGAATGATGTAGAGGACACAATGCTACCAAAGGTGGTAAAATTGTCAAAGGCCTAGGTACATGATACATCCCATTATCTACCTTGGGATAAGCCTAAATTCCTAGTGGTAGATCAACTTCCCCCAAACCATCAATACTAGAAGCAAGTTGAGCCTACATTCCAGAAGGATGCCACTACATTCATAGGGTTCTATATGGAGGAAGTTGTAGGTAAGAAGGGGTGGAGCAAAATGAAGTTGGATACAAGGGTAGGGCCCAGCCAACCCTTACGATGTAGTAAATACTAGAAAGCACCTGAGATAGAAGTAGGTCCCACTCAACCAAAATAATATGGCAAATGGAAGTGCAACAAGGAATGAGATAGAGCCACAACCAAGGAGAGAAAGCATTGGAATAGGGAATACTGGTAGGTCATTGCTAAAATAAGGGATTATCAGCATCAGGTGCCATGAGGATGTGGCAACAATTAGGTATGGGGGGATGATGAGCACCAAAAATGCTCATTTTTTGTATGCTTTAATAACATAAATGTGCGACATTATTATATTAGAAATGCATTTTTTATGAGATTTTTGTATACATTTAATGGAAAATGATGTATTATGCCTAATGTGTGTTTTGAGTGAAAATTGTGTGTAGATGCAGTACCTTATGAATTTTTTTGCACCTTTTAGTCAAGGTCCCATGCGGACCTAGCATTTGATACTTTCATAACGTGATTAAGGAATGGTTGGTGATTAAACGATGATAGTGGCAAAGGAGTAAGGCATTCCAAAAATGCTAAGGTACGATGCCTATCTCCCGACCATAGGCTGGAAGGTGCCTATCTCCCAATGAAAAGGAAGTACCTATCTCCCAGTACAGAACAAGCACCTATCTCCCAACAATAGGCTAGACAACATATGTCTCCCAGTACATAGGACAAGCGCTTATCTCCCAACAACAGGTTGGATGATGCCTATCTCCCGATGATAGAATAAAGTGCTCACTATTCGATGCCCAAAAAAAGCGATGATCTATAAATTTTGAAGACCATAGAATAAAAACATGTGCATTGACTGTAAATATTGAAGACCATGTATAAAATTAGATGTATTTTGTTAAGGAAACATAGGAAATGCTATGATTATCCTATAAGGGTTAATTTTAGCGTGACTTCTCTTTTATTAGGTATTTAATTATTTTATGCGCGCCCATCATAGCAAATCACGTTAGAATGATAAAATTAGTAGCATCTAAATTTGTAAATAGGGGACGATCGTGTTCTGTATAAAAACGCAGGTCGCCCCTGAAGAAAGGATCCCAAACTTGCTTTGTAAAATTGGTACTGCATAATAAAATCTCGAGTGTTTGATTATTTCATTGTGTTCGAAGAGTGATCACGTGAATTAATCGAGCGGATGTCTGCAGGAGCCTGGGCCCACTCTAGGCAGTATTCCTCCCCTATTTCATTCTACTTTCATTATTTAGTTTCTGTCATTTATTTTCTGCAAGTGTGTTTCTCCTATTTTTATTTATTTCTGCACAAAGTGTTTTAATTCTGCATTTTCCTACTTTATTTAATTCTGCAAGTGTGTTTGCTTTCCTGCAATTTACTTTTCTGCACATTTCCTTTCAGTCATGTGTTTGATAGTTTAAATTAGTTTTCCTACAATTTCCTGTAGAATTTACTTTCCTGCAATTCAATTCTGCTAGTTTGGCTGAACTCCAACTACACCAACAACCACCCCCCAAACCAAAGTGACACATAGGACTCATCTCTAGTTTACTGCAGGCATATACTTTGCACTGGTACTCAACAAGTTTATGAACCTCCGGATTGATAAAATTAAATGGAAGCATAATTAGCTATTTTCAAAAACATATTTTCTGCTCACCAATGGTGAATGCTAATTCAAAGGTCAATGCATTATTTTATTTTTCGTGCAATGCAAGACAACCCTATGGAATGTGTTGCAACCACTAGGTATTCTCAGACAACCTAGTATGACCAACAATGCCAAGCTCAATAGGTCGTTGTCTTAGGTCAATTGACACCTATAATAAATCAACCTACATAACAATAACCTCAACTATAATAGTTGATCCATATCTCATCGAACCACAATAATGCCATATTTGATCATTTTCATACTATTGAAATAAATGACAAAACCATATACAAAGATGATTCTATATGCGCTAACCAACAAGGGGTTGGGACTAGGGGCTAAAGGAAGGCTCTTAAGGATCAACCTACAACACAAAAACAAGTTGAGGCAAGTAAGAGCACAACCATACTTAAAAGAGGAAGGCCACCATTACATTTGAATGATAAAGGACCAATAGTTGCACACGAGAAACAAAATGAAAAAGAAAATTCTTAGAATAATCTTGCATATAAGGCCCAAGCAGAGACACAAATCAGTAAGGATAAACAAACATCGGGTCTAGGATTTTTTGGAGAGTTTCAACACATACAAAATTAAGGCCATTCCTAAGGAGCTATATACCAAAGCAGATGACTTGGCAAGCATGGTAGCTACATTTGACTCCACCATCAACATGTAAGATTTACCAAAGGAGTTAGAGGTAGTCTTAATACCAACCGTCCATAATGGGGTCTAATCATTGGTAGGTCTTTAACAACAATAAATAGATCATTTAGTTCTTGATGATAGAGGCTTAGCAATAAAAAAAAAATGAATATATGAAAATGACCTTAAATATGGGGTTATACAACTAAAAACAAAACAGCTACTAAAAGGATTAATTACTTTGAAGAGCTTGTACAATCTACATGACATCACAAGGAAGTCAAGTCTCAAAGTAAAATCTTCTTCATACCACCCTGTTGAAGTCACTAAAGGAAATAACTTGCTACACGGGAAAAATGCACCCAAGAAGAAATCAACCTTTTCAAGGAACTCTGTGGCAAGTACAAAGATATCATTGCATGGTCATATGAAGACCTCAAGATATATGATTAAAAATCATAGAACAAACTATTGAAACGGAACTCAGTGCCAAACCTTTTCAATAAAAATAGTGACCAATAAACACTAAAATTGAGGTAATAATGAAAAAGAAACTCTTGAAGCTCCCATAGCCCCATATTATATTCTTAATCAAACATTCCACCTTGGTAGCTAATCAAGTTCCTATATATAAAAATAATGGTGATATAATGTTGTGCCTCGAATTCAAGAATTTGAATAGAGATTTAGTGAAAAAACACTATCCTCTGCTCTCTATCAATCAAAATTTACAAGACATTGTGGGGTCTTATATGTTATCACTCCTAGATGGCTTCTTACAATACAACTAAATCTAAGTCAAGGATGATGATCGACATAATATGACCTTCACTACTAAATGGGGAACCTTTGCATATCAATGAATGCCCTTTTGGTTGTCAAAATGTAGAAGCCACCTTCCAATGGGCCATGGATATTGCATCTGTCAAAGTAGTTGATGAGATAATCCTAATATAGGAGTAGGCACATTAAACATCTTAAGTCGGTCATTCAAAGGTGTAGGGGGTTTGATATATCACTCAACCTCAAAAAGTCCATTTTCATGGTCTAGGAAGGCAAATTGCTAGTCCATGTAGTGTCAAAGGAAGGCTTGGGCATATACTCGCACAGGATAAAGATCATCCAAGACCTTCTCTTACCCAAGTCAATCAAAGAAATTTGATCATTTCTAGATCAAATTCAATTTACTGCCAAATTCATAACCAATATTACCTAGATGGTCAAGTCAATTACCAAGATGTTGAAAAAGGATGTTGCTATAGTATGGACCTATGAAGTTAGAAAGGCTTTTCAAGACATCAAGGACACCATTACCCAAGCCACTATGCTAGTCACTCTGGATCTTTCCAAAGATTTTAGGCTCTATGTATTTGGGACAAATGAAAGTTATCATCATCCTATCCCAAAAAATGATAAATACAAAGAACACCCCATCTTATTTATGAGCCAAATCCTCCATAACTATGAAAAAAATTATACCTTTGTTGAAAAATAAGTATTTGCCATCATGGAGGCTCTCACAAAAATCAAGTGCTACATATAATAGACCAAAAACATAGTATTCATAGTACACACTGATGTCATAGTGAACTAGCAGAAAAGAGAGTTGAATGGATTAAAAAGATTTAATATTTTGATATTGAATTCAAACCTACCAAGATCATTCAAGGTAGGGCATTCTGCAAAAATATGACAATGTCAATTTCTAAAGATTGGGTTTCCCTAGTAGAAGAGATAGAAGTGGATGATCAGGCAGGATGAATGGGGATACTTGTAAATATATGGCCATTGAATAGGTGTTAGAGGATTGATAACCAAGGAAAGATTCCAATTCAAGCAAAAGGTAATAAACTATGTTTGGCTCAATGCCATCTTGTTTAGGAAATGATATGATGATGCCTAGCTAAATTGCATCGAAGGGGAAAAGATGCATGCCCTAATCAGGTAGTATCACAATGATGGAGGGTGTTTTTTTGTGCCAAACATAACCCATAAAATCTTAAGGGTTTGGTATAATTGGTCCACCATATTTTTTGATTGCTTCTAACGAGTCAAGAATTGCAAATCTTGTTGTATATTAATGAGGAAGATGGAAAAGGTGTCAATGCCACTAATGCTTGTTATTGTGACCAAACACAAATTTTGGAGTGAAACCTTCATTTGTGTAGTGTACATCATCAACAAAGTTCCTACTAGAGCAATTCAAGGTATGACACCCCTTGAAAGGTTGACGGGAGATAAGCCTATTTTGTATCTTTAAGTCTTCAGCATGGGTTGACATATGCAAAGGTCTTCAAACAGAGGAGGAACCAAAGTGTCAGATGTAATTTTGTGGGGTATTCAGATTCCTCTAAGGCATATCATCTTTATGATCCTTAAAGGCATGAGATTTTTATTCGAAGAGACATGATTTTTGGTGAGGCTCTTCTAGTATCTTAGGTTCTCCACTTGAGCTTTTGGTCAAAGATCCTCCTATTTCTTTGAATAGAATATATTCTCCAAAGATTCTCCAACTATTCGTATAATTACTATTCATATTGGGTCCTCTTTGTCCCCTTCTAGTGAAGACCCTATGCCTATATATTTGACCTCATCTTGAGTAGTAACATCCTTAGCACCTTCAATATTTAATTTTGAGAACAATGAGCTTGATACACTAGTTCATTGTGCCACAATGATGGATGTTAAAGTAGGTGGCTAGTTTGATTTGGATGTTTCAGTTTTGGCTTCTGATGTCGCTTTATCTTAGGATGTGCCTAGATCTTCCATAATTTATCTAACACCCAAGTGGGTTCAAACTCTCCTACATTATGCTTAGCCCATTATTTCCATAAAATGACATCGAAAGGCCCCCTTTCAAGCCTTGCTCTTTAAGGTTAACAATTCTAGAGATCCTTTCATCTAATCCTAGGCCAAGGGATGACTAGAATGGCAAGATGTCATGCTTACAAAGTATGAGCCTTTGATGAAGAATCAAACATGGGATTTTGTTCCTCTTCCAAAAGGGAAGAATGTTTTTGAGTGCAAATGGATCTATTAGACCAAGTACACTTCAAATAGTCAGGTAGGGAAGCACAAGGCACACCTTTTCGCTAAAGGTTTCTCCCAAGTGGGAATTGACTACTCAAATACATTTGCCCTAGTTGCTCGAATTGATTTTGTTTATATGATTTGATCCATAGTTACTTCCTATGGTTGGAAGGTACATCCAATAAATGTGAAGTGTACCTTTCTTCTTGGTGAAATTCAGAGCAAGATTTTCATGCAGCGACCACCTAGTTTTGAGCTCAAGTGTTCTACCCCCTTTCTATGTTGTTTGACTGAGTCCTTGTATGGACTTAAGTAGGCATCATGTGCTTGGTATGAGAAGATCCACTTATTTATCAATGATGCATTCCAATGACATAAGACCAAACATGATGTTTACATCAAATATTAAGATGGGTAGACTTTAGTGATTGTGATATATGTGGAAGATCTTCTCATTATAAGAAACTTACCTACATTGATTTAGGACAAAGTCATAGCTTCATGGTACCTTTGAGATGACAAATTTGGGGCTTCTGCACTATTTCTTGGGCATTCAGATTGGCCAAACATATTATGGGATCATTATTTCACAACCCAAGTATGCCTTAGATCTTCTTCGATGCTTCAAGATGGAGGATTACAAGTTCGCTCAAACTCATTTTTCTTCATGATTGAAGCTTCAAGTATATTGCACGACTCCTTTGGTGGATGCCACTCTATATTGATCCCTTGTGGAAGGTCTTATTTACCTTACATATATTGCATTTGTTGTTAACTACTACTCTAGGTACATTCAAGCACCTTGGGCATCATTAGACCATTTTCATGAGGATTCTTCACTACATCAAAGATACATATTAAATGGGTGTTTGATTATTTAGTTTCTCAGATTTTGAAAAACTTTTCAAATATAAATTGGATGATGTTTTGAATCAACGACACTACACTACTAGCTTTGTCTTATACCTTAGTTCTGGACCCGCTTCATGGTGTTGTAGACATGTTAGTCCACTATTTCTCAATCTTCCATAGAATTTAAATATTATGTTGCCAATGAGACAATAAAGTACCTTCAATGGATGCTTATAATTTTGGAGCATGTAGGCATTCCTCACTCCGACCTAGTCACTTTTTGGTGTGATAATCATAGCACCATTTAGCTTGTATATAATCCAATGCCACACTCCTACGCAATATCTCTTTGATGTGACAATCATAGTCCAATGTTTCATAAATGGGCCAAGAACATTGAGATTTGGATGTGATGCTTAATCCAATTTTTGTTTCATCAACAAAGCAGGCAACATATATCCTGACCAAGGTCATGCAAAGGGTTCCTTTTATGCGCATGTGGGAGCCATCTAATGTAGGAGAGTATCCCTTAAGGGTAGACAACTAATAGTTGTCTCTCTCTGACCCTTGCTTTAAGGGTGGATGTTGAAATATGTGTTGGTTAAGCTCCACTTGATACAATGATTGACTTTGTATTGTATTGTTTATATAAGCCTTTTGGGCCCTTCTACACCTTGTATAGGTGAATTTTTGTAATATTTTATTATTTAACCTAAAGGTCGGTTTCTTAACCTTGACCTAAAGGTCACTTGTAATTGGATATAAATACCCTCTCATACCAACCATTTTCTCATGTGTTGCGATGTGTGTTCTATTTTTCCTTTAGTGAGGTAATTTTTCTACCATGTGCATGCTCTTATATCGCGTTTATTGCTTCTTATATTGTGTGTATTGCTTCCTTCAAGTTATTATCAGTGTTTATGGATAATATGTTGTTTCCATTTGTTTCTATAAACTACTCTAAAGTCCAACAAAAACGAAGAGTTGATTACGAAAATATAACAATTTGAACAAGATGAATGCTTTTGATAGAAAGGCAAATAAAGAATATCTTTGATAAAAATGCAAGTCAGATATAGTTTAATTAACCTAATAGCAATGTAATGAGAGCAATGTAATGGTTTTTTATTTTAATGGGAGCAACCCCAATAGAAGCCACACGTAGCTTATTAAAAATACATAAAAACATAAAATTGACAGTATCTATACATAAATTGGTTGGCAAACAAATGAGCCAAAGGAATAATTCAAAGATGCCCCACCTTGGAATCTACCAACATTCATACAAACATGGGAGTCTTTAAATTTCATATAAACATGGTCATGGAGTCTTTAACCTTTTATGATAAATCCATGATTATTAGGCCATCAATATCTTTAAAAGATTCCTGTTACTATAGAGATCGATAATTGTAATTGCCAACCCCTGTTTGACTATATATAATGCACAGTTGTATCTTTAAAATATTCTTGTTACTATGGAGATACACAGTTGTAATTGCCAACCTTTGTTTGACTATATATAATGCACAATTGAAGTAGGTAAAAAGTAGCTAAAGACACGTTCTCAATTTGTGGCTTCAAAAGCTCCAAACAATGGGACTAGAAAGTAAATTTGAGAACATGATTTTGAAAATGACTTCCCTGCTAGCACTTAATCAGGCAGAATACCTAAAGTATTGTCCATAGCTATTCATTGCAACAAATGAGTTGTTTGCTCCATACAAAATAAAGTTAACAATGCAGCCAACCATAACAATGAAATTGACATGCATGGTTGAATATCAATTGATGACAAAGAAGAGGTTGATTCAAACAAGGAATTAGAAAGAAGATGTTGATTCAGACAAGGAATTAGGACTCAAAATTGAAAACGCTGATGTAGTTATTTTTGCTTTCACCATTAAACAAGTAATTTAATTGTTAATGATGATACTAGTTCATCAATGTGATGTGACAACTGCATGCATAATGTGGTAGCAAACAGTTGACTCATGAGTTGTTTGACAGAATGCATCATCTAAGTGTAAATTTGTGGAATGCAACAATACCAAGAATTACACTATTAGCATTTATGGAGTGCTTTCAATTTTGTGAATAGGCAAATGAATCGTTTGACCAAATGACCCAAATTGAAATCTCAATGCTCAGAATGAACTTATTGTAATAGACTTGGGTTTTAGGCAAAAGCACCTGCATTATGCATCTTGAAATCCATGCTTAACTTTGGCCTCTATTGCTGGGATTTGAACCCAAGTAAAGCATGGGCATTTGTTTTCCTTCTATGATCAATGTATGTGGATAGGATATCCATTGTAAAACCCCATTTACTGAACAAAATGTATACATAAAATTTTCAACTACCATCCAAGGCAATTTACATGCCAAATTACTTGCCAAGTGTCACGACCCACCTTGGAAGGACTTGCTACTTAAGTTGGACTTTGTATTAGCAAATGATGTTTAATGCTTAGTTTTGATGCTTTTGAATGTATGCTTTGATATTGTGTCTATTTTATTTAAGGAAATGATATTGTTGATGTTGACAATGGTTGCAGGATTAGGTACTCTTGTGGGTGTTCAAGAGAATTGACCACAAGGGGAAATGATGATAATGACTCTTTCATCACACAACTCAAGGTAACATGAATGAATACCCTTTAATGTAGGTGCATTATAGTTTGCTTATGCTCATGTTCATACCATTGGACCAAGAAAGTTGCTTGCAACGAGTCTCCTTAACATGAGTCAGTGATAGTTGAGGTCTATCTTAAATAAGGAGCCACTCACTTGAGGATAAAACAATGGTACAAAACATCGAGAGAGTGCTTTTGTTCTTGCTATGGCATGATGGTTTGTGATTATCTCCTTGTGTTCTTAAAGAATTAATTTGTTTGGTATTAATTCTTGTATGTCTAAGGCTAATAATTAATCCATGAAAGAAGCCATGAGTTTTTAGTTTTGAGTGCTTGATTTGTATGTGTGTTTGTGGCATTAAAGGGCCACCTTTAACCTTGGTGGTGGTGGTGCACTTATTATTCCATGCGTTGGAGTGATGTCACCTAGCAAAGTGGGTGCATTTGTGATATCTTTCTTACAGTGCAAAGAGCGCATAAAAATATAACACTCTTGTTGGGAGTGGCCACGAGGAAGGCACCATGAGCATTTCATTTATGCTCTCTTTCCTAGTTGGTGCTCGGACCCTCCTTGCTAGTAATAGGAGACCATCTTGAGCAAGAGGGGGCGTTGAGGTTGGAGACAAGGGACAAGAGCAATGAAAGGAATCAGGAAGGAAATATGAAGCTTGGGTTTGAAGAGGGGGCAAGTCGGGCTTCGATTTCTGGTGATATCTTGTTCAATCTTACCTTTATTTAGTAACATTTCCTTTGCCCACCTATTTTTTCTCTTTTTAGTTGCTTGAGTGGGGGTGTTGCTTGTTGGTTGCTTTTCTGTGTTTCGTTTGCCCTTGATGGTGCTTCGAGTCGATCTCCATATTGTGTGTAGAGGTTGTGGGTCATGTACGTTGTTACAAGTGCTTGGAGCCCATGTGACGTTAAGGTGTGCCACCTCTTTGTTATGTTGACTCAAGAAGCCAACATACTTATGTGCTCTTGGCTCATGTGCACTCCTTTGCCCTCGTCTCTGGTTGCTGAATTAAACCTTAGGCTTGTGCTCCCTACAACCTTTGTTTTATGCCTGCTTGAGAAATGTTGTGCATGTTGAGTTTTGCGTTCGAATCTGTGTAAGGTGGTGCAATCATGTCAAATGGTGTTGCGTTGTCTCATGTTTGGTTAACCAGAGCTTAGTTTTTGTGTTAAGCCTCTGGTTGGTGTACGTGCGAGGAGGCCAACATTTTCACCTACGTTCGAACCTCTCGCAGGTTTGGGTCATGTTGTTGGAACGTGTGGGTTTGCTAGTCAGAGTCACACTAGCTTCCTTTGCTTTGTTTTCAGCTTTAATATCTTGATTGTTCTATTGTTCTATTAAAGCTTTGTTAACGTTAAGTTAATTCTTAGGTATCTTGTTAATCAAAGGAAATATTAAATAGATTTGACTTAGATTAACTTAATGTTGGACCCTTTGAAATAAACCTTAATTGATTATTAATCTTTAGTTTTTGCAAATTAATCAAATGATAGATTAGTTTTGCAAAATAATCTAATGGTAGATTAATTGATTATTAATCTTTAGTTTTTGCAAATTAATCAAATGATAGATTAGATTTGCAAAATAATCTAATGGTAGATTAATTGATTATTAACCTTAGGTTTACAAATTAATCAAATGATAGATTAGTTTTGCAAATTAATCAATTGATAGATTAATGCAACATCATCCTTAGAGTTGGGATTAACTTAATGATATATCAATATAATATTTAGATTTGAAATAGATTAAATCACTACAATCTTAAGTTTGGAGTTAATCTAGTTTAGAATTAATCTAATGTGGGGCTATTTTAATATAGTATTGGTTTTGATTTTTTTAATTGGTTGGAAAAAGGGATTTTGAAAGGGACCTTGAACCTTTTACAAAAGGACCAGTAAAAAATACAATCTCCAAAGGATTAACTTCTAAAGACAAACAAATATCAGGTAGACCAAGGAGACAAACACTTTGGGCAAACTAGACGCAGAACCCTCTTCTGGAAGCCCAGCTTAGAAGAAGACAGGAGGAAGTTGCCACTCCATAGCGATGATGCACGAGGTCCTCCTAAAAGGAATTAAATATTTGTGGAAAATGATGCACGAGGTCCTCACTTATAGTTGTTATATTGCCCTTTTGGGGCTATTGCCCTTTTGGGGCCTTGTGAACAAGGTACGTTAACTGTTTGCACTTTATAGTTGTTATATTGCCCTTTTGGGGCCTTGTGAACCTTGAAAAAGGTATTATTCCTAAGGATCGGACTCATAACTTTGAGCTAAAGGCATCATGTTTTTGAATATAAATACCCCTTCTCACCAATCATTTCATAATCATTTCATAATAGGAGTGTAATTTTTTTTCCAAGATCTTTTTGGTGTGTAATTTTTTTCCAAGATCTTTTTTGGTGTCTACGAACACCCCATCATATTCTGTGTTGTATAATTTTTTATACTCTTTGAGTGCAGATGTGTTGTATAATTTTTTATACTCTTTGAGTGCAGATGTGTTGTATAATTTTTATACTCTTTGAGTGAAGATTTTTTTTGTGTCTATGAACACCATCATATTGTTCATATTCTGTGTTCTACGTGCTGTGTTTTTTTTTTTAAGAAATACTAAGTAATAATTGATTCCATTCGTTCCTGTGAAATATGACAGTCTGGCATAGAACAAATAAATACTAGAACAAATACAAAATAGGATCAAGTATGAACAGATGAGAAATCTTATGGCTTATGGCAAACTAACAGTGTCCAATTATGTTCTATAGATGTGCTCTTGGTTGTGAAGCTTGACATCCGACTCTTTGTTAAAAGAGCATTTATTCTAATTTAATTAAGAAAAAAAATGTGCTTAAATATAATATATTTTATGATTTGATATGGTGAGATATGGCTTAGATTCATGTGCTTCGTAAACGAAGCAACCTCAAAAATGTTCTTGTTAATAATAATAAGTTGAAACTCGAAACCATGGTAAATACCAAATTGAGTAAAATGCCGCCGAAGTTAGAGGTTTAAATTTGACTATTTTCCTCTCATCTAGGTTTGCAGGTGTGAGTGCAGCCTAGCTTCAGATGTGAAGGTGTCCTCACTTCTCTCCTCTTTAATGTGGCTATACATTAAACTTCTTATGCTTGCAGGAACATCACATCAAGAACATTTGCTTTTCACCAACATATGAAATATATAGGTGTATGTGTGTGTAGGCATTAAGAGAGTTCATGATCTGAGCTCAAATCACATTAAGAGAGGAAGATTTATCATGAGAAACTATCTTTTGATAACCTCCAACTATTATGCTTTTCATCGCATGACTGCAGCATATATAAACCAATGTATCTTGGTATACTATCAGCACATGTGCATTAATCCCATTTCATATGGATGTGCATTCTTGAGTACAATTTCTATTCACACTGGTATTTATTTGTTATCAACTATGCTATGGAATTGGAGGTTTCTTATCTGGATTCAAGTTAAGCAACAGGAATTTCAGAAGTAATGGCCGCCCAACAAGAGAAAATTTATCTCCTAAAGAATCTCACTTAAATTCTGATCAATACTTCTGAAATCTTGTAGATTCCATATCAATTGCTGCACAAGAGTACAGAACCTGAACAACATCAGTTATAATGTTATTTGATAAATAAACAATCTTTGCATGGTATCATCCTTACGAGTCCCCAATCTCAAATGCAGAACTGCAGAGGGAAGGACCCTGTGTTGCTGAATTGAGCTACAGTTCAAGATATATCCCATGTTTAAAAGACAAAGATGGTTTGACAATTTGTAAATATACAACAGGCCTTTCACAAATGTTCTCTAGATAAACTAGTTAAACCTAGATAATTTAAATTTAGGTGCATAAAGATGACATGTCTTCAGGACACTGCTCTCTTAACAACCACGAAAAAAGACCGATCAAATGTTTGTTAAGTTCCACCATGTAAATCACTAGTAGTGCTACATTGGATGACACTAAGTCAACAAGCCAATGAAGACCATGCATGTGAGTGAACTCTGTGCAAGCAGCAAGCCAGTGGATAGAGTAGGCATGCATCAACCCCCGTGGCACACCATATGAACATAATATTTGGCTACTTTTTCCAGCTTCATGCAGTCATCAATGTATAGTGACCGTTCAGCTTTTGTAACTGTCAACCTCATAACTAAATCTTGAAAATTGCGTAGCAGCCGCAGGCATCTAGCATAATGACAACCATCAAAGTCATGAACTGATCCATAATCTTTTTGATACAATGTAACAAATAAAGCATTGGAAGAATGTAATAGAGAAAATAGTTAAAGTATGAGTCTGTATCCATGCATAAATGGTATATGCTATTTTATGTATGAGTCCGCATTTGGAGTAAAAGCAGTCCATGGTTATAGAGTAGCTTGTGCTACCAAATATTATGTTTTTCTATAAGTCTAAATGTATGGATTTTCAACTGCAACAACCCATATATAACAATTTGATTTGCCTGGGCATTTTGTTTATTTACTTAAAATTAAACCTCTGTCAGCAGCCTATTAAGGGAAAACATGTCCTACCTGGGACCTTTTTACCTTAATGATAATATGCTGTTAAGGTGTCGTTTGCTTATTGCTCTGGGCTTCTCTATTTAAGTATTTTAAGTATATTTTGATAATTTAATAACAAAATCAAAGATATAAGAGTTGGTCTTCTTTCTTTTTTATTGTAATAATTGCGTTGAAAACAAAATTCTGGAGTGCCTGCCGCGGATTTAGGGTAAAGCATTGAACACGCCCCCTAATAACAGTTTCTCACTTCTTACCATTCTCCAAGGGTAAGAAATAGTTGCCTTTGTCGGAAATCTAATATCAACACATTCAGCAAGTTATGAGTCCATTTAGTAGTTAATTCAATTTTTAAGAATTAGTTTATGATAACTAAGAGGGATTGATGTCTTCAGGCTCTTAACGATTCATAATGATAACACACAATAACAAAAGAACCTGAGAATGTTTGAGATTCCAGGAACCTCTGGCTTAAGATGCGACGACATTTAACCTAAAATGCAATTCAGAGAATATTGATAATAGGTATATCTGTTCGAAGACAAAAAAAAAATCGTTCACATATAGGGAAGTTATCATTTCGATTGAAAGTGCTATAAACTAATCACTTACGATTGAAAGTGCTATAAACTAATCACTTATATTACATAAGTGAGCAGAGATATGACGCCCTTGATGATCCCCTAGGGCATAGAACAAATACAAGATAGGATCAAGTATGAACAGATGAGAAACCCTAGCAAAGATGATTATCAATTCAATGAAACCAGTCAAGGTGCCTCAATCACAAGGGAAAAAAAAAAAAACTTTATGTTATACACATCTACACATCCACCAATCCACCATGGGGATTGAACCCGGATCACATCACCGATAATGCGAGTGGCGTCCATGTTTTTTATTAAGGGCAGAAGGCAATCCCTCTTCAGCAGGGGTAGGCAGAGAAGGAAAATTAAGTTTAACTCTCGAATACGGCCACAGTCCAAAAAATAAATAAATGATAGCCTTTCTCTAAGCCTACGCTATGGCACATTCCTTGAAAAATTCCCTACAAAAATTGTAATTATTGAATTTGAAGCTCAGACGGAATTCAAAGCTCCCATGGATTGGATCGATGGTAAAAGTAAAAATCTAAGAATCTTAATTATTATTATTATTACTATGCCAAATTCACAACGCTAATGAACCAATCTCGTCTTAATATAAGTGCGTAATTGACTCTGTTTGTACTTCTAGTAATGTAAATACCATTTTCTTTCTTATTAAAAATATTTCTGTACGACATTGATAGTACCCTTGCGCCTTGATCTGCGCAGAAAATTTTGATCAATGGAAATATGATAACCGGAACTCGAAATCCAGAAAAATTAGAAGTTAAAAAAAAGGCAAATGAGCAAATCCTTTATAGTCTGAACCACATACTGTCTTGAGAAACTTTTACAGGTCTTAAACTTGTTTTAATTTTTTTAAAAGCTTAAATTACAGAATGACCGAGTGGTACTCACAATGTATGTAAGGAAAATACATCAAGATGCGTCCCTTGCACTGATGAAGAAAGCAATAGAACAGAAAATGGAGGCAATCAATCCAAAGATCCAAAACGCCACACACATGGAAAGCCCTGCAACTATATTGCCTCATGCTAGGACAGGAGGCAATATAACAACTATAAGGGCAATATAACAACTATAAGTGCAAATATTAAATATTTGTGGAAAATGATGCACGAGGTCCTAGCATGATTTAGGAAATAAAAGGAATTAAATATTTGTGGAAAATATTTTGGAAAGAAGTATGGGCTTCTTTTGCTTGTGTTGTTGTATTGAATTGATCCATATAGAAATGCATGGTTTGGGAAATGGAAGGAATTAAATATTTGTGGAAAATATTTTAGAAAGAAGTATGGGCTTCTTTTGCATGTGTTGCTATAGTGAAATGAATCTTATAGAAATACATGGGTTGAGCTATGATAGAAAATATTTGTGGAAAATATTTTTGAAAGAAGGGCTTCTTTTGCTTGTGAACTTTATGCATCTATTCATCTAGAAATGCATTCATACTGGCATATGAGTTGTTCTGATCCCTTTCTTTCTAACAAATCACCATGGAGGCCAGAGGAAGAAGATGGCAAATCAAGATGATGGAATTCTCATTTTTGTTTTATGAAACAATGTAAAGGTCTAGATTGAAAAATCACTCTTGGTGAAAGAGGACTTATTGTAATAGAAGCAAAGACTTTTCATTTGTAAATCTAAACCTTTAATTGAATGTTTTTCATGGTGTCATATTGATTATTGATTTTATGGTTTTATCCATGTTGTTGGAACTAATGCTTCATTGTAAAGCTTTTATTAGATTTATTTGCAAGCTTAAGATAAGTTAGTATTTTGCTTCCATGCTAGAAGTTGCTCTTGTTTTAATGGTTGTAGAGAGTGAGAGTGAGAGAGTTATCTTCGGCTAAGGGGGTTTCTTTAAGATGGGCTCTAAAGATATCATTGTCTAAAACTCTTCTTTTCAACTTGGGTTGTTGTGGCGTAGCAACACCTAGTTCCTATGTCCATGAGAAGACAATCACGTGGAGTGATTGATGCTTAGAGACCCATTGTGGAGATGGGGAAGACAAGCATGAAGTTTAAGGTATCACCGCGGAGGTGCAGTTAAACTAGATTAAGGCATTACGCTTGAAAAACCTAGCATAGACTAACTTATGGCTGGAAGAAGGAATTGGCATCCCCTCTCTAAGAACTGAGAAGGGATAATCCTAACGCTAAGGTCAAGAAGTCTACATTCGTGGAGAATACTAGAAATGTGGGGTGGCCTTTTTAAAAGCGTCCTCTATACCGCGGAGGTATACGAGGTAAACCCCAGTTACCTACGAGAGCTTGGCCTCTCCTGTCCACTCGAGTGACATTTGCAACGTCATAGACTCAAAATGTGGGTATGTCTAGTCAATGTATGTATTCCATGGATAATTCTGAGAACTTTAATAAGTTCTTAAAAATAATAATAATAATCTCTCTCAGGTTGGTTAGCATTTGGGGTTTGTTACACCAAGCTTATTCATAATCATAATTTGGAGAAAATTGCCAGAATACACTAGCAACTTTCCATAATCTTGCAAAACCATGCAATAAAGCTTTTATCCTCTTTTTAAGCCACCAGAAAGATAGATTATTGCATATTTTAGTCAATCTTCTGCCTAGATTGATCTTGCTTCATAAGAATCTTGGCCCAAATGATGTTTGACTAATCTGATGGAAGCTCAACAATGTCACTACAAACTACTTCTATACATGCTTTCACTGGATTCTCTAGAGCCTAAATTGTCTTCTATCCATCAGAGTCTACTATTCAATTTGCCCTTGCTTTATAAGGATTATCAAAGTCTCCTTGAAAGCCAAAACCTGGAAAAGAATGTTGCTCAACAGTTAACCCTTCAGGGATTGATGATCACCTTTCCTTAGAAGATTGGATTATTTCGTAATTTTTCTTGCAACTTGATAGTATCCTTGTTGATCCCTTGAGCAAATAGAATATTTCCTCATGTGCATTAATATTCTCCCCATAAAAGATCTAGTCATACCATATTACAAGATATGCTATTAATTTTAGCTTGTAAATTATTTAATCAATAGGTTTTATTGTATTGTTCCATCTATTTTTTTCAATTACCAGTTCATATAAAGATCTAAGATCATTCTTGTCTAATAAGAATGGAATTTGAAACAAGGATCAGCGCATCCAGTTGACTTGACTGCATTAACTCTCTTGATTGTTTATATTTGTGAGTCCATATAAGATGTCAAAGTTATATCCATTGCAACACACCCTTATCTTTAGTGCAATGTCTTTGGAAAAAATTATTTAACTCCTTCCGTTATCCAATATTTTTTGCTTTCTCTTAATGTGCCTTCCTCCATGCACAAAAATACAAACATAAATTGTTTCCACAACAATAAAAAAATTTATTAGTAAAAAATTCATACTAAATTTGCTTGGACCTGTTGGACTAAAATCTGCCATATCTGCGGATAGGAGTTGCGCCCTAGACTTTAGCCAAAGTATAGAATTAAGAGTTGTGCCCTAGACTTTAGCCAAAGTATAGAATTAAGTGAAACAAGATTATTTTATGTTTTAACCTCCAAAGAAGATCAGCTCCTTTAATTGATAGTATTTTAAGGGAAAATGGTTAGAAAAAGGGAAAATGGTTAGAAAATAATTGATAGTATTTTAAGGGAAAATGGTTAGAAAAAGGGAAAATGGTTAGAAAATAGTAAGGGTTAGAGAAAGATATGGAAAAGTGGATGGGATATAGTGTAACAACATTGGATCTCACTAGATAATATGTTATCAAACCAATTACATGATACTTAACAAATCAACTATTATCAACTACAATTACAAGTTCATTCAGCTTTTAACATTCACTTTAATCATTTCAAGGACTCAAACAATTAGCAACCCAATAGGTGATTCTTCGCTTTGACAGAATAGACTTGTGCTGAATGTAACAAAAATAACTTAATGTAATGAACACAATTGCTCTAATCATTCTAAAGATTTCAATTGTTAGTAATCCAATAGACGATCCAAGTAACAGAATTCACTTTAATAAAATATACTAACAATTAAGTGTAACAGAAATGACCAAAACATACATATAAAACCTGCAATCCAACAATAATGGAGGCCAAACAGCTATATCCCTTCATTGATCAGCAACAATATTACAAAGCAATACCAAGCAAAGACTACAAAGCCGACCTTTGTAATGAAGTCTCTCCGCATATTTATAGTTTACAATTTGAGTTTTACAGTGGAATTTTACAGTTGTAAGGCCGCAAGAAGCCAAAATGCTAAGGTGGCAGCTCCAAGCTTCACTTCGCGCGTGAATTTGAATTTAGCCCGTCGATTTATAACTGCCTTTGCAAGTAGCTGCATTATTGAGGTTGTTTTTGTGCCCTGGTGTCATTAATTGGAACTAGTTGGCAAGCACCATGGTAGTTACAAGTCTGAAAATGACGTTGCTTGAATGATTGCACAAAACAAAACAGGGCTCTTCATTTTGCTTGCAGAGCTCTTCTAGAACGAAACCGCGACTTCGGTTTGATGACTTCATCATTGCTTTGTACACCTTTTCTTCTATGTTGTTTTCTTTGTTTGAACGATCCAGCGCTCTAGCTTGGAAGTGGTGACATCATCGGCTTGGGCGGACCAATTTCGTGCATGTTTGCTTTGTTCGCTCACATCCCAGTTTCGTGCATCTTGGACTCCTTTGCACATTTCCAGGCTTAGTTTCAAACATTCTTAAGTCATCGCCAAAGGTCGCCTGGTGTTGAGCATCGTGGCTTCAAGGTCGATCTTCAAAGTTTGACTTACGATCCCAGGCTTCTTTTCCTTTTGGTTGACGTCATCATCTTGGGTAGCCCGGTTTGGCATATTGCGCTCTTCTCTCATTTTTACCTTTCTCTTGCGTGGTCTCGGGCTCTAGCTTGGGCTTGCTGACGTCACAGCCAAAGTTGGCCCGGTTTCAAGCATCGTGGCCTCAGGCTCTAGCTTGGGCTTGCTGACGTCACAGCCAAAGTTGGCCCGGTTTCAAGCATCGTGGCCTCAGGCACTTACTTTTGCGCATTCCTTTGCAGGCAAGACAAGACTTCGCGCTGACGTCAATGATAACATAATCCCGGTTTCAAGCATCGTGGTTTCGCCCAAGTCTTTTGTCTTGATCTCGAATGGGTTTAGAATTTAGATAGTCAATGGATTGGCCAACGCACAATTCCGATGATCTATATTTCCAAAAACTTCAAATTTTCAAATCATTTTTCTTTCTTTCTGTTTAAGACCTGGAGCATATTGTACTTTTAGAAAAAAGTATAATATATTAATAGTTATAGCATATTCTAAGAATTAATATTGTATTTAAGGGAGAACAAAATTCTGGAGATCCTGTTGCAGATTTAGGGTAAAGAATTGTACACACCCTAATAACAGGTTCTCAGTTCTTACCATTCTCCAAGGGTGGGAACTATTTGCCTTTGTTGGATATCTAATATAAACACAGATCACATTGCCTTTATAAGTTCAATTAGTAGTTAATTTACTTTTAAAAATTAGTTTAAGATAAGTTGATAACTAAAAGAGATTGATGTATTCAAATTCTTAATGGTTCATAGTGATAACAGAGTGTTTTAGAAACCAGCAATACTCAACTATAATGCAATTCAGAGAATAGCCATAGTAGGTATATTTGTTTGAAAACAGGAAAACTCATTCAAAGACAGGAAAGTTAGCAATTTGAGTGAACGTGCTATAAATTTAATTTACCACTTATATAACATGACTAAGGAGGGATATGGCACCCTTGACGATCCCCTCTATGTTGGAATATGTGGTGGTTCAGCTTCTTGTGAGGCCACGGCCAACTGTTAACTGTTTGCACTTATAGTTGTTATATTGCCCTTTTGGGGCTATTGCCCTTTTGGGGCCTTGTGAACAAGGTACGTTAACTGTTTGCACTTTATAGTTGTTATATTGCCCTTTTGGGGCCTTGTGAACCTTGAAAAAGGTATTATTCCTAAGGATCGGACTCATAACTTTGAGCTAAAGGCATCATGTTTTTGAATATAAATACCCCTTCTCACCAATCATTTCATAATCATTTCATAATAGGAGTGTAATTTTTTTTCCAAGATCTTTTTGGTGTGTAATTTTTTTCCAAGATCTTTTTTGGTGTCTACGAACACCCCATCATATTCTGTGTTGTATAATTTTTTATACTCTTTGAGTGCAGATGTGTTGTATAATTTTTTATACTCTTTGAGTGCAGATGTGTTGTATAATTTTTATACTCTTTGAGTGAAGATTTTTTTTGTGTCTATGAACACCATCATATTGTTCATATTCTGTGTTCTACGTGCTGTGTTTTTTTTTTTAAGAAATACTAAGTAATAATTGATTCCATTCGTTCCTGTGAAATATGACAGTCTGGCATAGAACAAATAAATACTAGAACAAATACAAAATAGGATCAAGTATGAACAGATGAGAAATCTTATGGCTTATGGCAAACTAACAGTGTCCAATTATGTTCTATAGATGTGCTCTTGGTTGTGAAGCTTGACATCCGACTCTTTGTTAAAAGAGCATTTATTCTAATTTAATTAAGAAAAAAAATGTGCTTAAATATAATATATTTTATGATTTGATATGGTGAGATATGGCTTAGATTCATGTGCTTCGTAAACGAAGCAACCTCAAAAATGTTCTTGTTAATAATAATAAGTTGAAACTCGAAACCATGGTAAATACCAAATTGAGTAAAATGCCGCCGAAGTTAGAGGTTTAAATTTGACTATTTTCCTCTCATCTAGGTTTGCAGGTGTGAGTGCAGCCTAGCTTCAGATGTGAAGGTGTCCTCACTTCTCTCCTCTTTAATGTGGCTATACATTAAACTTCTTATGCTTGCAGGAACATCACATCAAGAACATTTGCTTTTCACCAACATATGAAATATATAGGTGTATGTGTGTGTAGGCATTAAGAGAGTTCATGATCTGAGCTCAAATCACATTAAGAGAGGAAGATTTATCATGAGAAACTATCTTTTGATAACCTCCAACTATTATGCTTTTCATCGCATGACTGCAGCATATATAAACCAATGTATCTTGGTATACTATCAGCACATGTGCATTAATCCCATTTCATATGGATGTGCATTCTTGAGTACAATTTCTATTCACACTGGTATTTATTTGTTATCAACTATGCTATGGAATTGGAGGTTTCTTATCTGGATTCAAGTTAAGCAACAGGAATTTCAGAAGTAATGGCCGCCCAACAAGAGAAAATTTATCTCCTAAAGAATCTCACTTAAATTCTGATCAATACTTCTGAAATCTTGTAGATTCCATATCAATTGCTGCACAAGAGTACAGAACCTGAACAACATCAGTTATAATGTTATTTGATAAATAAACAATCTTTGCATGGTATCATCCTTACGAGTCCCCAATCTCAAATGCAGAACTGCAGAGGGAAGGACCCTGTGTTGCTGAATTGAGCTACAGTTCAAGATATATCCCATGTTTAAAAGACAAAGATGGTTTGACAATTTGTAAATATACAACAGGCCTTTCACAAATGTTCTCTAGATAAACTAGTTAAACCTAGATAATTTAAATTTAGGTGCATAAAGATGACATGTCTTCAGGACACTGCTCTCTTAACAACCACGAAAAAAGACCGATCAAATGTTTGTTAAGTTCCACCATGTAAATCACTAGTAGTGCTACATTGGATGACACTAAGTCAACAAGCCAATGAAGACCATGCATGTGAGTGAACTCTGTGCAAGCAGCAAGCCAGTGGATAGAGTAGGCATGCATCAACCCCCGTGGCACACCATATGAACATAATATTTGGCTACTTTTTCCAGCTTCATGCAGTCATCAATGTATAGTGACCGTTCAGCTTTTGTAACTGTCAACCTCATAACTAAATCTTGAAAATTGCGTAGCAGCCGCAGGCATCTAGCATAATGACAACCATCAAAGTCATGAACTGATCCATAATCTTTTTGATACAATGTAACAAATAAAGCATTGGAAGAATGTAATAGAGAAAATAGTTAAAGTATGAGTCTGTATCCATGCATAAATGGTATATGCTATTTTATGTATGAGTCCGCATTTGGAGTAAAAGCAGTCCATGGTTATAGAGTAGCTTGTGCTACCAAATATTATGTTTTTCTATAAGTCTAAATGTATGGATTTTCAACTGCAACAACCCATATATAACAATTTGATTTGCCTGGGCATTTTGTTTATTTACTTAAAATTAAACCTCTGTCAGCAGCCTATTAAGGGAAAACATGTCCTACCTGGGACCTTTTTACCTTAATGATAATATGCTGTTAAGGTGTCGTTTGCTTATTGCTCTGGGCTTCTCTATTTAAGTATTTTAAGTATATTTTGATAATTTAATAACAAAATCAAAGATATAAGAGTTGGTCTTCTTTCTTTTTTATTGTAATAATTGCGTTGAAAACAAAATTCTGGAGTGCCTGCCGCGGATTTAGGGTAAAGCATTGAACACGCCCCCTAATAACAGTTTCTCACTTCTTACCATTCTCCAAGGGTAAGAAATAGTTGCCTTTGTCGGAAATCTAATATCAACACATTCAGCAAGTTATGAGTCCATTTAGTAGTTAATTCAATTTTTAAGAATTAGTTTATGATAACTAAGAGGGATTGATGTCTTCAGGCTCTTAACGATTCATAATGATAACACACAATAACAAAAGAACCTGAGAATGTTTGAGATTCCAGGAACCTCTGGCTTAAGATGCGACGACATTTAACCTAAAATGCAATTCAGAGAATATTGATAATAGGTATATCTGTTCGAAGACAAAAAAAAAATCGTTCACATATAGGGAAGTTATCATTTCGATTGAAAGTGCTATAAACTAATCACTTACGATTGAAAGTGCTATAAACTAATCACTTATATTACATAAGTGAGCAGAGATATGACGCCCTTGATGATCCCCTAGGGCATAGAACAAATACAAGATAGGATCAAGTATGAACAGATGAGAAACCCTAGCAAAGATGATTATCAATTCAATGAAACCAGTCAAGGTGCCTCAATCACAAGGGAAAAAAAAAAAAACTTTATGTTATACACATCTACACATCCACCAATCCACCATGGGGATTGAACCCGGATCACATCACCGATAATGCGAGTGGCGTCCATGTTTTTTATTAAGGGCAGAAGGCAATCCCTCTTCAGCAGGGGTAGGCAGAGAAGGAAAATTAAGTTTAACTCTCGAATACGGCCACAGTCCAAAAAATAAATAAATGATAGCCTTTCTCTAAGCCTACGCTATGGCACATTCCTTGAAAAATTCCCTACAAAAATTGTAATTATTGAATTTGAAGCTCAGACGGAATTCAAAGCTCCCATGGATTGGATCGATGGTAAAAGTAAAAATCTAAGAATCTTAATTATTATTATTATTACTATGCCAAATTCACAACGCTAATGAACCAATCTCGTCTTAATATAAGTGCGTAATTGACTCTGTTTGTACTTCTAGTAATGTAAATACCATTTTCTTTCTTATTAAAAATATTTCTGTACGACATTGATAGTACCCTTGCGCCTTGATCTGCGCAGAAAATTTTGATCAATGGAAATATGATAACCGGAACTCGAAATCCAGAAAAATTAGAAGTTAAAAAAAAGGCAAATGAGCAAATCCTTTATAGTCTGAACCACATACTGTCTTGAGAAACTTTTACAGGTCTTAAACTTGTTTTAATTTTTTTAAAAGCTTAAATTACAGAATGACCGAGTGGTACTCACAATGTATGTAAGGAAAATACATCAAGATGCGTCCCTTGCACTGATGAAGAAAGCAATAGAACAGAAAATGGAGGCAATCAATCCAAAGATCCAAAACGCCACACACATGGAAAGCCCTGCAACTATCATATCTAACCCTGTCTGCACTGCGCCTGCGCCGCCCAACATCTTCTTCAATTTACTTTAGTTCAGATCAAATTAGGCGAGCGAAGCAGCCTTTATCCTCCATCACCATGGCACGGAGATTTTCTGATTACTGAATAGGCGAGCGAAGCAATCTGTGTCTTCCATCACCATGGCACGGAGATTTTCTGATTACTGAATGGCACCCCTGCCTTCTTCATTGAGCATGACACGCGTTCCGCATGCTTTTGCCAAGTTCATTGCTCCCATAAAACACAACACGTGACATAACAGCAAACATAAACATAGCTTCCTGGCTTTGTTCCTAAGTTCCCGCATTCAAGTTTGTACTGCAGTTCCTCAAGGATAATTTTTTTAATAAGTTTAAAATAAAAAATAAAACCAATGAAGTTCCCCAAGGAAATTAGGTAATATATTAAAATTAATATATATAGTCCAAGGGGACAACGGTTTTTGGTTCTTCTTCGGGAGGGCCAAGATTCAAACCGCGGTGTGGGCAAGTGTCTGAAGGGGTGGTTGTGTGTTAAATTCCTTATTGATAAGTATAGCCCTCGTTTTAAGAAGGGTCATGGTTAAGAGGAACCTCTTCAGCCTTATGCGTTGGTCATAGGGGTTTCTCACATTAACCAAATCACAGTCGAAAATTTATGCAGTGGCATAGTTATTAAACCATAATTATCAAACAAAGAGTTATTTATGTAATAAAAGCTAGGTGGTGAATCACGGTTTAAGGGCTTCCCTATCTAGAAGGTGGATCTCAAGTGTCCAATAGAAGATCAAAGCCAAAGTTGATACCTTTGTTAGTTGGTTCATTTGTTTGGATGTCTTTTACATGCCTCCATAAGGAGGTGGAGTCAAGAAAACTTGTCATTGTCGTATCATCCCTAGGCTCCTCAATTAAAGGGTTGAGAGGACAAGGTGGTGAACGATTCTAGTCCAAAAAGGATCTTGCAAAGCTTGATTGTGGTGATGATTGCACCCTTGAGACCGGTTCTTGCAAGGAGGAAAGGTTGGCAAGACGTAAGTCAGTGTGCATGGGGTGTTAACCCAATGGTCTATAAGAGTCTGTAAATGAGCTGCCTCTAACGTTACTTTGATAACTTGTACCTAGAACTGCAAAAGCACATTAAAACAAATTTTAGCTTTAATAGTCAATGACAAATGGGTGTCAACAAATGCTCTAGAAAAAATAGTTGTCTTTTTATCTTTCTAAACTGTTGGTTAACTAAAAGTCCAATATTGAATATGTTCGCATTCCAAAATAGCTAGGGTTTAATGGTTTCATCGGCTTTCTAAATGCTTTTGACCACAAAGATGCCCTGGATTTGGACAGACACCTTGAGAGTGAGTATGGTTTGGAGGCCAAGCTCCTTCCAAGCCTATCGACCATATGGAGTGCCTAAAGCAATGTAGTGACGAAGCAAAAATTTTTAGGCTTTGATGCCTTTCAAGGCTCAAAGGACTCATTTTGCACAAAGGGTAAACCCTTGGCGATGGATGTCCGAGAGTCCAAAACCGAAGACAACAAAATTCCCATGTGACATGATGAAAGACTTTCCCTTGCTTGGAGGAATCCCATAAAAATTCTTTAAGAAGTTTTTCAAGCTTTTGGTAGGAAGCTTTGGAGGGAGCCCAACAAGAGGAGTAGTACACATGGGTTGCAACAAGCACCTTGGAGCAAACTTGGAATTTGCTTGCTAAAGATAGCAATTTTGAAATTCATTGTTGTAACTTCTTCTCAACTCTAGTAATTACAAATTGCCAAAGATTAGAGGAAGAAGATTGAAAGGCAAAGGGGATTTTGATAAACCTAAACATTTCACCATGGTCAATCCATTTCCAACCAAATGTATTAAGCCAGGAAGGCTTGGGGAGGAAGATTGATGAAAACACTATGTCTTTTGCCGTTAAATTCTAGAACTAGATGCTAGGCAAAATATATCCAAGCATTGTAATGCTTGTTTGGTGTTAGTATCTTCCTCCAATAGAGTGAGGAAGAAGTCATATATAAAGTGGTCATTAACTAGCTGCTAAGTAGTGTGGGGAAGGGAGATGCCCTTAACCCGACCTTGAGAAATTGTGTGGGCAAGTAAATACCCAAATCCCTTAGTAGCCAACACATAAAGTGTTGGAGCAAGTGGATAACCTTGTTGAATAGATTGAAAGAGACCAAAGGAGGAGGATTGTTTACCATTTATGTTCAAACAAGCAAAGGCATCTGCAAAAAACATCTTGACAGAGAGAATGAAGGTTGGCCAAGAGCCTAAATCCCGTGACATTAAATTGATGAAAGGCCATTTGATACGATCATAAGATTTGACAAAATCAATTTTAATAAATAGGATTTTTTGCTGAGAGGTTCAAGCCCATTCCATATGTTCCCACACAATAATTATGTTATTTAGAATATACCTGCTTTTGATGAATCCTAACTATTCAGGACAAACAATTAAAACAAGCAAGTTTTGCAAATAGAACGCTAAAGCCTTAGTGATGATTTTGTAAGAAACATTCACCAATTCACGGTAATAGGCCTCCAATTACCTGCTTTTGAAGAATTTAATAGTACCCTTGTTGATGAGATTGCTTGACATATTAGTATGGAATGCTTCCAAATAAACTTGAAATAAATCTTGACCAACAGTGCCCAATAAGGATTTGTAAAATATGTAGGGGAAGCCAGCACAACCAGAGGCTTTATCATTGGCCATGGAGAATACGACATCCCACAAATCATCTTTAGTGAGTAGTTGGTCACATAAGGCCCATTATGAAGTGGATATCCTATAGGGGTGTTGGAAGTATTACATTATTTGGTACCTTGCAATAATATTGCAAGTACCATATAAATAGTTTAGTTTAGAGTGTGATTAATATTTGAGTATATAGTAGGTGTCATGTAAGTAAGCATGTAGTTATGTAAGTGAGATGTCATGCAAGTATGGAATTATGTAAAATTTTATCTTTTAGTATGTACAATCATTAGTCTTTGGTCCTTATGTGGATATGTAGAATCGGTAGTAGATTTATTATTATGTGGTATTTCTCCCATGAGAAACATGAAGTGTTAGATCTCTTGTGTGTGTGAGGAGATAAAAATTTTATGTAAGTAGAAAGGTCAAGGGTTGTGAATGTGAAGAGTCTCATATCCATGTGTGTATATATTGAAGATAAAGCATTGTAATATATTTTCGATTTAATAAGCTTTACGATACATTGTATGTGTATTGTTGAAGTGGATATATTTCTCAATAATATTTATAATGAGTTATTATTCATTGTTATTATCATGAACTGAATATATTGTGTGTATATATTGTCTTGATATATTGGAATATCCTATGAGGAAAGTATTGAGTTGCTAACAGTGGTATCAAAGCCATGTTTGAGAGAAGTCCAAGGTTGAGAGGAGTTAAGCTTGTGAGTAGCCATGTGAAAAGGATTGAAAATCCAACTAACTTCATATTATTTACAAACTCATTATATAGGCTCTAATGGCCCAAAATACATAACCAAACCCATCAAATCATGGATTTGATCCAATATGCTTAACCATAAGCTACAAAAGTGCAAAGGAGAATGCACGTAACTTCTAAGTTAAGAGGAAAGGAATAATGCTAACTATAAGATCCATTTTAGCTATCTTGAAGTACACACTTCCTACTTTGAGTTCACACTTCCTAACTAACACTCCTAAATGACAACTAGAAGATAACTAGTGCCCACAAGTGCATGTGAGAAGGAGACTCACTTACAATATTAATTTGCAAGAAATAAACTATGCAAACCTAGCTAGGAACTACTAGAGGGGTCATATGAGTGATCAAACATCAATCCTCATCATGCCTCCCCACAATAGAAGCATTGGCCTCCAATGCTTTCGAAGAGTAGGAAAGTCACGGGACATTTGATGAAAAGAAATCCAACGAGCCTAATGTGGTAGCTGTCCTCGTCGAGCCACAAGATATGAGGTGGTAGACCCCTGGCGAGTCTGTCGAGTCTTTGTGTCATAGATCTGATCGGAATCCAATGGTAACCGAGAATCAGGAACCACGTCCACAGGATGACTGATAGTTGGTGCGGTCTCCAATGTAGAGTCAAAGTACAACTTCAAAAGATCTACATTGACGACGTCATGAATTCCCAAGTGTGCGGGAAGATCAAGGCGAAAAGCATTCTCGGACACCTGTTGAAGAATAGTATAAGGCCCATAGCGAATCGGTTTGATTTTACTATGAGTCTTATCAAGAAAACGTCGCTTTTCAAGATGCAACCAAACTTTGTCACCAACCTGAAATGGATGAGGAATTCGATGTCGATCCATGGCCTTTTTCTGTTGCTGTTGTGTCTTTTGCAAAATCTCAATCACCTTTGATTGAAGATTGTGCAAGTGCTGAATAAATGAGTGTGCCTTGTCTTGCTCCTTCTGAAGATGTGAAGTGACAGGAGAAGGCAAAGACAAAGGTAACTCATAAGGTGCCAAGGGCTGAAATCCCATACAAACCTCAAAAGGTGAGTGACCTGTAGAAGAATGTAGGGCCCTATTGTAGGCATGTTCAATATGAGTGAGACTCAAGTCCCACTTTGCTGGTGAAGCGTGATGATAGATTCGTAAACTTTGCACAAGGGTACGGTTTACCACTTCAGTCTGCCCATCCGATCATGGATGATAGGCGATGGAAAAGTTAAGGGAAACTCCCAAAATTTTCCACAAAGAATGCCAAAAGTGACCCACAAAGCGTGAATCACGATCCGATATAATGCTGGTAGGTAGACCAAAGGAACGCCAAATGCTGTCAAAGAACAATTGGGCTAAGTCTGTTGCAGAACTTGTCTTGCGGCATGGAATAAACTTAGCCATCTTATTGAATCTGTCAACCACCACGAACACACAATCATGTTGTCGCACTGTCATGGGAAAACCACTAACCAAATCCATGGAAATGCTTTCCCAAGGATGGGAAGGAATGGGCAAAGGCATGCCTAAGCCAAACTTCCTGTTAGCTGGTTTTGAGCGACAACAAACTGCACACTGTTTGAGAAATCTCAACACATCCCTCTCGCATTTTAGGCCAGTAGAAAAATCTTTGCAAGTGATGAAGTGTTTTGTGCTTCCCAAAGTGACCACCATAAAGTGTAGAATGAGCTTCCTTAAGAAGTGACACTCTAGGCTCACAAGGAACACAAACCTTGTCCAATTTGTAAAGAAGTCCTTCTTTGATGTAGAAATCTTGGAAAGGACGCAAATTGGAAGAAGAAGGCTTACTCACTTGCTCAAATATTTTCCCAAAATCAGGATCCTGTGAATACTGATTAGGCCAAGTCTGAAATCCCAAGTGTGAAGTGGACATAACTGTTAAGGCAAGAGCGGCAGGAGGCCTACTCAAACAATCAACAACAGTATTACTCTTCCCCTTTTTGTACTTGATCACCAAGTGAAATTGTTGGAGGTAAGAGGCCCACTTCATATGTCTTGATTCTTCAATTTTACTTTGAGATTGTAAAAACTTGAGAGGCATATGATCGGTGTGTACTACTGTATCTTTTCCCAAAAGATAATGTCTCCAGTACTTGATAGCTTGAACTAATGCATACAACTCCTTGTCATATGTAGAATAGTTCAACTTAGCAGCAGAAAAAGTTTCTGAATGATAAGCAACTGGATGACCATTCTGTTTGAGCACAACTCCTAAGGCAACTTTAGAGGCATCCGTTTCAATCTCAAAAGGTTGAGAGAGGTCGGTTAAAGTTAACACAGGTGTTGTACAAAGTTTCTTTTTGAGTTTCTCAAAGGCAATCTCTTGGCTTTTCTCCCAATGAAATGGAACTTTAGACTTAGTGAGATAATGCAATGGAGTGGCAAGAGTGGAATATTGAGGAATGAACTTGCGATAAAAATTCGCAAGTCCTAGGAAACTCCTTAACTCAGTGAGAGTTGAAGGAGGGGACCACTTAAGTAAAACATCAACTTTTGTGGGATCTACCTGAATTCCACTTTCACTAATCACATAACCAAGGTAAGAAACTGAAGTATTGCCAAAAGAACACTTGGAAGAATTGGCATATAATTGATTCTTCGCAAGAAGATCAAGTGTATGATGGATATGCCTAAGGTGTTCCTCCCAAGTTTTTGAGAATATCAATATATCATCAAGATATATTATTACAAATTTGTCAAGTACATCATGAAATACATCATTCATCAACCTCATGAAGGTTGCAGGAGCATTAGTAAGACCGAAGGGCATGACCAACCATTCAAAGAGGCCCATCTTCGTCTTAAAAGTTGTCTTCCATGTATCCTCGGCTTGGATACGCACTTGATGATATCCACTTTTGAGATCTATTTTTGAAAAGAACTTAGCTCCTTGGAGCTGATCTAATAAATCATCAATGCGTGGTAGTGGATATCTATTCTTTATAGAAATTCTGTTCAAAGCACGAAAATCAATGCACAATCTCCAAGTGCCATATTTTTTAAGAACCAACAAAATAGGTGAGGCACAAGCATAAGTACTTTCCTTAATGAAACCCTTAGACAACAAATCTTCTATTTGCCTTTTTATTTCTTCATTTTGCAAAATAGATTGTCTATACATGGGAGCATTAGGTAGTGAAGAACCAGGAATGATTTCAATGTTGTGATTAATTGTGCGAATTGGAGGAAGAGACTTTGGCTCCTGAAATATGTGTGAGTAATTTTGCAATATTTTATCCATTGAAGAGTGTTGCTTTGGAATGGATGTGGATGTAGGAGTATTTTGAGAGCGAATGAAAATTAGAGCAACGTCACCACCTTTTTTAATTACTCTTTTTGTTTGCTTGGAATTTAGAATGATGTTAGGAGTGTTGGTGCTTTTAATGAGAAAGACCTGACCATATTTTTGAAGTGTGTAGGTTCTTTTGAAAGCATCATAAACAACTCTCCTATCATACTGAAAAGGTTGTCCAAGCAAAATCCCACAACAATCCATAGGAGTCACATCACAAGTGACTTGATCTATGAAATGTGGGCCAAGTGCAAATTTTAATGTGCAAGTGTGAGTGATTTCTCGAGCCCCTTCCACTATCCTTCCAACCCAAAGAATAAGGTTGAGGATGAGGCTCCATAGGTAACTTCAATCGCTCGACAATGGACCTCGCAATTAGATTTTTCTGCGAGCCATTATCCACTATACAATCTATTGCAAAATTATGGAGCAAATGAGCTCGAGTGATGAACAAAGCATCACGAGCGCCCCTGATGAACTTACATTTACCAAGGTAACCTCATTGAGCTTACCTCGTAATTTCGTGTATACTCTACTTTCTCCTACTGACTCAAGGGGACCTTTGGAAGCATCCTCCTCTTGAGTAGTGATGACTAAACTTTTCTTCTTAAGCTTAAAACAATCAGCTTTTTCATGACCTTTCTTCTTACAATAGTTACAAAACTTTTTTAGAAGAAGAAGGTTTGGAAGAAGAAGAAGAAGAAGGAGTAGAAGCGGAAGGAGAAGGAGAAGAAGGAGATGGAGAAGAAACATTCTTCTTTTGAGCAAAATTCTTCTTTTGTGAGAAAGAACTATTCCCTTTTGATGAGTTTGCAACCACTTGAGTAGCAGGTGCGTGGAATGCCTGCGAATGCGCCTTGAACTTGTCCTCCGCAAGTTGCGCCTGGTTGAAAACTGAATCCAATGTTTCCATAGAAACAAACATAATTTCCCTGTACAAATGTTCCAACAAACCACTTTGAAATTTGAGAATCAAAGCTTTAATATCTTCCTCCACATTCAAAAGTATCCTGTACCTGTTGAATTGAAAGATATATTCCTGCACAGTCATATTAGTACCTTGTCGAAATCGAAACCACTTAATGACCAATTCCTTAGAATAATTGGAAGGATAAAAATTGGTCTTAAGACAATCTACAAGCTCATCCCATGAGGTGAGTTCATCATGACCTCTTTTTCTTTCAACAAGTACTTTAGCTAAACCAGAAAGTTTTAGCTTAGCATATGGAACCATATCCTCATCTGAAAGCTGAGTGTAAGAAAACCAAGAACTCATGTCAAGAATCCAACTATTCAAGACTTCAGGGTTTCGGGATCCATCATAAAGTGGTACTTCACAACGAACTCTCAGGCGAGAATCATGAGCAGAAGTTGAAGCATTATGGAGAGAAATATCATTTACCTTCATTGCAAGGTTACCAAGAACTTCTGCCATGGTAGTATCATTAGCTTTATCTGCTAAAGCATTTACAACATGTGCAAGTTCTGCCACTTGGGCAGCCAAGTCAGAAGCCATGTGAGACCGGGTATAAGCCAGGAGTAAAAGGAAAAAGCACTGAAAATCAAGGTAAAAATTGGAAATTCCTTGTTACAATGTTGTGCCCTGAAAAATACTCCTAAGGCTCAAAATTTAAAAATTTAAACTAACCTAAGGTTTACAATTTATATTTTATTAATTTAAAAATAACTTAATTAAAAATTAAATTTTAATTAATCAAAGATTAATTAATTTAATTAAGTTATTAAAAATTAAATTAATAAAAAATAAAAATTACATGCATAACCTTAGAATAGTAAATTTAAAAAAATTACAATTTTTACCCTCAGTAAACTGAACTCCACTTGTTTGCATGAATTTTAACTTGTTGCATGTTTCCCGAGGCCAATTTCAAAGACAAAAATATATACAACATACTGCTGCATCGGCACAACACTCCTTGCAGTGTGAACCCTACATCCCTGTCTCACAATTGCACGACATCGACCGTTGTCTCCATCGTACTCGACAGCTGTCAGCACGACACGCCGACAGTCGCACGTTGCTGCATCGTCAGCGACAACGATGGCCCAGAAAGACTACCGTGTGCGATCTAACGCACACGAAGGTGGTCGTCGCGTGCTATCGAAGATGCATCGATGCTGCCGAAAGCCGAACTCTAGCTCAATGAGCCCCTTCGGCTTAAATTTTTTTTTTTTTACAATAAAATTAAAATTAATATATCAAAATAATATATTAATTTAAAATTAAGTTTGCTAAAAAAAATGAAATTTTAAATTAACCAGAAGGTTAATTTAACAACATGAAAAACTTAAATTTTTACAAATATTAGCAATTTTTGAAGGTAAATTACCTTCAAATTTTCCTAACAAATTGCTAATTGTCTATCATATCACCAAGACCCCTTCAGTAGCTCTCCTTTCAAGATCCAGTCGACACACGACCAACGTTTGAAAGGCAACCAGGACCCAAGTCGACACACGACCTGGTGTAGATGCTCCTCAGTCTTCAAGACTCCTCAATGGCAGAAACCTCAGGAACAAAAGGCTCCCTAATTCGCATTTCACCGTAGGAGAAATCCAAACCTGCCAAAGGATTTTTGTAAGACAGAAATCGGGGTAAACTTCTCCTATACTTCTTGAGCATACGGAGAAAGTTGGAACGAGGATTTTGACGCCTAAGGAACTTCCTTCTGCGAATGGTTTTCAAGCTCCCCTTGAGCTTGAACCGAGTCCTCAATGAGAAAGAATTTCTCATAAAAAATAATCTATCTCCTACCCTCTCACCTCACAAGCCCTAGTGCAAACTTGAACTAGGCTCTGATACCAATGAAAAGGATTGAAAATCCAACTAACTTCATATTATTTACAAACTCATTATATAGGCTCTAATGGCCCAAAATACATAACCAAACCCATCAAATCATGGATTTGATCCAATATGCTTAACCATAAGCTACAAAAGTGCAAAGGAGAATGCACGTAACTTCTAAGTTAAGAGGAAAGGAATAATGCTAACTATAAGATCCATTTTAGCTATCTTGAAGTACACACTTCCTACTTTGAGTTCACACTTCCTAACTAACACTCCTAAATGACAACTAGAAGATAACTAGTGCCCACAAGTGCATGTGAGAAGGAGACTCACTTACAATATTAATTTGCAAGAAATAAACTATGCAAACCTAGCTAGGAACTACTAGAGGGGTCATATGAGTGATCAACTAATATCTTTAAAAAAATGACACAAGAAGCATCATCATTTTTTTAAAATAGAAGTGCGCTCAGATTTGTTCATGTGAAGAAAATGAAGGCTGGACAACTTACTTTCTAGATTCAAAGCATGCAAAAGTATAATTTGGGAAATTGGTTTCTTGTTTTTTATGGAGAATGAAGAGGAACGTTTGGACTTCTCAGAGGACCCCTTTGAGGGGCAACGCATATTTTCAACTCCAAGGGCCAAGGGTCCCATTTTTGGACAAGATTTAGAAGTTGAGAACTGGGGGTCCTTGGGTTTTTGAGTGACCAGAATAATACTGCAGGTTATCAAACTTTAGTGGACAGAGGAGAGTCTATGTCAAAAGGTTCAGATCAAGTCAGTTGTCCTATTGACTGCTCACTCTCAGGTGTCTCAGAACACTCTACTCAAGTGATGGGTCTAATGAATGAGCAAGCATTTCATTGCAGGGAAGAAAAACTTGAGCAGGCTCCAAACAATCCAAACTCACTTTGTCTGATAGAGTTTCCTTTGTTTGGTTCTGGTTTTATTGGTAAAAGTCTTGATTTAGAGGCCCTAAGTGGAGTGGGTCCAAACTTACAATCAGCATAGTCTACAACTCTAGTTACTAAAGTGCGTAAGGCACATAAAGTGGTTAAAAAGAGAAGGTCAAAGATCAGAATGGTACTTGGGGAAGACTTGAGGATGGAACAAGTTTTGGAGTTTTCAGGGAAGGCCCTTATTGGAAAGTTTCATGGACGTCAAATAGTTGATAATACACTAAATGAGTGGTTGCAGAAGGTATGGGTCCCAATCTTAGGATATGGGCCAATTTTTCACTTACTTGCCAGAGGATGGATAGGTTTCCTTTTTTGATCTGAGGAAGATGCACAAAAAATTTGGGAGGTAATTGGTATTGGGGGTCTTCTTTTTTGGCTTTGAAGGCTTGGATGACTTGCTTTGATCCTAGGACTGAAGTTGCTAGGAGAATCCCGATCTGGGTAAAACTTCCAGGTCTACCAATGGAGTTATGGTCAGAAAGAGCTTTGAAAGAGATTGGAGATTCATTAGGTAAAACCTTGGATATAGATATTTCTTTCAAATCTAGTGTTTTTTGGTCTGTAGCTCGGGTTTTGGTTGAGATGGATATCAGTGAAGGCTTACCGGACTGTATGGAGATAGTTGTGGGGAATACAATTCATACTCAAATCTTGGATTATTTGAAGATTCCTTTTAGATGTGTTCATTGTCATGTTTATGGACATATTGCTAAGGAATGTTCTCAAGCTTTCACATAGAAAGTATGGAGGAGAAAACAAATGACTAGTGGGGATTTCAAGTCAGCTAACAACAATCAAGAGATACCTATTTTTCAGAGCTCAATAGTGCTCCCTGATTTGGCACAAACAAGCAAAAAGAATGTTGTTGAACCTAGAACCAAAACTCTAGAGAAGGAGGAAGAAATTTTGGGCCTAGCTTTATCTTCATTTCACTGTTCACAAGTTGTTAGAGAAGGAGACAGAGTCATAAAGAAAACTATGAAAGGATTGGAACCCAATACTATTAAGTTTGTTGGTCAGACATCTAAGCCTTATGACAATTACTATCCAATACATGAGAATAATATGGACTTAGGTAATAAAGAACTTTGTACACTTCCTTATGAATCTTCGAAGAGAAGTCCCAAGGACAAGGAATTTTCTAAGATTTTGGACAATGGATGGTAACCTCAAACATATTGAATAGGGATTGTGATCCAAATATTTCTACTATTGGGGGAAGTCTTTGTGACCTATCAGGTGAATCTTCTAGGGAGGTATCTATTTTAAGGGATGGTTTGGAGATAGGTTCCTCTTGTAGATATTTGTTACATTCTAGGAAAAGGGAATCTGAGCTGAGAACTTGTGCAGTTGTTGGAAGGTTAGGGTTAGGTCTGGACCATATAAAGGAATCTTCCACTACTTCAGTAGGTAGGAAATCATTTTTATTTCATGCACAGGAGAAGGCTTTGAGGGAAATTCAACAAGGTAAACAAAAATCTATCAAAGGGGTCCTTAGAGTGGGATAAAACCCCTCTAAGATGTTTAAATGATCTTGTTATCCCTTAATATCCGAGGTCTTGGTAGTCCCTCTAAAAGACTTGCCTTAGCTAGGATGGTGGAAATTCATAATCTGGATGTTATCCTTCTACAAGAAACCATGGGGGCAAGTACAAAAGTCATTGAAGGGTTAAGTAAATTGCTTAGGGACTAGGAGTTCTTGGCTCTAGATGCTACCAAAAATTTAGGGGGTGTTTTGATTGGTTGGAAGAACTCAATATCCTTAATTAATTCTTCCTTTATGGTTTTAGGCTTGTGGATAGAATTATTTTTTAAAGACTTGGGTTTGAGGTTATCAATTATTAATTGTTATGGTCCCTATGAAGATAGGTAGGTCTTCTAGGATGATTTTTTCTCCCAAAGGTGTGTTAGGGATGAAAGAGTTATCATTGGTGGGGACTTAAATTTTACTATGAATAGAAGTGAGGTATGGGGAGAATCTGCAAGACTTGATAGACTTGCAGATTACTTCAAGCATAAGATTGAAGAAGTTGGTTTAATTGATTTGGAACCAATAAAATTAATGCCTACATGGAGAAATAATAGAGTTGGGGAAGTTAGGATCTCAAAGAGGTTGGATAAATTTTTGATCTCAGAGACATTATACAATGAAATAGATAGAAAATGGTCATGGGTTGAGACTGGAGGTGGCTCAGATCATTCTCCCATACTTCTTCAATTAGAAATTCAAGAGGCAAAACCTACCAGTCCTTTTAAGCTCAATCCAATTTGGTTGGAGGAAGAAGATTTTCAACAACTGATTAAAAAAGAATGGATTGGTTATGACCAAAGTTCCAAGTCATCAACGAGTTTTCAATTTGTTGTTACTTTAAAAAAATTAAAAGGAGTTGTGTCATCTTGGATTGCAGTTAAAAAGGAGAGTATGGATAGAGATCTTAAGTTGGTGGAGAAGGAAATTTTAGAAATTCATAAAAAGAATGAGGTTGGTTTGTTTAAAGAGGAGGAGAAAACAAGACTGTTTGAACTAGAAATTAAGAAGAACAAATTCTTGGAGTGGAGGGAAGTTGAATGGAGAATGAAAAGTAGAGTTGTATGGTTAAAAAAGGGATGAAAATACTAAGTTTTTTCATAATTTTTCTAATCACAGGAAGAAGGTTAACACTATCTGGGAGATGCAGAATGAAGAAGGGGTTCTCATTAGGAGTTTTTTGAGTTAGCAGATTTGGGAGTAAAACATTTTCAAACAATCTATAAAGAACTTGATAGAGTCAATATTGGGGAAATTTTAAAGTTAACTACTTTCTTCCCTAGTTTTGTGATAGAGGAGGACAATAAGTTACTTATGAAGGAGGTCACAAAGGAAGAACTGAAAGTTATCCTGACTTATTTCAAAAAGGATAAAAGTCCAGGGCCTGATGGATGGCCTATGGAGTTTTTCCTAGTTTTCTATGATCTAGTTGAGGAGGATCTTCTCAGAGTAATGGAGGAAGTTAGGTTGAGTGGTCAGGTTTTGGGGGCTTTTAACTCCACTTTTTAGCTTTGATTCCAAAAAGGAGAAGCCTAAAACATTTGATGAATTTAGACCTATTTCATTGTGTAATTGTATCTATAAAATCATTGCAAAGATTTTGGTTATTAGATTGAAGAAGATTTTCTCTAAAGTTATTTCCCAGGAGCAATTTGGGTTTTTAGCAGGTAGACAAATTTTTGAAGCCATAGGAGCTGCACAAGAGGGCCTTCACTCTATTAAAACTAAAAATCTTCCTACAATGGTCCTTAAACTAGATCTATCTAAAGCTTATGATAGAACTAGTTGGTTGTATCTCAGATTGATGCTCTTACATGTGGGTTTTAGCTATCCGATAGTAAAGTGGATTATGGGATGTATTTATTCTATATATTTTGTTGTTCTTATCAATGGATCAACTTCCAAATTCTTTAGACCCTCGAGAGGATTAAGACAGGGATGTCCTTTATCTCCTTTACTTTTTTTGTTGGTTGTTGAAGGATTGAGTAGAGTTATTTTGGATGCAAAGAGGGTAGGATCCTTGTTTGGGATCAAAGTGGGGGTCCTTTATTTATCTCATTTATTATTTGTTGATGATGTATTGTTGTTCACAAATGGTAGTTTAAGGGAAGCTAGAAAGTTGAAGGAAATCTTGGACACTTACAGTATTGCTACCGGCATGGAGATAAATTTTCAAAAATCCTCTATTTGCTTTAATGGTCTAGAGCAAGAGATTAAACAGGGTCTAATCAAAATTTTTCCTTTTAATCTCTTAGATTTCCAAGAAGGCTTTAAGTATTTGGGGTTTGTATTGAAGCCAAATACTTACAGGAAGAGAGATTGGGGATGGCTTTTAGAGAAGATTGAATTTAGGATTAACCATTGGTGTAATAGATGGTTGTCTATTGGTGGGAGATTAACACTTGTAAAGTTGGTTCTTGAGGCAATTCCTATGTTTTGGCACTCCTTGGCCTTCATTCCTAAAGGAGTTCTAGAGAAAATAAGAAAACTTTGCTTCAAATTTCTTTGGACTGGATGCAAGGAACATGAAGGTATTCCTTTAGTTAAGTGGTAGAGTATTGCTAGGCCAAAGGAGGAAGGTGGTTGGGGCCTTAAAAATATCCATATTTTTGGTTCTTCTTTGGAAGAAAAAGTTTATGGAGGATTTTGACCAGAGAAGGATTATGGAAGAAGATTATTGAACAAAAGTATATTTGTCCAGGGACCTTTATGGATTGGATCAGAAGTCCATAGAAAAGCATTAAAAATATTTCCATTCAATGGAAGGCACTAGTACAGGCCTTTCCTATGATTGGAAAATATTTGGCTTGGAAAGTGGGCAATGGTGAACAAGTTAGAATAGGGGTTGATTCTATTTTGGGTTGTGGAGAAAACATTTTGTTGTCGGAAGCTATGATAAGTTCTTTACAAGACAAAGGTTTTTACTTTCTTCATCAGGTGGGGGAATCAGATTCTTCTAGTCTTTGGACCCAAGGTTGGAAGCAGGCTCAGGTCTTGGGTCTTTCTGATGAGCAAGTTGTTTTGTGGAAGGCTTACACTGATAGTCTTAATAAGAGTCATATCAAGTTGAGAGCTGAACCAGATACTATTGCTTGGGCATACAACAAATATGGGGGTCAATATACGGCTAGACTTGGTTACAAAGCAAGTTTTGACCCTCATCCTCAAGGGCCTACTTGGTGGTGGAAGCAAATTTAGAAATTATCTGCCCCAAAAAAATAATTATTTTCATGTGGTTAGCTTTGAGAAATAAGGCTTTGACTTGGGAAGTTTTACAGAGGAGAAGCAGACAAGGTCCAAGTATTTGTATGTTGTGTCAATAGAGGAGGAAAACATCACACATTTGTTAATCAAATGCCCTTTTTCTCAACAAGTTTGGTTAGAAGCTGAATAGATAACTGGAGTACAAAATATTTGGGAAGGAGAAATAGTGGAGGTATGCTTAAGATAGTGGTTTTTGAAAAAAGAGTTGAAACAATTTCTTTCTTTACCATGTCTTATATGTTGGGGTATATGGTTGGCATGAAATGCAACTATTTTTGAAGGGAAGTTAATTCCCCCATTTCAAGTCATATTTCAGGTGAGGACTTTGGTCTCAATCAACAAAGGGCCTGACAAACATAAGAAACCTTGACAAGTAGATAATTTGTTCATTGAAAAGTCTCAGCCATGGGTTTTTTTGATGGGGCTAGTCAGAGACAATCATATTTTAGTAGTGCAGGAGGTATTCTATACTTCTCAGATACCCACTATATCAAATTTAAAGTAGGTCTTGGGATAGGTTCCAATAATTTTGTTGAGTTTCAGGTGTTGAGATTGCTAATGAAGTGTGTTGTGGAGAGAAATGTGAAAAAATTACAAATTTTTGGAGATTCTACTCTAGTCATCAATTGGATGAATAGATCTACTCAATTAAAAAATAATCTGCTTAGACCAGTGGGAGATGAACTACTGGAGGTGATTTCTCTTTTTGAAAATATCTCTTTTACTCATGTTTATAGGGAATTAAATCAAGAAGTAGATAAGTTATCAAAAGAAGGTCAACAGGTTCCAGAAGGTTTTTTGCAAATGGAAGAGAACAAGGATGGAGTTTCTTCTTTCACCCACATATCATACCCCTAGTTCCTATGCTAGCTCTAGGTTTTTACTATGGGCCTGTTCATTTGATTAGAGCTTTATGGCAGTTTTTAACTATTTCCTTTCTTTCTGTTGGTTTCTTTTTCACTGATATCTATCCAGGTTTTGGACATGGAGGTTATTTGGATGATTAAGTATTGATATATAAGGATATTTATCCTTATTATCCCCATGCTATTTCGAAGATGGGTTTTTTCCTCTTTGATCTGCCCGATTGTAATTATATCTTGACTCCTAGTAATCTGTTTTTATCTAGGTTTTTGTTTGTGCTAAGGCACCTGAGAAGTGTAATTTTCTTTCATTCTTGAAATAAAATTACGATTTTTTTCTTGTAAAAAAAATTGTTGGAAGTTATAAGGAGAAATTAATATAGTGAAGAATAAATATTTGAAGAAGAAGATTAAAGAAAAGTGAAAGATTTTTTATTGAAGAAAAAATTATTAATATATTTGAAGGAAAAATATATTATTTGATTAATTAGAATTTGAAATATTATTGAAGGAAGAATAAGAAATTTAAATTAATTTGAATATTGAAGTAAATTAATTAAAGTAAGAAGATTTTCAAATTTGAAGAAGTATTTGAAAGGAGAAGAATTATTAAAGTAAGAAGAATAAGTATTAAAGGAGAGAATATTATTTAAATAAATTGGAATGAACCCTATTTGAAAGAAATTAATTATATTGAAGATAGGGTTGAAGAAAGAATTTTTTTATTGAAGAAAATTGTTGATTAAAGAAGAAAATTTAAATATTGAATTTAAAAGTAATAAGGAATTTTACTACAAAGAAAATTAACTATATTTTGAAAAAATATTGAAAGAATCATTGTTATTCAAAGACTTTTTAAAGTAGAGGCATAAACATGAAAATTGAAAAGATAAATTATGAAGACATATTTAACTGAAGGGACAGGTTAGTGAAGACTTACATTAGAAATAAAAGTATTCAAAATTTTGAATGGAAATGAACTCTAATATGCCATATATAAACAATAAATAAGCTAGATGGTACCTTAACACAATCAAGGAACTAACTAAGGAATCTAGAGAGTTGAAAGAAATAAATCAAGCAAAAGAAGAAATGTCAAACAATGATTTCATTCCAACAAAAAGATCACCAAGACAACCAAAATGGTTAACAATAATGGTGAAAGAAGTGGAAGAAGCAAATGAATAAAAAAAGCAATAACATTATCTTATTTCGAAATGACACTAGTAAATTTCAGCAAAAGAAAAATGTGAAACTCATGATAGAAGAAAATTTGGAACCAATGAAGGCTCATGTGAATGTATGTTATGATCTCATTCAAGAAACATATTTAGTATATGGAAAAAAGATTTAAGCATAGGCGTAGAAGGTACAAAAGACATATGTGTAGAGAGAGAAAGCGTTGGTTTGAAAACTTCAAAAATTAAACTAGGATATACAAGCAACAAAGATGATAAGTTACATTCTACATTTGATAGCATCAATAACAAGTTTGATAATAATACTTTCAAAGTTAATGATCCATGGGATTCAGATAATAGCAAGGGTATCAAGGATAATATTGATATCAATGATGGACTATATTATTGTGATGACTTGCTCAAAAGTGTGATAGGTACAGTGAGGTCTACTATTATTATTATGACAAAAACAAATACCTCTTGAATAAAGGTAAAGAAGGACAAATTCAATACCTGAAATTAAAGGAATACCAGAGTCAAAACATAAAGACCAAGACTAGAATGAAGGATTGAAAGCACATAAAGGAAACAAATAGTTATACCAAATAATTTAATATGGGGGGTGTTGGAAGTATTACATTATTTGATACCTTGCAATAATATTACAAGTACCATGTAAATAGTTTAGTTTAGAGTCTGATTAATATTTGAGTATATAGTATGTGTCATGTAAATGTGGAGTTATTTAATGTGGAGTTATGTAAATGAGGAGTTATGCAAGTGAGGTGTCATGTAAGTATGGAATTATGTAAGAGTTTTCCATTTAGTATATGCAATCATTAGAGTCTTTGTCCTTATGTGGATATATGGAGTCAATAATAGATTTATTATTATGTGGTATTTCTTCCATGAGAAATATAGAGTGTTAGATCTCTTGTGTGTGTGTGTGAGGAGATAAAAATTTTGTGTAAGTAGAAAGGTCAAGGGTTGTGAATGTGAAGAGTCTCATATCCATGTGTGTATATATTGAAGATAAAGCATTATAATATGTGATTGATTGAATAAGCTTTGCAATACATTATATTTGCATTGCTTAAGTAGATATATTTCTCAATAATATTTATAGTGAGTTATTATTCATTATGTGGGATGCCAAATGGTGCATGGGGAAGTTGGCCCTTAATGTGTTCCCTCAAGGGTTGTCCACACTCAGATGAGATAGCCCTATTGCTGACTTGTCATTGAATTGTGCTTCATGTTATTTATATTTGGTGGGGGATACATGTTCACCAAGGGCTTATAGATTTACCTCATCTAGTTTTAATGTGTTCAATTTAAAAAACACCTATATTGTAGTATACCCTAATAATTGATGCATAAGATGTTGATGCAATGCAATATGAATACAAGATGCTATCTATATACAATTTATTTTTTGATGAGTGTTATCTATGTTATGGAAAAGAAAACTTTTATTTTCTTCTTTTAAAAGGTAAGGATGCAAGGAGGATGAAAACATACAACTTATCATAATGTAAATTGCATGCAATTTGAATAAAATTCCTATGAAAGTAGAGTAAAAAGGTAATCTAAGTTTCTTTGTTTTTTCTCTTTTATATATGTGTTTCAAAAATATGAATTAGAAATACATGCAAGTAAATTATCAGTAAACAACCTATTCTAAGAATTAAAAACTAGAGGATAAAGGGTACTTATTTCAATGTGTGTTTGAATACGTCATCTATATGCAAATATACCTCTTTATAAATAAGACATCTAGAAATTCGACACCTAGTGAATTTGCTAAAAACTTGTAACATAAATAGAAATAGAAATGATTTAAAGTTTGAGGGTCTGCCAAACAACAAGAAGCATGCAACTTCTTTATTGGCACAATCAGTCCCTCTATTTATACAAAAATCGAAGTGGATAACCTTTTAAAATCGATGTTGTTATTCTTGTAGCAAATTCATTGCCTGAAGACCCTGTAGTCAGTGAATTCATTAAAATGATAAAACCGGATGATCAAAATATAGGGACAAAGTTAAGGGTTATTGAGATTGCTAAAATTATGCACAAAAGCAAGATTAAATAAACTAGATTTTGAGCTAGCAGGGAGATGTAAGATCTCAAAGATGTATTGCAAATATACCACCTATAACAATCATAGATGTCATATTCACTTCAAGGACTAGAAAAGATAAAAGGATGTAAAGTTATGAAATTGGGGTTTTGGCTACCTATAGCGAATACGCCTCCTAGTTTGGATGTAGGTGGAAATTTACGTATAATGAAAAATTATAAAATAGGTTGATTAGGATTACAAATATTCTCCACTAGTGTTTGAGGACCTAAAAGGTGATTCCCTATCTTGTAGTCTTCCTAAGACACCTACGAAACAAGAAGAAATCACTTAACCATGAAAAAGTTAGATTGAAACAAGAGAAAAAAACATATGCATATAAAAAAACAACTGAATGATAAAATGTTAGTAACAAACAGTGATTGAAATCAGATAAATAAAGAATGATATCATTGAAACTCTTTCAAATATATAAGGTGCTACCTTGTTTGAAGATGTCTTCATGGAAGAATTTTGATAACACTTTGTTATGAAACTATAATGCTAAATTTCGATATAGCTTTAGTGTATAAATTCATGATGTTGTGCCACCCCAAGGGGCCAATTTAAAAAAATTGGCCCTCTTGGTGGTTTCTCAAAAGTGAGGGGTGAGGTGGCTTGTTATGCAGGTTTATTAGAGGTTTATTAGGGGTTGACTAGAACCGTTGGACTGGTTGGATGACCTACAATCAACTGACCCCTTGATTGAGGCTAATTTGGGTAGGTGGAGAAAAGTTAGCCGCATTCCTCCTTGATTGTTGATTGTCCATGATGGAAGAGGGGTAGGTAGGAATGATTATTTCCCTAACTAGGTATTGTAGGTGAGATTAAATATTTCATGTGTCAAATAAAAATATTATGCTTGTAGAAATATACCACCAATGTATATGCTAACTCGACAAATTCATGAAATTGATTGTTAGAAGTCAAATGTAATAGGAAGCTAGAAAATTTGAATTGGTTACGAATGCATAGGTTAGAAAGCGTATTTGCTTGTTGGAAAATTTGCTCTAAGGCAACAAATTTGCTACTACCGATTTTTGACTACAAATTTTGAGGTTGAGCCAGTTATCATGGCTTCGTTGACCTTTTTTTTCATTTATGTCAAGAATTAGTCTAAGTTCGATGGTCCAAATTTAGGTATCTATATTTACCCCATTTTATGCATTTAAAATTAATAAATGCATCCAAAATAGTTGTAAATGCCTTTGATTTTAAAAAACATGGTATCTAGATCTCAATTGATCGATACAAGGCAATATGTACCAAAATATTGTTTGTAGAAGAGGTAGAACATTTCCTAAGGTTTTACTAGAAAATTTCCTTGTATGGTTAAAAATAAGGATTTAGAATGATTTTTACCCCCAGTCTAGATTCCCCGTTGAGTTTTGGAGGGATGAGATAGGGTCCTAAAGGAACTTGAATAGGCTGGGTAAGAAATCAACAATGGATAAATTTTATCTGAATAGGGTAAATTAGGGTGAAGGGGCACAAGGAAAAGTCATTTTCACCATGCATGAGGAGATAAAAGAGATCTAGAGAAAAAATGAGGGTTTTATGAAATATCATAGCAAAGACATTCTATGCATGGACTGGGCTTAGTGCTAGGTGGAATAGGCCCAAGTGGGGCCTAGGGATAGGTATGATATTTTTCTAACCATTATTTTTTTTTGTTTTTTAGAATCGAGATGTCATGGTTGATGTATTTTCTCCATGTGATGCAAATACACCATTGAAAATTCCTCATAGAAGCGATGTATTTGTGGTGCTAACAAATTTGTTACTTGAAAAATTTGCTTAGAATTAGCAAATTCGTGGGGGAATAAGGAGAGGAAAAGATAGATGGTTTTTATAGGGAAATCTAACTTGGTTTTTGCTTTGTCTATGTATGCAAGTGCTAGATATTTTAGAGTGTTAAGATCAATGCTCTTGTACCCTATGTTCGGTAGTGAGACTATGGAACAAGCATAGATTATACTAGACTCTCCATATAGTTGATAGATTATGCTAGGGTATCTAGTGGTGATACCCAATATTGAGTTGGACCATGTGCTATTGATGAGAGAGAAGGTTTGGGTCCATTTATTTTGCATAGATTATACTAGACTCTCCATATAGTTGCTTACAAGGATGGGAAGAGTCTAATGTGTTACACTCTCTTATAGGTTTAGGCATAGGAGCACTTGGTCATCAGATGACCAATTGGACTGCATAGGGATTTAGCTAATGCATAGGATCTAATGAGTTTTAGGTGGGATCACACCCATAATATTGGTAGGAGGGCATTAAGGGAAGTGATGATGGCAATATGATAAGTTATTTATGACCTACAATTGGACTAGGTGATATGACACCCATGGAGAGGGCACCCTATATGGGATGAGGATGGTTTTTAGTTAGCTCATGTGCAAAGGATCAAGTGTCTACGAGGAACTCATGGGGAGTTTGAGTTCTATTGACCAAATTAGATACTAAGGTAGTTTTATATCGTTCAAGGGATCCCAGTCATGGGAGAGCTCTATTTTTAGTCAATAACCCAAGAAAATCATAGAGGGTTTAGAGACCTTCTAGATCTAGAGAGCTTCATAGAGGAGGATGCAAAAAATCATTCTATTAGTGATCTTGTGGTGGATGATGTTGGGGTTACTCATGGATACCTACAATGGTACAGGAAATTTTTTCAGCACGAGTCACTCTAGTCATGAGGTAGCCCTAGATGGAGGTTAGAGTGAGTAGGTTGGCACATCATCATGTCCAAGTAGCACAAGAGAGATTGAGACGAAGACCTAGAGATGGGTTGATTCTTGGGAGGACTTTGATTGTTCCTCCCTCAAGGAATGAGATAGGTAGTGAGGCTGGTATAAGCCAGACAACAAAGGAGATCACTTAGAAAGAGTGATATGCCATGGTGAAGAAGCTAGAACTTCTTTAATCACAACTAGAATAGGCCTTGGAATAGTGGTAAATAGTTATCTTAGAGAGAGATCAAGCCATCACTTAGAGAGACAAGGCTTGAATCGAGAAGGATCAGGTCATAGATGAGAGAGAGCAACTAAGGATGGAGAGGGATGATGTTATAACTAGAGCAGCTACAATAGGGACTAGGAGTGATGATATAACCATTTGAGGATTGTTTGACTAGATAGCCTCTTTTCAAGCTCAGTATACTACAAAAGTAGTGAGGACTCATTATAGGGCGCTCTACCACACAAATATTCTTCTTGACCAGAGATAATATTTACCTACTAGATCCTGATTGTGGTCCTATTACAAGACTATATCAGTGGTGATACCCTCACAAAAATTGATTCGGTTTTCTCCTCAACCTACTAAATATAGATCAAAGACCTAGGGTCAATTTTGAATTTGGTGTAGATTTTTGTTGTTGTCATGAGTGGCATGAGAGCACATTTTTTTATGAGGTAACTTAGCTAGATGACATGGTCTGAGTGTACCAATTTTATTGTGGTGCATTAGACCTATGTATGATTGGGTGACACACACACACACACACATATATACCAATTATTTATTAATTAATAGTTGTGTTATACTTTGTTTTGAGCTGATGTGATGTTAAAATTTGTATCAATTTAATGAATGAATTTATAAATATTATAATGTGTCAATGATGTTGTATGTTAGATATGGTTGAATTGTGTGGATATAGATTTGATTGTGGAGTTTATTTAGAATTTTTTATAAATAAATTTGATTTTAAAATTTTCTTAAAAAAGGTTAATGGGAATTTGACATACTTTCAAAACAAATAGTTGTCAAGTAATGATACAAAAAATATATGTGACTAGGTAAGTGTAGGTTAATGAAGAGGTCTAAGGTTGATTTGAATAATGTCAACAATGTCGAATGTGTTTTTGAAGAATTTTGATTTGTCAGGTTAATGTTAAATTTAAAATTTGGAATAATTTGATTAAATTTTAGAAATTATTTGATTCCATGATTTGAGGTGTGTGTTATGTTAAGATATTTTTATGAATACCTCGGGTTAGGAGAAGATGAAGATTTTTTTGCAATTTTATTTTGTTTGCAAAAAAAAAGGGTTAGCGCCAAAATATTTAAAGTTAAGGCCCTTTTTAAACAAGGTATTTAAAAAGGGATTGTATTGTTCTTTTTTAAAACGTATCCGATTGAAAGAAAGGTAGCAATCCTCATGCAAATGATATTTTATTTATATGTTGCATCAATAGATCCTAATCGGTGGTCTCGTAGCCTAATCAATAGACAAGTGCTTAGGAGACTATGACTGGTAGTGTTTTTAGATGGTCCATGTTGTGGGATAGTTTATGTCTTTAAAATGTTTTTCTTGCTCCTAAGTGGTTGCTCTTCTAGCCTGATCAATGGACAAGTGCTTAGGCAAGCTATTTCTTTGTAGATAGTTGATGCCTTTTGATGTTTTTGGATAATCTATATATGTATATGATACAATGCTAGAGATAGTCAATGTCCATATAATACAATGATCTTGTACAACCTATGTCCATTTAATACAATTATTTTGGAGTCTATATCCATATTTAATTTGTTGGGTTGGACAATCTATGTTCATTTTGTTGTGTTGGAGAATTTATGTTTATTTTGCTGAGTTGAACAATCTATGTCTGTATTATTGAGTTGGGTGTCCTTTTTGGTGAGTTGGATAGTTTATGTATGTTTTGTTGAGTTTGGACAGTTTGTCTCTTTTGCTAATGTTTAATGCCCCAATTGTAGGGATTATTTAGATAATAGCTTTATAGGATATCTTGCCATTAGTGATATTTATGTCATAGGATTTTTATCATTTAGCATATTTTTATAAAGAATTTTCAAGATGTTATGTTGTCCCTTAATCAATTGTCTTAAGTTTCATTGCTTCAGGCCTTTTTTAGGGATTGTAAGAGAATGAAATATGCTCCACTCATCACTTCGTGAGTGCTAATAAGATCCCTAAAACTAGGAATTTAGAATTAATTATGGGTTTATAGGAATTTAAAATCCATCCATTCTAGACGTAGGGATTGACATCATTTGGAAAGCAAGGGATATATTTTATATTAATAAGATTGATTAGTATTTTTAAGAAATAAAAGCATGTCAATTTATTTCCTTTGATAACTATGGATTGATGTTAACCAATGATAGGTGTATATGCCTCATATGCTAATCAATGGTTAAAACCAATCCTAGTTCTCTTTAATGTTAATGCATATATGAACTAATTCACAAAGCAAACAACTAATGCACGTATGCAAACATGGAAATCAATATGTATTTCATTGATTTATAGCTAGCATAATACCTAAGGCCTATAACTATATATATATATATATTATATATATATATATATATATATATATATATTGGGTTCTTTATTGCATCCCGACAACTGTCTATATGATTTCCTCTCATGACAACTTTTTTTGTGAGTATAACAAGGTTGTGTCAATTTAACAAACATGTTATTATCATAAAAAGAGTGTTTGAGGAAATTGGGTAGAATTAGGATGATTCACATCATGATTTTGTTTGCTGACAATAACCTAATTAATATCAAGGCATTGTTCCTAAGCTATAGGATACATGCCAAATATCTTGCTAGTCTTGTAAAAATTATTGTAGGAGATAAAGTTGATAAAGTAAATTGATGTGTACCATATAAATCATACTAGAGTGCAAACAAATAGATCATGCTTGATGATAATATTGATGAAAAATTCAAATATTACATATGATCCTAAGGGTGGGGATCGGCTAACATCAAAGACCTAGTGTGAATGCCATGCAAGTGTATACTATCCTAACTAGTGGTCATCATCACTTTATCATTAAATCCCTTGATTTCTACATGCACACACAACCAATGCCTTTGTGCAAGCATACAATCATGATATCTATAGTTATGCATAGATAATATAGAATCTGTAGCTAAATTATTTTGAGTGAAGGGGGATGAGAATCATTCCTTGTAAATATTTTTAGTGTTTTGTGCTTATGTATTAAAACTATTTGAGCAAAGAAATAATTCTCATTCCCCAACCTTCAGAAGCAATGATCTTGGGTCTTTTTAGGGAATGAAGATGACAATAAGGTTACTCTTTCTTAATTTCGTGTATTTATGAGTGAAATTCATCAAGCAAGGAATAATTCTTGTCATCCCCTCCTCGAAAATCTATGTTGTACAACATGAAAAATTAAAATAAAGCAAAGTCCACTAGCACACAATTCCTAGTATAATATAAATAGGTAATCATTGCACCCCAATGACTAAGACAAACAATGCATAAAAATAAAACCAAACTCATAAGGGTAGGGACATGCTTAGCATTAGTGACTTAGTGTAAGTATAATGTATATGAGCTAACCTAACTAGTTGTCATAATTGCTTCATTATGGAGTCCCTTGATTCTAAATGCTCAATAAGCCATGCAGAATACAATCATGAAACAAGATGAACAATGATGCATATCTAAATATCTCATGGATTTTGTAGGAAAAAATATGGAAATTATTCCTCATGAATGTTTTCAATGAAATCTATTTTGATTGAAGAATAATTATCATCTTCCAACCCGTAAAAGGTATGATTTATGAATAGGAAAAATATGTATATTTGCAACATACAATTATGCAAAATCATGTAAGAAATCAATCACGCATTTAAGATTATCGACGATTAGCAAGATTCAAAACAAATTTATTTGATGCTTGTGATTGACAATTGATGATATAGGGTTATCAACGATTATGCTTCATCATATTACCCTTATTTAAGAGAAGGTTATGTGATAGTGTTGATAAGTGTTTATACCAGGGTAGGATATATGATCTAATTATCCAATATCATTAGGTTTATTAAACACTTGTCAAGTATTTGGTAATCCTATCATTCATCCATTTTAGGTATAACGATGAATTTTACAGTTGATTATATTATATTTATCATTTTAAAATTTGTGATAGACCCTTATACCGAGGAAGAAGGTTTGATAAAATAATTCTTCATTTGTTGGTTGTATAGATATGCTATTGCTTTCCAAGCATTATGATTCTACCCTACCTTCTATCTGGGTATAAGAACGAATCACAATTTGATTAGATATTTGGATATGATGTTTAGAGATATGTCTAATGAAAATATTGAAATATTTATGAAGTTAAATTTTTTGATAGATCCCTACACAAAGAAAAAATATTTGATAGAATAATCCAATGCTAATGGATGCCTCAAGATTTTCAATTACTCGTAAATCATTAAATTATTCTATCACCTACTTTTTCTAGGTGTAGAGATGAATTAGATGATGTATGAAAGTGTTATGATAAAATATTCTATGTGATTAAAGAGAAGCATTTTTGCTTAGGGAAAAACTTGCTAGCTCATACTGCCCTTTTATATGTCATAATTAAACTGACATTGTAGCATCAAAGTCATCATGGAGTGCTAACAAGTTGGAGGAAAATGTTATGCAAATGAGATAGGGGATATGTTGAATAAGTGATGATATGTGTGCTTTAAACTATTCAATAGAGAGATTTGCTACCTAAGGTACCTAACTAAGATGCATATATATAATGAGATTTATCCTAATTAGGATCATCATAGGTTATGGTGATTTATCTTGACTCCATATGCAAACAATAAGCATATGAACACAAGCAAGTGAAATAATCATTTGATATACAATAAGCAAGATCACAATCAAGCAAATATGCATGTGATCCTCCAAAAATTTTGGAATCTTGAAGGAAAATCCAAGATGTTGAGAAACATTAAGATCTTAGCTTCCTTCAAATTTCTAAAGATAAAAAAAAATAAAAAGGATGATGGAGAATCATCAAGGAGGTCTTCTAGCTCAGTGACCTACTACAAATGCAATTCAAGTGACACTATTTTCTAGCTAGGATCATCATCCCTTCATTGTAGGATGTCCCCTCAAGACTTTATGGTATGAACAAGCAAACATAAGCAAACATGCAATCAGTCACATGAAAGTAAGCAAACATGATTTAGAAGTAGCCATGCAAGTAGTCAACCATGTAATCAGGCACACAACTAGGCAATACATGCAGATGCAAGCATGACATATTTTTAGGTGCATTATGTTGATAGGTTATTTGTGTTCCTTATAGTCTAATGTGATCAATCAATATGCACCTAACTTGTACTTAGCTATTATTATGAAAGACCCTAACCATTTAGGTTCAAATTTACCCTTAAGGTCCTCCTTTGCATTAGTGTTTTTTAGATTTCCTTAAGGACTTAGTCACCTACTTTGCAGGAATGATGTCATACTCTCTTACCATAGAAATTCTTAAGTCTTTGATGATAAACTTCTAAGTGCTCTAAATCCTAGATCTAATTTTCATGAAGTAGCTTCAATTGGCTAGGGCATACATAGCAGTAATCATCACCAACTGACACATCCTTTAAAAGAATTCTATGATATGGGACTTCTAACTCAAAATAAAAGATAGCCTTAGTCCCATAGACCAAGCCATAGGGTGTAGCTCCAATTGGAGTTTGAACACTAGTGTGATACACCTATAAGGTGAAATATAGTTGTAAATTCCAATCCCTACCAATTTTGCTAACCAGTTTCTTTAATATAGTTATTAAAGTCTTATTGAAAGCTTCAACCTGACCATTTTATTATGGGTAATATGGGATTGACCACTTATTTTGGATTTTTAATTTAACAAAGATCCTAGCAACATCCTTATTTTTAAAGGGAGTGTGATTATCCAAATTAAGCATATTAGGAATGCTATGTCATGATAGGATTTGGTTTAGAATAAACTTAGAAGCCTAAACTCTAGTACAAGAGGATAAGGGTATAGTCTCTTCCAACTTTGAGAAGTATTCTATTATGGTAATTATGAATTTATGTCCATCAAATGATATTAGATTTATTTTATCAATGATATCCAACCCCCAAGTAGAGAAGGTCCAAGGAGATTGGATAGACTAAAGCTCTTGAGAAGGTGCATGGATTAAGTTATCATGCTTTTGACATTTTTCCCACTTACATGCATGATTACAAGTGTTCTTTTCCATATTTGGCCAGTAATATCCCATGAAAAAAAGCTTCTTGGGGTTGACACTTCCATTGAAATGTCCACCACATGCTCCCTCATGGGTGTCTTTTACTACTGTCTTGGCTTCATCTAAATTTAGGCATCTTAAAAGAATACCATCAAAAGTATATCTATTTAATATATCTCTAACTATCACATATTGATAGCATGTTGCCTAAGGTTATTTCACTCATTGCAAGTTAGGCCTTTGGGAAAAATGTTGCTCTTAAGAAAATTGTATATTTCCTTACTAAGAATCAAGGATAGGTGCTTGTTCGATGGCAAAGATAACTAATTTTTATTGACTATATTGTAAGGTTTTAGGTTTTCTTATATGATAAATGATAATTTTTGCTTGTTCATCCTCCAACTTTAGAGGCATGAGTGAAGAAACAAAAACCATGACATCTACTTGGTGGTTACTAGAATGTGGAATAGTATCAATGATTTCCTTCTCAAAAGAAGCCATCAATTTATCCAAAATGTATTTATATGGTTTGATTTTATCATCTTTGGTCTGATAAAATCTATTTATTTGGTTAACAATTAACATTGAATATCTAAGATGGAGATTAAGGTTACTTTAAGGGCTAGGGCTACCTAAAGCAAAAGTATGAGGTGTTCATATTCAACAATGTTATTAGTACATGAAAATTGAAGCTTGAAATATAAGGGGATGATAATCTTCTATGGTGATACTAGGAAAATTCTTTCCCCTAAAACTTTGACACATCTTGTAGCATCAAAGAAACGGGTCCAAGAATCCTATTGTGATGCTTCAAGAGTGCACATTGTCTCATCAGGATATTCAATTTCTAGGGGATTACTGGCTGGTAAAGATGGTGTTGCTAGATGATCAACTATCACTTGTCTCTTAATCAGATTTTGACTAATGAATTCCAGGTTAAATTATTTAAGGGTCATAACCCTTTTAGCTATCCTACTCAAAAGGTAGGGTTTATACATAAGGTATCTTTGTGGGTCAATTTTAGCTATAACATACATTTTATAGCTAAGTATGTAATATCTCAATTTTTGAGATGCAAAGACCACTACTAAGCACATCTTTTCCAAAGGGATGTATCTAGTTTTGTAGCTGATAAGGGTTCTACTAATATAGTAGACAACCCTTTCTCTATTCTGATCATCATATTGTGCTAACATAGAACCTAAGATGTGAATTATTGTTGTAATGTATAATAACAATAAATTAAGAGGATCAGGTGGGATAAGAACTTGTGGAGGTAGAAGGTATGTTTTTAAAGTATCAAAGGCTTCTTGATATTCTTTGTCCCAATTAAAATTAATCCCTTTTCTTAAGTGTCTCACAAAGGGTTGACACCTATCTGTCAATTGGGATATAAATCTCCTAATGACTTATAGTTTGCCTTGCATACTTCAAAGTTTAGTTAGATTTTTACGTGGTGGTATTTTAGTGATGGAAAATATTTTGTTAGGATCTACATCAATGCCATGTCTAAACACTACAAAGCCTAATAATTAACCATATGTTACCCCAAATATACATTTGGAGATCTTAAGGTAAATCTTATATTCTCTAATTCATTCAAAAATTTAACTTAAGTATTTTACATGATCTTGTTGCTTCATGGAACACCCAAGAAGATCATCAACATAGTCTTTCACAATGTCATGCATCATATCATGGAAGATATATGTCATAGCACATTGGTAATTTGTGCCAATGTTCTTCAAATTAAAGGACATAACCTTGTAGTACAGGTACCTCAAGGAGTAGTGAATATGATTTTGGCTTGGTCCTCTAGTTTTAATCGAATTTGATTAGAACCATAAAATCCATCCATCAAGGATAGCATTTTGTATTTGATAGTGAAGTTGACTATCATTTCTATATTAGGTAAAGGAAAGTATCCTTAGGATATGATTTGTTGATGTCTCAAAATTCTATGCACACTAGCATGGAATCTTCTTTCTTGGTGACAAGAACTATAGCTGGATCCAATCAGAATAGTCAATAACCTTAATAAATTTGACCTCCAAAATATTTTGGAGTTCCTCTTTGACTAGGAAAGCAACCTTAGGGTGCATATTTCTCAACTTTTGCTTCACTAGCTTAGCATTAGGGTTGAATACCAACTGGTGAATGACTAAGGATGGATCTAGTCTCGACATGTCTATATAGGACCATGCAAAAATATTACAAAATTTGATTAGGAGTTTAGTCTACTCCTCTCATTATTCTAAAGTTAGAGATTTTTCTAACTTTATTATTCTTGGGTTGCCACCTGATCCTATGTTAATGTCTATGGTTTATTCTATTAGAGATTCATCTTCACATTGTGGATGGGTAGGTGAGACCCCTATACTTTGAAGCTTATTGATATCTAAATTCCATTGCTCAATGTTAAATTATTATGAGGGATGTGTGACTACATAAAAATGTCTTTCAATAGGGATATCTTCTTGATGAGATGAATCAATGCAACTATCCCTAGGAAGGTTGTGTGGTAAAACTTTCATCTCATAGTTGTTTATATGTAATGTTAATACAAGGTTTGTTATTGATTAATATATCTTGTTGTTGTCTTCTTGAGGTAAAACTGATATATATCCCTATTATCGATGCTATCATTAGAGCTCTGCCCAATCTCCTTAATGAGATCAATGCTTAAGGTTTTGATTGTGCATACTATGAAAACATATTAGAAAAAAATGGATAAGGTTCATTGTCCTTCTCTTCATCCCAATCTAGACCTTCTACGGTTACTTCTTTTTGAGGTTCACACGAGAATAGGCACACCACTTCATCATCATTGCTTTCTGAAGAGAAACAATACATCCTTTCATTATGGTTAGGGAAGCATCCCAACTTTTAATTCTCAAGACAGGAATTTGATTCTAGAGGCTCCTAAATGCCTTGTTCACAAATTCCGAAGCCCTTTCCTTTATATCCAAAATTTCAAATAAATTACTTGGGGATAGGGCAAATATTTGAGAGATAACATGAGATATACCTTCATTCTATTGGTTGCAAATTGGTTATATGTATTATCTCTTCATTAGTTGTTCTTGCAAAAATGAAGGTTCAGGTTCCTATTTGCACAATCATTCCTCGTTTGGAAGGCAACCCTAAAGCATGATGTGATGGAAGTAACCTAATCAAGTCTAAGGCTAATAGATCATGATACTGATTATTGAGGTTTATTTTTTTAATATCCTCAACATTCTCCTTACCCTTTGTCATAATTTGACTACTAGTTTCTTCTCCTTGGTTGATACTTATTCCCTTATATGGGACAAAATTTAAGATATCATCTATAAAAGGACAAGAAGCATTCAAAAAAGGGAACAACCAAGCCTGGGTTTTTTTACTGGATGTTCTAACAATAAGCAAAAGGATCTCTATTAACCACTATGTTATACAAATTACCTTTATATTAAAATTTTACACATTAATGGTAAGTGGAGAGGACATCCTGCATCACATAGATCCAATATTACCCCAAAAGAATATTAAATATTAGATCATAGGGTAACACATAAAATAATGTGTTTAAAATATGAGGCCCTACTTTTATCAAAATAACTATAGTTCCAGTAGCTTCTCGCTCTTCGTTATCATAAGACTTTATAAAAATGTCTGATTTCTCTAAATCTTCCTTATTGAGCCCTATTCTATGGATGAACTTAAGGCCATAGACATTAGTTGTTGAACCATTATCAATGAGCATCCTTTTAATGCATTGTTCACCAATATTGCAAGTGATATATAAAGGTATTTTTCCTAGCATAGAGGTAGGTGGAATATCATCCTTAAAGAAGAATATGGTAGCCTGGTTCACGATCAAAGACCCTACCATATTTTCCAGGTCATTAGAGCTAATATTTTTGGGTACTATATGCTCGCTTAGAAGCTTGAACATGTTTTCTTTATGGCTCAATGAAGTTCACATCAACTCAAGGATAGAGATTTTAGCTAGTGTATCCTCTAATTGTTGTTTTAGGTTAAAGGATTTTCCACCTTTATCTTGTGGTTTTAGAACCAAAGGTGTTTCTTTAGAAGCAACATCACATTTATGCCATAAGACTAAGGGAGGCTTAGGGGGGAATTCAAAGGTTTGACATTTTTATTTGGCTTGTTGCCTAGTCACAGTGATAACTTGAATCATACCTACCAGATTTTAATTTTGTGGAGGGGCATTCCTATATTGAACATGATTAGTAGCATTTTTCTTGTGTTTTGGTAAGGTTTACTAAAATATCCCCAGATCTTAGTTGGAGGATGTTACTTGTTCAGGACCATTGACCACTAGATGAATTTTATCAATAAGGTCTTGTACCACATTTTAAATTGTGATATATTTTTTCATGTGATGACCATTTATGTAATGAAAAACACATTGTTGGTCAACCTTGAACCAAGGAAGCTATTCCCTATCAGGGTCATACTATCTTATAAGAGATAGTTTTATCATCTTAGCATCTAGAAGTTGTGCCAGCATAGAGGATAGAGATTGGTTTAACTTGGTAATTTTTTTGGGAGGCTTTCCTAAGTCTTGGTTAGAATTATTTTTTGTAATGTTGTAATGGTATTAACATTACCTACTTTAGGATTATTACTAGGATGAGAATCAATCATGCCATTGCTCACACTATATTTATTTTTATATTGTCCTTTAGTGTTAAAATAAAAAAGCTTCTCATATTCCTTCTTAGTTTTTAATTGCCCTCTACACTAGAGGGAGGCTTCCAATTGCTTTGTGATATCTAACACATCATCAAAGGGTATGACATAGGTCATCTCTAGGGGATATGAAATATGCTCTTGGATATTGCTTACAAAAATACACAAAAGGTCTTTAGGTGATAGAGAAAAAGGATTTTTTCTAAACAATGCCTACCATCAAGGTAAGAATTCTTTGATGGATTCATTTTTACGTTATTTTAGTTGTTACAAGTCATCGACTATGTATTGTTATGGCAATATAATCGATGAAATGTTGAATGAAATTTTCAGCCAAATTAGAATTTTTCTTGATTAAGTGATGGGGTAATTGGTAGAACCATTCTAGAGCCTCACCACTAAGTTTTGTGGGGAAGAGCTTCAATAAAAATGTCTCATCATAGGTAATGTCTAGTTATATTAAAATTAATAGTAATATATATATATATATATATATATATGAAAAAGTGTAGTAATTATATTACTTTAAAAAATTAACATAGCATTTTAACTAAAAAAATGGGTTGATAGAAAATCACACCCCAAAGTTTGTGCAATGGCTAGTTATTAAACCAGAATTATCAAACAAAGAGTTATTTATGCAACAAGAGCTATGGATCCATAAGGAGGTGATAAATAAATGATTAAATGGGCTTGCCCATCTAGAAGGTGGATCCCAAGTGTCTAGTGGAGGATCCTAACCAGAGTCGATACCTTTTCGGTTCATCCATTTGGTTATCTTATGCATACCTCCATAGGAAGGTAGAGTCAAGGGAACTAGTCATTGTTGTGTCATACCTAGGCTCATAAATCATAGGGCTAAGAGGGATGATATGGTGAGTGAATCTAGTCTGATAATGCTTGCACCCTTGAGACTAGTTCTTGCATGGAGTAAGGTTGGCAATATGTAAGCCACTATGCATGGGATGTTAACCCAATGGTCTATAAGGGTTTGTAAATGACCCACCTCCTATATCACCTTGATAACTTGTACTTAGAACTACAAAAGAACATTATAATAGATTTTATCTTTAATAGTCAATGACAAATGGGTGTCAACAAATGCTCTAGAAAAAATAGTTGTATTCTTATCTTTCTAGATATCGAATAAAATCTTCACTTTAAAAGTATGCCATAGTTGGGTGTATTTGGTTGGCATGTTGGGCAAGTCACTCAAAAGAATCATGTGCCAAGAGAAAGACTTAGGTGTGAAAGGCCTAAAGAAATTGTGGATCCATATCCATGTAGTTTAAGCTCTGATACAAAACCAAAAGAGATGTTTGATATTTTCATGTCACCCATAGAATAGGTATTATGGGTTGCAACCCCTGAATGAGCCAGTATGTTGCAAAGGGGAGACTCAAATAGAGGATATTCCAAACAAAATACGTAAGTTTAAAACTTTCATTGCGAATTTTTATTAGTAGACTATAGCCTCCATTGGTCATTGAGTTTTTACACCGTTGAGAGGTCAGGCCAAATTCATTTGTGTCCCTTTGCTAGGCTTGTACTTGCAAAATTTGGTATATGGGAACCATTTCCAGTTTGTCCACCAAGGTTGAAAGGTTTTGATTCCAATTTTATGTTTATAGAGGGACAAAGTCCACAACTACTTGGAAGTATTACATATCTTTATTATCCAATCTGAATTTGGATTTGGCTTTATGCTAAGAAAACCAATTTCTTGTTGCTTTTGAAAAGAGCTCTAAAACCACTTGATCCCTTAGTGAAAGAATTTTAAAGCATGAATTTATGAGACTTTGAAAATGGGTCGATCCTAGTGAATTATTAGAAATTATTACCATAAATAATTCTAGTTAACTAAAAGTCCAATATTGAATATGCTTCCATTCTAGATTATCTAGGGTTTAATGGTTTTCTAGGCCTTCTAAAAGCCCTTTTCTACAAAGATACACTGGATTTGGATAGACACCTTGAGAGTGAGGATGGTTTGGAGGGCAAGCTCCTTCCAAGCCTAAAGCAATGTAGTGATGAAGCAAAACTTTTTAGGCTTCATTTCCTTTCAAGGCCTAAATGACCCATTTTGCACAAAGGATAAGCCCCTAGTGATGGATGTCCAAGAGTTCAAGACCTCCAAAGTCATGTGGAAGACAACAAAATTCCCATGTGATATGATGAAAGACATTTCCTTGCTCAGAGGAAGTCCATAAAATTCTTTAATATTTTTGTGGGAAGTTTTGGAGGAATACCAACAAGAGTAGTACACATGGGTTGCAACAAGTACCTTGGAGCAAACATGGAATTTTCTTGCTAAATATAGTGGTTTGAAATCCATTGTTGTAAAATTTTCTCAACTCTAGAAATTACAAATTGTTAAAGAATAAAGGAAGAAGATGAAAGGTAAAGAGGATTCTGAGAAACCTAAACATTTCACCATGGTTAATTCATATCCAACCAAATATATTAATATAGGAAGGCTTGGGGAGGAATATTGATGAAAAAACTATATATTTTACCTTTAAATGCTAGAACTAGATGTTAGGCAAAATATGTCCAAGCATTATATGCTTGTTTGATGCTAGTGTCATCCTCCACTAGAGTGAGGAAGTAGTCATCTATAAAGTGGTCATTAACTAGTTGCTAAGTAGTGTGGGAAATGGAGATGCCCTTAACCCAACCTTGAGAAATTACGTGGGCAAGCAAAAACCCAAATCCCTTAGAAATCAGCACAGAAAGTGTTGTAGCAAGTGGACAACCTTGTTGAATAGATCAAAAGAGGCCAAAGCAGGAGGATTGCTTACAATTTATGGTCAAAAAATCAAAGACATATGTAAAAATCATCTTGGTAGAGAGAATGAATGTTGGCCCAAAGCCTAAATCCTATAACATTAAAATGATAAAAGGCCATTCGATAAGATCATAAGCTTTAACAAAATCAATTTTAATAAACAAGGCTTTTTATTGAGAGATTTGAGCCCATTCTATACCTTCCCACACAACAATTATGTTATCTAGAATATGTTTGCTTTTTATGAATCATAACTATTCAGGACAAACAATTAACATAAGCAAGTTTTACAAATAGAATGCCAAAGCCTTAGCAATGATTTCGTAATAAATATTCAATAAGGTAATATACCTCCAATTGTTGATTTCCTCTAGATCTTCAATTTTAGGGATGAATTTAATATTACCCTTATTGATGAGATTACCTAACGTATTAGTATGGAATGCTTCCATATAAACATGAAATAAAACTTGACCAACAATGTCCAATAAGGATTTATGAAATCCAACACAACTAGAGGCTTTATCATTGGCCATGGAGAATATGACCTCCCATAGATCATCTTTAGTGAGTATTTGGTCACATAAGGCCCATTGTGAAGTGGATATCCTAGAGGGGTATTGGTAGTAATACATTATTTGATACCTTGCAACAATATTGCAAGTACCATATAAATAGTTTAGTTTAGAGTGTGATTAATATTTAAGTATATAGTAGATGGCATGCAAGTAAGCATGGAATTATGTAAGTAAGAAGTTATGTATGTGAGGTGTCATGTATTTATGAAATTATGTAAGATTTTATCATTTAGTATGTGCAATAATTAGTCTTTGTCCTTATGTGGATATGTAGAGTCAATAATAGATTTATTATTATGTGGTATTTCTTCCATGAGAAATATGAAGTGTTAGATCTCTCGTGTGTGTGAGGAGATAAAAAGTTTGTGTAAGTAGAAATGTCAAGGGTTGTGAATGTGAAGAGTCTCATATCCATGTGTGTATATATTGAAGATAAAGCATTGTAATATATGATCAAAGAAGCTTTGCAATACATTGTATTTGCATTGCTTAAGTAGATATATTTCTCAATAATATTTATAGTGAGTTATTATTCATTGTTATTATCATGGATTGAATATATTGTGTGAATATTTTTTCTTAATATATTAGAATATCTTGTGATGAAAGCATTGAGTTGCTAACAGTGGTATCAGAGCCATGTTTGAGAGAAGTCCATGGTTGAGAGGAGTTAAGCTTGTGATTAGCCATGTGAGGAGTGTTTGGTGAAAGAGAGAACAATGACGACAAGTGCTTGTTGAGAGGAGTTGAAGTTGAGAAAAAGTGAACATTGAAAGGAGTCAATATTAAGAAATTCATGCACAACAAGATTAAGTTGAAGGGAGCAAAGTTAAATACGCCAAGAGAGAGCCATAATAAGTAGGAGGTCACTATTGTAATTGTGTAGCCATGAAGAGATCCATGCCAAGAGAGCGTGAGGTTAGAGAAAGTATTTGGGAGAGGAGAAAATATTAAACATTGTTGAAGTCATCCTTGAAGTTGTCTGAATTATAAACATTAACTGAGAATAAAGTGCACATTGGATATGAGAAAGTAGGAAGTGAATACGTTGGACATCACAGAGAATACTATGAAGCACTAGGAGAAAATGACATAGAGGTGAGCCTGAAATAGAGGAGAATCTAGTATGGAAAATGCATCTTTAAGTAAAGGAAAACATTATGATTTCTAGCAGAGATAATAAGTCAAAAAAATGACTGTGCACAAGCAAGAAGAATAGCATCGGTTTTAGGTAGGGCAAAGGTATTCAAAATAATTTTAATTTATTTATTTCATGTGCCCAATATCAAAGGTTAAAACTAAAATTAAATTGAAGTCTAAAATTATATTAAAAATGGGAGATTAAAGTTGAAATGAGGAAAGATTAAAAGGAGTAAGAGATTATTTAAATATTTGAAAGGAGAATTTAAAAGAGAGTAGAATAAAGAGGAAGTTAATTATTGTGAGTAGTATTATAATTGTTGGAAGTTATAAGAAGAAATTAATATAGTGAAGAATAAATATTTGAAGAAGAAAATTAAAGAAAAGTGAAAGATTTTTTATTGAAGAAAAAATGTATTAATATATTTGAAGGAAAAATATATTATTTGATTAATTAGAATTTGAAATATTATTGAAGAAAGAATAAGAAAGTTAAATTAATTTGAAGATTGACCTCTCCAACCTCCAGTTTTGTTGATCTCTTACTAGGCGAATCTCCCTGGGATCTCCATGTTGTAGTTACAATACCCCCTCAGGACTCTCTTAGGCTTCTCGGGATGTGTTGTTGTCTCATTTTTTATGTGCTTTTTGTGGCTTGGCGATTTATCCCAAAGTTTTTTTCTTTGGTGGCATCTAGTGGTGGTTGGATTTTGAATGGCTTGGCTTGGAAGCAGGATATGCAAAGCCTTTCCTAGTAGAACTTTATGGTCTTCGGGAGGATCCTATGCTTTTTTGCTATCTACGGGGAAGGTTTCCTATGTTCTGATTTGGAGCTAGGCTTTCGAAAGGGGATCTACCATTGTCTTTTTTTTTGTCTTGTTTATAGCCTAGGGTGTCCTTTCTACATTTTTACTGGTCTTTGGGATGGGACCACGGGTTTATCATCTGTATATAGGTAGATATTACTAATATTTTTTAGATGGGATTTCTAGAGCGGGTTTGGGATATTTCATTCTTAGAAGATCCTTTTTTTTTCTATTTTAGGGATTACAACTAGAACCATTATCTACATCTCCTTTTTTATCTTTGGGTCGAGCCTACGCTTTCTTGTGTAGTTGCATATGATGGTGTATTTTGGTTTCTCTCTGGATAGATATTTGATGGGACTGGTGGTAATCTGATATGGGTGACTTTTTTATGGGCATTTTTCAGTCCTTTGGTCTTTGGAGGAGGATCCTATGTGTGCCTACCTACTACATAAGTTTATCTCTGATGGTTATCCATGTATTATACCCTCCAATCCCAAGGTACCATGGTGGATAGATGCTTCTCTAGGATTTCCTATATTTTGGCTATGCAATACATCTCATTTGTAGCAAGATATCATTGCATGTGGTGATTTCCCCATGTTGTTGACCCATCTCACAGGCCTTTTGAATACTCCTCTTGTGGGCTTTCAAGTTCCTTTTCATGAGAGATTCTATATTCATCTTGAGAGGGAATCTTGTCTCAATTTTGATAGGATTTTTGTTTTTCAGTTCGGGGCCTAGGGTCCCCCTGTTCGCATTCTCTATTACAATTTTGCTTCAACTATGTTATGGCTTTCCTTCCCTGGTAGAAAATATTTCTCAAATTTCAGCTCATCTTGGTTGCGTGTTGGCTTTCCCTAGTCTTTGTGGGAAAGTCCTTTTCAAAATTTAGTTCATTTTGGTTGCTTGGTGGCTTTCCCTGGGGGAAATACCTTTTATTTTTAGTTCTAGTTGTTGTTGATCTTACAAATATTTTCTCCCTGGTTTAGGTGATCTTTTTTTACCTCCAAAATATAGTTTTATCAGGATTTTAGCTTTTGTTGTGTTCACTTTGTAAAAGGTTCGGGGTCCCTTTCAATTTTTTTCCAACCAATAAAAAAAATTAATTTGAATATTGAAGTAAATTAATTGAAGTAAGGATTTTTTCAAATTTTAAAAAGTATATAAAAGGAGAAGAATTATTAAAGTGAGAATAATAGTTATTAAAGGAGAGGAAACTAATTATAGAAATTGGGAGGAAACCTATTTGAAATAAATTAATTATATTGAAGATAGGGTTGAAGAAAGAATTTTTTTATTGAAGAAAATTGTTGAATAAAGAAGAAGAAAATTTAAATATTGAGTTTAAGAGTAATAAGGAATTCTACTACAAATAAAATTAATTATATTTTGAAAAAATATTGAAAGAATTATTGTTATTCAAAGACTTATTAAAGTAGAGGCACAAACAAGAAAATTGAAAAGATAAATTATGAAGACATATTTGATTGAAGGAATAGGTTAGTGAAGACTTACATTAGAAATAAGAGCATTCAAAAGTTTGAATCAAAATAAACTCTAAGATAGCATATATAAACAAGAAATAAGCTAGATGGTACCTTAACACAATCAATGAACTAAATAATAAATCTAGATATTTGAAAGAAATAAATCAAGCAAAATAAAAAATGTCAACCAATGATTTCGTTCCAATAAAAATATCACCAAGACAACCAAAATGGTTAGCAAGAATGGCAAAAGAAGCAGAAGAACCAAATGAATAAAAAAGTAATAACATGATCTTACTTTGGCATGACACCAGTAAATTTCAGCAAAAGGAAAAAGTGAAACTCGTGATAGAAGAAACTTTGGAACCAATAAAGGCTCGTGTGAATGTATATTATGATCTCATTCAAGAAACATATTTGGTATATGGAGAAAGGGATTTAACCATAGACAAAGAAGGTACAAAATACATATGTGTATATAGAGAAAGTATGGTTTGAAAACTTCAAATATTAAATTGGGATATACAAGTAACATAGATGATAAATTGTTACATTCTACATTTCATAACATCAATAACAATTTTGATAATAATACTTTCGAATTTAATGAGCCACGGGGTTCAGATAATGGCAAGGGTATCAAGGATAATATTGATCTCAATGATAAACCATATTATTGTGATGACTTTCTCAAAAGTGTGACAGGTATAGGTGAGAGATACTATCATTATTATGACATAAAAAAATACCTCTTGAATAAAGATAAATAACAAATTCAAAACCTAAAATTGAAGGAATACCAAAGTTAAAACATAAAGACCAATATCATAATGAAGGATTGAAATCACATGAAGGCAAAGGACCTTTATACCAAATAATGAAATATGGGAGGTTTTGTAAATATTACATTATTTGATACCTTGCAATAATATTGTAAGCATCATGTAAATAGTATACTTTAGAGTGTGATTAATATTTGAGTATATACTATGTGTCATGTAAATGTGGAGTTATGTAAGTGAGAAGTTATGCAAGTGAGGTGTCATGTAAGTATAAAATTATGTAAGAGTTTTTCATTTAGTATCTATAATAATTAGAGTCTTTGTCCTTATGTGGATATATAGAGTCAATAATAGATTTATTATTATGTGGTATTTCTCCCATGAGAAATGTAAATTGTTAGATCTCATGTGTGTGAGGAGATGAAAATTTTTTGTAAGTAGAAACATCAAGGGTTGTGAATGTGAAGAGTCTCATATTCATGTGTGTATATATTGAATATAAAATATTGCAATATGTGATCGATTGAAGAAGCTTTTCAATACATTATATTTACATTACTTAAGTAGATATATTTTTCTATAATATTTATAGTGAGTTATTATTCATTATGTGGGATGCAAAAAGGTGCATGGGGATTTTTCCCCCCAATGTATTCCCTCAAGGGTTGTCCACACTTGGACAAGAGAGCCTTGTTGCTAACTCGCCATTGGATTGTGCTTCACACTATTTATCTTTGGTGGGGGATACAGGTTCACCAAGGGCTTATAGATTTCCCTAATCTAGTTTTAATGTGTTCAATTTAACAAATACCTATGTTATAGTCTATCCTAGGAACTAATGCATAATATGTTGATGCAATGCAATATGAATACAAGATGCTATCTATATGCAATTTTATTTTTTGATGTTATCTGTAGATGCAAAAGTGAAATGCCAAAATATATAACAAGATAAATTGAAATCAAGACCCAATATTGCACAAAAAGATATGATTTTATTAATATGGGGGGGAGCCTCAAATATCCAATTTTACAATAAAATAATTGATTTCTTTGATACAAATATTTAAAATACGAGGGTTATCCGAAACCCTAGTGAGTAATATTGGTGGTGTCTTCAATATTGCTTCTGATCCCAACAAAGGTGAGTGGGATTTGTGTTATCTAATATTGGGCCACTCTAGCTTAAGTAGGTGCACAATGCTTGTATATCTCCAAACCTACACACAGAGAATGACAGAATAGGATTAGTAGTAACTATAAGGGATCCCAATAAAAATCCTAAATTCCAAGTAATAAACTGCATACAAATATGAGAATAATGAAAGTAGTATAACAATAAAAGGTTTACCTTATTGAACTTGCCATTTTTTGATTTGATGTAACTTTTTGGAGGAACCTGGTGCGAAAATGCCCTAGCATTTCCCAAGGGACAGTAGGGCTACATAACTCTGGTTTGAAACACCCATAGGTGCTCAGTGGCAATAGAAAATACCTATGGGTACTCAGGAATGATGAAAGGTACCCAGAGGTGCTTTGTTGTAGAGGGGAAGCACTCAGAGGTGATTGGTGGTGATAGGGAGCGTCTGAAGGCGTTCGAGAATTGAGGTGAAGATATGCAAAAGTAGATATGGCTAAGTGAAATAGGCAATGATGAAGGCAGAGGCTATGGCAAGCGAGGATGGAAGGTGAGAGTGTTGGGATACTCCAAGGGCTTAGAAATCTCAAGATTCGTAGGGTGCAAATTTCTCAGGGAAACTTAGGGGTTGAGCCATCAAAATGGATCCTATTAATAATCCACACTAGGGCACATTAGGGTTTTGATGACACTAATTGTATGATCAAGATTAAAACATGATGGAGGGTGGAGATTAAATCTGGGTGTGTGGCATGGATTGATGTGGATGGATGGCTAGGATTAAGTCAAATTGGATGTCCGAAATTTATTTATATATAATATTTATATTTATATTTATATTTATTAAATATATATAATATAATATTAAAATATTAATATTAAACATATATTTAACAAATATGTCTAGATAAACATAAATAAAGGGGTAGAGATGGTGGGAAGACCTGGGTGGATGACAAGTGGTTAGGTTTTAGTGTCTACAGATGCTTCTTTTTGTACTGCGTTGTGTGAAAAACAATGCAGTACAAAAATATAAGATACCTACTTGGGCTAGGCATAGAAGGAACTTTCTCTTGAGATGAAAAATGAGCTTGAAGAAAAAATAATTAGAGAATTTAGATTTGCATAGCTTATCCCCTCAATTGGAGAGTGAGTTGGCGGATGAATCTCACGAGCCAATTGAAAAATTTGTGCAAATTATTGTGGATGATATGAATGATGTAAATGTGATACCATTTTTGCCCCAATGAGAATAGGGGATTGGTGGAAAATATGTGATAATTGTGTCTATTTTTTCCCCAACAGATGAAGGGTTTTGTGAAAATGTGTTTGTTTTTGCCCCAACAGATGAAGGGAGTTTTACCAAGTGTATATGTCATGATCATGTAAGATGTATCCCATTGTGGAAAATTCAAAACCAAATGTGGTTTCCCCAAATTTGGGGTGATTCGATGCTGCTAAAAAATGTGCCCTTGGACATCATTGATTTGCAAAGATGAATATGCAAAGATAAAAAAATAGTCAACTTTGGGGGGCCAACTAGTGACTATCAAAAAAATTCTATGATCGAAACCAATCACCCTAGATAAGGTCAATCACCATGATGACTATTAAGGATATGTGAAATGATAAAATGTGATTTTGTCCATGTGTTAAGCCCCACAAACTAGGTCATCAATGACAGCTTTTGTGCAAATTATTCTTAGAAAGGTTTCGTGCAAAATGTGAAGTACCAAATGCAATTGTGATTTCAAATAATGAGATATGGAATGATGAAAATTAACAAGTGTCCTTATGGTAATTTATTCATCTTACGGAATTGCATGGATGCAAATTGCTACAATCACCAAGTAAATAGAATAAACCACTTGATACAAGATTCACTTGAATGTTGTTTGAACTTGGAAAATATGCAAATGTTATGATTGATGATTGAAAATGATGTGGAAATAAAGTATTGATGATGAAAATGATGATTATAATAATTTTGTGAAAACTTGGATCATTTTGGAGCGTTTTGTAACTTGTTATGCGATTTTATGACTTTTGATCGCAAATGAAAAGTATGCATCCAAATTAGTTGGAACCTTCACAAAACATGTTAATATGATGAAAATGATGCATGGATGTAATATGGAAATATTTTGTGGGGGTAAGCCATTGTTTTTCAATGGTTTATCCTTTTATCATTTTTAATGCTAAATACCAGTTGATGATTTCGACATGCATAGATGCCCACCGATGTTTGGATGCTTTGCAAACACCCTGGTGCACTTCAATGCGCTAGGAAACACCATGGGCATATCAAGGTACCTGAAGCAGCTATAAATAAGTGAAATTTGAGTTCATTTGTGCATTTCTGAGTTTGTGAAACTACGTCCAGGAGATTTGGGTGGAGTGGAGTGGAGTGAGGTGAAGTGATTTAGGTGCAGAAGCTATGGCGGTGGAAGGAGTAGATGTAGGGACCAGAGCTAGAGCTGGATTTGTGAGTTGTTGAGGTAAGTCCCTTATTTTTATTTTGTGCAAAAAATTTATATTTTTGTGATTTTTCTTTTGAACATGTGTTAATAAAAAATGTTTTGTGATGTGCTATAGCTTAGGATTTTGGAGTCTCAGCACCAGTTCTTACATCCCTAGGATGAGGAAGGCACTGGGGAAGGATGAGTAGGATTTGTTGGAGGTTGTGGGGCTAGTGTAGGTAGTCCAAATTAATTTGGTTAGGGAGAATGAGGGGTACCTCTCTGCCTTGACAGATATGTGGGAACTGGATAGGTGCACCTTTTAGATCCCCATGTGAGAGGTGACCCTCACATTTGATGATGTATATCACATCCTCAAGATGCTAGTGGAGGGTATTCATGTCGAGGTTGGACGTGATCCAAGGGTAGATATGAATAAGATGTTTGGTGATAGCTATCAGAGTATGATGGTAGAGTGTGGAGGTATTCCCTACTTTTCCATGTATGTGGACAAGGAGTTGGATGCCCTTCAAGATTTGGTGATTTTCGTGTTGGACAATATCATGGCCTCAACTAGTATTGGCTACAGGTTCCCTTGGAACCTGATAGGATTGGTGAACAATATGCTCACTATGTAGCAGGTGTATGCATGGGCTTTTGCCTTATTGGCACAAGCATACTAGGAGCTCTATGAGGTGAGGATATGGGGGAGGAAGGGATTGGGATGTAGCTTGCTACTGTAGTATTGGGTATGGAAGCACTTTAGCGTGGTTTGATCGGAGGGCTTACCAATGGTAGGCTTGGATAGGGGTAGTCCTATGCTAGGATATAGGCAGTGGCAAATGAGGTACAACTAAGTCATCATGTACGAATGAGCGAGTGGTACAAGGATTTGTTGGCTAGATTGGCATTCACCCAAGTGCCATGGAGGTCATGGTAGGGTACTAGGTGGATAGGAGATGGAGAGTAGCTATCACGAGTGAGGCAAGATAGGTGGGTGGTTGGGTGTTATCAAAGTGAGGCTGAGTATATTTAGTTATCACATGTTCTCCAATAGTTTGACCTAAGGTAGGGGGTTTTGGATGAGTCGGTGCTCTATAGGAGGTATCGAGAGGAGATTGGTCTACCATATTCCAAGCCATGGACGGTGGCTTATGAGTATGATAATGATATAGATGTCCTCGATGTGGATGATGTGGGTACTACTATAGAGTATGATGCATGGTTCGTTACATAGCCACCATGGGCATCGACTCTAGTAGCAAATGGTAGAGGTGAGGATGAGGCTGAGGGTGAGGAAACCCATGAGGCTCCCAAGTAGCAAAGACACCTTAGATCTAAAAATTGAAGGAGGAGGACTAACGGTGCATCTATACATGCTCCAAGAAGTGGGAAAGATGGTAGATATGGGGAGGATGTGGAGGAGACTCTAGATGGGTCTCTAGTTTGGATCAAGAAGGATTGGGTGAGGCTAGAGAAATAGGTGGTAGAGCGGGACACGATGGTGATGACTCAATATGAGAGGGTCACGAGGCTCCAGGAAGAGCTGACAGAGAGGAGTGTTGGCATAATGTTGACATAGCACGTCTTCGATTGCGATAGAGGTATATCAAGGCTTTGGAGGATAAGTTGATAGAGCATCATATTCCTCTTCCATATCCTTTGACCTCATGTGTATTTGAGGCTACTTAGCAGAGCGAGTCTATTCATAGCGTAAGGTATAAGACTCCTACTAGATCATAGGGGTTCTATTGGAGGACATAGCTAGTGCTTAGATGCACTTTTTGTATATGATCCTTGGTGCTCCATTGTATGTAGCCTTTTGAAATTCATTGTACAAGTGATATTTATACATATATAAATGGATTTTACCTTTTGTGTTATATGTTTGTATGAATTATTTTTATGGAATGCATGTTTTATATGGATGATTAATGCATATGATATGTTATGAATGATTAATGCAATGTATGGAATGCTGATTTTCTAATGATAATTTATAGCTTTAGATTTTGCTTGGCCATATTTGACATTGTTGTTTAATCAGGGGCACCAAACTTGGTGGTATGTGGGGTGAATGACTCATGAACTAACATGGATGTTGACATGGAATAATATATGGATATTGATATGGAAAACTAATGGTTTTGTAGAGACTCGAACATACTAGTGGTATCAAACAAACTCACTAAAACTGCCTAATCCCTATAGGAAAAAATGTGGGTGCAGTGCATTCATTTACCGGATCAAGAGCATGGTAATGACTTGAGGTAATCTAGAACCAATGTGTGTGAAAGTGAGTTCATTAACTCATCTTGAGTAAATTGGGTGTGACCTATTATGGATGAGACCAAGAAGCTAGCTTTTTTGTATGTGTAGTCAGAGGTTTCTTAAAAGAGGTGTGTCGCCACGCATGAGCGTACTCCACTGCCAGTCAAGCGTCTATAGATCTGGTGGAGGCTAACTCCATAGTCCAAGGATTTTGATCTCTTAAGTTTTTGGTATGACTACCTAACCTCTGACTGAAAATGTAGTATGATCATTACAACCCAATGATCAGTGGTGTGTTATGTAAAATATGTAGAGTTTTTGTTAAGGGTTTTTCCATACTCTTTCTTTTATTTTTGAATTGTGATAGTGGTAAAAACCACTTATTTGTGGAATATGTTGCATGATGGGACTAGCAAGGATTACCCTTTTCACTTCAAGTTTCAAACCAAGTATGGTGTTATCCCTATTTGACACAAGATGTTTTTAAGATGTGAAATTGTGGTTGGTTCAAGAATATTTTGGAGTCAATTTCCAAAACTCAAGATTTTCTTAGTGAAGATTGTGTCGTGGTCCTAAATAAAACTTGACATGTATTTGGATTATGCTTAAAACACTAGGAGTGGTTGAGTGAGCAAAAATACCTATGAATTATGGATGTATGGAGGCAAATGACCATTTGACTTGGTGGAATTTTGTGGATGATATTGTGAAGGTGCCCTTGATTAAGGCAACATGACTTTATTGGACCAATTAAGACCCTGAACTTAATAAATGATCCCTTATATGAAATGTGAAACGTGGATGTGAATGCAATGTATGAAATGCAAAATGAATGTGTGCTAATGCGGTATTTTTGAATGAAATGTGTGCAAATGAAATGCAATATGCATAAATGGAATGCAGTGTTTTTGAATGAAATGTGTGCAAATAAAGTGCAATATTTTTGTGTATTAGCCATGTACATATACATATATATAAATCATATTATGCATAGACTGCTCTCAAGTGTAAAAAATTAAGTGGTTTAGGTTCTTCCTCTACCTCTATACTAGCAAGCCTATAAGTACAGTTACCCACTCTTTGAGGGACAATGTATGGACCCAACCAATTAACCATAAATTTATCATGAAGATGCGACAGGGCATTTGTGTTTTGTTTATTGTCTTTAAGGACAAGATCTCCTATTTGGAATTCCCATAGATAAACTTTGACATTGTAAGCACGCTTTAGGTGGTCTTGATAAACTCGTAAATTCTCTAAAGCATTGACTCGCCTCTCATCAAGAAGTGTGAGTTGGTCAAGACATGCTTTTCTAGTAGTATCATCATCTATGAATTCCTACAAAGAAATTTGTAAGGAGGGGATCTCGAGCTCAAGAGGTATGATTGCTTTGGTTCCATAGATCAATGAAAATTGCATAGCCTCGGTAGGCGTGATGATGCTTGTTCAATAAGACCATAATGCCAAGGGGATTTTGATATGCCAATTTCTATGACTTTTGCTAACAAGTTTCTTGAGAATAGCAATTAAGGTCTTGTTAGTGGCCTCAGCTTATCCATTGGCTTGTGGGTAATAAGGAGTTGAGAAACTGTGTTGGATGTTATATTTTTTGCAAAGTGCTTGAACATCCTTGTTCTTGAATGACTTGCCATTGCCAGAGATGATTTTTGAGGGGATACCAAAATGACAAATGATATGGTGAAGTATGAACTCCACAATTCTAGGTCTTGTCGTATTGGTTAGAGGAATTACCTCAACCCACTTTTTGAAGTATTCAGTGGTTGTGATGATAAATGTATGTTGTCCCAAGGAAGGAGGTGAATTTTTTCCAATTAGATACAGACCCCATTGTGAAAAGGGCCAAAGGCTTTGAATAGTTTGTAAAGCTTGTGATGGTACATGAGTAAAATTAGCATGTTCTTGACATTTTTTACAATGTTTAATATATGTGCAATAGTCACATTCCATGGTGGGCCAATAATAACCCATGCATAAAATATGCTTTGCGATGGCCATCCCATTAAAATGACCACCACAAGTACCATCATGAGCTTCAGCTATGGCTCTTTATGCTTCATTCAACTCAATACAACAAAGGAGGACTCCATCATAACCACATTTATACATGTCCCCCAAGAGAAAAAAAAATTGCTTTTTGCTTGAAAGTGCATTTGGAAGTTCGAGACATGTTCGATGGGAGTGTTCCAAACTTGAGAAAAGCTACTATCTGGCTTGACCAAGGCTCTTATGGATCTGACTAGATAAAGCAAACCTCCTTTTCATCCTTATATTCAGCATGAACAATTACAGATTTAGATACCACTGAAATGATAAGGGGTTGTACCTCTCCGAAGGAGTCTTTTGAAATCAATTATCCAAGAGAGGTCATTGCATCTACAAATATATTAGTCGAATGTGGTAAACTAATTAATTTCATACCAATCAAACTTAGATAACAATATCATTTTTACTTCATGATAAATTTTAATGGTAGGTTCTTGGCATTGGTATTCTCCATTAATTTTCTTGACAACAAGTTGAGAATCACCAAATATCCTGACACACTTAATACTCGTAGCTATAGTTGATTGAAGACCTAATATTAAGGCTTCATACTCTGTTGTGTTGTTTGTGCATTGGAATTCAAGTTTGAATGATAGAGAGATAGGTACCCCCTGGGGTGTATGAAACATGACTCTAGCACCTTGACCTTTTGCACACTTAGAGCCATAAAATAATAGTGTGATATCGACGTCTTCCTCCGAAATAATATCTTCTTCTTTTTCAGTGATAGCGAATATCGAATCATATGGGAGCTCAATAATCAAAGGATGATTACTAGGTAGTGGAGCTTCCGTAAGCTAATCAGTTATGACCTAAAATTTAATGGATTTTTGGCTAATGAATTCAAGGTCAAATTTCGTAAGCAACATTATTCATTTAGTGGTGTGGGTGTTATTGTAAGTGTGAGACATCATATAAAGTAGAGGATTTTATCTAGCTATGACATATGTTGTGTGACTAAGCATGTAATGTCAAAGTTTCTTAGTGGAAAAAACCATTGCTAAGCACAATTTTTCTACATAAGTGTATTTAGTTTCATAGCTTACCAATGTTCGACTAATGTAATAGATAGCTTGCTCTCAATTTTCTTCATTCTTTTGTGCAAGCATTGTCCCTAATGCAAATTTCGTTGTCAAAACATAAAGATAAAAAGGGACCCCATAAGAGGAGGAGCTAAGACTAGCAAAGAATATAGGTATTTCTTAATATCATCAAAGGCTTTTTGACATTCATCTATCCAAGAAAATGGCATCCCCTTTTGTAGCAGGTGATTGAATGACTTGTATTTGTTAGAAAGTTGTGCAATGAAATGACAAATTGATTGGATCTTTTCTTGTAAATTATGCAATTCCCTAAAATAGTTTGGGGGAGGCATCTCCATGATGGCCTTTACCTTGTTTAGGTCTACCTCAATACCTCTCTTGAATGAACCCTAGTAGTTTGCCCAAGGTAACACCAAAGGCATATTTCTTGGGGCTCAACCTTACATTATGCTCTAGAAGTCGGTCAAATACTTTTTACAATACACCAATGTGCTCTTGTCGAGTCTTAGATTTTTCTAAGATATCATCCACATAATCTTCGATCATATTATGCATATAGTCATGGAAAATGTATGTCATGGCACGTTGATAAGTGAAACCTACGTTTTTAAGGCCAAAGGGAATCACCTTGTAATAAAAAGCTCTCTAAGGTGTAGTGAATGTTGTTTTGTGTTGGTCATCAGGATTTATTCGAATTTGGTTGTATCCTAAAATTTTGTCCATGAGAGAAATCATTTCATGGCCAGTGTAAGTATCGACAAGAGTATCAATGTTTGGAAGAGGAAAGTCATCCTTAGGACACACTTTGTTAAGGTCTCGAAAGTCAATGCAAACACATATTATCTCGTTAGGATTGCGAACGAGTACCATGTTTGAAAGCCACTTTAGATAGTCAATGGGGACAATAAGTTCCACATCTAAGAGTTTTTGAAGCTCTATTTTTACCAAGAGGGCCACGGTAGGATGCATCCTCCTAATTTTCTACTTGATCAGCTTAGCATTAGGATGTAAGGTGATATTATGGACAACCAAACTAGGATCAAGACCAAGCATGTCCTTGTAGGACCATGCAAAAATGTCCTTCTTTCTCTTGAGGAGAGCAATTAATTGCTCCTACTCATCGTTGGATAAGCTTTTGCTAATTTTGATAATGTGGTGATGGTCTTTGTCTGAACTAAGGTACACATCGATGGTATCTTTTATGGATACATGGGAACTTTCCTCAAGTTGATGGTGTGCAGGGCTAAAATGAATGTCGTCTATGATGTTATCAAACTCTTCTGACTTATTTTTCATCTCCATCTACTTGGAAAACCTCAAGATTTAAAGGTGAGGGTGAAGGTGAAGGTGGAGGGGATGGAGGAATGTAGTTGGTTGAAGCCCTTAACAATTCCTCAAACAAGACAAATTTGTAAAAGGATGGAGGCAAGGAAATCCAATCCATATCGATAAGGCTTATATCAATTGGAATTGGTTTAGCCGAATCGTATGGGTTACAGAGTGGGATGAATAAGTCAACAGGATTCATGTTGACTTAAGGTAAAATGGATGAATATTGGAATAGACGGGATGAATGGAGCCTAAGAACTGATGCTAGGACCTTGGTAAACCTAGACAGTAGCAAGAAACACAAATAAATGCATTGAACTAAATGATATATACATGCAATTCTGAAAAAGAAAATATTTTTGTTTGATTTTTTATTTTTATTTTTTTTGTAGTGGTGAAAACCACTATTTTTGTGTTATGTACATATATTACAAGTTTGGCTTATGAGATGGATTAATGAGATGGAGGTGATGGTTCACCGATAGGTGTGGCTCGTTCTTTTGGAAGAAGCAAGTGAAATATGAGCTCATGGATGGGGAACATTCTGAGATAAAACTCATCTTATTTTGTATGGGGAATGATGGGCTCTGATTCCTCTTTAGATTCATCAGTTTTTATCGACATGAGTTGATATTCTTCATATATTTCATCGTTAGAGTCATTGGAATGGAGGGCTTCTTATCCTAAATTTAGATTAAGCCTTTGGAAGGCTTGTTCAATAGAAGATGTGGTGGAAAGTGGAGTGTAACCTAATCCTGGACGGTCATGCATTTCTTGATATGGAACATCGATAATGTCATGCATTCCCTGTTCATGCAGTCCTAGGCCATGTCCCTGCCAATTAACTATGTGAAAACAATGGGATGGAAATCCCAACATATTTTGGATGTTGGCGGGTGTTGATTCCTTGGGTTCTTATAGGGGAGCTAGATTGGATGAAGAATAAATCACCCCATATACAAAATTTATATTGTTGGGAGTTGAAACTATGTCATAAACCACTCCTATAGATAAAGGTGGATCACATGGGTGACCGAAATCCTTAGCATTTGGGATGGTGAGTAGAGTAATTGTAATGTCTTGGACCACATATTCACAAATACCATGATTAGTAAGGTGGACCTTGACTTGGGATGATGTGGAAGGATTATGATTGGATAATGGCTCGTGGAAATATGGATATGAAGATATCTCATAATTCATCAACTTGACTTGTGTAACATTAGCTGATGGAGATGTATTGGATTGGGAAGGTTGTTGGATAGAGATGATGACATAGAAGGCAAATATTTTGATGATGTGGATTTATTTTTACCACATGTGCATGTAGTCAATGATGAATATGATGAGGGCTTGGAAGCTTGATGGGGATTAGTGATAAGGGGCTCCTCAAGAAAGGGAGATTTTGATGAAAAATGGGCAGAGTGGTAGATATATAGGTTGATGGTGATAGGAAAATATGGGTGGAAGTAAGTATGGATTCATAAGAATTTGAGATAAAATTGTAATACTTAAATGGTTTGACATCCACTGGTATGCAATGTACTTGTCCCTCATGAACGTGCTTCAGGCATTGATGTAGTATTGAAGGGATACATCTCATATCCCTCATCCAAGGTCTTATAAGGAGTACATTGTATGCCATGGATCCATCCAAGATGTGGAACATAGTGTGCAACATTTTGATGCCCACTTCGATGGGAAAAACAATAGTGCCAACTCTGGAACATAAAACATCATTGAATGCTTTTAGAGTGAAGGATGACTTGGTGATATGAGATGGAGGAAGGTTAATATGATGAAGGGTAGACATGGTGATGATATTTATGGAGGAATCAATATCAATTAGAACTCTTTTGAAATGCTTCTTGTCAATTAGATCCATGATATGCAATGGAGGATCTACTGATTTCAATGAGATTGGCTTAATTTCAAAGTCAAAATATAATGGAAGGCTCCATGCATGTTTGAATGCTCCCTACAAATTTTTTGAAGGTCTTAGGATCTTGATATTGTAACTCAATAGATTTTAGAATATCCATTGATGCTTCACGATGTGGGGTAGATTGTTGAATTAGCTCATATATCGACAATTTGGCAAAATCCATCTTGAGGCTTGTGGTTAACTAGCTACTCAATGAGATGACTGGTCATAGAGGACAATTGATGGGATGAATTGGAGGATTTGGTTGACTAGGAATATGAACTTGCGATGAAGGATTAGGATAAATTTGAATGGGATGTGATGTGGAAGGTTGTGACGTACTTTCCTGAGGTTGTTGCCTTACATTTTGCTAATTAATTTGTTGACCTCTAGTTACCACATGAATGGTGCCTAAAAAACCTTGGTATTATTGGATGTGATTAAATTAATTAGGAGGAGTTTTGGTATTATCCCCTCCCATATTTGGTTGCACCTCCTCATGATGAGGAAGTGGTGTTTGAAAAATACCAAGATTTTGGTTTTGTTGAGCAAGGGGGTTTTCAAGCTTGATGGCCCCCAAGTCAATAAGGCCTTGAACTATGTCATCAAATACATAGAAATTATTGATGTTGTGCCCATGGCCCCACTTACTATGGTAAGGATAAAATAAATATTTCCAATAATTTTTACCATGTTTAGCAGGATCATCTGGTCTGATTTTGGGTAAGGCAAGTTTATTTGTGTCGTACAACCTTCAAAAGAGGGAAGCATACAATTCAAACAAAGGGGTGTATTGGCAATTCTATCGGATATATTGTCACCAGGGATGGTTCTCTACAGATGGCACTATGTTTTTCATATCTTGAGTTACTGAGGGTATTGCATGATAAGCAATTTGTTGCGGTGTTTGTTGCATTGATTGTTGTTGAGCCATTACCAGTTGGCTCATGACCACTTGATTAACATAATTTGGATGATTGGTTGGAGTAGCCTGTGTTGATTTTGATTGGCCAGAATAATTAATTTTATATTGGCCCTTGTTTTTCCATTACTTTTTTCTAGGCTTAAGAATTCCCTCTTGGATTTTTATTTTCTCTATGACAATAGTCTGTGCTAGAGCTTCTTCAAATGAATGATATGTCTGTAATTAAAGCATCAAAGAGATAGGTTTTAAACAACTCCTGGTAAATATTTTGATAAGCTATTCCATTGGTAGGGTGAATGGAAACTTGGTAATGATGACCCTTCAACAGTTTCTAAAATCATAGATAAACTCATCATCATGTTGTCTTAAAGCATAAACTTCATACAATGAGACTTTCTTTCTAACATTAAGGACAAAGCACTTAAATAATAGTTCATCCAATTGTTCGAAAATATAAATATTGTGACTAGGCAATTGGTTGTACCACTCTATGGCATCTCCTCCTAATGTTTGAGGAAATGCTCTAAGCATGAGAGCATTGTCATTTTGGATTCTAAAGAATGAGTGTACAAATGTGCTTACATGCTCTTTGGGATCCTCAATCCTCTTGAATTTATCAAACTTCAACACCGTGAAATCTATCGGATATGGTAGTGATGGTACCGAAGGATGAATGGGTTGGTTGATCAACTAACGTAAGGTTGGCTTCTGGTTTGTCATACCAAGAGTATATTGTATCAACTGATCTATTTATTGCATGGTCTTAATTCTATGGTCTTCCCCAAGAATGTGAAAGCCCTGAATTATATGATGATTTTGATAAGGCATGATGGAGAAATTTTGCAGGGTAACTAGATGATGATGAATTGATGATTATGACTAGGTGAGATTGATGGAAATTGATAAAGAGGATATTGATGATGAAGATGTGGAGAATTTTGGAATGGAGATAATGGATGGGGGCTATGGCTAGGTTGGCCAACGAGAATGAAATTGGTATGATTTATGGGAATGGGATGTGTATTGGTGTGGTTTGGTGGAGGATTAGGTATGGAAACCACAGAATATTGTGGCACCCATGATGGATTTTGATTAATGAGGGTGGGCTGAGTATAAATTGGTAGAGTCTTAGGGATCACTTGCACTTGTTGTTGAGCATCTTGACACTTCCTAAACAATTTGTTTAAATGTTACCATGCTCCATGAATTTCTTTATCAATAATGGAAGGTGTGGAAGCAGGTGGCATGGAAGATGTAGCTAAGGGATAAGTTACACTTGGTTTGGTAAATTGGGTAGCAAATACTTGTGAAGCAACATTTACATGTGCTTCGTACAAGGGGTTGGTGTAGGTATATATGTATGAGGATGGAACTAAAGTGCTAGGAGCACTTGGGTATTGGGAAATGGGTATATGAGAAGAAGGTGCAATTGAGGCCTCAAAAAGAGGGTTAGTGTACACGTGGGTAAAGCTAGATGGTGGCAAGGAATGATCAAGTTCCTACTGTAAAGTAGGATCTTGACTAGGGGAATTATGGATGGACTCTAAGACATAATCAGCCAATTTGTAGAGAGCCTCTACTTTGGCCATGTCTATATGGGTAATGTGGTGATCAATGGTTGGTGAGGTTGACTCTATTTGGGGAACAACCATATGAAATATTGTGGGTGACACGAAATGTGAGGGACCTACAAAAAAATTTGTCTGTGTCATATTTGGGAAATCTACCACAAAAGTGGCGGGGAAGGTGGATGAATTTTCCATGGAATTGTTTTGATTTAATGCTTTTTGTTGATTTCTTGTTAATACCATAAGAAACTAAACCAAATAAAAATTGTGCAGTAAAATGAAATGCAGAATTGAAACTTCACAAAAATAAAATATAGATCAATAAATGCTAAGTTTGTTCAAAAATGTGTCTTACCTCATTCATTAATTATCTCATTTCAATGTGAATTCATTTTTGTAGATTTTGATTTTGTGTGTTTCAATGTGCTAATATGAATTAGAAATGGATGAATATTATGGCTTGGCTAGGGCAACGAGATTCTTTCTAGTGATGAAATCCAACAAGTTTTCTTGAGGGTAGTCTAAGGCATCTAGGGGCATATATTGGTGGATGGAGATGAAAGCCACCGTAACCAAATCTCAAGCACTGGTTGATGATGAAATCCAACCATTACTATTTAATGTGGATCATGAAGTGTGAGATTATTTTTAAAAGTTTCCAATTTTCTATTGTGTACATACAATGTTAGAAAAATAACTACTTTCGAAAGTCTAAATCAGAATCCAATAGCTAGAATACCAATTTCTCCAAAGGATTTAAAGTACACCACTTAATACCACTCTCTAAACAGAGGAGGGTTCATCTAATCCTCCACCTGGAATCACTTAAATACGGGGATACTTTTGGTATCTTGACATTGTTCCTATTTAGACTTACAAAAATAGAAATTTCTAACCTTAGGATGCAAACTAATGTATGTGCTTAGCAGTTCAAATGCAAACAATAATGCAGCACACCAGAATATTAAGAAATTTTTAAGCAAAAATGTGTGAATGAATGCAATGATTAATCTAATGCCTAGAATGCAACTAAAATGATTTGTTTTTACCAAACTTATTAGTGATGTTCATTTTAATCCATAAATTTGAAGAAAAGAAAACGTAAAAGTGCTAGAATATGTAAAAACATAAAGTTAGGGTTTGATAGTAAATTCACTCAAAAGCCTATGTTTTTAATCTAAATCTTTGTAAAATACCCTTGGGAATTTTTGGATGTTCCTTGAGCATTGCAGGGGATTCATGCACCTTCTACAACCTTCTATAAATCTTTAGAAACCCTAATCCAATGAAAACTGTAAAATTTGTGCTTCAAAAAACCTTGCAAGATGAGACAAAAAACAACAAATTAGTCAACAAAGTAAATCAAAATGAGAAACCCTTAGGGGATCCCACCGTGATTGCCATTTGTAGATGCAAAAGTGAAACACCAAAATATATAACAAGATAAATTGAAATCAAGACCCAATATTTTCAAAAAATAGATGATTTTATTAATATGGGGGAGCCTCAAATCTCCAGTGTTACAATAAAAGAATTGATTTCTTTGATACAAATATTTACAATACTAGGGTTCTTTGAAAACCTAGTGAGCAATGTTGGTAGTGTCTTCAATCTCGCTTCTGATCCCAACAGAGGTGAGTGGGGTTCTGGGTGGAGAGCCCTCTAACATAGAAATATACTAGAATAAGAAAGATAAAAATTTTGTGTTCACTCCGATGAGTTTCACCACTGTAGCTACAATGGAATTGAATCCTATTTTTGAAGATACATTATAGAAAGAACTAGTGCAAGAAGGGTTTTCCGAGGAAGACACTAAAGAATGAGAAATTGGTAGCGTTGCAGGTTTTTAAAATAAAATATAAAAGTGCATAGAAGGAAACTCAAAAGGATATTTGTAAGAAACATAAGTTGGATAAGGAGAAAATTATTGATAAGACCCATGTTTTAGCTACAGAAGAAACAATACAACAAACACAATAGCGAAATACAGAGGCAACTCTAGAATACCCTACATCTGTAGATAAAGGTATGGTCTCTATCCCCTCTTCTCCTTCTCCTCCTTGCCCAAAGAAAATTACTTCCCCTTCTAAGCAAGAGGTTGTAACAAAATTCCCTTCTCCCCCTCATAGTTCACCACCTGTTTCACCAGTGAATATTGAAGGCCAAGCCAACCCATCCCCTCCAAAATCACCTAAAATTCCTCCCTCATCGTCCCCTATAATTCCATATTTACCATTACAACCTTACATATTATCTGAGAAACAAGTTGTTTCAAGCACACCCACTCACCCTTCTGTGAGTTTTGCTTCAGTTTCCATGACTATTCCTATTGTAATAGCAGTAATAGTTACATATTCCATTGTAATAACTACCACCCTTTCACAATAAATTGTTGAGTCTTCTCTCTCCTATCTCATATTCTCTCCTCCTCTTATGAGTTATCCTACACTGGTAACTTTACAAAAGGAGAAGGAAACATCATAAAAAAATCAATATTTTTGGGCAGAGAAGTTGTCCAAACCTTCGAAGAATATGGCTACTACGAGGAGCACTATATTTTTTGACCTGATTTCAAGGCAAAGAGCATCCAAATCCATTATTCCTTTGTTAAGCAATCCTAAAACTAAAATGACTACTCAGGAATACCATCTGGAAGAATACATAGAAGACATTGAGCAATTACCTATTGAAGACGAGCTGGTAATGGCGAGGGTTCACTTGAATAATTTTTATGTTAAGATTGATATATATAGAGAGATAAAGTGGACAAGCTGGAGTGGACAATAGAAAAGCTAGAAAATATAATTGCCAATAAAAAATAGATAGAGAAAGATATTGGAAATGAAGCAAATAACTGGCAAAACAAATTTCAATAAGCCAATAAGCTCAAGGAGCAAGTAGAGGAGCAAAATAAGAAAAACGAATAACAAGCCAAAGAAATGCAGAGCTTGAAGTAGCAGCTTCAAATTGAAAAGGCTAAGTCTTCATGCTTCTCTAAATAAGGGCTAAATAAATTAAGGAAATAACTATTGTTTGAGGTTTTGGAGAAATACTCAGAGTTACATCCCATCATTAACTACATGGATGATGCCAGCCACCTACTTCAGAATATTCAAGAGGATTTGGATAGCTTCACTGGAGAACTACAACCCATGGTGGTTCCATCTGAGTAGATTTACAAGTTGGTGGATAGCAGGATCAGTGAGACTGCTAAACCTATTCCTAAAAAAGAATAAAATATTGCTAGAGTTACTTCCAAAGCTATAGTAAAAAAGTACATAATGTTGCAAAAAGCTTGGCTATAATTTGATAAGGTGGATATGATCTGGGATGTAGTGGACATTAATAAAGAAATGATTCAAAATGGCTTTAGAGGTTTATGGATGGATAATAACACTTTGATATCAGTGGAAGAAATTAAACAGTGTAGCTAAGAGCCTCCAATATGGGTCTAAGATCGATGCCTTGGAAGGATCGATTGATTAGGAGCAAGTTTCACAAATAATTATTGATTTAACCAAGCTCTGAGACCTGATGGAGGACCTGGTACATAAAGGAAGTGCTACAAATAATGAAAATATTGTTGAGTTAGAGTACATTCACAAGTAGCTTAAAGAGACTTCCAATCCCTCTAAAGTAGGCTGGAAATAAGCTTTACAAACCCTGAAGCTGATGGTGTAGTTGTTTAGAAAGGACACTGAAGAGGAAAATAAAGAGCAGAATTCACCTGAGTAAGAAGAGGTCGAGCAAGATCAAGAAGATAATGTCAAGGAAGAGGCTCAGCAAGAGGGTGAAGAACCTAATAGAGCTGCTACGAACCCTTGAGAGACACAATCTTAGAATATTTTGTTTTGTACATTTTTTTAGTCATGCAGAAGTTTTATATTTTGTTTGATTTGTTTTACTCTGACATTGTCATAAGGCAATAATAAAAGCATGAGGCCAGAGAGATGTAGAGAACAACTTTTTTGTGAAGGTATTCATATCATTTTTTTTAAGAATCTTTATAAAGAGAACATTGCTTTATTTTTGTTTAAGCATTGGTTTAGTTCTTGGAGTGGCGGAGATATTCGTGTTTCCAGTATGGTATCGATATGAATGTTTATCCTCTAGGATGTTTCATGAAGTTTTTAGAGGATAATGATCATATGGAAATTATTCTTTGAAGCATTGTTTGAAGATTGCAATTTTTTGACTCCTGATGCCCAATGGATAAGACTCTAAGTTTGATGGCTTTGCGAGCAAATCCACCCGGGAGGTGCCATAATGTAGGCCCAAAATGGCAACATCCTTAGAAAACTTTGAAAAATTTATTCTAAGGCATGGAAAATCTCCAATTTGCTGAGGATATAGAGTATTTTGGATCGGATCCACGCAAGAGGTTTCATTTTGCTCAACGCTTATTATTTTTCATAAACATCAGCAAAGTTTCTATTCCACCCGAGGCTTAGTGTATTTGGCAGCGGATTCGTGTGAGGTTCCCAATATGCAATTCTTTTGAGCTTTGATGATGTCAATGTGATACAAAGTGTGGATTGGTAATTTTTCTTTATTTCACACACTCCAGTGACTAAGTGATGGGAATTTGCATTCTATTGAGTTCTGAGACTAATTTTATGCGAAATGGTGACAAGTTCTGCATTGTTAAGAAGTAAATATTGTGGAATCATTTTGCATTAATTTCAGATCGGATTGGCATTTTCGTAGTCAAACCAAATCAGAGCTAACATCAACATTATTTTTGAGCAGATTGCAACTTTTATCTTATTTCATGGATGTGAGAACAAAGTTAGACATTTTGAAGGCTAAGTGAGCGGATTGACGACAAGATGGATTTAGCTCAAAACTTAGTGTATTTCTCATCGAAACTCGATCTTCTTGCCAAAGCCATCCAAGATGATGTCAGCATTATTTTGGTGCAGATTGGTTATTTATTTCTCCCCCACTGGTTTACAGAGCATTATTGAGACTTAATCATAGCCATTTACTGAAAGTATCAATGGCAGAGATTTTGTTGATATTTTATGAAACATACAAAGGTAGATTCTTGGTAGATTGAAGAACAGTCAGTTCAAAGGCAGGAAGGTGAAGCGTCCAAGGGTTTTCAAGAACCAAGAACCAGAGAAATTGCAGATCTACGATGGAGTGGAGTTCTAAAGAACAATGAATGGTCTAGATCTATTTAATAATGGCTTGAGGCTCAACTGCCATCATCGAACCAAAAAGTTACAGAGATGAGATGCTATGGTAGATGACTCCCAAAAAATTCCTTAGACTCGACAAGCAAATGAGATAATGCTAGTGTAGCTCTCTGTTGATCTGTCAAACTTTAAATTCTTGTAATGTCTCCTTGAATTATTTTTATTGTAAACTATAAATAGAGGTCGAACCCTCAATTTTCAAGGTCGTCTCTAGCGCATTTGCTTGCCCTACTGTGTAAATGTTTTTTGCAAACTAATGGAAGGAGCATTACTTGGATTTTTGACTTGAGACTTGTTATCTTCAATATATTTTATTTAAGAGGTTCGAAGTTGTGAATTGCATTTCTATCAATGTTGTAATGGTTAGTTCATTTCATTTGCATTGGATTACCGGTTGTTAAGGTAGTTAAAATTAGTTCATAGTTAGATTTGTGTTGATAGGAAGTTTATTTTTGCAAAGTCTTATTATTGATCTATTTTGCTAAATTAGATTTTTAATATATTGGATATTGGAATTGCTTTTTGGGATATATCTCTTTTTATGCTTTAATGTATGAAGATTTTATGGTTTTGGGTGCTGCTAATCTTGAGTGTGGGACACCAAAAATAGTTTGCTAGAGGTTTTTCCTGTGGATGCCTATGTTGTTAGCCCTATTTGGCTGCTATTAATGCATATTTATCTAACCCTAAACCTTTTTTCTAACCCTATTATTCAAACCCTTATTGAGCTTAATTGAGTCAACATCTTACTAAGTTGACAAGAAACCAGCCTACTCTAGAGGTTGGGCTGAAGTAGTATTTGGACCATCCAATGTTGAGTGATGAGTTGTGACTATCGGGTGTAAGCCTAGATGGAAAATTCGAAGATGGACAGTTGTAGTATCAAGTAAAACTTGATGACAAATCAGTTCCCAATAGGAACTCAACAAGCCCGATCTAAAGATAAGGGTGTTAGGAATATTTTACCTAAGGTAGTTTTCTATGATTTCAAAGAGAAAGGACATTACAAGACAAATTACCCTAATAAGGCATCTACTTCAAGAACAAATAATAATGATAAGGAAAAATATCCAGTTAACATTGTCGATCTTGTTTAAGATAAAAAATAATAATTTGATGTTATGGAAATAAAGTGAGATCATGATAGGAATACCAGTGAAGGAAAGAAATCCAAGAAGAGGAAAGAATAACCCAAAAAGAGGAGAAGAAAAGTTGGAGTTCAATATTTTCTAATCTTGGTAGGCCATGGACCATACTCAATCATGGAGGATTTGTTGAAGCAAACTACCAATATCACATGTGGATAGCTATGAGTATTATCATTATAAAAGCAAAGTGATCTACATAGCAAACTCAGTTTCAAATGAAGGAGGAAGGTTGAATCCACCATGTTCAATGCAAATGTTGACCTATATTCTCCACAAGGTGAAGTCTTGTGCAAAGGTATTTCTATTCCTAATATCATGGTAGATGTTGGAGTTGTTATTATAATGAAAAAATCTACTTTGAAGATATTAGGACTAGCGATACCATCTAATTTAAATTTGAGATCCTTGAATATAAAAAAAAACAAAGCCAATAGTAGTCTCTAATGTAGCAGTACTAGTCATGGGAGTCAGCTATATGGTAGATTTTTAAGTCTTAAAATATGGTTTAGTAGTCTATCCAATGTTGTTAGAAAATCCATGATTAATAAAATCCCATGCTCATAATTACTAGCATGAAGGGTACATGACCATTGGTCAGGGTCCCAAGCAAGTGAATATAAATGTGATACCTCAACCTCATACATTGAGGACAATAGAAACAAAGGAAGAAAGCAAATGGATAACCTCATATTATGCTAGTACAAGTGAGGTGGATACTGAAGATGAAGAAAGTGACATGGATGTGTTAATGATTGACATCATTCCTGATGCTCCAATAGATCACCCACATTAGTTTTCTAAGTAAGAGGTGGAGAATTTACTATAAAATGTACACTTTAAGGATGCAATAAAAGAACATAAAAAGAGGATTACTTTTGACTCTTCTATAGGTATATTAATTTGTTAACTTTTGATCATAAAGATTTGTGACAAGTAGATTTGGTGAGGTATAAAATAGATTTGATCAATGATGCTAAACCTATGAAGAAAATTTCATATCATATGAATCCAAATTTTTCCAAGTCTACAAGGAAGAGATAGACAAGTTGCTAGATGCAGGTTTTATTTTTCCTCTTGACAACTCATAGTGGGTGTCTCCAATCGTCGTTGCAAGGAATAAGAATGGGAATTTGAGGGATTATGTTTATTATTGAAATCTAAATGATGCCACAAAGAAATATAATTATCCACTCCCCTTCTCAAATCATATTTTGGATAAATTTGCAAGACAAGAGTGTTATAGCTTTGTAGATGGCTATGGTGTTTATAATTAGGTTCATATTGTAGAGAAAGACTAGTTGAAGACAACCTTCACCACTCTATGGGAAATATTTTCCTATCAATTTATATCATTCAGGTTATGCATTGCACCTTCAACTTTTCAACGATTGATATAAAGTATTCAAACCTTATATGGGAACTTTTATTAGAGTCTTTCTAAACATTTTTTTAGTTTTTGGAAGGTAGGTCATCTAGCTGCTCTTTAGAAGGTATTTCAATGGTTGTATGAGATTAAGGCCTCACTTAATTCTTGAAAATACATATATAGATGCACCAAAGGCGTCTTCTTGGATCATGTGGTCTCCCACTAAGGGCTTGTAACCAATCCTTCAAATATTGCCAAGATTGAGGAGCTGCCATTCTCAAGCAACAAGAGTAAATTATGATCATTCTTAGGTCATGTGGAATATTGCAGGAGGTTCATAAAATTTTCTTAAGGATTGCACAACTATTAAAAAAGTTCCTCAAGAATGATATGCCCTATGAATAATGGAAAGATGCTAAGGATGCATTTGAAGAACTAAAGCAGACCCTAATCACCACTCTAATGTTGAAGAATCTAGATTGAAGTAAGTCATTTTGTTGTCTACATAGATGCATCTGACATAGATATTAGGAGCACATTGAATTAGTGGTGTGATAGTGGGAATGATCATCATATCCACTTTGGAAGTAGGAAATTGAGTAGTGTGGAGATGAATTATATAGTTATAGAGAAGGAAGCACTAGCCATATTCTAGAGAAACATTTCACTATTGTCATAGATCATGCTACCTTCAAGTATATTTTCAATAAGCCCAACCCATTAGGAAGGATAGCCATATGGATTCTCCTATTGTAATAATTTTATTTTTTATATTATTGACCAACTAGGTAGGAAGCATATCAATGTAGATGCTCTTTCAAGAGAATATGAGGGATTTGGATCTAAATGTGAATATGATGAGTTTCCTAATGCAATATTTCTATAAATAGAAGTTCTAGAGGAATATACAAACATCTAATAATACTTAATCGAATTCAAGTTTCCAAATGGTGCAATACCAAGAATTAAGAAGGTTGCTTAGGCAAATTGACCCTAATTAATAATATGGAGAGTTTTGTATCAAGTAGGGCTATATAGGAAGTATCAACGAGTAGTTGGATGAGAGCAATAAAATTAGTTGATTATAGAGTCCCATGATGATGTATATGGAGGACACTTATTTGGGAAGCTTGTAGCAAGGAGGATTTTAGATACATAATATCACTAGCCCACACTCTTCAAAGATTATATGGATTATTGTAAAACATGTGATGTGTGCTAGTCCTTTTAGAATAATAGGATAATAACTAACCTCTTATATCATATCTTTTCTCTTGGTCCCATTGAGAAGTGGGGTATTGATATTATTGAACTCATTCATGTAACAACATGAAGGAATAAATACATAATTGTTGTTATAGATTATCTGACTTAGTAGGTTGAAGCTCAACTAGTGAAGTATGAGATAGAGGAAGAAGTTGAATGATTCATCTATGAACAAGTTGTTAGCAAGTTTAGATGCCCAATGAAGATTATATTTGATCAAGGTAACCATTTCTTGAATAAAGTTGTGGAAGACTTGATGAATCAATTTGAAACCAAGCATAAAAAAGTGAATACACATAAACCAAGTACCAATTGGTAGGTGGAACAAACTAATCATGTGTTATATCAAATCCTCGCAAAGGATGAAGCTTTGCAAGTTGACACATGGGATAAAATAATCCATGCAACATTGTGGGATTATAGAGCTACAATAAATTCAACCATTAGTTATTCCCCATTTAGTTGAAATATGGTATTGATAATGTCCTTACCACTGAATATGATGTATCCACCATACAAAATATGATACATGATAGGAAGAATGAAATGGAATCTATGAATGATTGGTGATACTGCACCAGTTGGAAAAAACATAGCAAGTAGCATAGGACCACATTGCAAATAAAAATAATATTGGGATAAAAAGCTAGAGTGGTCTCCCTTCAAGTCAATGACTTGGTGATGGTGTACGATTCCCAACACAAAAAGAGAGCACAAAAAGTTTCTACCAACATATATGGGCCCTTATCGGATAGTAGTTGTGCATGACAATGGGACCTACAAGCTTGAGGAGTTGGATGGAAGGTCTATCAATAAATGGATGAACCATGATAAACTTAAGATATTTCATCCTCCAAATAAATTAGGCATACTCCAAGGATAGAGTATAAATTAGGAGGGGGAGAGATTATCGATGTGAAAAAATCATGTTATTTTCATGTGTAGTAGCATAAGGAGCATGTAGAATATATAGTAGAATGGCTTGTTAGAGAAGATTATGGCTTGGTAGCTTGTTTAGGATGCTTGTGATGAAGTAGTTTTAACAAGAAGGTTGTGGTGATCATCAAATAATAGAATGTATGTATGGAATGACTATAAAGAGAATATTATAATAGGTACAGGTTATGGTAAAAAGTAATAGTGAATAATAAATGTATCATGGTCATGGTAAATTGTATTTGTCAAGTGTCTTTGTAATGAAGAGATATGTTATAAATAATAGAATCTCTAGAAATAATCTATAATTATAGAAAGGGAAATCAAAATTACTTTTGGAAGTATTATGTAATTATAGGAAACATCCAAAGGACAATATCTAGAAACATGTGATATTTGGACTATCTCATGTAATTATAAAATATCATAAGAAAATTCCAAGAAATATATCTCAAATATCTTGATATTATGGAAAGAGTCCAAAAAGAAGATCTCTAGAAAGTGTTGCCATGTGTCCATCTAGAGTTCTATATGCATGTAATATCTAGTTCCCATGAGCCTATAAATAGGGGATAGACCTCTCGTGGGAGGTAATTCAAGCCAATTCAAGTTTGATTGAGCAAGAGTGAGCTCAAGAAAGTAATAGTGAGTCTAGAGTGTGAGTAAGAGCTAGCAATCCAAGCTAGCTAGAAAAGAGTCTCTTTGTTTAAAGTGTGGCAAAGATTATCAGAGTGAGGGTGTGGATAATTATTGTTGGTTAAGTCCGCAAGAGGTGGAGGCTTAATAGGAGGGTCATATTTACTCACAAGACAATCAGGTGAACCTTTCATATAATTTTATACATTGTATTCCTAATAAAGTTCTTTGTGCTTTCAATGTGCCATATATTGTGTTCTCATCAATTATGATTTTCCATGTGGTTTTAACATCTTATTGTGCACAATATTTGTATGCTAGAATACCACAACCAAAAAATATTGTGTGCTAAATGCAATGACCATAGTAAGAAAATATAACAGGGAAGTGTTATGTACATTTTATAGTTTAACACATCCTTTTCAAAGAAAATCTCTTTGAGTTTATCAATTTTTGATGCTACACATACTATAAATCTTGAAAATAGATATGGATTGCAATGTAGCTTTTATGAGTGGTATCCTTCCCTCCATGGTTAATAACTTACCTTTCCAACTTGCCAAACAAGCTTTCATTCCCAAACAAGAGACCTAACGATATTTTTATTTTCTTTATGAGATAAAGGAATACCCAAGTAGGTTGATAAAATAATTTCAATTTTAAACCCTAAATTGTCCACAATAATTCGTTGTAAATATAATGTAGTGTTAATGAAAAATCCTAGATTTTTTAGCATTAACTAATTGAAGAGTAGCCTTATCATAGCATGATAATATTGATTTAAACCCTAGCCACATTGACTAATGTATGACCCAAAATAAAAGTATCATCAACAAATTAGAGATGAGATTTGAAGGGATCACTTGCATCTCACTAATACCTCTACAAGAATAATAAATAGATAAGGAGATAGTGGATCACCTTGGCAAAGTCTATGATAAGACTTAAATTCCAATAGTGGAACCATTAATCAAAATAGAAAAATATGGAGTGTTATAACATTTAATCGATTCAGCCAACCTTAATCAAAACCAAATAGTTTGAGAATATCATATAGAAAACTCTAGCAAACACTATGCTTTGTTCATATTTAATTTCATAAGCATACCTACCATATTTTTTGATCATATCTAGTTTCATAAGAATACCCAGTTTTATCATAGAATGAAGAGAATGTATGGCCTCCTATGCAATGATTACACCATCAAGAATTTATTTACCATGAACAAAACCACCTTGTTCCTTTTCTTTGTTGAAGTAGGATTTTAAAAAGGTTATCCTTTCTCTTTTACATCAACTTAGTCGCATTGAGCTATTTATCCTATTTGGTGCCACCATGATTTGAACCTTGGTGTGAGCTACATCATCCATATGCGCAACCATTGAACGAAGGCCTCATTGGCAACCACCTTCTTCCTTTGAGATAACACAATCTAGAGTGTTTTTCAACCTATTTGCCATAATTTTTGAAAGGATCTTATAAATTATATTACAAAGGCTTATTGAATGAAAATTATCAATATATTTTATCTTGTATTTCTTGTAAAACAATGTAATTAAGGTGACATTGATCTCACTTATTGCAACCTTCCTTTTTTAGGCCTCTTCAACCATAACCACCATATCACTTTTTAACAAATCCTAAATTTTTTGAAAGAAAATTGTAGGAAATCCATTTGGTTCAGTGCCTTCTTAGGATGGAAAAAGAAAAGAGCTTCATGTAGCTCCTCCACAAATATCTTCTTGTGATAACATATGTAGCTCCTCCACAAAATATTTCATTTTGTCTCATGTGATAACATATGGAATATTTTTCAAAAGCTTACCTTGTGCCTCCTCTGTTTTTAATATTTTTTACAATTAGTTATATGGGATGGAAACAGATCTCACCCGTATTACATCATCACCACATAGTGGTATTATAAAAAAGCTTAGATATTATGCATGTATTGCTTGGCAATATTTGAACTTAGGTCTCCTCTTGAATGTTGAGGAATCTAACTAGTTGAGCTAAGACCTTTTGATTACCTTGTGCCTCCTCTTGCCTAGCATATAACAACATATTTTTAATATAATTAATTGCATCCTTTCTAATGTCTTCTTCCTCGATATTTCTTCCATCTAGAGTTAAAATATTTTTTAGGTAAATCCTAAGGGAAAAATAGAATTCATACACTACTCTTTGCTTGTCTCTTAAGAAAATTGTAAGATTTATACTGATGAACAATGCATTCTTTTTTATCATTCTTGTCTTCATTATCCTTTTTCAATCATTTTTAAAGAATCCATTTTTATTAAAATTTATAATATTTTTCAAAAACATTTCGAAACATCAATTCACCATAATCATAAAAAAAATTAAAAAATAATAAATAATAATAATAATAATAAAACACAAAGAAAAATACATCACTAAAAAATTAACTCTCAATATTCACATAAGTCAATCTTTATAAAGAGGTACACTCTCATCTCTTATCTTATTACTCTCTACTTTCCTTGTTTTATTATTATACTTTTACATTTTGTCAATTCCTTTTGTTTATACCCTAAATAGACCTATTTCTAAGATCCATGTTAACCTTTGTCTTTTTACACACTCAAAACCTTTGTCATTTTTACACACTCAAATTTGGCTCAAACTTGTGGAGCTTATTCTCATGGGTGTTATCTCATTAGGCTTTTGATTTTTAGTGATAAAGATGGTGTTGTGATAAACTATTTTTAACTATTGCTCAATTCTATAAGGTGAGAAGTCGCTTCAAGTTGTGAATGTTGACCATGTTCTTTATCATGCATTAGTACACATGTTATTTACTTGAAAGCACACTCATCTACAAAGATTAATTGTTATATATATATATATATATATATATATATATATATATATATATATTTTTTTTTTTTTTTTTTTTTTTGGTTGTTGTATGAATTGAAATATTAGTGGATGGGGTTACCTACACCTTGTGGAATTAATTTAACTTAGATATATATTTATTAAATATTAAAATATATTAAATTTAAGGTGTTTATTTTATTTAACATTTTAAAAGTTTAATAAATATTTTAAGTTTGATATATCTTCATGTTTAATATACATATACATGTGTGCCATAAAAGTAATTATACCTGTGAAACATCATAGTGGTTTGGGCCTTGAGTTCTCTCTTCTGAGAAACTCAGGTTCAAACTATTACAAGGTGTAGACTTCTTAATATATATATAAGCTAGTTTATTTTACTATATTAAATCTTATCAAAATTTAAAAAAAAAATTGATCATACATTAATTCAACTAAGTTATGAACAATATAAAATTATATCAATACTTAAAAATATAAAGTTTGATAAATGCTTAAAATAATTTATAAAAAATTAAATAATTCTTATATTATAGAGACTTAAGCAAGTTTCCATTTTACAATAAATATTAAAAAACTAAATAATTCTTATATTAGAGACTTACAATAATCAAAGATAAGTTAAGCAAAATAAGTTAAGCAAACTAGATAACCACAAATAGCATGGAAATGACACACACGCTTAAATATTTATTATCAGAAAATATTATTGTTGTTTTAATTAGTTTTGGTTTTTATAATTTTTTAAAATTTAAAAATATATCAATAAGATCCTCACATCAATATTTGGTTGGTTTGGTTTCGATGGCTTGATTGCTTTGGTTGGATGGTGTTTGGATGACTCTGTTGCTAATATTCTCTATGAGTAGTGGGTTTGTGGCTAGTTTGTGTTACTTTCTTTTGGGTTCGGTAATTTCTTGTTGTATTTGGTTGTTTCAAGGAGACAAGACCAAATATTGACCCAAACCAGTTGGGGGTGAAAGTGGGTTGTTATGTTGCGGTGATTTTCAACTTTTGGCCCTGGTGGGTTTCCTAGCTTCGACGATATGCAAAGATCTCTATCTCCAGTTCCAGCAATGGTGATGTGTTTGATCCCAGGGTTCTAAGGCTTATTTTTTTTGGGATCTTACCCTTCTCCCTCTCAAGTGTGGTGTGGAATGTTGCTATCTCCTTTTTCTTGTACCTGAGAGCAGTTGTTCTTATATTGTAGCTCTTGCTCCAATTTAGTTCGATGCTGGTTTACTGTTCATCGAAATGTTCATCTCGCTCGCATGGGTTCTTAATTTTCAAATTTAATTTTGAGTGGGATTTTTTAGTTTACCCCCGTTATATGGGTGTGGTGTTGTTCTCCATCTAGAGCGTTCAATTCACATCCTCTAGGACTTTATTGATGTACTTTACATAGGAGGGTTGGTGGCTGGTTTTTTTGGCCTTTTTTCCTCATTGGTGGGTTACCTTTTGGGTGTAAACTATATTTCTTCTTTTGGAGGTTGTTGTTGGGTAACCCTTTTGGAGCTTGTTGTAATGGTTGTGGGATCCTCTCAAAATCCTCATCTCGGGTTGTGGGTCCCTCTCAAAACCCTCAGGTTTGGGGATCCTTAAACTTATGAAAATTTTAAGAGAGGAAGCTTATGTTTGGTGGGCAAGTTTTGATAAGGAAAGGAATTATAATTACACTTGGGACGAAATGGAGCATGCATTCTTGAGTCAATGGGACCCATATAAAAAGATAGCTAGTTTGAAGGTCACCATCAAAGGATATGAAGAAGAAATAAAAAGGCTTTAGAGGGAACTGAAAGAAATGAATAAAGATGATATGATAGAAGGAAAAAATACATATGACAATATGTGAGTTCATGGATGCATTCAGAAGGAAAAGCTTAAGCAAGGATCCAAGGAGAAGCAAGAAGCAGTTATTATCGAGAAACAAGTTGAAGAATCAACAAAAGAATCAAAAGTTGAATTTACAGTAGTCGCAGCAATAGAGTCCATGAAAGAAGCAGCAATAAAGTCCAAGGAAGCCCTATCAAAAGTGCACAAGGACACACCAAAAGAAGGGAATAAAAGAAAAGATTATGAAGAAGAATTTAAAATAAAGAAACAAATTGTTGAAGAATCAAAGGAAATAGAATGTTGGGTTAAGGTTGCAACATATAGGCACCCACTCCACCCTAAGCAACAACAATCTTGGAGGTATAGCTTAAGGCATCAATATTATAGATCTACATGGTATCAGAAAGGCATCATGTATGACAATGTTTGGCAGAAAAAGCATAGTGAATCTGGATTTTAAAGGGGTGCAGTAACATCAAGGAACAACAAGACCAATCGTTCAAAAAATCAGAGCAAAACAACAGAAGCATGGAGCCAACATAGCAGTTATGGATATTCAAGTGGTACAATGGCAGTTTTTCATCATCAAAGACCATCACTAGTCAATATTTTACTTGGATGGATGGATGAACAAGATTGGAAAATGTCAAGGAGGAGGACATTGAATATTTGTATTTACAATCAAAATTTAAGAACACCTAGAAAATGAATATCAAGAATTCAGGTTTTTTTTCAAAAAATATGTAGGTATCTAGCTATAGCATCTCAATTGAGATGAGAATTGAATATATTTGTAAAATATCAAGGAGAGAATTATGATTTTTCAAGGGTGGGAGACCCAAGTACAACCCCTTTTCAAGCAAAAAAAAATCAATACAATGATTGGATAAATTTTTTGCTACTTGATTTTCTTCTTTATAGATATGCTTATATTTCCAAGAGATTGCCTCCAACAATAATTGATGAGTATCACGATTAATATTTTTGTATCCAATGCCCAAATCCATTTTTATTGATAGCATTAATATTAATTTATGAATATCAAGTGGCATTAGCTCAACGGGTTTCATTTCTCGGTATTTAAAGAGGAGACCAAGGTTCAAATATTGTCAAGCCATACATGGATAATATCCAAGCTTTGTTGTAATACCACTATATGGTGATGATGTAATATGGGTGGGTCCCATTTCAATCCCATATAACCAATTGAAAAATATTAATTTGTGAATCCACCTCAATTGAAATTTATTTTCATCTTATTTAATTGCAATCTTAATCATTGTAAGAAGTTCCCTAACCTTTGCATAGTTTTTAGTTGAATTATTATATGATTTTAAGTAAGAGAGGAGAATTGCGCCTTCGTTATTTCAAAAAATGCCACCTCCACCAATTTTTCTCAAGTTTCCTTTTGAAGCACCATCAAATTAATTTTAAATAAACCTAATTTCTAGAAATTTTCATTTTACCATAGAATGAAACAAATCCTTTGTTTTAATATCATTATCATAGATGGTCCTTCCATGTATATTCAGCTCCTGTAACCAAGTGACTAGGATCTTCTTTTTTGCACTTGAAATTTCCCATGATAAACACCATATCTACAAATATTTTGCAAGAGAGGCAATAACACAATTCCAAAATTGGGCATGATTTTGAGATTTATGTTTTAAAATTCTATTATTTTTTATAAGCCATCAATTCCAACAAATAATGGCAAGACTGATCCTTCATAGAATACATAATGCTTTAGCTTTGAAATAATTAATCCAGCATTTCATTAATTCCAATGTTGATGGAGCTACCTAATAAATTCTCTTATTTAAAAAATCAACCCCATATGATGTGAGCAAAGGGACAATGAAGAAGTAACTAATTGTTGTTTCTAAATCCTTCTTACCCAAGGCACATATGAAAGGTCCATGATATCCTCTTGTTTATAGACTCCTCTTGTAAGAATCTTACTTTGGATCCTTAACCAAAAGAATTTTGAGGCCTTGGGGAGAACCTCTAGTGACCAAACATTATTTCGAGAATATATTTAGGAGTAGGAAATTTGTAGTTCTTTATATCCTCATATCCCAACTTGATTGAGTATCCACCATCTTTTGATAGAATGTAAGCCAACTCATCATTTTCTGTAAAAATATAAAATTAAAACTAGTGAATCATATTTTAAAGCTCCTTTGCTATTTGTTTGAGTTCCTCCCCTTCAACCAAGTTACTAATATAAATCCATGATCTAGATTTATTGGTCTCATTAATATAATATTTTATTCTTGGACCTTAAAAATCTAGACATATCCAAGAAAATGGTTGTCATTTTGAATCAAACATAAGAGGATAAGGCTTCAACCAAGAAATAGACCAAAAAATTCCATAATCCCCCTCACTATTTGACCATCTAATATATTTCTTCATCAATTGTAAACTATCTAATATGAAGTTCCATGTTGGCGATCCTTTAGATAGGGTTAATTTTCCAAATAATTTCATTGCATCAAGAGAACCTATATATTTTTTAAGTAACTTTTTTTACCTCTTTCCTTGATCTTTAAATAATATCCAACCAAGTTTTGCTTCAAAGACCAAACTCATAAGTCTTTAAATTTGCAAGCCTACCCTTCTAATATCCATTCTCTTACAAACCCTATTCCACTCACAAAGAGGAAACCTAGATTTTTCCTCACATCCTATCCAGAGAAAATCTCTTTGAATTTATCAATTTTTGATGCTACACCTACTAGCAATCTTGAAAGTGATATCATATAAATATGAACGAATGGCAATATAGTCTCTATGAGTTGTAGCTTTCCATCCATACGTAAAATCTTACTTTTCATCTTGCCAAACAATATTTCATTCTATCCATACATGAGTCCTAAATATTCTTTTTCTATATCCTTTATGAGACAAAAGAACACCCAAGTCGGTTGGTGCAAATATTCTAATTTTAAACCCTAAAATATCCATAATAATCCATTGTAAAATTAGGGCAATGTTAATGAAAAAATCATGGATCTCATAGTATTAACTAATTGTCTAGTAGCTTTTTCATAACATGATAATATTGATTTAAACTTTATGGACTTCTAAGGAATGACCCAAAAGAAATGTATCATCAACAAATTATCGATGAGATTTGAAGGATATTTATTGTAATTTGAACCTTGAAGAAGTTTACGAGAGGACTTAAGGTCTCCCTAATGCGTTTGCAAGAATAACAAATAGATAATGAGATAGTGGATCACCTTGGAGAAGTTTACAAGATGACTTAAGGTATCCAAGAAAGTATCCATTGATCAAAATAGAACATTTTAGAGTGTTATAACAACATCTAATCCATTCATTCCAACCTTAATAAAAACCAATTTTTTGAGAATATCATGTAGAAAACTCCAACAAACCCTATCATATACTTTGTTATATCTATTTTCATCAATGTACTTGGCTTTTCATGGATTGAACATAATGTACTTGGTTTTTCATGGATTGAATAGAATGTATTTCCTCCTTTATAATGATTACACCATCAAGAATTTATTTACCATAAACAAAACCAACTTATTCCTATAAGATAAATTATTTTAGAATGCTTTTCAACCTGTTTAGCATAATATTTGAAATGATCTTATGAATCATATTACAAAGTCTTATTGGAGGAAAATTATCAAAATATTTTATCTTGCCTTTATTGGAAACCAATGTAATAAAGGTGGAATTGATCTCACATATTGTAGCCTTTCTTTTTTGAACCTCTTCAATCAAAAGCAATATATCACTCTTCAATAAATCCTAAAAAATTGAAAGAAAATTACAAAATTGTAGGAAATCCATTGGGATCATGTGCCTGATTAGGATGGAAAGAGAAAATTATCTCGTGTATCTCCTCCATAGATAAATTTTTCATCAAGATTTCATTTTTTTCCTATGTGATAATTATTGGAATATTTTATAAAATCTTATCTTATGCCTCCGTATCTTGCCTAGCATTTGATAAAATAATTTTAAACTAATTAATTGCTTTCTTCTTGATATGTTATTCTTATTCAATATTTATTCCATTTGGAGTTAAAATGTTTTTGATGCAACAAAAAGAAAAAATATTTTTGTTGTAGTGGCATTTTTATCTCCTTCCTTGAGCCATTTCTCCCTAGATTTTTCCTTCTTTTTTCAATGCATTATGATAATCAGAAAGTAATTGTTTTTCTTGCACATAAGAATTTTGGTCCATTTCATCGATTTCTACTATATCTTGTAAATTCTTGAGCTTGGATTTAATTTCCTTCTTTTCTTTAAATATGTAACCAAAGGATTTGAAATTATATATCTTCATTCATCCCTTTAGATATTTCATCTTTGAAACAAACTTGTGCATACATGATCCTTCAAAATTTGTTTCATCCCACTATAATGTACCTATCTAGAAGAAAAGGTCTTGAAGCCACATAGACTAGAAGCGAAATGACTTTGATGACCATTATTGAGTAAATCATAAGTTAAGAGAATGGGTTTTTGATATGATTCTACTTGCAATAAAATATCTAAAGAGATTATATACTCTGTTTGTAACCATCTATTGGATAAAAAAAATCTATCCAATCTTTCTACTATATGAGTTTGCTCAAAGCATCTATTATTATGTGTATTGAGAAATGTAATGAATAACATCCTAAATGTCATTTGAATTGACAAATGATGCAAAATATTGCATTGATTTAGACATACAGAAGTACCACCCTTATTTTCTAAAGGAGATAAAATTGTGTTGAAGTCACCCCCAAGAATCCATAGATCACAACTTTGAATCATATTTGTATTTGACAAAAATATACTAAATTCCTTCCAACATATTTTAGGAGGAGTAACTATAGTTGGAGCATATAAATTATAACCAACTTTGATGTTTTCCTCTTTCCTATAAAATAGTCTAGCAACCCAATTACTTTTTGCTTCTATTAATTATCCATCCCATTTATGTTTATCCCATATTGTCACAATTATATTAAAATATTTTATAGAAGAAACTATGAGACAATCCCTCATCTTCCAAATATTTTTGAAAGAACCCTTACATTCCTCACTACTTAATTTTTTTTCTTGTATTAAATAAACTTGGGACTATGGCAACCTATTAATTCCTTAATAACTATTTTTTATGGATCTTATTCATATTCCTGATATTGCATGATATTTTTTTACTAATAAAAAATCAGATTTTCTATTAATCAAAAAAATAGATAACAAAGCATATTACAACAAAGGCCCAACAAACTCAACTCAGGCCATGACTAAGATAGGAACTACAATGCTAGATAAAATAGAAAACAATTTAGGGAGAAGCCCACAAAAAATCCATACCAACCTAACAACCAAACTACACTTCAATCATGGGCTTTAACAATAGTTCAAGTTCCCATATCTGATAACAAAGGGTCTAAGCCTAAAAAAAAATCGACCTCCTACCCTTCGTACCTTACTCAGTAGCAAGTAGATGTCTACAGTCCATCTACTCAACAGAGAGTCTTTATAAAAAATGATATGCACAACCAAATTCCTGATGTTGATTTTTATCAAGGTTATGTTTACTTTTTCAATATATGTATAGTCTCCTCTGTATGTTGATTTTTGCTCCACATTATTTGGGGGAAAAGAACTATTGACTATTCCACCAAGGATATTAGAGTCATGTTCATAATCTTAATCGTTTCCACGATCTGCTCCCTAAAGCAACGTTGGTTTCTCTCTTTCTAGATCTGCCACATGAGACCTTATGACCCATTTTGCCACAAATTTTGTATAAGCTTTTTGTTCCACTATTGGTTCAATATTTGAATGATATCTCAAAATTCAATTGGCTCAGGTTCATGTCGATTGAAATATCAAGTAGGCTTCTCCAAATATCTTTAGAAATATTGCAAGTAAATAGCAAATGATTAACCATTTCACTATCCTTATCACAAATAAAGAATCTATCTGGTCCCTATACACCCCTTTTTCTTTTATTTTTCATTGTCATAATAGAGCCATGCAATACAAACCAACAAAAGACCTTAATTTTTGGGGTTGAGAATCCCTTCCAGATGAAATCCCAATCACGATTTTGATTAATATTTCATGTACTTTTGTTCAAAAGATAAGAGTAAACCCTCTTAATTGTTGGTATAATGGGTTTTTTCTTCTCTTACCACATAGTAATATCCTGACCCTCTTGGATAACCACATGAATATTTTGTAGTCGCTCCCTTAAAATATTGAGTTGGGGTTTTAAATTGTTAGGGAAATTCTCTAATAGACTCTCCTTAAATATGCAATCCTTCCAATCTAATTCATGATCCACCATCATGTAGAAATATTCAACAATGCTGAGGTTTTTTTTATTACAGTACTCCCTTGCTACGTCTAGGTCTTCATAGGTCTCCAAGGGTTTGAGTCCTGCAACTGATTGAGAGAACATGTCTATATTTCCTTCTTTAACCACCCAGGTTAGATTTTCTTTTAGGATTTGTAGACCTTTTGAGATGTTTTTCCATATTGATGTTCCCTTGGGATTCAAAATACACTACTATAATAAATCCTTGATATTTTCCCCACCGCAATACGTATGGATGATAAGGGATTCCCATGGAGCTAAGGGGTTCAAAAACAATCTCAAAGTAGTTCTTGTAGCCAAAGCCAAGGCCATATTCTCAACTTGCCTTATCTCCAAACCTCCAACTGATTTGGTATTGACTATCTTTGACCTTTTAACTAAATGGTATTTCTTATTGTTAGTTTTGTCGCCTGCCCAAAATGCTCTGATTTCTTTTTCAATGTCCAAACTAATGGCCTTTGACACCAAGAGTAAATTCATCCAACAGATTGGAATTGCAAATAAAATTGATTTGATTAAGATTAACTTACCAACTAAGTTAAGGAATTGATTTTCCCAACTACTCATTGCTCTTTTAACTTTTTCTACCTGGCACTTTCCTAGATAATTCAATGATTTGTTGTCTAGATTATCTTGAAATTCAAGAATTCTACAGATATTTCTCTTGAGATTTGTTGATACATTGATGAAGTGTATGGAGCTTTTGTCATTTTTATCTTACTACCTGAAGCTACAGTGAAGTCCCTCATAATACCCCGGATTGGTTTGGTTGTTTGAATGTTGGCCTATCCCATAAGAAGAGTGCCATCAACGAATAGCATATGGATTGTAGGTTTGACATTGGTTGAGGCCTTGATACCCTGAAAATCTAGTTGTTCTATACTTGAATTGCTTTGCTCAAACTCTCTGACACAAGGGAAAATAAAAAGGGAGAAAGAGGATAACCTTGTCTAATGCCCTTGGACATTTCAAAGAAGCTTGTGGGTCCACCATTGATCATCGTTGTTGCTTTTGGTTTATCAATGCAACCCTGGGTCCATTTAATAAATCCTTCATTAAAACCCATTTGCTTCAAGCTTTTATGTATGAATATTCTATCCAACCTATCATAAGCACTAGATAGGTCCACCTTGGTGACCATTGTTTTTTCTTTATTTATAACTACTAAATGAATAGATTCTTGGGCTATGACAATATTGTCTTGAATGTGTCTCCTTGGTATGAAACCCCCTTGTTCCACTGATATTAACTCATTAATAAAGTTTTTGAATCTATTGGCCATTAATTTGGATATAATGATGTGTTACATAAAGATATCGATCTGAATCTAGCAAAAGAAACTACATTGTGTTTTTGGGGATAAGAGATAAAATACACATTGATGGCTCCTAAAATTGCTCCATTAGTTCTTGACTCTTCAACCATACCCACCAAATATTTCTTAATAATATCCCAACATGCCTGGTAGAAGTTGACCTAAAAATCATCTGGACTCGAAGCTTTATCTTGTTTCATGTTTTGGATTGTTTTGAAAACTTCCTCCTCTTTTATTGGTTTGAAGAGCTCAAAATTCATTTGAGGAGTCAACAGTAAGGGAATGAAACTCAAAATTCATTATTGTTCCTCTTCATTATTATCTATTTCTTCATTCAAGAGATTTTTAAAGTGTTTAACTACCTCAGTCGTGATTTGATCTTGATATTTGATTATTTCTCATTCTTTGTTTTTAATTTTAGTAATTTGATTAAATCCTCTTCTTTGGTTTGTTGATTTGTGAAATAATTTTGTATTTGAATCCCCCTTTTGCAGCCATAATTTTCTTGAATTTACCCTCAAAACTTGCTCTTCTCTCTCTTCTTCATTATCTATGACTGCCATTTTTCTTCCTTTTTAATTAGATCATCTTCCCAACCCTCTTGAAGGGATTTTTGTTCAATCTGAGCCAGATTCTTTCTTGTTGATATTAATTGATCTTGTTGTTGATCTTTGATCTCCTTCATCCATAACTTTAAACCTCTCTTGACATTCAGTATTTTTTTGTGGAATTGATACATTAGCATACCGAAAGGACTTCCATTGTCCCACCAATATTTAACCCTAGATAGAAAATATTCATGTTCTATCTAATGAGGTTGAAACTTAAAGGATGCATTTGAGACTTTTGAAAGAAAGTGACATCCAACATGACCGACCAATGGTCTGAAATGGTAGCTAAGAGAGTCTTATTTTGACCACCAAAGAATCAAATATTAAGCTATCAAATATTAAGAACCGATCTTTTGCAATTATCACCCTCCATTTTCTTCTATTATTCCAAGTGAACCAGCCTTCTTTTGGAAGGACATCAACTAAATTAAATTGGTGTATCCCCCTATATATTTCTAGACAAACTGATTCATTTTTGTTGAAGTATACCTCTTTTTTTCCTGTCTACTCAAAATAGTATTAAAATCTCCTCCCAAGATGATATGTTGATCATTTATGTTTGTTAAGTTCCAAACATGTTACCACATTTCTACCTTTGTTGAGGTGTCATTGGGCCCATAGATGTTGATTACATTGAATGAGACCTTCAGCGAAGAGTCATGGAAAGTTAAACATAGTCAATTGTTGCATGTACTCTTCCTGACAACTTTATAAGACCTATCTTTCTTGGCTTGTTTATCTCTTTTTGTTTTGTTTGATGGTCAACTTGCACTTCTAGAATATTCCCTGTATCCATGCCATAATGTTTGTTTCTTCCTGTTTGGTTTTTTGCATCATAACCTTGGGCTAGGTTTTGTTGTTTTGGAGGTATATTTGTAAAGGTAATAATATCTACTAAATTATTTTCAAAAATAATTACAAAGGGAGTAGTATTACTCAAACTTGGATCATTAGTAGTCGTCTCTTGTTCAAGAATTGGTACATCTACCCAACAAGTCTTATTTTTCGCATTTGTTTGTATGCCCCCTTGTTCATCTATTGTTGGTTCTCTAGAGTATCATAAGTATGATTTTCCTTCCCTACTACTTGATTTTTCCTTATGTTGCTATTTAGGGGTCCCTATGTTGTAGTTTCTATTTCCGTGGCTTATTGAAGAATCTCAAACTTGTTATTGGTTGAGGTGCTCACCCCTAAGTTGCCTTGTTGAGGGCCTTCAGGTTTTTGATAATCTACTTTGTATCCCTTTCTTATTCTAACTTGTTAGTAGCCATCATTGATGGGATTCCTAAGATTTTGTTTATGTACCCTTTGGATATTATCGATCAGAATGGTTATACTCATGGCGACGGGCACATCTGAATGTAATGACTCATAATCTAGCTTCTGTTCTAAATGGAGAGAGTTTACCTTTAGAGAAATAACTTCTAGAAGTCCAATCTCAATATCCGACATCACATTAATTCATGTTACTGTTGCATTGACTCCATTGTATTCTACTCCTCTCACAAACTTGCCCAACCTATTCCCAATGGTTTCCAAGATTGGTTGCTTTCTCAAGAAATGGGGAAGAAAGGGTAACCTTATCCAAAGAGAAAATTATTTAGGAGTTTCTTCCATAGGGATGAAGTGGAGGTGTCATGGTGAAAGGTAAAGCCTGCTCCTACTCATCCATGTTCGAACATCTTCTCTTTATCACTTGTAGAGCTAAATATCGCTATGAAGAACCCTTAGTCTTCCATTCATATTTCTATTTTTCCTTCAACCTACGAACCCCAATTTAAGTCTATCCAAGATTTCAATGCAGATTCCTTGGGACACATTCCACAGAAACGTCCAATGAGTGCAACATTATCCAGATTATGGATATCCTCGCTCACTCTTGTAGGTTGATTTCAATCTCTAGATTATCATCAAGTTTCTTTACAAAGCCAGACGGATTTGGTTTAGGCCTCTTTCCCCCTTCTTGGAGTGAATGGGTAGCTTGATCTACCATAGTTCTATTGGAAGCACGTTCAGGCTGGGGGAACAAAGGGCCCCTTGTAGCCTCCACCATCTTGCTAACCCCTGCTAGGGTTTACCAATGCTCCACAGGGTTCACAGTCTTCCTACCATATTGTTCCATCAAGCAAGCTCCAACTCGAGATTTTAGATCTAGAATTATTACTTATAACCTATTTCCTTTGAGGTTTATAACTATAACAACTTCCATGTTGTTGTGTTCATTTGCCTCCAATTTTTATCACTCTTAAATGAGAAAATACAATATTGCATGATATCATTGTCATCATCACTTTTCATTTTTATTAGTGGACTTTCACCCCACTTCTATCAACATGTGTAATATTTATTTTTGGCTTCTCAAATATATATCCCTTTGAGTTTCATTTTCCCTTTGTTCATGCTTTAACGGTATTCCTCTCCTTTTTCCATTCCCACCAACACTTTCATCTTAATCATTCTCTTCTATTTTTTCATATTGTTCATAATGAGACAAAACTTTTAAATATTTATGTTTCCCTAGAGAATCCAAATGTAAGGAATAGTCTCATAAACACTTTCTTCTTCCATTCATCTTCGTTTATCTCTTCTATTTTTCAATATTGTTCATAATAAGACATAACATCTAAAGATTTATGTTGCCCTAAAGAATCTAAATGCAAGGAATAGCCTCATAAACACTTTCTTCATTATGTTGCCCCATAAACCTTAAACTACAAGGATGGTTCTCCATAGTAATTCCTTTCTTATGCTACCCTAGAAACCCTAAATTTCCATGGATATCATTCATATGCATTTCTTTATTATGCTGCTCTTGAGACCCTAACGTGCAATGGATACACTCTATACTACTTTCTTTTTTATTGCAAGAAGAAGATTTTATGCTATTTAAGGAAAATGAAGATGATCTGCTTATATTAAACTTGACCTTTTTTGCCTTATTTGCTATAAAATTTGTCTCTCCTTCTTCCTTTGCACCTTTTAATTCCTTTTGAATTTGAACTTTTGCATTGTACTTCTTCGCCCCTTGTGTCATTATTTTATTCTAATGGTTGAATCAAGTGAAATGTAATGGCCTTTGCCAATTGATGATGCAAAGGGGTTTTTTTGCCACTTTCTTGGGAGTGGAAAATCATCTCTTTCTCCATTTTCATTTTGCAATCCCTTGCCATGTATCTAGTCTTATAACATTTGCGACATTGGAATTCAATGTTTTCATACTCCACTTGTAGATCTCATTCTCTTGACTCAAATTTAATCCTAATGGATTGTGGTAAAGGTTTTGAAATATCCATGGCAACACATATTTGAGTGTAGACAAGATGTATTCTCTCCTTAATAGTTTGTCTCACTCAGATGAAATCCCCTACGATATTGTCAATATTCTTCAAAACCTTTATATTGATAAGTTTATAAGGAAATCCAAAAGCCTAATCCACACTAAAAACCTTTTAAAAGTATCTTTCACACAAATTCTCACACCATGGTCTTAAATAGAATGCATCTTTACCCTTAAAACAAGGGCCACCATCCATTATTTTATCCCTGAATTTCTAACTAGAGAAGATGAGGAAAAATCCTTTCAAAAGCAAAGTCATGATGTAATTTGAATTCAATCGCCAAATCCATGGAACTTACATATTAACCCTTTGCTTTTAAGAACCATTATATCATGTTTGATCATCTTATCCTTGATAATCACTTTTATGTAATATTTGTTACTTACATAGGGTTTGCCATAGATTTGATTTTTCCCTTATCCTTAACTAGGGCATCATTCCTCCTAGTGAGAATTTTCAAAAATAACTTTCTTGCCATGCTACCTAGATTTTCTTCACAAGAATCCTTTAGTTTTTGAATTTCTCCTAAGATCTACAACAAATGGTGCTCGCTCCTTGCTCACACTTTTATTCCTACCCATGCTTCTTGCTCACACTCACAACACTTGCTTGCTTCCTAAAACCAGAAAAAGGTGGGGCTCGTTCTTGACTTGCACTAACAAGGTATTGTTGCAAACCCTAATTAGAATGAATTTTCTAAGTTTTAAAAATTTATTAAAAAATTATCCAAGGTCAGAAGAGGTTTCTATCTCTATATTCTATTTTTCATAATTATATTTAAAAATCAACTTCTTATAAAATTTTAAATTAATAGATTGTTTGCATAAATATTGGTAACTAATAGAATTTTTTTGACTCCAATTAAATTTTATTAATGAAATTTAATGGTTTTAATGGTTTTTAACTCCAACTTTATATTTTGTTTCACTATTTCTCTCTAATTAAAATTTCTAATTTTTGGTTAATACATGGAAAACCTAAGTTCTTGGATCTAACTCTCACAAAGTAAAAACAATCAAATATGAGAAAACAAAAAAGAGAGAAACCAAGATGTGCACTGAATCATTTCTAATTGGAATAAAACTTAACACTTCATTGCATAATTACAAATAGAATTCTATTGTAGGATTTTTCAATTGCATAAATCCTCACTCACTCTTTGTTGTCTTTTTCAATCCTTGCCCTTCGTTATTGTTCTCTTCACACTAGCTTGCATTGGAGGCTTCAACTAACCTACAATGGTTGAATTAAAAAATGTGTCAAATCCTTGCTCTTTGCTATGTGCTTTCCTCTCGAAAGCATCACAATATAGATAGAATTGTTTTATTATATGATTTATATGAATTTCTTTGATACTAACATTAAGGTTGTAGAGTGGAATGGTTGTTGACAAAAAAAAATAATGTCTGACAAGTAAACTATATGAATTTTTTCTATATTAATATTTAGGTTAAGGATTGTTAAAAACAAACATTATGTCTACTATAAGTTCATGTTGATTCCAAACAAACAAACTCAATTGTTACAACCCACCTCTCCCTTTTGGCTCTCATTATAGACACCTCTTAATGTAATGTGCTAACAAAGTTTGTGATGGTTTAATATAACAAGTTTAGGTTTGAACATAAGTTTTCAGCAAACTTTGGCTGGAACTCATAACTTTCTTTACGTCTTTACACCTTGTGTTTATCCTAGCACTCGAAGTGTGAGTTTTCAAATTTGGTTTACATATCATTTATAAAGAAAAAATAACTCAAAGGACTATTACCAAGCTTCATACATTGAAAGCAATGTATGATATTAAAGACTTTATGACATGTGTTAAGGATGGAATACATGATTTCAAAGTATTTTACTTCTTTAGGAATTCTTGAGATGATCTTTCTAGATTATGAATTTGGACAAAGTTTCCTAATGATTTGCTTTAAGCTTCATTTATATTTTAGCGAATGACTTCGTATAGATTGAAAACTTGATATTAGATAGCAAAAACCTCATTTGTTGTGCCTAATGGGGTAAACTGATTAGGAGCAAGAAGTTACCCAACATGCAACCACGATTCAAGTCCCTGGAAGGTCGATGGTCCACCCCATGTTGTGTAGCACATGACCCCATGTTGTGTAGCAGGAACGTCATGTGTATCCGAGAGTGATAAGGGTTGTAGATGCGGTAGCCAAAATAGAACACTAGACTGGTGGGATGTAATGACAGGAAATAACTGGTTCCCTTCTACAACCAAAAAAGATAAATCTCAATATTGTTGTATTTGAATATGACGGTCACTTTCTTACACATTTTTATAAGGAATTGCGAATGCTTTAAATCATTAATCTTTTATCAAAAAACCATACTAGCACATGCACTTACGTAGTAATGAAAAAGAGATTAACCTTTTTAAGGGGAAATACTCCTATGTCAAGGTTACAAGTGATTGTCATTTAAATGTAACTTCATGTTATGGCCACTAACCAGAGATTGTACTCACTAGAAGCTAATGGTGAAAAGTGCACTTAAGAGGAGCCAAAGCAACTGCCTCCCAAACAAAAAGTAGTTGATGGTCTCATTTAGTCTGATCACAATAAAAAACCAAAAATAATATTAATAATAATTAACCCAACAAAATGGCCATGGAAGAAAATATTAAGGTCAAAATAATGCAAGTTCTGCTTATAGGTTCTAAAGGTTTATGAACGAACTTCTAATGGCTTTCAACCTCATAGTGTTATGGAATGCATGAGTTAGAAAGCAAGTAATATGTTCAGTTATGAGGCTAGTGGCCAGCATTGTCAGTCTGGGTGAAGATTCGAGTGCAGTGATTGTAGTTGGATGAAATCTGATATCTTGATAATCTCGAATAAATTCAAAAAAGTGTGCAGTTCTCCAATCTCCCATTTAAGTCTCCCATTGACAGTAGTGCAATAACCAAAACAATGCAGCAGCAGCATATTGCCTACATTGTTTCCTCAAAATGGAACTTTATGGTTTTCAAAGGAATCACAAAACGTAAGATTAAAATTTCAATGTTGGAGATGCAAAAAGAGAGGCTTTGGGCCTAAATTTTCCATATAATATCCTAAATAGGTTTGCACATTATCAAGCAGAGCTTTTGGAAGCCATAGAAAATTTAAATGTTAAGAAATGTTCAAAGCTTTCTGTAGAACATGCTCCTGAAGGACAAGAGAGATGCCTTCATTTGAGGACTTCCAATCTTTTGTTCTAAAAGACAAGATCATAAACAAAATCACAGCTAACATGCTAAAGCAACCTAGAAGACATCAGTTAATAGAAACAAGGTGGCAACAAGGGATAAAGAGACTATGGATGAAACGACCCACACTATAAGTGTCAGTCAGGCATGCTTATCAAATTAGACATGTTGAATCCCACAAGAAGTTTAGATAGGTTTCCCATTATAATCTCTTAAGCCCAGTTTTCAAATATAATCATCAATGGATTTTGAAAATGGTTCTCCCCCCTTCTAAAAGAAATTGTTGAGGCAATACCCTCTTTATCATCTCTCTTTGTTCTTCCAACTGAAGTGTAGAAGATATCTATCAAAACAGCTAAGGATAATGGCTAAATATGTAAAATGGCTTCCCAAAGGGTTCCTATAAAATGCATCTATACAAGAATGTAGAAATTTCAAATATTGATAGTTGATTATACCTCTGAATGATAAAGGAGACCAATAATAGCAAATCCCACTGATGTTTACATCCAATGGAGACCTAATAAGACTCTTCAGTGCCAAAAAACCTCCCTAGCTCTCATAAAAATATCATCAATTGATAAAGCGTCAAAGTCTTTCACATGGCAGGCATGAATATGAGCTTGAACAGTGTGCACAGCACTCAATCACTGTAGACTACTATTCGCCAATGTTAACAAGAAAGATTCGGAGATAAGAGGATGCTATGCTAAGCATTCTCTGGCTAGAAAGATCTTAAGCAACCATCATCAATTATGATAGAGTGGGGGAGTTGTGGAGAAGATCAATAACCATTAATTTGTCTGAAAGACCATGAACAAGATGAATGATCACACAAACACAAGACCAAAATGTGCATACAAGTGTTCACTACGCCCTCTTTGAAAACCCTGACTAGCCACTTTCTTCTGCATAGACTTCAGTAAAGCTAAAATTATTGAGCCAAAATTGCATAATACTCCAATATAAACATGTCATTGCACTCTCCAGTTTCACATTTAAAGAGACCAAAACCATTCTGGTTTTCAACGTATAATTCTGTAACTCTTTATTGTTGGTTACCGATCATTATATGTATATGACACCATGAAGCAGGACAACCTTAGCTCGACACAAACAAGTTTCCAACAGGCCATTCTAATGTAAAAATTCAAATCATGCAAAATTTTTATTTATATTTGATTTTAATAGACAGAATACATAAAAATAACTGCTCATAAAGAGAGCACCCAAGGCTACGTAAAAAGTTCTCTCTGTAGAAAACGCCCACCTCCATATATATATCAGACAAAAATAACAAGCCTATTCATTAAGAACCTCTCTCCTAGTATTACAAATTTTGTGAAAGTCACTGCCGCATTTGACCTATGGACCACTTAAAGATTCTTGTTGGCACATTGGTTCCTCCAACTTTTGGCGCTTTGCATTAGGCAATTCACTCTCCCTTTGTCGAGTTATGTTATTTACAAATTCAGGACCCATTAGAGAAGCATGTTTGTTTGTAATTCGACGGCCTGCCCTGGGCTTTGGTCCCCAGTAATTTTCAGGATTGGGAAGAAAACGAGCAACCTTTTTACTTTGAGCACGACTAAGAGCAGCTTGTGCCCGTGTGAAATTAGCCTGATAAACATCCCACAAATTAGTATAAGTCGAAGAGAAATCAGGATATAAATTAGAGAGCTCACACTAATTTAGCATTACCTTTATAGTAGGTTCATTAGAAAGGATTACACTTCCTGACTGATCAGCCGGTTGGCTTTTAACTGGGTGATCTTTAACCTGATAGTCAATGAACGCAACCGGCATAGATGAAAATGCTACTTAGTCAATAAAAACATTCATTTACTAATCTTTGCCATGTATAGAATGAAATTTTCACTATGAAAGAAGCCAACTGATGCAAGCAGAGTTCAATTGTATCATTAAGTATTTATGAAGGGATACTAGATGTAGGCCAAGAACAACGCCAAATGATAAAAGCAAGCCAGACCAAAGGAACAAACAGATGCAGCAATAATAAACTGTTATCATACCCAGCATCGCATAATATCCCAGATGACATTCATTGGGGCATCTGTTTTCAAGCCCAATGGATTTGCATGAGTTCCTGAAATACGATATCCTGCATTGATAATTGCTGATCTAAACATGACTGCAGATGGAGAAGTGCACTTCAATGTGGCACATAAATTGTGAAGACTAACATAAAGTGGTACATCCAACAATTCCTGTAAAGTCAAATACTGCTCTGATTAGTTATAATATATTAACTCTAGAAAAAAAAACAAGGCAAGAATACCAGCTAGATAAACATGACTTATCTATACGGTCCAAAAATAAAACAGTTCATTACAATTTAACAAATATAAATGCCATGTCCACACAATGCTAATCTACTGAAAATTACTGAACAAGCCTGACAAGTAACATTGAATGCACCCAATGAAGACAAACAGATTGAACTTGTGTTATGCTTCTTTGGAAATTTTGGGAGACCATTTAAAAGATAAAAGAGGGCCAAAAAACTAACCTCAGATATGGATGTCAAGGCAGCATATATCTTATCATATGCAGGGTAGCACGATTGTAGGGAAATTACATTAGATAACGTGGATGATATCCAGTCAGGATCATGAATTGGGGCAGACCATATAGGCCCAGCCATATTAAATTTCTTGCCACAATCACTGCATTCTTGGGGAACCACTGGACCATAACCAGGTGCGTACTTCAAACTGTTATTCTTAAGCCCACCAAAACAGCAGATCATAAATCAGTATAAACTTGAACAAGATCAGGTGCACCACTTTAACTGCAAGGTCTTCTTCAAGCAGACTCTTTTGAAATAATTTCGTTTCAAAATCATGTTTGCAGGCCTTTTCTAGGGAGTTAACAAAAAATTTAAATATTGAATGTTTTTCTCTGGCACCTAATTTTTTCTTTCAAAGATTAAAGGATTAACACCATTTCCTGAAAAGCAGAGTTCAGCATACCTTGTTCACAGCCCGTGCTAGAGGCTGCAAATGGAAGGAATCACATCCAACACACTGGTACACATAAGAGAGTTTAAGAGGGCTGCTTTTTATTGCATTTGCAGACCTACAAAATATCCAAGGATAAAGTTATTTTTAAACAGTATAATGGAAGGAAGAAACAATCAACCGTATAGACCATCTTCAGTAATTAGCTGAGATGCAAGCCAACAATGGATCCAAAAACATTTGCATAAAATAAATGCTATGAATTTGAAGTAAGAATATCAGTATTAATCAAATGGCATGAGCTCAAGTAGTAAAAAACATAAGTTCTCAACTTGGAGACCCAGGTTCAAATTTTGCCAGGCAATATATGCATGATTGCCAATTGTAATACCACTATGTGATTTAATAAAATGCCACAGCCATTATGAAATATGTGTGGGACCCTTTTTAATCCAATACAACCAAATTATATGTATATATATATATATATATATATATAAAGTATTAAACCATGACTTCATAGAAAAGGGGAGAGATACGCACGTGAAAATACGTACAAAAACGCGAATATAAAAATCCACCGAAACAGACAAAACAGGAACAATATATCGTTTATAACGATTGGCATGGCTCTGCACATGAAAGTAACAAGGTTAGACAAGAAGGAAAATCATTACCACATATTCAAAATAGTAGATCACGCTAATAAATACAAACCTCAATGCAAGCAAGCAGAATTCTCAGAGCCATCTCATGGCAATACTTTGCACGAGTTGGATATGAACCATATCTGATAATATTAGAACCATATTAGTATAAAATCAAGGGGGAAAAGGTCATTGGGGATATCAGACTTGTGGAAAAGCTAACAAACATAAAATAAGTGCGGTGAAAACTAGTTTGTCAAAGGTGCTTACTTAGAATAGCAGACCTCCCCATTGTTGCCACAAAGCACTGCCATATCAGTTGCTGTGCACAACAATAACCCACCATCCACAACAGACTGAACTGCCGAGTCCAGAAAAACAGAAGGTGACCCATAAGGATCAAGATCAACCTGGAAAAGAAAAATAATTATCAGATAACATAAGAGACAAGAATCACATTACTTTGTACAGCATGTACCATCTAACACAAAATTATATATTTAAAAAGCAGGTCATCATAAACCCATAAAAACCAATCTGCATATGAAGACCCAGTTCAAACCCCCATACAAGGGGACCAGGACCCTTTCAAAAAAAAAAACCGTGCTTTACCCTAAATTTTTTTTTAAATCAGGTGGCATTAGCTCAACCGGTTATATTCCTCAACATTTACGGAGAAGATCTAGATTCAAATCTTGCCAACCGATACAAATATCCAAGCTGTTGTAATACCACTATGTGGTGATGATGCAATACAGGTGGGGCCTGTTTCAATCCCATATAACCAATTAAAAAAAGCATGTTGTATTCTTACTAAAGAGGGCATGCACACAGACTGAATAAGCAGGATAACTTACAAGCACGAGAAAGAGTAAAAATCTGCAGTTAATAAGCACAACCAGATGACTCAAGAATATTACTTTTTTCCATTAAAATGATTTTGCTCATAAGCATATTACCCCCACCAGTTTTGCAGGGATGATTCAGAAAGTCGTAAAGGTATATGATCCAAGACCACACATAGCTTCAATGGTGACAAGGACAATCAAAATCAGATCAGTCTAATGTATTGGAAAATCAAACTTTCGACATTAAACTCTTTCTTGTGCACAAGCATATAGACTGACAAAAAATAAAAATTTGCAGCTAAGAAGCAGAAACAGAAGACACAAGAATATTATTTTTTTCCAACTAAAATAATTGTACTCTTAAATTCTTAACCATATATTATCCTCAGCAATTTTGAAGTGACATCCAAGACCCCATATCAAATGGACGATCAAAAAAGCAGGGCAGTCTACATTGTGAGAAAGTGAAGCTTACCACATCAAACTCTTTCTCATGAGTAAGCATATAGACTCGGGCATCAGCAAGTTGGGCTTCAACCTTTGAGGAAGCAACAGACCCATTCAATTTAATATTTCGCTTACATGCCTCCACAGCCACTGCAAATGCACCCCCATCCCCAAACCCCCAAAAATGAAAGAGAGATGAGATGAATTTTCGCATAGAAACTCACGTTGTGTACATTACTTACAGGATTAGAAAACGTAAATGCTAAACCAACGAACTTCAGGAACTAGATTCAAATTTCCAAATAATAATTTGAAACAGCATAACTCATCTATGTATTGTGGGTAAATGGAGAAAACAACAATACATTTCTGAGGCAGCTACACATAACAATTAAGACAAACCTTTATCATTGTCAAGAGCTACAACTGTGCCAACACCTTCTACTTCTCGAGCATAGCGCAGTGCTCTTAATCCTGAAGCAGCCAGTGCCTAGAGGAGAAGCATGTTGTGTCAGAGCCAAATATGACATTAATAACAGGCAAAGCATGCAATATATATTATTTCAAGCTAGCAACTGCTGTTTAATCATCCTTCAAGACCAGGCAAAAAAATGAAAACATATTGCAAATTGAGTACCATGTCTATCTTTAATACCACAAATGCAAGATAGGCATGCAAAAACATGAAAATATGTTCATGTGAAACATCAAATGCATCCCATATGAAGCTTGGCTAGTATGGCCATTAAAGACTGCTAAAAGGTGGAAAAGATAAAATCCGTGGATCAGTATTTATAACAATTCATAAACCATCACAGTTATGCCTGAAAGAAGCTAGAGTAACTGACAGAAAACCGATGTATCGACATACAAGATTAGTTTAAGCATAACTTCAGGCATATATATTGGTTATATCGGATTGAAACAGTCCTACCTATATTATATCATGACCATGCCATCATGATATTACAACAAACTGTATTATGACAACATGACATATTGCCTAGCAAGATTTGAACTTAGATCTTGGCATTCAGAGCCCACATATTTAACCACTTGAACTCATGCCATTTGATTAACTTCAGGCATATATGAGGGGATTGTGTACCTACACACTTTTGTTCCATAATGTAATAAGTAATTATATTCACAAGCTCATGCTTTGTAGTATGAAGTTGAAATTTTGTATTTGTGGTGCTAGGTTGATAGTGGTGTTACACTTGTGATGATAAAAGGGGCCCATTTATGTCCACTAAGGCAACAAGTTACTGCATAGGAGCAGTTAGAATAAGAAGGATACAATTTGACTACAATTCAACCTCAAGTTAGGGTTTTATACACAAAAATCAGTGTATATCTCTTGTTTATTAAGTCTCTGGAATTTCCAGTCACCTATGTCCTTCTACAAGATTAATTAAACATCTAACAAAGCTATTATATTTGTCTCCGTACATGGCGAGATCTTTAAAATAGACTACCATGAGATATCAAATGCAAATTTGCGAAATGTTGCACTCAAGAATGTTCAATTTGCTTCCTACAAAATTTCCTACATTTTCACAAAAGATAACAGAGAAATCTATGGTGATTAAATAGCCATGAAAAGGCTGAAGGATATTTACACACATATTGATAAATGTGATCAATGCTTATCATAAACATAGACAAACTAGAGAGATGGTGAGAAGATAAATGTGTTCAGGGGACCATACAACTCCATCAATGAGGATCTGGATAATTTTCAGTCCTCACATAATTTAGACTTAAATTAATTTAAAAGGTTATGTCGCAGAGGTTTCCAACATGATCATGATTACTCCTACATGTTTCAGAGATTGTAAAAGGCAATAAACAAGTCTTGGGGATTCTTGAATTTGGTCCTCTAATATTGTAGATTATTTGTCATTTTAAGATTGTCCAGGATGCTTTATTACTTCTGCTAGGGTTTCATGACTATGTAGAACAACATACCATCTATAAAATTTGATAAAAATAAAATCTGTGTTGATATGTTTACCGCAAAAAGTCCATGAAATTAAAAATTCAGCAAAAATAAGTCGTGTGAACTTATTGATGCAGTTTGGCAAATTATTGAAGGTGATTTTGACTTGAATTTAATTGATCATTGAGTGATTTTAATTGCATAAAAGCATTTAATTGGACGTTTGGTAGTGACTTGACCAATCAATAGATTATTTAAAAAATGAAAACCCAAAAACTCCCTGCATTCGCCTTCTTGATTCTCTCCTGTGCTATCTCCTCATCTCCCTCTTCAATTTGACTCTTTGTATATCTTTTTCTTGTAAAAAAATTATGAAAATCCGGATAAATATTTATATCTACTTTTATCTAGACATTTAGAAGCCAGAACAATAAAGAAATATCTATTTCTGTTTTAAACTTAATGACAAATTTTATAGCCAATTTTGTCAGTGGCAATTGTTTTTCCCATTTTCATCCTTGCTGAGACCCCAAAAGTTAATTGTTTTGAAACACGCTCTTAGATAAAGAAATTTTAAAAAGGGAATGTTCAATAAGACGTGGGTTGTTAGAAGAAAGCATATCGAAACATAGTATGTGTAGGAGACATTTCCAAACACAAGTAAGGGTCTGGGTAAGGTACGGTCATATTTTAGGTCCCACCCTAGCCACTATCCAAATTGGTGCATGAGACCCCTTTGTTGAGGTAGCAAGATAAATTTTCACTTCACCCATATATATATATTGTTTCACTCATGGTATATTGGGCCTTGCCAATCCCTCTACCCATGAGATATATTGTGACCCCATATTTTGGTTGATTGGTTATATGCAAAATTGTAATTATTCCACCTTTCACAACACAAATATTGAACATTTGCTACAAATTCTGAAAAAATAAGCTGGTCAAAGTGACAAATTGTCATCAAATGGCATGATTCCTCGACTTTCAAGGAGGAGACCCGGGTTCAAGTCTTATCAAGTGATACATGCATAACTGCCAAGTTGATGTAATACCACTCTGTGGACACGACGTAATATGGGTGGGGCACGTTTTAATCTCTTATAACCAATTAATAAGAAAAAGTGACAAGTTGTCAGTAGCAGAGAAAGCAATTGGATTCTGCATCTCACTAATGCACATTCTTCATTTCACAAATTGATTAAAAAATGGAGCAAGTACTAGCAGTACAGATATCTATTAAAGTCCACGAGAGATCAAGGTGCCTAGCTTCTATTTTTAGCTTTGAAGAAGTTGGAGATAGGCACCTCGAGTGTGATATCTCTCAACATTTAATACATATCTTACTACAGATATCTAAGCTAGTTTATTACCATATACAATATACTTTTGAAACTAAAATAATATCACTTTATAAATTTCTTTGAATATGCTTTAGGAGGCCATAATATCTCAGAAACTGCATAATTCATTCAATAATGCCCTAAAATTATATACTGTCAATTAAATGATAAAAAACAAAGCTCTGAATGGACTTCAAGGACACCAATAATAACTTTTAATTAGTTATTATCATACAAATTTGAATGGACCTTTAACTCCACTATAAACGCTTGAAATACAAAACAAAGGACAAAACGTTGGTGGTGCTCACCTTCCATTTATGTCTTCAATGAGAAGACAAATTGGCATCTCAGTATGGTTCAGAATTTATTTTAGTTGGCCACTTTTTATTCCCTTACATTCTAACCATTAATAAACATACTTAGACATCAGTGCTGGTCAATGCGTTAGTAACAGAATCATTTAAACCCAAGTGATGTCTTAGACAGGGGGGTCCTCTATCACCATATTTGTTCATTATTATGACAGAGGTATTGGATAGGAACTTGAAAAAGGTCAACAAAGATGGGCTACTAAGTGGACTTAAGGCTAGTAATAACATCGACAACATGTATCATCAACAGTTTGTTGATGATACAGCCCTTTTCGAGAGGGCAGGGATAACAAGGCCAGAGCTTTGAATAACTTAATAAACGATTATAAATATCATCAGGGCAGAAAGTTAATAGGACAAAATCTAAAATTTACTTCCTAAACACTCCAGCTAGAATCAAAGCAGAGATTCGCAAGTTACTTCCAATGGAGGAGGCAAATTAGACAACAAATTATCTAGAGATGCCCATATTTGAGGGGAGAATGAGGATAGAATTGTGGAATTCAGTTATAAATAAAGTTCAGAATAAACTACCGGTATGGAAAGGTAGATGGCTATCATTAGCAAGAAGAGTGCAGCTAATTAAATCAGTCTTACAGTCCATCCCAACAAATTATATGCCCTTATATACTATGTCAAAATCGATAGAAAAAAGTTTAATTTATATTAGTCGGTCATTTTTGTGGTCAAGTTTACATGATAAAAGGAAATTTCCTTTGGTGAAATAGAGCAAGGTGTGTGATGATAAAACTAGGGGAGGTCTTGGTTTAAGAGTTCTTACGAATGCAAACTTAGCTCTTAGGGAAAAAGTAAATTGGAGATTGTACAAAGAGAGTCAAAGACAATGGGCAAGAATTCTTCTAAGTACGTTAAGCCAATGACCCAAGCCTAATATTTACTGCATTCTCATTACCAGATGGTTCTGCACTATGAAAGGGTTTAAAAAAATCAATTGATCTAGTGATTAAAGGTCTAAGATGTAGCTGCAAGCTTACTGCAGTGGTAAGGACTTTGGCCTCTCTTTGGGAGGTCAAAGGTTCAAACCCCACTCAGTATGAGGGGGCCGGGACCCCTCATAAAAACCTGTGTAAAGTCATTGAAAAAAAGGTCTAACATGGATGGTGGGAACTGGAGAAAAATTTCTACATGGATGGATACTTGGTGTGATAAAAAACCACTCAATCTAGATCCAATTTTGAAACCATGGATGAGATTACTTCAAGACAAATATGGTGAGAGGGTTTCAAACATTATGTACAAGGATCAAGAAGGAAGATACAAATGGAAAGAAGATTTTTTTACAAGTATACAAGACATTAATGCTAGGAGGCAGTTGAGCAAAAAGATAACAACAGTGATTATTCCGAGGAGAGTCGAGGATAAGCTAATTTGGGAGTTGAATAGCTCAAGAGAATACACAACAAGAAGCGCATATAATGTAAAGCACCAATAGAATAGGAATACCACAAGAATATGGAGAGATAACTGGGATAGCCCGAGCACTCCTAAAGTCAAAATGTTCGTTTGGCTAGTAGCTCATAGTAGAATTTTATCCTGGGATAACCTTATGAAAAAGGGGTTTTCATGGCCCCTCACAATGTGTTCTACGTAAAAAGGAGGAGGAGAGTATAGACCATCTCTTGGGACACTCCTCAATAGTCTGGAAACTATGGCAATGGATTCTTAATATGTTTGGTAAATGTATGGTGATGAATAGCAGAATTGAAGAATGGTTAAAGCAATGGCAAAGCAATTTTAAAAGTGAAACTTTATAGACAATCTAGAATATATCAAAAGATACAATCCTTTGGACTGTATGTCTAGAAAGGAATAGAAGAAGATTTAAGGTGATTCACTAATAGTAATAAATGCAATTTTGAGGAAAGCAAAGGCTCCATGGAACATACAAGAGATAATTGTTGAAATACAAGACCTTGCTACAGAGTTTGAAGAAATCAGGTTTACACATACGTTAAGGGAAGGAAACAAATATTTAGATAGGCTTGCCAATAGAGGGAATTTAATTGAGGTTAATGAAGTTAAATTCTTTTTTCCATGGTTAGAGGAAGTAGTAAGTTTAGCTGAGCTGACAATAAAATATTGACTACCTGAATAAAAAATGATTAAGATTTACTTTAATGTTTTCCATTGGTAATATTTGCTTTATTTTATAACAGTAATGTGTTTTCATATAAACTATTTAATACAATTCTTGTGATTGCATTTATGCTTCAAGAAGAAAACTAGCAATCCAGATGTGGTAAAGCAGACTATGATAGCGTGAAGTTTTGGAACTATTACTTTACTAAGATGCAATGCATAAACAGTAGAGGTGGAGTTTTGGTATTGTGAAGGCTGTTGTAGGAAAATTTCAAGAAGGATGTTGAATTTTGGAATATTTGTACTCACACAGAAAATTGAAGAAGATCCAGAAAATGAAAATCAAGAATTCAAACTTTTTATGAAAAATGATGTAGGTATCTAGCTATAGCAACTCAATTGAGATAAGAATTGAATCTGTTTGTAAACTCTCAAGCTCTAAAGGAGAGAGTTGTGATTTGTCAAGGGTGGGGGACCCGAGTACAACCCCTTGTTTTCCAGCAAAAAAATATAAACATACTCAGACATTGATAGTTGTCGCCTACTCGTTTTATGGTTCACAGCATAGAAATCACAATGGTTCTACACTAAAGCTTTCTGGAAAAATATGCAGAACAGCAAAAGGAGGTTGAATCTCAACCTCCGCCATATTTGGCTTTGGCTTAAGTTCTAGAGATTTAGGGTTAGGTCCCAAGAAGACCTGCATGCTGAAATAATGTCATTATGCACGTCATACACCAAGAAAGAGCCAATGGCTAAGTAAGATTAGATACTTCCATAGACAGAAATCAATGGCTTTCATGGCACTGCCTCCCCTCCTAGAGTTGGACTAAATTTTGGGCACAAATTCAGCTTTTTTGCTGATGTTGTTTGTGGACAGGCCGAATTCATTGGTGCCCTTGTTTTGAGGAAGACTTTTTGTTTAATGATTTTCCATTTTTATTGATTTTGGAAGCCAAGATGACAATGCTGGAACCCTAAGTGCTTGTTTTTTGAACACCAGAACGGGCTATGCAGATCTGTGTTTGAGTTCCAATGCAAACAACACACAGATCCATGTCAAGTCTCAACGTGACTGGATTTAATAGTTTTGGCAACTTGTTTCATATTTGGGAGCTTGTTTGGACGAATTTGGTTCATTTAGCAGCTCATTTAGATGTTTTCCATTCTGCAACATACACTTAAAATCCTTCACATTTCAGTCTTGTTGTAGATAAAAACCTTTTGATGCCTAAAACTTTAGCAGCTTCACGGCCAAAAATAGCTTGAACACTTCAAATTTTGACTTCCTTGAATGATAATGTCTTTCTTGTGACCACATTACAGCCAAAGGTGCTCCGCTGCCTTGAATCTCGGCTCCATTATTGTGCAAGAGCTCAAAGCACTTGAATATCCGGCACGATTACAAAATGCGAGCCATCAAATAAGAATGCTAGGGATTCAAAGGGTCAATGGCTCTAAAATATTTAAAAAATACATTATTAAAAAAAGGGACATTATACCATGTCGCTATAGGTTTGTATTCGTCATGGATGGACATGACCATTACAACTCACCTCCCCCTTGCAGATCTAATTGGAGACACCCCTCAACATAATTATGAGACATAAGAAATCTAGAAGTCCTCTCAGTAGCCAAAGAAGTCATTTCGTTTTCACAAATGCAAATTTGCCCTTTCACATTCTATTTCTCGCCTTTGCCAAATTATCCACGTGATCTAACCATTCAAATCATTTTAAAGAAACTGCACAATCATTCTGTCAGTTTCCAAGAGACTTTCTATATGTATCAACCTATAGAAGCTTCAAGTTAGGTTAACAGGATTCCAAGCATGATCCTGTATTTCAAAGTACAAATTTTTGTACTTTAGAATAGGGATGCAAAACTCTGCCACCAAGCTCTATGGTATAGCAAGACCATAAGCTCTTGAAATCTGTCAAAATACTCTTGAAACTATGTTTCACAATGTGAACGTCAAGAAAAGAAATAGCTCCTACAACATAAACCTATTATTTCTAATGCTGACACAAATCTCAGCATCTTGTAATAAAAATACAGTAACAAATCATACGACACCTAATTAGTACCTCAAATCAACTAATAACTCTCAGAAAATAAAGAAACAACTACGTGATTGATGGTCGTATATGGATATCTTTGGCCCCAACACATGACAGGCATGGTAAGAAAAAAACATGTAGGATCTCAACAAAATACGGATTTGACCAGATTTGTTTTCAACTATCCAGATTGGTCTAACCAGATACACAGCATTTTTTTCATAACAAAATTACAATATAATTTTAAGTTGTGAAGCTACAGTTTTATAAATGTTTTGTGTATTTGTATTTATTTGTGTATATCTATGTGTTCATATCAAATATAGCTTATATGTACATAAATCACATTCAAATTTTCCCAATTTTTTCTTGAATTCTGAAATTTTAAATTTTTGGCTTCCTGTATGAATTCATATTTTTAAACCTTGTAAATATGGTGCCAGGTACTGCATACATTTCTTCAGCCTTGTTTCATTTGAAAGAAAAGGTCATGCCTATTATTTCAAAATTCAGAGGTGATACTTCAACAAGCGAAGGCCATAATGCTACATATATCTCATTGACTTGTAACCATGAAGTGTCACATGAAAGACAAATGCTCACATATGCATGAGGTGTCACATGAACGACAAATACCCATATACAAAATTATGCCTCCTAATATTTCCTTTTCTAGACAAATATCCTGTGTCAAATGGATGAATAAGTGGGGTATTGATCTGATAGAATGTCCACACAACAAGAGGGATATAAAGTCTACGTAAGGGAAAAATTCAGGGCAGCAACGTAGACAAAAGACCTCGGAAGAAAGAAGGTGTACCACTTTGCTGAGTTCAACCCATCATCAAAAAGCACATATAGATGCAAATATCAAATGGAGAGCAAAGATGCTTATAGCACAACTGAGGACTAGCTCACATCAACTCAGATGTGAGAAAGGTAGATGGAAGAGACCTAAAGAGAAATAGGAAGAAGGAATATGCACCTACTGCACTGACAGGGCAGCAGAAACAGAGAAACACTTTATCTTGGAATACAAAGCTTATAATAATATTCGGGATAGTTATGCTGATACATTAGCAGTGGATTCTATGTCTGAATTGTTTGAAGAAACAAGAATAGAGAAGCTAGGAGAATTTATCAGCAAGATCAGTAGCAAAAGATCAGTTCTTCAGAAAGAGAAAATGATGGTTCAACTTTGATTTTTCACATAAACTTGTTTCCTTTTAAAGGAACAAGTAAGATAACATATTGTGTTTGATAACAAAGCTTTGTTGGGAGGTTAAAATTCTTTCTTCTTCTACCATAAGAGTGTATGTACACGGCAATGCATTTTAGGCAATTATTACCATTTCCTGTGCTATCATTATGGATATCATGAAATCAAGGCAAGGCTTACAACAAAAAGCTCAAGTCTGTAAAATAGAACTGCAGCCACAATAGTACTAATAAAGAGAGCTAGGTGAAGAAAGTGACTTTTGATATTTGTGAATGCAAACCTCGAGAACTCTAAGTGGCCTTGGTTCTTCGCCTACTTTCTTTATAACTGGTTTAGCCGCTTCATCTGAAACTCCCCCTACTTGACCTGCAACATCTGCTTGAGCTCCTCCATTTTCTCCATTTTCCTTTTCTGATTGGACTCTGTCAACATCAGTTGCTGCTTCATTTGCTTCACCATCAAAAGCTGATATAGATGCATCCATTTCAGAAGACTCACAGGCAGCAAGCTCAGGTGGAGGCTGGGCGCTGCTTGTGCTAGTTTTTTGGTCCTGCTTTTTGGCCCACATTGCAGCATTCTCTTCCTTACGTTTAGCTACAAATGTTCGCAGCACTGCAATTGACAAGTCTCTGTTCACAACCTGAATCCCAATGAAGAATCAGTTTTGATCCTTTTTCATATGCATGAAAAATAGCAAGTAATTGTCTACAGTAGCTTCAAATTTCTACTTAGTTCTAGCATCGACTGTTGTTTCACAAATACCCAAGAAATTTCCTCAAGCATGCATCTCAATATCAAGAATTTTATCACATTCCAACTACAAAGCAAAAACTAACCTATTGAATTCCCTATAGCTAGGGTAAGTCTTTTCTGCTTTTGAACTCAGCACCTTTGACCATATAAAATTAAGTGTTAAATGAAATTGGCCTCATTTGTTCCCTATAACGTCTCAGAAGTTTATTACCAATGTTGACTAACATTTGTAATTTTCTGTAACTGCAAATATAAATAGGGCTAAAAATGTTAAAACATTATTTGGATTTGATATAAAGCTTTAACCATTAAAGCTTTGCCAGTTATAATGCCTAAAGACAATTTTACCATTTCCAGCAGAGAAGAAATACTAATGTTTCCAACAATAAAACATATGAATTATGGAAGCCCACTTTTGTGTTAGAACAACTACCATTGGCTTTAGGAGACATTAAATGTTGTGCTTGCAGGCTTTGAGTAAGAATGTAAATCTAATATGGTGGAATAAATTATAGGATACTTTTACTATTTACCATAAAATATTATTTATTCAACACCCAAAAGGTAAATGGAAGAAAAAGGTAATGAAACTTTAAATAGGCCTTCAAGCCTTGGCATACAATATGTATATTTCAGAAATATTAATACAAGTAATATGCATAATTGAGGAAAGGCAAAGCCCAAGCTCCTTTTGGCATGTTTTACTATTGAGCTATTGTTCATACCTCAGTAAATTAAGAGTCATTTTCACCATCATATATACTGTCTCAGTTATTTTATTAATTGCAACAAGGAGATTGTCTTGAGTTGTTTACAGATATTCAAGAGCTCATGTTTTCCAATAGTCTAGATCTCTTTCAAATATTTGGATTTCAGTTTTGAGAATTTTAAATTTCTGTACCGTACAGTCTCATGGTTATAACAACAGATCCCAGAATCAAAGCCTAACATTTGTCATTTGGGATTTCTCATAGCAATTTTTTTTTTAATTAGAAAAAGGCATGCAATAAGATGGTGCAATCTTCATTAGTCATTACTACAAAGTCCCAACCATTCCCAAACATTAGTTTGGTTGTCTTGACCTAGAATTCTATAAATGAGACCACAACTAGTATCTTATTTCAGTTAGTGCTGCGTTTATACAGAATGCAAAATATCTACACCAACAAACTCACAGAAACAAAGTAAGCAATTGTTGCCTTATTTTCTAATCAAAAGCATGTTTTATTCTTCATCCAGCACTCATTCTATTCAATGTTATTCAGGGGCTTATTAGAAGGTCAACATTTCACTCAAAATGTCGATGTTAGCTAAATTAAAAAAATATTTGCCATGATCTTTTTACGGGTTCAGATATGTTTTTGCACCTCTAGTTAAACGTGTCTAGACTCCACACCCCTATGTATGCATACCTATGAAAGCATGTGGACATGCATGTACCTTCACAAAGTGTTAATTTCCTACCATCAATGATGACTGTGTTAATTTGTGCATGGTTCAAATTATTTCAACCATGGCAAAATGCATTTGGTGATAACTGCAGGATTTTGTCTACAGTTTATTTCCTGACTAAGCTATTTACAATATTGAATGGGCATGCTCATTAGGTTAGTCAATCCTATTTGTGTTTCTGAAGTTGAATGCACAACAAGCCTTACTGTTAATCTCAAATGTTTTTCTTTGGTTGTGGAAAACTGTTTATGTACCATTAGTAAAATAATAAAATGATCTGAAAGTTATCACTCAAATGACTTATCTATGTATAAATTGGTTAGCAACCAAATGGACCAAACAAATAATTCAAATATGTCCCCATCGAATCTCTCAGCATACATACAAACACGGAGTCTTTGGCCTTTTATGATAAATCCATGATGATCAGGCAATTAATTTTTTTTAATTATTCCTGTTCCTATGGAGATCCATAGTTGCAGTTGCCAACCCCAATTTGACTCTATATATAATGCACAGTTGAAGTAGCTAAATATGCATCCTCAATTTTTGGCTTCAAAGGCTCCAAACAATGGAACCAGAAAGTAATTTGAGAACATGATTTTGAGAAATAACTTCCCTGCTACCACTTTATCAGGCAAAATATCTAAAGTATTCTCCATTGCTATTCACTGCAGCATGTGAACTGTTTGTTGCATACAAAAAACAAGTTGACAATGCAGCTGAACTATAACAATGAAGACTATATGCATGGCTGAATATCAATTGATGAGGAAGAAGAGGTTGATGCCGACAAGGAAATGGGAGTATTAACTGAGAATGCTGATGTAGCTGTTTTTGCTCTCACCATTGAACAAGAAGTTTTACTGTTAATGGTGATACTAGATCATCAATGTGCTACGACAACTGCATGCAAACAGTTGACTCATAAATTGTTAGACAGAATATATCATCCAAATGTAAACTTGTGGAAAGCAATAATAGCAGGAATTACACTGCACAGCATTTGCCAGGGTGCTTTCAATTTTGGTGAGTAGGCACATGAATTGTTGGACAAATGACCCAACTGGAGTCTCATGGACTACAATGATTGCTGATAAGAGTTTGTTCTAACAGCCTTGGGTTTTCGGCAAAGGCAAGTGCCTTACACATCTTGAAAAACATGCTCTACCTTGGACTCTATTGCTGACATTTGAACCCAGGTAAAGCATGGCCATTTTTTTTCTTTCTATAATTAATGCATGGTGGATAGTAGACCCATTATAAAACCCCATTGACTGATCCAAGGCAATTTACATGCCAAATTACTTGCCAAGCTATTTCAGAATCATGATTTGGGAAAAATTGCCAGAACACACTAGCAGAATCGTGAGAGAGAGAGGACTATCAGCCCAAATGATGTTTGACCAATCTGAAGGAAGCTCAACAATGTCACTGGAAGCTACTTCCATGCATGCTTTCACTGCATTCTCTACAGCCTCCATTGCCTTCCAGCCATCATGGTCTGCTGCTCAATTTGCCTTTCCTTTTTGAGGGCCATCAGAGTCTCTTTTAAAGCCAAAACCTGGAAAAAAGCTATCAAACTCTCTTTGGAAGCCACAACCTGGACAGGACTGTTGCTCAACAGTGAACGCTTCAGGGGTTGATGTTATCTTTCCTTGGAAGCTTGAGTTTTTTCGCAATGTTCCCTGCAGCTTGATAGTACTGTTGTTGATCTCTTGTACAAGTGGATATTTTCTCATGTGCATGAATATTCTCCCCATGAAAGATCTAGATCTTACCATATCATTAGATATCCTATTAATTTCAGCTTGTAAATTTTTTTGTAATCAATAGCTTTTATTGTCTTGTTCCCTTTATTTTTTCAATTATCAGTTCATATAAAAAAGAATAGCCCATACTAAGGTCGGTTTGGACTGATCACAACGGAATCTGTTCTCTTGATTGTTTGTCTTTTTAAGTTCATGCAAGGAACCAGAGCTTTTATTCATTGTAACGCACACTTATCTTCGCTGCAACGTCTTTGGAAAATTGCACTTAACACCTTTCATTCTGCAATATTGTTTGCTTTCTCTAAATGTGCCCTCCCTCCCAACACAGAAACACACACATATACCGTTCCAGCATGCAACGATGTACTTTGTATCCGTCTCATCACAAAACTAAAACGAAAACTTCATACTAATTTTACTTGGACTCTCCTCGATCTCGGATGGTTTGGAATCTAGATAGTCAACTGATTGGCCAACGCACAATTCCGGCGATCTATGTTTGCAAGAGTTTAAATATTCAAATCATATTTCTTTCTTTCTGTTGTTTAAGATCTGGAGCATATTGCGCTTTCAGAAAAAGCATGAACATCACACATTGATTTATTGTACTAGAAGTTTTATTATGTCTAATTATTTTATTTTGAAGCATTCTAAAGTTTTGTATATTCCCATTGGCATCATTCGAACTACTCAGTGTTTTTTAAGTTGATTATAAGGGATCCTTTTTTTAATTGGTTATAAGGGATTCAATCGGTCTCATTACATCAAACCACTATTATACAACAGCATTTTGGCAATTATACATTCAAAACTCTCTCTTTGAAAATTGAGGTACTTAAGTTCCATTTTTCATGTGAATCGAGGTACTTAAGTTCCATTTTTCATGCTTCACGTTCATCCATATGCTGAATATTTGCAAAGACTGTACATTTGCGTGTCTAAGGATTTCTTCGTGAATTAAAAGCATATTTTGCTAAATATTTTATTGTATATTGTATATCCACCTTATGTCTCCATGTTGTGTAAGGCAAACCCTACTTTTGGCATTTGGATGTACCACTGCCTTAATAGTCCCACAGTACTTTATATACATTAAACTTAAATGGTCCACGTTACTTGAAAATCTCCATTCCCGCATAATGAACAGAAATACGAAAGTATCAGAAACAACTGTACCTGGGTTTTGTTGTAAAAGACGTCATTGCCGTGCATAAGAATATCGGCCTGTCCTTCCTTGAGAATGGTATACTGGCTCGGATCCGACGGCAGTTCATTCTTAGCATTGTTGCTCTTTTGCTGCTGCTTCCCGTTTCTTCCGCCGCCCATGTTTATGTCTTCCTTTTCTTCTTCCGGCAAGTTATGCGATTTTTTCACCCTAAACGAACAGGTAAATGGCGATGTTCCAGCTCCAACAGCACAAGAGGAGCTCACTACCGTGTTAAAGGCCTTAAAGAGCCAAGAAGAAGAATTTATAAGCGCAAAGCGAATGCGAAAGCCGTGTGAAGGGCATGAAAACATCACCCCAAAACCTAAACACTATATTCCCAATAACCCTAATTAACCCAAACTGGCATTAATTTTCCTTTCCAGGTAGGGAAAACAAAATCAAGACAACGAATCCTTCTGTTGCACTTGTATAGATTCGAGCTTTTTACTATATACTATATTCCTAGGGAGTGCAATCCCCTAGCTGATTTGAATCTAATTGGATAAAAATGAAAGATTCAAATTATTTTAATTTTTTTTTAATCTTTATAAACCTAATAAAAGACGAAGCTCCAAATCCAAAAAGATGGTAAACGATGGAGCCTACTATTTATGGATGTGGTAACCCAGCCGGCAGCTACTAACCAGTATAATATAATATTACACACATGCACATACCACAAACAAGCACTTTATAATTATTAATTAGTTTATTTTTCTAGGTATTATATATGGTTTTTTAAAAGAGAACCTAAAGTTTTCCAGAAAAAACTTAAAATCCTTACTATAGGTGTTCTTAATCACATAGGTCTCCTAAAGGACTACATTTTTTATATTTTAATAAATATATAATTTTTTAAAATGGCATTCACATTACTACAATTGGTTGAGTTCTTTAGCCTTTAAAAGGGACTTACATGTGACATTTGTAATCTATTCTTTCTTTTACATTATAAATCATGTAAAGCCATATTTATGAAGAATGTTATTTATTTAATATATATTATTATTTAACCATGTTTTATGGTGTGCAACTTTATTTGAACTTTAAACATTTTATTTAAAGTTTAGAGTTTATAATATATATATATATATATATATATATATATATATATATATAATCTTATAGATCATATGAAAAATACTCATGGAAGATGTTTACTCACTATATAATTATTAGATCATATTCGAATTACTAAAGCATGCTCTACAATCTTATCCTTCGTTAAATTCTAACTTTAAACCTTCTTTTTATAGTTTCAAAAACTTCACGAGTAAATCCCACTCAAGTTGTTATAATACCATTATGTGGTTATCATCTAATATGAGTGGTCCCTAAAGGTTAGGTAGATTTGTAGTTGCTTGTTTAGGAAGGTGCTTAAAAAAGAAGAGACCTAGGTTCAAACCTTAGGGGTGCCAATTTGCAAAGGTAGTAGTCTATTATGAATCCTCTTAGTGTGTGTGAGACCGATGATGATAACACGAACCCTGAGTGTCCGGTGGCCTCCCCCTCACACCGGGTCAACAACAATGAGTTGGAATAGGTTTGTTGGGAGCAACCCCTATGGTTTGAACCATGTGCTTGTTAGTTACTAAAAATAGTGTGGTTGTAACCAACTCCTCTATGTATAAAAAAATCATCTAATATAAGTGGATTCATTTCAATCCCATATTAAAAAAATAATTCATATAATGACATATATAAAGAAATAATAAATAACGGTATACCAACAAATTGTATAATTATATTGCATACTAATATATAATAATATTGGATAGAGCTTTGCTAGGGTTTTCACATAGTATGGCCACCATTGCATGCAAAAGCCTCAATAAGCATAGATTAAGGAAATAGAGGAGAGAGCTAGGATGAAGGTTTTGAAGGGTTTCAGACAAAATTATTGAGAAAATACAGAAGGGGCTTGTTAGCCCTAATGGTCAACAAAAAAAAATTGACGAAGATAATTACGAAGAGAAGGCGCATCTGGAGGAAATGCAGTGGATTCAAAATGTAGTAGACAACCAAATTTTACAAGCCACATAGAGTGAAGGAAAAAGAAACAATCACTTTCAGTTTACAGGGCAAAAAAGACAAGAGATCATAGTCTACCATGAAAATAGGGCCAAGGGTTGAAGAGAACCAAAAATAAAATGCACAGTGCAGACCAGATCAGAGAAGCTAAAGCAAGGAAAATTGATATGGTCTAAAACCTGAGCAGGACTATTTTGAGGGTAAACTAACAAAAGGGGTCAACTGTACCAATACCGAATATAGAGGAGTCAGGGGAGCTACCCCCAAAAATGAATTTTAGAGATGTCCTTCATGGGGAACAACCCCAGCCAAATGCGATCAATAACCTTAGGGCACTACAAAGACCTTTCAGGATGCCAAAGACAAATCCCACGAAAACTATGACGAGGTGTTTAAAGGTGGTGAATGGTTCCCTGATAGTGAAGACGAATATGGAGGACATTCGAAATGGAATATAAGACAAGGAGATGAGAGGGTTGATATGTCAATTTACGGGGTTTAGATTGTTCCTTTCAACATTTAAACTATAGGTTTCTAAACAATGGCAAACAAAAGGTGAATTCCAAATCTTTGTCTACCCCAATGGTTATTTCCTTGTTATTTTTGCTTCTAAAGAATAGAGGAAACAAATATTTAAAGGGGGGCCATGGTTTTTTGGAAGGGTGGGTCTCTTTATGAAACCTTGGCATATTAAATTCAAAGCAAAGGAAGAGACATCATCCACAACTCTAGTTTGGGTGAGACTTTTTGGTCTATCAAAAGAATTTTGAAATCTGATAGTATTTATAGCAATTAGGAATACCCTAGGAATACTCATGATTTTCATTGTTAGTACATATAAAATTGAGCAAAATATTTATGCTCAATATGTGTTCTAATAGACTTTAACAAAACTCTTTCAAAAAAGATCACTCTACAATTTGGGGAAGAAACATGGGAGCAAAAGGTGAATTACGAGAACATACCTTTTCATTGCAGAATATGTCATGAATATGGTCATTAGGCAAGAGATTGCACACATAATATCCCAGAGCAAGGAAGAGAATAAACAAATCATAAAGGGTTCCAACTACCCAAGAAAATAATACCTAAAAGAAATCAACAATGAGGAATCAAGTAGTGGTGTCAAACAATATGTTTGGAAATCTCCCCATTGACAACCTTTTGGGTGATGAGGAGGATACAATGGAGACAGAAGTCCTGGAGACACAATTCCATGGTGGGAGGAAGGAATTTATGCGGGAAGAGGTAAATAGCACCCTTGACACCACCCTAGTCATGTAGAGCAACAAACAGGAAGTAGTAAACCAACCAATAACAAACTACCAATAGAAAAACAAGGGGGAAATAAGAATAATAGCAATAATTTGTTAAATGTAGGAACTGTAAAAAACTCAGAGCCTAGGGAGACTTCACCAAATCTACCAACAATACCCTGATGTTGTACACACATACGCCAGGGTTGGATGTTATTCCAAAATTAGGAGGGTGAGCTAGGAGACAAGTAATAAGATGAAAATGGACACTAATAAAAAGGTAGACACAAAACTAATTAACACCATGTGGTAAAACAAGGAGAAAATCTAATAGTGAAAGGTAATTTCAATGCCCTTACCTGTATCTTTAGCTCCCAATACCGATGAAGATCATCTCCTAGAACATTAGAGGACTCAAGGGGAATCCCTCAAAACATAATGAAATTAGAAGAATGATACAGACCAATCAACCACAACTCGTCTTCCTTAAAGAGATGAAGGTATCGATGGAAGAAATGGAGACAATTACAAGGAAAGTGTGGCCTGTTGGAAGAGTGGAATCACTCAAATACCAAGGGGCATCGAGAGGCATTTCCTTTGGGACCCTAAAGAGGTAGTTATCCACCAAGTGGTAGGTAGTTGGGGTATCTTGGTGCTAGCAACACAGAGCAGGCAAACAGACCAAGTTATGCTCTGCATGAATGTTTATGCACCTACTATCCTGGAGGAAAAATGAAGACAATGAAAGAACATAAACTACATTATTAACCAATTACCCAAAGCATGGGCCCTAATAGGAGGAGATTTCAATATTATCATATCCTTGGAAGAGAAGTTAGGGGAAAATAGTAGCTTAAATGGGAGCATAAAGCTCATGAAGAAATACATCAAAAACCTCCACCTGATAGATGTCATGCCAGATAATGACTTGATGACCTAGTCCAATAGGAGGTAAGGCTCTGCCTACATTTTGAAAAAATTAGATAGGTTTCTACTATCATATAATTTTTTAATTTATGTACACATTCCTAGGATGAAGATCCTAAATAATGGAGGCTCAGATCATTAGTCGGTCATGACAAAATTGTGAAAATCCAAGGTTAAACACTTGCCATTCAGATTTTAATTGATGTGGTTTATAGACAACTCTTTTAGGACCAGAGTGTAGCAATGGTGGAAGGAAGGCAAACATCAACATGGAACCAAGATGTATTGCTTTGTGAGGAGGCTTTAGTACATCAAATCCAAGATAAGGACCTGGAACTGGGAAGAGTTTAGAGATGTCAAGAAGAAAAAATAGAAGTGATAGCCCAACTTGAATATTTGAATGAGTAGTTCCATATGGATGGCCTCATAGAGGGTCTAAGTATGGCAAATATTAGACTTAAATCCCAACTAGCAGAATGGGAGAAAAGGGAAGAGTTATTATGGAAGCAAAAATATAAAATCCAATGGCTCTAGGAGGGAGACCGAAACATAGGATTCTTCTACAAATCTGTTAGGACACCGCTCGGAGGAACCGATATAATGCAATAAATAAGATAAATGAATCGTTGTTTTATAAGAATCGCTTTTGGAAATATTGATTTTAACCTGCAATATTGATATAATATATATATATATATATATATATATATATATATATATATATATATATATATATATATATATAAATGTATTTGATTTGATGTTCTAAAATGAATATGGTGATGTGCATAAATATGAAGGATGGGGTGCGATTGGAAAGATGCACCCCTAATAAATATATAATTATAATATGTTAGGAGGGTCCTAACATGCCACCCTCCTTAAAAGAGCTTTGTCCTCAAAGCTCAAAGTAAGGAGCTTCGTTGCTTGTTTTCCAAGTTGAATTTGCGCAATTTCTTGTACTATCTTGATGTCACTTTTTCGAAGGCAAGGATATCGTGAAGGTCGGAGTGTTAGTGGGGGATTTCCAGGAAAAATAGTAAAATTTTCCTTAGGAGAATTGTGATGACGGTAGGCTTCCGCTTTAGCCGATTCTTCCTGTGTAGAATGAAGGGAAAATAAAGGTGCACTCACTATTTTGCCTCCTTTCTGAAGTCGGCTGCCTATACGATGAGAACTCACTATTGGTGATGAACTTGTGTGTAGTTCATTGAGAGTGTATGTCTCGCCTTCATTATTTACTGCATGGATGTCTACCTCATCGTTTCGTGGTGCATCGAGCACTTCCGACAAATCGACCTCATTTCCTTCATTGTTATGGTCAGGTGCTTTGGTCATGTCATGCACATCTTCCTCGCCTTCTTCATTGATGTGAGTAGGTGCACTGGTCACTTCGGACACAACTACCTCATCTGCTTGCTCTATGGAGAGACAGGGATCAACTTTATGCAATAAATACAATGTTTGTGTAGCACAACAATGAAGGGGCCCAAATTGCTCATCACAAGTATAGCAGAGGTCTTTCGCTCTTCACTCCTCCATTTCTTGTAGGCTAAGGTACTTAACTAGCAAGGGTTTGTGTTTTGGAATAGTGTGCGTGAATGTCGATTTATCAATAGGTTGCTCCCCATGTTGACGTTGAACATTGAATGTATCATCGGCTAATAAGGCTAATCCAATGGCTTCCTGTAGGGTGCGAGGAGTGTACATCATGATTTTCACTCTAATTTCTTCTTTCAATCCATTGATGAACCCACTTATGAGGACTAATTCGTCCAACCCTATGATGCGATTGGCGATATCCTGGAATTGAATTTTATATACACGCACTGATGTGATTTGACGTAGGTGGGCGAGATTAAGTAGCAAAATTAGGTTGGTATCATGATATATTCCATCGTCGGTCATTTTTGTAATCGTCATTGGAAGTTGTTATTAAATTGCTGAAAATCGTCATAAAAACTTGTCGTCAGAAATTGTCATCCAAAATTTTATCGTCAGCAATTTTCGTCAAATGTTGCAGCAAAAATCGACAAAAATTGGTGTCAACTTTTTGTCAGCGAGAATTTGGGTGTTTTCAACTTTTTGGTCTGCAACCCGAGCATAGGAACAGGGACGAGAGAGGCGGTGAATAGGGGCGAGAGAGGCGATGAGGGAGTAGAGCGATTGAGCGGGGGGGGTGGTAGAAGAGTGGCAGGGTGGCGAAGCAGGGAAGAAACGAGTGGCGACAGGCGCTGCGACGAAGAGGCGAGGTTTGGGCGGAGCAGAGCTCGGGCGGCTCGGGTGGCGGAGGGTAAACGACGCTCGATGGAAGAGGTTGGTCAAAGATTCACGATCGGTGTCAGCTGCCCGACACGTGCCAACCACCGACACTTCCTCCCGCGTACGCACGGGGGTGTCTAGCCTCTAGAACTAATTTCCTCTACGCCGTTTCTTGTTTGACAGCGATGTGATAGCGACCTGTCTTCGCTCAAGGCGATGGAAGAAAAAATCTATGGCGGCCACAAAATTAAATTAAAAGGAACCTTAATGTTTAATAAAACATTTTAAATTTTTTGATGCCGATTGACGTCGTCTTTTATTGCGACAACGCTGTCACCAATCGCCTGTAATTGAACCGAATAGAGACTTTGTTGTAGGACGCTGAATGGTGATCGTTGGGTTCTTTTCTTCGACGGTGATGCAGCGTTTACCCCGAATGCGCACAGTGTTCTGTTACAACTGTAGTAATACGCAGGGTGAACAAAAAAAGCTTGGAAATAATTTAAACCGAATAGCTCTGATCTTTGTTGCTTGTATTTTACTGCAGGGAAAAATGAAGACAGTTGCAGGTAGTTCGATTCGTCCGAATCGATTGTTCACTGGAGGGCAGCGGAGTAAAATAGCCCAAGATTGGTGACCAGAGAAAAAAACAATTCTCTGTTAAGGTGCTTGGGTGTAATGGCTCTGTCTTAAATTAGAGGACGTCATCGATTTCACTGCAGGGGCATCCTCGTCGGTGATGCAAGGATTTACACATCAAAATTTTATTATGTCGCTCGTAAAGGAGACGCCTCTCATTGGTAATGGTGCCCTGGAGGTTCGAAATAAAACTATTGAGTGCCTTCACAATCTTTGACACCGAAGAATTTGCCGCCCGGTGGTCAGAATTTAATCAAAATTTAGTCCATTTTTTTTTTTTTTATTATTAAATCAAATTTTAGTCCAAATTTGATGTCGTTTCCCGTGATTTGGAACAATCTTTGGCGGCGAGGATTTTTGGGTGGAGTTGGCGACGACTAACGACAGGTGGTGGGGATTTTTATAGAAAAGGGGTGAGTATGGTAGCGGGGCTTATGACAACGTGGCTATTTTTGTGGATGTCCCGGGGGAGAGAAAAGAAAAAAAATTTGGTATGGCTCTGATCCAAATGTTAGGACACCGCTCGGAGGAACCAATATAATGCAATAAATAAGATAAATGAATCGTTGTTTTATAAGAATCGCTTTTGGAAATATTGAGTTTAACCTGCAATATTGATATATATATAAATGAATGTATTTGATTTGATGTTCTAAAATGAATATGGTGATGTGCATAAATATGAAGGATGGGGTGCGATTGGAAAGATGCACCCCTAATAAATATATAATTATAATATGTTAGGAGGGTCCTAACAAAATCTCGTATAGCCCACAAATCACACAACTTCATACCCTCCTTAAGAACAAAAGCAAGAGATTTGTCCACACATGGAAAGGTATGAAATCTTAAATTATTTTGCAAGTCTCTTCACAAAAAAACCGTTTGATATGGAAGCCCATCAAGAAGTGTTACAGGAGATACCTACACTAATAATAGAGGAGGACAATTTAGTTTTGACTACACTAATAACTACCAAAGAGTTATAGCAAGTGGTTTTCAAAATATAGAAAAGCAAGACTCTTGGACGAAATGGATTCCCCATCGAATTCTACCAAGAATTTTGGGATATCCTGCATGAGGACCTTCTAGATGTGGTTGAGGAAGCTAAGAAAGCTAAATATGTGCTAAATTAAATTAACAAAACGTATATAGCATTGATCCCAAAGGCACAAGATGCAAAGCACATTATCATGTTTAGACCAATAGCTTTATGTAATGTCTTGCTCAAAATAATCACCAAGGTAATGACAAAGAGGCTCAAACCACTTCTACATAAGATTATCTTACTGGAACAAGGTGGTTTTGTGAAATGAAAACATATATTGAATGAGATAGTTCTGGCTCAAGAGGTTGTTCACTCAATGAAAGCACAAAAATTCCCATCCATGTTCATCCAATTAGACTTGTCTAAAGCATATGCTAGGGTGGACTAGCATTTCCTACTCAAAATAATGGGTTAATTTTGCTTCTCACAAAAATGGACAAATTGGACCGAGGGATGTATTTCATTAGTGTCTTATTTAGTTATAACCAATTATTGTGCTTCATAATTGTTCATTGAATCTAAAGGTATTAGGCAAGGAGATCCCCTTTCTCCATATTTATTTATCACTTTAGATGAATGCTTGGGAAGGACATTGGTCAAATACAAGGAAAATCGAACATTAATAGGAATCACTATTACGAATGAATCCATACCAATCACTCACCTCCAATTTGTTGATGACTTTACTCTATTAGGGAAAACAACAATGAAGGAAGCCTCAATAATTAAACATATTATAAGTTATTTCTTAAGAGCTATGAGGCAACAAATCAATGAGGAAAATTCCAAAGTCATTTTCTTCCACTACTCACCCGGACAGGAGATCATGGTTCTTGATAAAATACGATACCATAAGACCTTCCTCCCCATAACCTACTTAGGTGTTCCTCTTAAAAAAGGAGACAAAAGAAGGAGGATTGGGCCCAGATAGTGGATGGAGCAAAAATAAAAATAGTAAAAAACTAATATATGGCTATTACTAGGGGGGAGAATAACCTTGGTTAAATCAATCCTTCAATCTACACATATTTATGTCTTCACAATTTTGGACATTCCCAAGGTAGTGCTGAGAGAGTTGGATCAAATGAAACATCAATTCCTTTGGAGCAGAACTAAGGAGGAAAGGAAATGGGCACTGGTGTGTTGGAAAACTTTATGCCTTCACAAACATGAAGGGGGGCTACGATTCAAATCGATGGTCAAGAACAAAAAGGCACTACCAGCTAAGTTGTATTGGAGGATTTTGAACAACCCTAATGTGCTATGGACCCAAAATCTAAGAGCTAAATATGCAAAAAAATAAAATTTTGATAGACATTATTCACCACCAACTCCCTAACAAAGAATACCCGATCTTATCAATTTTTAAGATGAGAGAAGTTGATAAGGAAGGAGCTCTTTTGGATAATTCACAATGGTCAACACAAACTTTTGAGCATACTCTTGGGATGGGCATCAACCTTTGGTAGTTCAATTTCTAAACCTTTGGTGGTTCAATTTACAAAGTGGAGACTTATCATGGAGTGGCTGCACAGATAAAATTGGATAAAGGTAGCAAATTACTATACCAAAAATTTAGAAATTGGGAGAAAATGGGTCCCCATAGTCAAATGGCCAATTCAAATCCCAAAGAGACAAAATATGGATATCCAATAAACTTTACAAATGAGATCACTTTCATAGTCTCAAGCGGAGGATTCCCTTGGATGGGGCAACACAAGTCAGGGGGAATATACAATTGAACATGACTATGTAATTCTATGCCAAAGTGTTGAGCAAGGTGCAACAACGGTATTGTCATTGTTGTCAACACAGTCAGATAGATCTGTTGATGCAGTGGACAGGAAGTTCAAAAGCTATTCAAATGCAGAAGATAGGAATTCAAAGGTTATTCAGAGTATGTACAGTGATTTTCCAAGAAGACTGAAGTGGCCCATATGCAAAAGATCAAAGAAAAAGACAAGTAAGAAAAGTGTCGCGATATCGCGACATATACAACAGGCAAGAAAAACTATCGCGATTTCGTGACATGTTGGAAGAGAGAGAACAAGCAGGAAAAATTGTCGCAATTTCGCGACATGTTGGAAGAGAAAAAGGTAAGTGGAAAAACTGTCGCGATTTCGCGACATGTTGGAAGAGAGAGAAAAAGTAGGAAAAACTGTCGCGATTTCGCGACATGTTGGAAGAGAGAGAAAAAACAGGAAAAAGCGTCACGATTTCGCGACATGTTGGAAGAGAAAAAGGCAAGTGGAAAAACTGTCGCGATTTCACGACATGTTGGAAGAGAGAGAAAAAGCAGGAAAAACTGTCGCGATTTCGCGACATGTTGGAAGAGAGAAAAAACAAGAAAAACTGTCGCGATTTCGCGACATGTTGGAAGAGAAAAAGGCAAGTGGAAAAACTGTCACGATTTCACGACATGTTGGAAGAGAGAGAAAAAGTAGGAAAAACTGTCGCGATTTCGCGACATGTTGGAAGAGAAAAAGGCAAGTGGAAAAACTGTCACGATTTCACGACATGTTGGAAGAGAGAGAAAAAGTAGGAAAAACTGTCGCGATTTCGCGACATGTTGGAAGAGAAAAATGCAAGTGGAAAAACTGTCATGATTTCACGACATGTTGGAAGAAAAAGAGAAAGCAGGAAGAAGTGTCGCGATTTTGCGACAAGTTTGAAGAAAGAGAACAAGTAAGAAAAGTGTCACGATTTCGCGACATGTCGCATTTTCGCGACTAAAACAGGAGAGAGAAAGTAAGTTGGAAAAGTGTCGTGATTTCGCGACATGTCGCATTTTCGCGACTAAAATAGGAGAGAGAAAGGAAGTTGGAAAAGTGTCGCGATTTCGTGACATGTCGCATTTTCACGACAAAAGAAAGAGAGGAAGCGTACGGAAGCAAAACTGTCGCGATTTCACGACAAAAGCAGAAAGCAAGACTTCGAAAGCAGAAGTGTCGCAATTTCACGACAAAAGCAAAGAAGTATAGTACGGAAGTAGAAGTGTCACGATTTTGCGACAAAAGCAGATAAGAAGACTTCGAAGGTAAAAGTGTCGCAATTTCGTGACAAAAGCTAAGTTGAAAACTACGGAGGTAGAAGTGTCGCGATATCGCAACAAAAGAATAGAGAAAGCATACGAAGGCGAAAGTGTCGCGATATTGCGACATGTATTTTCACGGGCCAAAGCTAAGAGAAAGAGCAAGGAGAAAAAGTGTCGTGATATCGCGACATGTAGCATTTTCGCGGTCCGATGCAAAGAGAAAGAGAGAGAAAGAAAAAGTGTCGCGATATCGCGACATGTTGTATTTTCGGGGGCCAAAGCAAGGAGAAAGAGAGAGAAAGAAAAAGTGTCACGATATCGCGACATGTTGTATTTTCACGGTTGAGTTGAAGCCGACGAAGACCGATGACAACCGACTAAAATTAGGGTTTACAGTTGTTATGAAAGCCAACTAAGATTAGAGTTTACAACCGACTAAGATTAGGCTTTTCATCATGAAATTGTTGTTATAAAAGGAGGGTTGTTTGGAGAATTTAGATACAGTTGAAGAGTGCGAAGTTTGATCGTAGTGCGCAGAGAGCAAGTCGTGTCGAATTGTGCTAAGTGCGAAATTCGCAAAGAGAGCAGAGTGCGCAAAAGGGAGAAGATGATCGTGAAGTTCGACTATAATGAAGCAGAATGTGCGAAGTGATTGCATAGAGAGAACAGAGTGCATAAAGAGCGAAAAGGTTGAAGTTCAACCAGGTGCTGCTGTGATTGCGTAGAGAAAGCAGAGTGCGCAGAGAATGCAAAGGTGAAGAAGACCAGTCAGAGTCTTGCAAAAGCAAAGGTATTTTACTATCAATCTTCTAGTTTCAGAATTGAATTCCAAGTTGGTGCTTGGCATCAGGGGTTGGTGCTCCTTCCAGTTGGTGCTGGTAAATCAGGGGTTGGTGCTCCTTTCTGTTGGTGCATATAAATAAGGGGTTGGTGCTCCTTCCAGTTGGTGCTGGTAAATCAGGGGTTGGTGCTCCTTTCTGTTGGTGCTGGTAAATCAGGGGTTGGTGCTCCTTTCCGTTGGTGCGAGATAAATCAAGGGTTGGTGCTCCTTCCGGTTGGTGCTTGGTAAATTGATTGTAAAGTTGGTGCTTTGCAAAGGCTGGATTTGGATGGTAGTCCAAGCAGTAAATTTTTGAGGAGTAGCCACTTTGGTGAACCTCGTTAAATCTTGTGTTGTGTGATGCTCTTTTGTTATACTTGTTGTATCTAAAAATAAGTTTTAATTGTTGCGGTATTAAGAGTTGTAAATTTAAATTTATAGAGCTACACTGATTCACCCCCCCTCTCAATGTCATTGTAAGACTAACACAAAGTACTCCTAACCCACTTAAAGACTTATTCAAACAAATATAGGCACATAAGTTATGGCCTACGGTGAGATTCTTCATTTGGTTTCTGATGCATAAAAGGGTTCTAACAGGGTAACAACTTATAAAAAGAGGCTACCATGGTCCTTTTAGGTGTGAGATGCGTGGCAAGAGGCTCAAAATGCTTTGCCACTTATTTATTGAGTGTTATATAGTCTCAAAGTTGTGGAATATGATGACTACCTTACTTGTTATTAATTGGTCTGGATTTACCACCCTACAACATAAGTGGAGGGAATGGACTACACATGATGGAATAGGTATATAATATGGGTAGGAACTAATCTTACTTTAGAACATATAAAAGGAAAGGAATAACCACATCTTCAAACAATAGTCTATGGACATCCACCATATTTGGCAAAATACCACAACCAACATAGTAGAGACATTCCAACATATGTTAAAGTATCCCCAAGAACCCCACCAACAATTGGAACAATTCATGACCAGACTTAAAATTTGCTTCTAAGGATGATAAGCAACAAATGGTGACCATAAGACACTCAAAAGTAGACAAAAAAGAAAAGTGGCAACCTTCCTCAGAGGATTGGAGAAAAGTTAACATGATTGGAGTATCACGGGGGAATCAAAGAAGAGCTAGTGTAGGAGGGATAAGAAGACAATCGAATGAGACCTTGGTTTTCACCTTTGTAGAGAATCATGGCATTATTTCCAAAAACCTAGTGTAGGGTTGTGACATCCTTAAAGGGCTCCAAGAGGTAGTTAAGGTAGGTTGAAAAAACGTCCAGATAAAATTTGACTCACAAGTCATGATCAACCATCTGAAGAATCCAAGGGAGAATATAAAGCTTGACTAAGGAGAATTATAGAGAATATTTAGACGGTACATACAAGCTTACTTTTTTTGGAATGCAATCACATCCCTAGTAAACAGAACAAAGTTACACATGCGATGGCCAAATGGGTTGTTGACAAAGGCAACCTCACTTGTTACGACTATTCCCCTAAATGGTGAGCAACACAGATCAAGGAAGATCTTCTTCCTATCCTCTCTTGATGGTAGCAACATTAGATGTATTTAGTTATGTAATTAATTGTATTAGGTTACTTCTTTTACACATAGGTTACTATAGCAGAATAATTGATAGAGAATATAACATTACATCATTTGTTAAATCCTAAATCAAAAGCTTGTTTCATGGAAAGACAAGCGATGTACCTCTTCTATTTGAATGCCTTAATATAAATTATTTTTTACCATATATATAATATTTTAATAAATCACCTTTAAATATTAAATGACATTAATTTAATTATTGAGATTCCTCAACTCTAAGGAGAGATCAATGTTCAAATTTTTCTACACAATAGATGCATAATTGTTATAATATGACCATGTATTCGTATTCGTGATGTAATATGGGTAAGGTTATTACAATCCTATATAGCTTATTAAAAATCCATTTAAATCACATATATATTATTATAATAAAAGATGTTCTTGTTGGGACATGACAATGGTTAGGGCTTTGGGTTCTCTTTTAGGAGACCTAGGTTCAAACCATGATGTATTCTGAAAGGGATAGACTAGTTGGTAGTGGCTGAATGTTTACGAGTTAACTGTTCCAGTTCAATTTTTTGGAAGGTCGATTTTGTTAACTTTGTCTTACTTAGAGGTTTGAGGTTTATAGTGGTTGTATCCAAATTCAATATAAAGTCGTGTCCCACATCAAACAAAGGTGTTACTTATTCCTTTATGCAACAAAAAAAAATATTATAATAATAAGTGTTTGAATATATATATAATTATTTAATTATTATATGAAACTTTACACCACCACTATTGGATAATTAACGAAGCTTCATATTTGAAGGTTTTGGCTTCTCTTTGGGGAGATTCAAGGTTTAGACCATGACGTAGTTAGACGGGGATAGGTTGGATGGTAACGATCAAGTGTTTGTCAGTGGGTTGTCTTAGTTTAGTCCGATGCCCTAGAGGGTTAAAGGTTTCATTGACTTCATCTAACCTAATAGGCTAGGGTTTATAATAATAGCACCCAATAATATTTTGGATTATTTTATGTAAAAAATAAATAAATAAAATGTTTTTTTCGATTGCTTGAACAGTTCCTAAACAACAAATAACAAATAATAATAATATTATGAAATTTCAATAGTAATACAGTAAAATTTCGCCTGAACCCTGTGCTTGTTACTTACTAAAAATAGTGTGGTTGCAACCAACTCTCCTATGCAACCAAAAAATATATAGTAAACTTTCACCACCAATATTATGAAATTTCAATAGTAATACAGTAAAATTTCGCCTGAACCTGTGCTTGTTACTTACTAAAAATAGTGTGGTTGCAATGCAACCAAAATATATATAGTAAACTTTCACCACCAATATTAATTGGTAGAATGATATTTCAATTTCATATATCATAACCATATTTTTTTTGACATAGGGGAGTTGGTTACATCCACATATATCATAACTATGTTTCTTTTACATAGGGGAGTTGGTTACATCCACACTATTTTTAGTAACTTCCAAGAGCAGAGTTCAAACCATAAGGGTTGCCCTTAACAAGCCTATACCACCTTGTTATTTTATAATCTGGCGTGAAGAGGACCATCAGTCGCTCAAGATTCATATCATCATCAGTCTAACACGTGCACTTAAAAGATTCGAAACAGACTGTTACCTTTGCAAACATGCATGCCCCCAAGGTTTTATATCATAACCATGTTACCATGATAGTCCCCAAGGCTGGGTGGATTTGTAAGTTCTAGGCACTTATCAAGAAGAGACCCAAGTTCAAACTTTAGAGGTAAGCCTTGTTGGGGTAAAGGTAATAGTTATATTAACTCTGCTAAGTGTGTATCAGCTTGATGACGAGGGTACCAACCCCGAGGCACCAAGGATCTTCCTCACTTCGAGTTGCATTTATGGAGGTGAGGTAGTTTCAATGATAAAACTTGTGCTCGAAAACAACTTCCCTAGGGATAACGTCTTACCTTGTGTCGAATAATTAAATATGAAAGGAACATTACCGAATTCCCACTATAAATTAAAAAAAAAAATCCAACCAACCATGTTACACAATATTTCTATAAATTTAATATTTTAATAAATAATTTAAAGTTATATAGTCGAGAGGCGTTCCTACAATGGCAGATAGGGGGTGGGAGGCAAAGAGGTCATATATGTCACGCCGTAAACAATTTTTTTTTTATTAAAAAAGGTTGACATTAAAAAAAATATTTAAATAGGTCTGAGGTGTAGATCAATTGGTTCGACGGGTGGAGGTTCAAGGTTCAAATCTCGGGTCTCGTCGGACTGAACGCTTGTCCCTTTCCTGATGTTTTCAGCGGCGTAAAAGGTTTAAAATGACTGTGGCATAATGGTTATACGGGCAGACAATGCGAAGATCTGTGTGGCGGCTTTCGGAGCGAACAACATAGAATACTGTGGCGGCCATAAAAAGTGGGACAGCCTGCCCGAATTCGTGGCAGCTACTGATTCCACCATATAAAAAAACAAAAACATTTAAACTAGCTTAGATATAAAGGATATATATCTAAAAACGTCGAGAGTTATCAATCCCGAGGCGCCTATCTTGAAGATCACACCCCCAAGAAATGAGATAGGCGCCTCGAGATTGATAACTCTCGACGTTTTTAGATATATATCCTTTATATCTAAGTTAGTTAATAAAACTTTAGCTACAAGCTTAGTGTAGTGGTAAGGGCTTTGACCTCTTTTTAAAAGGTCCAAGGTTCAAACCCCACTCACTATGAAGGGACGATGACTCATAAAAACCTATATAAATTCATTGAAAGTTGCAAGCTATAATGGTAAGGGTTTTGGCCTTTCTTTGAAAGGTTACTTAGTATAAGAGGACAGAACCCATCATAAAAACTTGTGTAAATTCATTAAAAAAAATTTAACAAAGCTGTTTGAATAACTTTTGTTATAAATAATATATTTTTTTAATATAAAATTTAAACTTTCACCACTATATTAATTGGTAGCATGATATTTCAATAAATTAATTATAGTATTTTAAATCATAAATCCTCCAAGAGAGGTCATTGGTTCGAATCTCCACCCTACCAAACACACATCGGTACCCAAAATCCAGTTGATAATGTTGGTGCGATCAGGGTTGGACACGACTCTCGGGTGATTTTGACTATGTAGAACCCCTTGGTCTTGATTTCTCAAACCAAGGCAGCCTCGCAAGAAGTTTTTTACTAAGTAAAAAAAAATGATATTTCTATAAATTTAAACTTAACCACCAATATTAATTGGTGCCACAAAATTTTAATAAATTATTTTTTATAATTAATTTTTTTTTTAAAGCAAGGTAAGGGTTTATCCTTTCCTATTTAGTCACATTGAGCTATTTGGTGACTGGGATTAAAACCTTGGTATGAGCTACATCAACTATTTGTCCCACACATTAAACCAAATACTTGTTAGCAACCCTATTTAGAAATTATATATCATAGCCATGCTACAATAATATTTTGTTACCAATATTAATTGGCAACATATTTTTCGATAAATTATTTGTCATATTTAAAAATCATATATCATAACCATAAATTTTTTTAGCATGAGAAACCCTTATGACCGAAGCTTAGGGTCGGGCATTCCCACCCCACCATGACCTCTTATAAGGGGAGAGTTGAACTTATTAATAAGGAATTTATCACACAACCCCGCACATACCGCGGTTTGAACCTTCGACCTCTCAAAGAAAATCCAAACCCCCGAATTGTTGTGTTGTTCTCCCCGAACATATATCATAACCGTGTTACTATGATATTTTTATAACTTATATAATGGTGTTTGTAACTTATATAAGGATGTTTATATTTTTATCTATTTGTTTGTTGTGGTGCAGTGGTAAAAGTCTAGGGTGTTAGTAGGGATTGACCCGCGTTTCATTTCCCTTACCTTCATCTTGCAAATATGTGGTGCAATTGAGTATTTCTTATGTGCTAGTAGAGAACAACAGGGCTCCATTCCTCCTACGCCCACCCTGTTGATAGAGGTTCAAGTCTTTCTAAAAATTTTGTGTTTATCCTATATATTTTTTGTTCACAAGGATGGTGTAGTGGTGAGGGCTTTGACCTCTCTTTGGAGAGGTCTAAGGTTCAAACCCCTGCATACACAAAAAAGAAATAGGCTGGATGGTAGCGGTTGAGTGTCTACCGATTGGCATTGGCTACCCAAGTTCGATGCCTTGGAGGGTCGGAAGGATGGTGTAGTGGTTAGGGCTTTGGCCTTTCTTTGAGAAGGTCCAAGGTTCAAACCCCTACATACTCAAAAGGAGATAGGTTGGATGGTAGTGGTCGAGTGTCTATCAGTTAAAGTTGGCGTTAGCTATCACAGTCCGATACCTTAGAGGGTCGAGGGTCCCGTTGACTATACTTTACCCAACAAACTTAGGATTTATAGAGGTAACCAATTATAGCGTTAGCGATTTTCCTAAAAATCTCAATTTAAAAAATGGTATTTCAACTAATCGTATTGTTATCATCTTTGTGTCATATATATAATTTTTTTTTCAATTGGTTATATACATTTGAATAACTTTTGTTACGAATAATAAAAAAAGGTTTTTATATTAACGTGGAACAAAATTCCAATCTATGCCACTAAACTTCCATCATAAAAGGTTTAGCATGTATTTCAATAAATTATTTGTCATTTTAAAAAAACATAACCATGTTTTTGTTTTTTCAATTGGGTATATGGGATTGAAATGATCCCACTCATATTACATTACCACCATATAGCGGTATTACAACAAAGCTTAGATATTATCTATATATCATTTGACATGATTTGAACTTGGATCTCCTCCTTGAAATATTGAGAAATCTAAGGGATTGAACTAATACCACATGATAACATCATAACCATGTTACTATCATATTTCTATAAACTAAAATTTCATAGCACTGTGAAATTTCAATAAATTATTTGTCATATTTAGATTTTTTTTTAAAAGTGGATTTGTTTTTAAAGGTTGCCCTTTACTTTTATTTAGTCGCATTGAGCTATATGGTGCCCTTGATATTAAAACCTTGGTATGGACTACATTAACTATTTGTCCCAACCCTTTGAACCAAGGACTTGTTGACAACCATATTTAAAAATTATATATCAAACTATTATATTTTTTTTTGGTTGCATAGGAGAGTTGGTGACAACCATGATATTTTTAGTAACTCGCAAGTGGTTTAGGAGTTGCTTCCACCAAACCTATTCCACTTTGTTATTGTTGACCCGGTGTGAAGAGAACCATCGATTGTTCGAAATTTCTACCATCATCGCCGGTTTGAGGTACACTCATAGGATTCAGATCAAACTATTACCTTTACAAACATGCTGCCCTCAAGGTTTGAACCTAGGTTTTTTGAATCAAACTATTATATTTTACCACCAATATTAATTGGTAACATAATATTTCAATAAATTATTTATCATATTTAAAAATCATATATCATTACCAAATTTTTTTTATTTTATTTGGTTAATGTGAGAAACCCTAACGCTCAAGATTGGTCTTCCCCATCCCACCATGACCTCTCGTAAATGGGAGAGTTGAGCTTATGAATAGAGAATTTAACACACAACCATGCACACACCGCAGTTTGAACCTTGAACCTCCCGAAAAAGAGCTAAACCTCAAACCCTTAAGTGACATATATCATAACCATATTACTATGCTATTTTTATAAATTATATAATAGTGTTTGAAAATGGTATTTCTACATTAAAAAATGGTATTTCAACAAATCACATTGTTATCACCTTTATTTTTTTTTTGGTATAAGGTAGAGGTGGTTATAAGGTCCACAAACCTTTTACATAGTCAAAATGGGCTGGTTCTAGCATCAAGCCCGTATAATCAAAATACAAAATGGATCTTTCTAAGACCCACATTAAGCCATACTTAGAGTCCACAATCCTATACTTGTCGCTTGACTATTCAGATAAAACAAAAACCAAACAACACCTAGCACTTACTAATACCACTAGGTTGCTGTACTGTACACTTGTCACCTCCTGTGCCCCAAGCAAATGGGATGCCTTTTCTCGCCTAATTCCATCTCGTCGGATTACTCATCATCAACCCCTCTCGATCTCCCCGATGCTCTAACAGGTTTGATCTTAGCTCTTCTCTAGAAGCCAACACCAATAGTTCTTGAGGGAAGTTATCCTTCCAAATTTGCATCTCCCCAACAAAAACTGCAATATTTGCCATTAGATCCGTCGCCTGGTTCCCTTCTCTGAAGGTGTGTTGGATTCGGGCATTAACCAAATGAGATTTATGAATCTTTGCTTCTAGGATAAGCTCCAAGATGGTCCAGCTGGGGTCTTTATCCTCCTTAATTGCCTTGATTATATTAAGCGAATCCCCTTCAAAGATAACTTCCTTATAACCCTCAAGTCTGGCAATTCTCATTGCCTGCATGCAGGCTCGGGCTTCGGCAAAATGATTTGTTTGAGTTCCCAAAGGCTCGAGAAAGGCAAGGACCACTTTTCCTTCCTCATTTCTCGTAACTCCTCCCGCTCCCGCAGCCCCGGATTTCCTTTAGCCGCCCCGTCAAAATTAAACTTAACCCACTTTTGTGTGGGGGGTATCCACTTGACACCATCCCGTGGGTTGGTTGTAATGTCTAGGTCCTGGAAGTTCCTCTCCCAGCTCCGCAAAATCCTCCTTTCCCTTAGAGACATGGTCTCATTTTTGAAGAAGAAAGTTTTCCAGCTTTTCTTTCAAAGCTCCGATTATTTTATTACCACATAACCTCGGATCTTTCTTACGTCCTTTAAATACTCTCTTATTTCTCTCATTCCATATCCCCCATAAAAAATGGGGTAAGCCGAGCTTCCGGAGCCAAGTCAAAAGTTTTGCCCAAAAGGGGGAAGCCCACCGTATGCATAAGTCAGACATGCTATTTGGACAGACCCAATCTATATGAAATTTGGACAGGATCATTTGGAAGACCGTACAAGAAAATTCACAAGTTAGAAATATATGACTTACGGATTCTATCGCTTTCTCACACAAGATACATCGATTGATGAATTGGAAACCTCTCCTTTGCAGATTATCTGTTGTCAGAATCTTATTTTGAACTGCCAACCAAAAGAAGAAAGCTATTTTTGGGGTTAAATTATTTAACCAAATAATAGAAGTCGGAGTCCAGCCATTGAATCCTGAGTGGATTAACTTATAGGCAATTTTTACTGAATAGATCCCACTTGTAGTTTTGCCCCAAATCGCCTTGTCTCTTCCTTCCCCAGGAATGATCGGGAACACCCTTAAAGCATCATTGAGTTTGGTTAGGGCCACCTTCTCTTGCTCTGACAGATTATGAACTGTGATTTTCTTCCAAGAGGAAGTTTCCTGTGCTACAACAATAAAATCCCCTACTTTTCCTCCCATTTCCTTCGAAAGTTTATGTTGGAGGACCTGAAGGTCTAAGTTATCTTTCAGAGGGGCCTCTTCCAACCACGGGTCTTGCCAAAAGTCCACTTGTCTTCCATTACCAATTCTCCATCTGATGCCTTTCCTGACTACCTCCCGACATTCGAGCAAACAATTCCAAAAATAGGATCCTCTAGGGAGATTATCAGCTTTCAGGAAGTCCTGATTATTTTTGATATATTTTGCCTTAAGAAGTTTTACCCATCCCAATTGATCATTATTGATAAATCTCCATACCTGTTTGCCAATCAGAGCTTGATTCATTTCTTTCATTCTCTTTAGCCCCGTGCCCCCCGATCCTTGCTTGCACACACCTGATTCCATGCTACCAACGAAATTCTCTTTCTCTCCTCTGAACCTGACCACAAGAAGTTGCGTTGAATTTGCTCCAATGTAGCTCGGACCTTTGCAGGCATTCTAAATAGAGACATGCAATAAATTGGAATGCTCTGTAAAGTAGTTTGAACTAATAAGGCTTTTCTCGCGGAGCCGAGAAGGTCGCCCTTCCACCCTCGCTAACTTTTTGGAGATCCTGTCAATGACTGAGTTCCACAATGTAGCCTTCATTCTTCCTTCGAACATAGGCATGCCTAGATAAGTTGCTGGTAGAAGCTCCTTTCCACAACCGAAGAGGTTAGCTATTCTTTCCTCCCTCCCACCAAGCGTGTTAAAGAAATAGATGCTACTCTTCTTATAGTTTATGTACTGTCCTGCTTCTGTCTCATACTTGGTTAGAATTCTCTTCAGCTTCCTAGCTTGAGGCACCGAGGCTTTGGACACAATGATTGTATCATCCACAAACTGTTGGTGAGACACTGGCTCTACTCGTTGAGGCTGGTTTGAAACCTTCCAATCGACCATCTGCCACCGCTGCTGAAATGTTCCTACCCAATGCTTCCGCTAAAATAATAAACAAGTATGGAGACAAAGGATCTCCTTGTCGCAACCCCCTTTCACTCTTAAAGTAACCGGAGGGTGACCCATTCACCATGACAGAAAATCTTGTAGTAGAGATACAACTAAAAATCAACTTAATCCACTGGGGACAGAAACCAAACTTACCCAAAATCTTGGTGAGGAACCGCCATGAGACCCGGTCGTAGGCTTTATTCATATCAAGCTTTAGTAACATACCCGCTTCCTTACTAGCCACCATTGAATGAATAACCTCATGAATTGTGATGATACCATCCAAATATTTGTCGCCCTTTCACAAAGCCTCCTTGGTTCATATCAATGATGAAAGGAAGGATAACCTTCAACCTATTGGCGATTGTTTTTGTGAGAATCTTCATCGTAGTGTTACATAAACCGATAGGGCAAAAACTTGGAAAATTCCATTGCTCCCACTAGTTTAGGGATGAGGACTAAAAATGTAGCATTAACTCCTTCTGGGATTTCCATGTCCTTTTGAGCCTCAATTATAGCTTCCACTACATCATTGCCTAGGATATCCCAAAACTTCTGGAAGAAAGCTGCGGGGAAGCCATCCGGTCCTGGGGAGCTATTACCATCCATGTCAAAAACCACCTTCTTGATTTCCTCCTTTGTGAAAGGACTAAGTAAGAATCCATTAAGATTCTCAGTTACGAGGGGTGGAATGGCTGCCAACAGAGAGTCCTCTTCTTCAATAGTCGGATTTACATCTTCTAGCAACGATTTAAAGTACTCAACCGCTTCCCTCCTTATGTCTTCCATATCTTTGGTGTTAGACCCATCGGCCATCTTGATCTCCTTAATTTTGTTAGTACTCCCGTGGCGAAGAGTAGAGACATGGAAGAACTTTGTATTTCTGTCACCCTCCTTTAACCAACGCAGTCTGGATTTTTGCCTCCAAAAGGTTTCTTCAAATCCTAGCATCGTGTGGTATTCGGCCAACGCCTCCCTCTCCCGGTTTCTCGGATCCTCTCGTAAGTCGCTCCGACTTCACCTTCTCCCCGTAGTTCATTGATCTTGTCTTTTAGTTCTCGCATTTTTAACAAAAATATTGCCAAAGGAAGTTTTGTTCCACTCTCTAATGTTAGCCTTCACATTCCTTAGTTTACATGCCACTTGGGCCAGTTTCGAACCATTATACTTTTTGTCCCACCATTGGGCAACCAGATCCTTGAGATCCTGATGTTGGAACCACATAAGTTCGAATCGAAAGGGTCTGATGTATCTTTTCTTAGAGTCCTCCCTTGTTTCCCACAGAATTGGGTTGTGATCAGACCCGATTCTTGGGAGTGCCGTTAATGAAGAGTCCCCAAACCTCTCCAGGCATTCTTGAGAAAGAAGAAACCTATCTAATCTGATCTCGAATTTGGTTTTCCTTCAATATTTTGTTAGACCATGTATAGGAGAATCTACGCAGGTCCACATCCATCACCTCATGTTGCTCAACAAAATCTCTAAACTCATAGATATCAGCAGTTATTCTTTGAGAGCCCCCCAATTTATCTACAGGATTAAGGTAGCAATTGAAATCCCCCGCCACAATCCAAGGGTAGTTGGGGACCGTCTCCCTCAATTCAGCCTAGCCGACTCCAAAGAACCCTTCTCGATCCCTCGTCTAACCGGAGCATATACATTCGTTAAGATCCACTCTTCCCGCGTGGTTTTATCCACACATAAGAGACAAATAAACCAACTAGACATCGGAATCACTCTACTATCAATCACATTCTTGTTCCACATAACCAAGCAACCCTCCTCGCTGTTCCAAGTGGCCTCTTGGCCTACTACTTCAGCCTTCTCGCCAAGTCCTATTCTTAAAAGGAATAACTCTACTCTCCTCCATTTTAGTTTCTTGCAATAAAATCATATCCGGTTTGTGTTCTTGTCTAAGAGCATACAAAGCTCTTATTTTTGTAGGATTACTCCCACGAATATTCCATGAAAGAATCTTCATTTATGGGCTTTGGATCCTCGAGCCTTCGCCCCAAAGAGCAATACTGCTTGAGTGCCATCAGCCACTCCTCGCTCTGCTTCTTTCTGCCTTAAGGCAACATTGCTAGGTTTCCCTCTTCCTACCGAACCATATCCCCATACATCCGCTCTAGGCTGGGGTTCCTTGGGATTCACTTGGCTTCTAGTAACCATCTTGGATAGGTCAGTCTTGGTCTTTGGGGTAAAAATCTGGCTTTCCAGGTTAACTGGTCTTTCTGACAATGGAGATGATTCCGTGCTCTTAGCTTCTTGATTAGTAGATTCTTTTTTCCCTGCTTTGGGGTTACACTGATCTTGGTGGTTCACCTCTTCCTCCTGAGTATCCTTGCCTGTATTATTAGTTTCCTCGCTCCTTCCTCTCGATTTTTCTCCTCTAAATCCTTCTCTTGAGTCTCCTCTACCTCGGATTCCACTTCTTGGCTATCCATCCGATCTCCCTTCGGATGATTTAATGCATCAAAACTGTTCTCCACTGGGATGTTGATCTCCTTGGAATTTCTTCCCATAAATTCCTCTGCAATACATGGGACCACTTCCACCGAGCCTCCATAGGCCTCCCGTATTACCCAATCAAACTTACTTGCCCCAGGGCATTGATCTATGGGGTTCTTTCCTTTGTGATTTGGCTCTGAGGCTTGCTGTATCATCTTAGGAGCAGGTTGAGCTTGAGGGTTCCCATCAAAGGGACCAGCTCCCCCGTGAGAGGGTTTCGGGGCATAGGTATTTTTGGGAGGAGGGTTATAACGTTGCCTCTTGCTTACAATAGGGCGAACAGGGTCTCTGATATTCGGATTTCGAGCTCCACGTCCTTGAGGCCCATGTTGGGTAGGAATGGAGATCTGCGGGGAAGGGATATTATTCTGGGTTTGAGGAGCAGTATTTTGGAGTGGGGGCTGGTTCTTGGAAATGCAATGGATACCCTGGTGCCCTACCTTCCCGCAAACACTACACTTAAAAGACATATTTTCATATTCAAAGACCTGAGTATGAAGGCCAAACATAGACGACAATATAATGGATTTAGGGAGCTCTTTACTCAAGTCCGCCAACACACACATGCGAGCAGAAAGGAGTCTTGTTTTGCTCAAGGTTGCAGGATCAATAGCTATTAGTTCTCCAATCTCTGTAGCTATCCCAACCAAGATTTGTTCATTCCAAAAAGCAGAGGTAATCCCGGCATCTTAACCCAAATAGGAGCCAAATCCAACACCTGAGTCTGGGGGTTGAAATCGGGGGACCAACGCTTCGTATACAAGCCCCTTTTCCCAAAAAACCAAGGACCTCCTTGGAGAGTCCTTTCCATGTCCTGTTCACATTGAAATGTCACCAAAAGAAAACTCTTGGGTAAAGCCTTAATCATCATACCGGCCCTTGGCTGCCATTTTTGGATGGCCCATCTCCTTATGACTTCCAAGTCCGGCCTCACCCCCATAAATTTAGCCACCAGAGATGTTCTGCCCTCCATAGCCACATGCTGAGCTAAGGTATCCGGGACGTGCAACCTACCATTGACAGATTTTAGATTAAAACAAGAGTCGGATAATTTTTGCTTACCGCGAAGAGCATTAAGATATGAAGGTCTCCAGTTGCTGGGTTTCTCTTTGTCTCCTTCCCGGGTCTTCCTTTGATCCCGACGCATAGAGTCCCGGTCCCCCTCGTAGATATCTTCAACCGCATCCGCCCAACGCCCTTGGACCGGTTCCAATAGAACTTCCTTGTCCACATCCTCCGCCCGGGGGCTCGCTATCTCACCGTAGCCCCCACCCGCCGCGTCTCGCCGATCCGCCCTCTCGAAGCCCCACACCTAGGGTTTGTTGCCCCTAGACCTCCCGCTCCTCCTCCTTGCTGCTCCATCCGTCACAACTTGTTGCCTCCAAAATCTGCCATTTTTTTTTAGGACCAAAATTTTTTATTGTTATCACCTTTATGCTACCTATATTAATTTTATTTATTATTTAAATAGATTTTTATTTTTTCATTTTTTCAATTGATTATAGGGATTGAATAACTTTTATTATGATTAATTAATTTTTTAATGAAATATAAACTTTCACCATTGATATTAATTGGTAACATGATATTTCAATAATTTATTTGTCATTTTAAAAAACCATAACCTTGCTAATATGATATTTTTATAAATTTAAACTTCAACCACCAATATTAATTAGCCACCAATATTAGTACCACAATAATTTCAATAAATTATTTGTCATATTTACATTTTTTAAAGCAGGGCTTTGAAAGGGTTGTCCTTTCCCTTTTACATTGATTTAACCACATTGAGCATGAAAATTTCAATAAATTATTTGTGATATTTAAATATTTTTGAAAGGATTTTTGAAAGGGCTGCCCTTCCCCTTTTACATTGATTTAATTACATTGAACTATTTGGTGCTGAGATTAAAACCTTGGTATGGGCTACATCAACTATTTGTTCCAACCGTTGAACCAAAGACTCTTTGGCAACCATATTTAGAAATTATATATCAAAGCCATGCTACTATTATATTTTACCACCAATATTAATTGGTAGCGTGATATTTCAATAAATTATTTGTCATATTTAAAAATCATATATCATAACCATGTTTTTTTTTTGGATTTTCTTAGTGTGAGAAATCCCTACTACCACCAAAGGTTAGCACTACACATCCTCATCCCACCATAACCTCTCATAAGGGGAGAGTTGAACTTATTAATAAAGAATTTAACACAACCACACACCTTTGTGCCATATATATTAATTTTTTATTATATAAAATTTATTTTATTTTTTCAATTGGTTATACGGTATTGCATCATTATCAATAGTGATATTATAATTGATATTATCCATGCATCACTTGGCAAGATTCAAACCTTGGTTTCCTCTTTGAATGTTGACGTTGTGGAATCTACCAAGTTGGTCTCCGTGGGACACCCATATGGTTAGGGCTTTGGGCTTTCTTTCGGGAAACCGGTTCAAATCATCGTGGGGTGTGGGCATATGTGAATGAACTTTTATAATAATAAAAAAAATCTAACCAATTGAGATGATGTCATTTGATATAAAATTTAAACTTTACACCATTATTATTTAATAATTTATAAATAATTATTTTATATATATATATATAATTTAAACTTACATCACTATTACGCGAAAATATGATATATATGTTTTATTTAATGCAAAGTACAACATGTGGCATACTTGAGCCACACTCCCTGGGCATAACAATAGGGGGCCTCCTTCCTCATGATTCGACCTTAGGTCACTGAATATATTTAAAAATCATATAATATAATTATATTATTACATTATTTTTATAAATTATATAATGGTGTTTGTAAATGGTATTTCAACAAATCATATTATCATCACTTTGTGCCATACATATTAAATTACAATTGTATTATTAATATAATATTAATTTATGAGTAAAAATCTCATAAGTTCAATTGAAATTATTACAATTGTATTATTAATACAATATTAATATATGAGTAAAAATCTCATAGGATCAATTGAAATTATACATATATCATGGAGATTTTATATTTTTAAGTACTTGAATTAATATCATTTAATAAAAGAAACTAATAAATTTCTACATTGATTATAGTTATTATTTTTTAATAATTTTTTTTTAAATTTATTAAAAAATTAATATGTTGGATCTTACCTTTTGATGCATATCAAGAAAAAATGGTAGAGTAATGCAAGGAAATGAGTCAATATAATATTTAATATAAAAATATAGTTAGTATGAAATTATGATGAAGCTTTAAGTGGTAAGGGGTTTAAGGTGGTGAATTATAAGTTCTAACCATGTTGATTTAAGTAAGGATGATAGAAAAGGCTAACTAATGAGATTATTGAAAATGTTAAAAAGCTTTTTATTTTGCATTTTCATCAAGGAGATATATTAACACGAGGAAAATCCATGGAAGCATATTTTTCTAAGCAATTTTCAATAAAATAAGGAAGTATAAAAAAGAGGATAGTCCAATGCATCTTAGGACATGTATGAGAACTTTAAAAGAGACCAAGATTAGGATTGAATAGATTTTTTTTGCTTGTGGAAAACATTCCAAATGGGCTGCCACTTTTGGGTAAGTTCCAAGGAGGCAGAGGTATCTATTTCGTCAAAAACGCTTAGGGCTCGCACTTGGCCTGCTCCTTTCGGCACACTCAACGATCATGTCTCAAACAACAAAAACAATAACAAACAAATACAAAACACAAACAAACACAAAAAAAACACAACATCAAAAAACAAAGACAAACAAATAAATACCACATAAGAGCATAAAAACAACAAAAAAAAACAAACAAACAAATAAATAAATAAAAATAAAATAAAATAAGTTATTCACCATATGGTTGGCAGTTGGGGTTTGTTGGCTATAGCTATTCAAAGTAGACATTCCAACCAGATTATGCTCTGCATTACTGTTTATGCCCCGACTTCTTTGGAGGAAAAAAGAAGACAGTGGAAGGATATTACTCATATTATCTCTCATTTTCCTAAAGCTTGGATCTTGATTGGAGGAGATTTCAATACCATCCTCTCTCTAGATGAGAAAAAGGGGGGAAATAGAAATTTGGACAAAAGTACTAACCTCATGAGCAAATATATTGCAAACCTCCATCTTGTGGATATCCAACCAGATAATGGCCTTATGACTTGGTCTAACAGAAGGCAAGGCTTAGCTTGTATAATGGAGAGATTGGATAGGTTTTTGCTCTCTGAAAATTTCTTAATCCATGGTCACATTCCTAAAGTGAAGACTCTTAATAATGCTTGGTTCGGATCATTGGCCGAGTCATGGTGGAAATGTGGAAAACCAATGTGAGTTTCTCTCCTTTTCATTTTCAATTAATGTGGCTTAGAGACATTTCCTTTAGACCTCGTGTGCAACAATGGTGGAAGGAAGGTAAACCTAGGCATGGGACTAAGATGTTCTGTTTTGCCAAAAGGCTGCAATACATTAAATCCAAAATCAAGACTTGGAACTAGAAAGAGTTTGGGGATGTTCATAAAAAAAAACATGAAGTTATTGCTCATCTTGAAAATTTGAATAAGAAAATCCGTTTAGATGGCCTCACGAGAGAAGAGAAGTGCGAGATGAAATTAAACTCACAACTCGGTTAGAGGAATGGGAAAAAAGAGAAGAAATCTTATGGAAGCAAAAATCTAGAATTCAATGGCTCAAAGAAGGAGATCGAAACACAAATTTCTTCCACAAATCTCTTCTAGCTCGAAGATCTCACAACTTTATTTCTTCCTTAAAATCAGATTACGGAGATGTTGTTTATACTTGGGATGGCATGAACTCTATTGTTGTTGATTACTTTTCCAATATTTTCTTTGCTACTCCTCTTGACTCGACTTCTCAACAAAATGTTCTTCAAGCAATCCCTTATCTTATCACTTTCGAGGATAACTCTATTTTGACTTGCTCTGTTACTATCAATGAGCTTCAACAAGTAGTTTTTAAAATGCAAAAAGGAAAACCCCAGGTCTCGATGGTTTTCCTATTGAGTTCTACCAAGAGTTACGGGATATCCTTCATGTTGATTTATTAGAGGTGGTGGAAGAAGCCGGGAAATCCAAAGAAATTTTGAAGGTTATCAATAAAACTTATATTACTCTTGTTCCAAAAGCTCAAGAGGTTGATCATATCTCAGCTTTTAGACCTATTGCTTTATGTAATGTTCTTCTCAAAATTATTACTAAAATCATGGCGAGAAAGGTTGAAGCCTCTTTTACATAAGATTATTTCCTTGTAGTAAGGGGGATATGTGGAAGGACGTCAAATAGTAGATGAGATAGTTCTTGCTCAGGAAGCCATCCATTCCATGGATATGCAAAATTCTCCTTCTATGTTCATCCGGTTAGACTTATCCAAAGCTTATGACGAGTGGATTGGCACTTCCTTATCAAAGTTTTGAGGCAATTTGGTTTCTCTAAGGATTGGATGGATTGGATTATGGGATGTATCTCTTCGAGTTTCCTACTTAGTTCTTATCAATGGCAGGCCTTCTCGGTCTTTCCCGGCTTCCAGAGGTATCGAGGCAAGGTGACCCGCTATCCCCTTATTTATTCATCATTCTTGCTTGAATGCTTGGGTAGGACTATAACCAAAAAGAGGAAAACAAAACCCTTGAGGGAGTTACCATTGCTCATGGAGCTAGACCTATCTCTCATCTTCAATTTGTGGATGACTCTACCCTTTTAGGTAAAGCTACGGTTAAGGAAGCTTCTAATTTTAAGCAAATCATTAGCTATTTTTCTAAGGCTCTTGGGCGGTTGATCAATGAAGACAAATCTAAAGTTATTTTCTTTCAACTGCTCTGCTAGACGAGGAAGCCATGGTCTTGGATAAATTAAGATATAAGAAGACCTCTCTTCCAATCACTTATTTAGGTATTCCCATAAATATTCAAAGGCAGAAAAATAAAGATTGGAATTGGTTGTTGGACAAAGTCAAGAAGAAAATTGGAAAGTGGACCAACAAGTGGCTTTCTTCAGGGGTAGAATCACCTTGGTAAAATCAGTCCTTCAAGCTATTCCTATTTATGTTTCTTCCGTTTTGAATATCCCAAAGGTTGTTCTTCGAGAATTGGATCAAATCGGTCATCGTTTCCTTTGGAGTGGTACTAAGGAGAAAAGAAAATGGGCCTTGGTGAAATGGGATACTTTATGTCTTCCTAAGAGTGAAGGGGGGTTAGGATTCCGGTCTTCAATTAATAACAACAAAGCTTTAGTCTGCTAAATTATATTGGAGGATGTTGCATAACCCCAATGCTCTTTGGGCCAATAATCTCCATGCTAAATATCCTGAGAACAAAAGTCCTGAAGACCTTGTTCGCTATCAACTTCCTACCAAAGGTTCTCCCATTTTAGCGAGTTCTTAAGACTGGTGAGGATTTGATAAAGAAAAAATTATTTTGGATCATTCATAATGGTCAACATGCAAATTTTTGGACAGATTCTTGGGATGGTCACAAGCCTTTGATAACTCAGTTTCTCGATTGGAGGCCTTGGATGGAGGAGCTTCACAGAGCTAATTGGATAAAGGTGGCTAATTACTGTCGGTACCATACTTGGTAATTCAAAGGTTGGTAGATATTGGATCCCTATTGAGGACTGGCCTATTCAAATCCTAGAAAGGCAAAGACAAGATATCCAAGGCATCCTTCATATGAGATCCCTCTCTTGGTCCCATGAAAAAGATTGTTTTGGATGGAACGACACTACTAAGGGTGAGTATTTAGTTGCTCAAGGTTATTTGACCTTATGCCATAATAATCCCAACCATTCTTCGACATATTTTCTCAATTGTGGGCTCAAAAGCTCTGGCCTAAGGTGAGGTTCTTTAATTGGCTTTTATTGCATCGTAGGGTGCTTACTGGTGAGCAACTTATGAAGCGTGGTTTTCATGGCCCTTTTAGATGTGAAATGTGTGAAGAGAATGTAGAAAATATCAACCATCTTTTTATTGAGTGTACTTTAGCCTATGAGCTATGGAGGAGAATGGCAACTTTACTTGGCTTACAGGTGGTCCAATTTTTTCACTTTTGAACAACTTTGGAGGGATTGGCCTAATCAAGAGGGTGTTGATCATTTTATTAGGCGGTTAGTTTGGATGGGTTCTACCATTCTTCTTTGGAATATTTGGAATGAAAGGAACAACCGAATTTTTAATCAAGATAGGAAGGATATTCACTATATTTGGCAAAAGACCATAGCCAACTTAGTTGAATCGGTCCATCATCTCCTTAATCACCCCCAAAACTCCCACCAAAGATGGGATCAAGTGATGCAAAGATTGAAGATTAAACCTTCTAAGGGCAACCAACTTAAAGGGAATGTGAGTATTAGTAAGATGGATAGGACTAGAAATTGGCAACCTCCTCCTAAGGATTTTGGAAAAGTCAATACTGATGGAGCCTCTAGAGGGAACCACTGGAAAAGCCGAGTGTGGGAGGAATTGGTAGACTTTCGAGATGGCTCCCTGGTTTTTACTTTTCTTGAGAATTTGGGTATTCTTTCCAATAACCTTGCTTGAGGGGTATGGTATCCTTAGAGGCCTTCAGGAGGCTACTAAGGTTGGATGGGAAAAGGTGTTAGTTGAGTCGAACTCTCAACTTATGATTAATCTCTTGAAGACTCCTTCTAAGAATCATAAGGTGGATTGGAGAATAAAAAGAATTATTGAGAAGATTCGGTTAATCCAGATGGGATTTTTGAAAGTTGATTACAATCATGTGGTCGAGAGATCAAAACAAGAGTGTTGATGCTTTAGCTAATTGGGCTTTGGACAAAGGTGATCTTACTTGTTATGGCCACCCTCCTATATGGTGGGCTTCTCAAATTAGGGAAGCTCTTCTTTCTATCATTTCTTTGGATGGCTCCGAGTTACGAAGGTACCTAGTTTCTTCTTGTTTTTTTTTGTTTCTCTTTGGTTCATTCAAGTTTTTTAGTTCCCTAGCTCATTCTATTCTTTATTTTGTTTCCTCTGTTGATTCTTGCATTAATAGTCTTCTGGTCTAGATAGGTCATTGTTTTGTTCATTTTTTTTTCTTTTGTCTTCTTTGTTTTTTTGTTTAGTTTTTTAAGGTGGGTGGGTTCTTTTGTTTTGTTTTGTTTTTGTGTTCTTTGTGTTGTTTTTTGTTGTTCTTGTGTTTTTGTTGTTTTTTTTTTTATGTTTATTGTTATTGTTCTTGTGTTTTTTTCGTTCTTGTTCTTGGGTTTCTCTTTGTTTGTGTTATTTCATTTTTTTATGTGTGAGTGTTTTCTATGTTTTTTGTTTTTGTTTATTGTCTGTTGTTGGTTGTTTTTATTTTTATTTTATTTATTTTATTTTTTAGGTTTTGGTTGTGTTTATTTTTCATGTTTTTTTGGGTTATGTCTTTGTAGTGTTCTGTTGTTTTTGTCTTGTTTGTGTTTTGTTATGTGGTTCTTGTGTTTTTCTATGTGGTTTGTGTTGTGGTTTCTTTTATCTTATTGTGCGTGTTTGGTTGTGCTTTTGGTTTTGACACACTCAAGGAGTTTGTTTTTTATTTTATTTTATTATTTTTGTTGTTATTTTCTTTTTTTAATTTGGTTTTGTGTGTTTGTTTGCTCCTTGAGTATGTCAAAGGTGGTAGGCCAGGTCCGAGTCCTAGGCATTTTTGGCGGAATGGATACCCCTGCCTCCTTGGGTCTTACCCGAAAGTGGCATCCCTTTTGGGATGTTTTCCACAAATAAAAAAAAAAATAAAATAAAATAAAATAAAAAATAACAACAAAACACAAAACACATAAGAAAACCATAAAAACAACAAAACAACACACAAACACTTAAAAAAACCAAAAACACAAAACCCAAAAAACAAAAACATGAAAAACAACAAAAACACACAAAAAAAAATACAAAAACACAAAAACATAAAAAACAACAAAAACACAAAAAAACAACTAAAACACAAAAAAAACAACTAAAACAACACAAAAATAACAGTACAAAAAACAAACACACACCCCTCAAAAAACTAAAAAAAATTAAAACAAAAAAATAAAACACAACTACAACTTTTCTAGGCCAAAAGGCTAATAAGGCAAGATTCAACAAAGGAAACATATGAAAGATATGTCTAAGCTAGGGAAGTAAAATACCCTGATCGAACCAAAGAGAAGTAAAAACAAAGCAAAAAGGAACTAGGTACCTCTAGTACTGGAACCATCCAAAAAAAGGATAAAAAGCAGACCTTCCCTTATTTGTGAAGCCCACCATTTGGGAGGGTGGTCATAGCAAGTAAGATCACCTTTGTCCAATGCCCAATTAGCTAAAGCATCAACACTCCTATTTTGTTCTTTGACCACATGATTGTAATCCACTTTCAAAAAGCTCGTCTGTATTAATTAAATATTCTCAAAAATTCTTTTTATTCTCCAATCAACCTTATGATTCTTAGGAGTCTTCAGAATATTAATCATGAGTTGGGAGTCAGATTTAACCAACACCTTTTCCCATCCAACCTTAGCAACCTCTTGAAGGCCTCTGAGGATACCATACCCCTCAACAAGGTTATTGGAAAGGATACCCAAATTCTCAACAAAAGTGAAAACCACGGAGCCATCTGGAAGTCTATCAATTCCTCTTGCATTAGTTTTTCCAAGGTTCCCCTTAGAGGCTCCATCGATATTGACTTTTCCATAATCCTTAGGAGGAGGTTGTCAATTCCTTGTTCTTTCCATCTTGTAATTACTCACATTCCCTTTAAGTCGGTTGCCCTTAGAAGAGTTAATATTCAATATTTGCATCACTTGATCCCATTTTTTGTGGGAGTTTTGGGGGTGATTAAGGAGTTGTTGGATTGATTCAACTAAGTTGGCAATGGTCTTTTGCCATATATAGTGAATATCCTTTATTTCTTGATTGAAAATCTGGTTGTTCCTTTCATTCCAGATATTCCAAGGTAGAATGGTAGAAAACATCCAAACTAACTGCCTAATGAAATGCTCAACACCCTCCTGTTTAGGCCAATCCCTCCAAAGTTATTCAAAAGTAGAAAAATTGGACCACTATAAGCTAAGTAAGATGGCCATTCTCCTCCATATCTCAGAGGCTAAGCTACACAATAAAAATATGGCTAAGATTTTCCACATTCTTTCCACACATTTCGCATCTAAAAGGGCCATGAAAACCACATTTCATAAGTTGCTCACCAGTTAGCACCATACGATGCAATAAAAGCCAATAAAGAACCTCACCTTAGGCCAAAGCTTTTGAGCCCACAACTGAGAAAATATGTCAGAAAGTTGGTAGGGATTATTATGGTATAAGGCCAAATAACCTTGAGCAACTGAATACTCACCCTTAATAGTGTTATTCCATCCAAAACAATATTTATCATGGAACCAAGAGAGAGATCTCATATGCATGATGTGTTGGATGTCTTGTCCTTGAATTTTTGGAATTTGAATAGGCCAGTCCTCAATATGGATCCAATATCTACCAACCTCTGAATTACCAGAATGGTATCGACAGTAATTAGCCACCTTTATCTAGTTAGCTCGGTGAAGCTCTTCCATCCAAGGCCTCCAATCAGGAAACTGAGTTATCAAAGGCTGGTGACCATCCCAAGAATCTATCCAAAAATTTGCCTACTGACTATTATGAATGATCCAAAATAACTTTTTATTTATTTAAACCTCACTAGTCTTAAGAACTGCTAAAATGGGAGAACCTTTGGTAGGCAATTGCTAGCAAATAAGGTCTTCAGGACTTTTATTCTCAGCTTATTTAACACATAGATTATTGGCCCAAAGGGCATTGGGGTTATGTAAAATCCTCCAATACAATTTAGCAGCTAAAGCTTTGTTGTTATTAATAGCAATTCGGAATCCTAACCCCCTTCATTCTTAGGAAGATATAAAGTATTCCATTTCACCAAGGCCCATTTTATTTTCTCCTTATTACCACTCCAGAGGAACCGATGATTAATTTGATCCAATTCTCGAAGAACAACCTTTGGGATATTCAACACGGTAGAAACATAAATAGGTATAGCTTGAAGGACAGAGTTTACCAAGGTAATTCTACCCCCAAAAGAAAACCACATATTGGTCCACTTTTCAATTTTCCTCTTAACTTTGTCCAACAACCAGTTCCAATATTTATTTTTTTGTATTTGAGTATTGATAGGGATGCCTAAATAAGTGATCTAAAGGGAGGGCTTCTTATATATTAATTTAACCAAGACCATGGATTCCTGTTTGGTAGAGCAGTGAAAGAAAATGGTTGTAGACTTGTCTTCATTGATCAATTTCCCGGTAGCCTTAGAAAAAAAACTAATGATTTGCTTAATTTTAGAAGCTTCCTTGATTGTAGCTTACCTAACATAGTAGAGTCATCAACAAATTGAATATGAGAGATAGGCCTAGCTCCATGAGCAATGGTAACTCCCTCAAGGGTTTTGTTATCTCTATTTAGGAGTGAATAGAACTAAGCTTAATGATAACATGACAAAATTGACTCAAAAACCTAATATGTAAATTTTGTGGGAGTTTAAATAGACTTGTAAGATCTCCATGAATGGGTACAGTGCAACTAGAGGACCAAAGGCAAGTACAAGATTTGCTCTTACTACTATGGTTATTTTCATATAATATTTGTAGATGAAGAGGATAGAGAGAACATATTTGAGTTTCATTATTTTCTATAAATTTAATAGACTTTTCGTGAATTATTAATGTGGAGGATTCAATCCATATAAAGAAAAGACATTAGTAGTGCTAGTATGAATTAGGCTGTTTGTTTTGGCCCATGAATTTTAGAATGAGTGTCTTCTCAAAGATAAGAAATTTATTGAGTTTTGATATTTGACATCCTATGTAATACTACGAGGATTGTCTACCTATGCCAGAATGTGTATTATATTAAATTGTAATGCCCGTAGTTTTTATCATTTGATAAACTAAAAACCTATGGATGAAAAAATAACATAGATAATAATGAAGTAAGATATAGAAAATTAAATGATAAAGGAATAGGGGATGTTAATGTGATATACTATGCTTTATGATATCATGTTAGATTGAATATGATATTTTTTTTGTGTTATTAATTCATGCAATAACTTTGATATATGAAATGAAATGAAATATTTTAATTACATTTGATAGACCCAAACATGGTCTATGGGACCTCTAAACATGGAAGCACAACTACTCAAATTATATGACCCTTAATATCCTTGAGAAGTTTTTTCCTCCTCCTGTTGATTTGGGTTATAAAATCCCCAACTTTTTTTATTTTATTGTCTTCATATAACTCTGCCATAGACCGTTTTCCAAACGTTTCTTTGTATTTGCCACGAATGTCTAAAAAACTTGGGTATTTATAGATGAAGTGTTCCTCTGTCTCTATTGCACCTGTGCTGCATAGAGTACATATCCTTTCTTCCCAGTGTTTGGGAGTTGTCCATCTCCCTATTTCATATCTAAGCCTATGAGAGCTAGTTCTTATCTGAGCAGTGAGGATTTTTTTCTTCCACTTGATTTCAGCACCTATATACGCTTTTTCCTTGTGGTCATACGTTGGGTTAAACTTTGCAATATAATATTGTCTTTTCCTGTTTGCATTTTTCCACATTCCACTTCTAAACTTTTCATTCACATAGTTTTTTATGTCTTTGTTGAAATTTGGGCATTCATTTATGTTGATTTTCCAACGTTTCATCTATTTATGATTTTGTTTCATCCATGTGTTCTTCCGCCTATGTAGCTCTTTGTCCCTAGCTGCCCTAGGTCATTTGTTGTTTTTCATGTTTTTTGTTTTTTCAAGTAACATAACAACTTGGTCATAGTAGTTGCGTCTAAAGGGAACATTCCAGTTTCAACTAGAATAATTTTATAAGGGGTTGTGGCCTTAATTTTAAGAAAATTTATGATTAGACATTTTTAAATCCTTTCTATTTGCCTCCATTTTGTATGTGTCGTGCCACTAGCCCACACCTCGCAACCATACAACAAAACCGATGTAACAAGTAGACCTTGGTGGTCTTCTAGTCCCACAACTCATATAGCGCTCTCCAACCACTTTGAGTTCTTTTCATCCTACATGTATTCTAGTTGAGCTTTCATAAAATTCTATGCCTAGGTATTTGTATTCTATCACTACCTCAAGAGACTCTCCTGTAAATTTTAATTCGAGTTGTTGCTTCTTCTTTTTTTCTAAAAAATCATGATTTTTGTTTTGCTCGTGTTCACTTGCATCCCAACTTCCTTACAAAAGAGTTCTAGAGTTTGAAGGTGATCTTTTAGATCTTTGGCTATTTTGGCCATAATAATTACATCGTTTGCATACATGATGAGTTTTACCACATATTTGGCTAAGTGCACACCCTCTCCCCCAAATTTGTTTATCCATTCTTCTAAATTGTCAATATACAACCCAAATAAGGCCGAAGATAGAGGTCAACCTTATTTGACACCTATGTCACTCCCAAAACATTCAAATAACCCTTCCTGCATTCTGATTCTAGCCTTTACATGCTCATATAATATGTGAACTCCTGCCCCGTAGTGAATTGGCACCTCTAGCTCTTCCATTTTGCTCCATAATTTTTTCCTTGGCACTGTGTCAAATACCTTTTTGAAGTCTACAAAACAACAAAAACCTCCTCCTTTTTGTCCCATATTTTTTCCACTATGTGTCTAAGCGTGATATAGTGATCAATAGTTGAGTGCTTGGGCCTAAAACCCGCTTGCACCTTTGCTCTCTTTCTCTTTTCTTCTGCCCATATGTTGATCCTACGCTCTAACATTCTCCCAAAAAACTTTGCAAAGAGAGGGTTGATCATGATAGTTTGATAGTTTGAGGGATTATTTATATCTCCACTTTTAAACAAAGGAATGGTCAAGCTAGTTGTCCACTCAGTAGGGAAGCCATTTTATATGACCTCATTGAAATTTTTTTGATCTGTAGTGCCAAAATTTCTACCTCCCATTTTATATGCTCTACCTGAAGATTGTCTATGTCATGGGCTTTACCAGTTGCTAAATTTTTTATCCCTTGAAGAATGTCTTCATTTGTGAAAATTTATTTCTTGACAATGATAGTAGGGGGTGTCTCCTACTGATTACTGCACTCATACAATTGTTTTAAATACTCCAACCACTGACTAGCTATTTTGCTATTTTTGGTTTACATATTTTTCATGCTTAGTTCCTTCCAAAATTTCTTTTTGATCTTGTTTTACCCGTTTGTTCATTTAGTAATCTTCGTGCTTCTTTGCAATCTTCATCAAAACATGAGTTGGTTGGGAAGCTATTTATTTCTTTCTTTTTAGGTTTAACTCTCTTGCATTTTTTTAGAGCTTCTTGGATAACTTGCATTAACCATTCACTCTTACTATAATCTTTGCTATTGTGAGGTAGTCCCTTTCTTTCCCTTTCCTATAACTTGTTATTCAATGCTGCCCTAAAACTCTGCCGATTTTCTTCTGTTAAGAGAATGTTTCCCTTGTGAGGAAACTTATTTTGATTGCCTTGCAAGTGTTTTTCCCTTGGTTTCTATCCTTGCATTTGCAATTTAATAACAATTGGATTGTGATCTGACTTAAGTTCCATTGGAGAATCTTCCACTTCTAGCTCCTCTATTTTTGGTATGTAATTTTGTGAGCATATTACAGAGTCTATTACACTTTGTCCCTTATATGTTTTGTATGTATACTTTCTTGAGTTTTTCCATTTGCTCATCCCATTGCAAATAATTAGGTTTTGTATGTTGCAAAGACCTAACAACTCTTATCCATATTGCATGATAGCCCCATGCTCATCTTCTAAATTTCTGGTCCACTACTGATATTTATCTTCTGGCATCCAAAGAGGATTAATCTCAATATCTTTACTACCTTCTAGAATGTTAGCTTACTTATTTGTTGTCCTTGCATTGAAGTCTCCAATTAATATAATCTCCCCTAACTTACTGTATATCGAAATATCTCTTTTTAGGGAGGAGTATGGATCTTCTCTATTAAGGTCATGTTTCTTATATAATTTAGAATTCTTGGGAGCAAAATAACATGCTGCTATGCTAATAACTGAATTATTTTCTAGGATCTTTATCCAAATGTATTGTTTGTTTTCATATTGTTTTTCAATTTTAATGATCCTATCCCATTCCTCTTTTATTAAAACCATAATACCCTCATGCCCTCTGCCATTTTTCGTTGCTTTATTCCATATTGCTATTTTCTTGTATGCCACCAAGTCTAGAGTCCTACATCCATTGTGCTCATGTGTTTCCATTAGAATGATTATATCTTTGTCTCTAGCAATGGGCCCTAACCCAGGTTCTCTTCTCCAAGGGTAACCTCTATAGTTCCAACTTACTATCGTAAGATGTTCCAGGGTGGGCCATAATTCCTATTTGTTTTGGGTTTGTTTATATGTGATGCATGCCTTTCCATTTCTTAAATATACCCATTTCCCTTTATTCCTTGCTACCCTCACCTTTTCCCATTCCTTATTTCTTTCTTCCAACCATAGAAAGGTTAGGTTGTCATCTAAATAGAATTATGACCCTCTCAACACACCTCTATTTTTTAGTAACCTTGTTTTATCCTTGTAGCTCATCAATGTGACTTGAATATGCCTATATCTGCCTCCTCTCAACCTGCCAATTTTGCCTGCTTGTTTGATCCAACCTTTCCATTGTAACTGATCTGACAACAAGTCCCTAGTTAAATGGTTTGTATCTTCCCTATCCCCATAATATTTCAACCGTTTGATGATTATATGTGATAACTTCTCATGCCTTTATTTCTCTTCTGTTATTTGAATTTTTACTTGCTTCTCTATCAACTCTTTTTGCTAATTGAATGGTTCTTTTACTACTTGAGACCATGTTTTTGCCTTTGCTAATTCATTTTGTAGCTCATTTTATCTTGTTTCCATGTTTTGGAGTGTTTCTTGTACCTCTTTTATTTGTTTTGCATTTGCTTTTTCCACCTCTATTGCATTATTGATTGGGGAGTGAATGGCTTGTTTGAGGATATGCCATTCACATTCGCAAGGTTTTGTAGATTTGACACTTGCTCCTTGAGTAGGTTTTTTTCCTTTTTCCAACCTCTAAATGGTGTTTATAACCTCATTTGATTTAGTATCTATTAATTTCTCCTTCCTTTCCATGCTCTCAAGTTTCTATTTCATCTTCATTAGTTATTGCACATACATTCTTGGTGCCCACATGAGTGTCGTGGTTGTGGGACTGTAAGTTTCTTCCCTATTTGAAAACTCATTTTGGTGATCTCCACTTTCCATGCTATATGTTTTCTTGCTTTCATTTTTTATTTTTTTCTCGCTTGTTTTTCCTTTTGTATTATTGTGTGTTGTTATTTTGCCTTTGTTTATTTTGCCTTCCTTCTTTTTTTACCTCTGTTGGTCTGATTGATCTCCTCATTTGATGATGGTTAGTGCCTTTGATTGTTCCTTATATTCTACAAGTTTATGTGGTAGAATACTATTTACTATTATTTTTCGATTAGTCCTCTTCATTGTTGCTGCCCTTACTCGAGCTTGTCGACACCTTATTATCCTCTAGTACTATTTTTAATTGACATATATCGGGTTTTCCATTCCTTATTTAGGTGTCTCAGATGGTAGTATTGTTGTATGCCCCATCGCTTGTGGATATGCCAATCCCCATGTTCCACTAGATCCGCTGATTGGAATAGCATGTGCATACATTGAGCCCAATTGTCCTATGCTTTCTACTTGTTCTGGAAATTGTTGCTTCCCTTCTTCCATTATCAAACCACCCTTAAACTATTGATTTGTTCTTTCTTATTCCTTGTTGGACTTTTTGAAACTTTGCTTCTATCTACAATATTGCCCTATCTAACAATGTTCTACTTAAATTATTCTATTTATCATAAGAGAAAGGAAAATGTGCTTACTTGATGAGGTAGATGTGTAATAAAACCCTCTACTACAAACCCTCCTTGCTTTACAAACTCTCCTCTATTGCAAACCCTCGAAATACATACAAAACATGAACATGAATAACACTGTGGTATTACAAGTATGATTCTAATGCATAAATACCTCTCTTTCTCCTTACATGGAAGGAAGGACAAATCGATCTCCCTCAGCAAAACATAAAATTAAGTGTCAAAATACCACAACAAAATAATGATTTGATTTAATTCGATTCCAAGAATTTTACTTACTTTGAATTTTAGTCGCTTTGAATTCAAACTAATCCTACGATGATATGCTCTTGTGACGAAACTACTCCTAGATCTGCTCCTACGACGAATCCAACAGCAGGCCCTTTTTGCACATATGATGTTAACGTATTGAAGCATATATATATATATATATATTTAATTGAATTATATTAAGCATATGGAAAAAGTAAATTTTTTATGTGTTTTGTAGGTGATGACCACAATTGAGGATGAGATAAAGAAATTTAAAAACTGTAAGTCTTATGTCTTATCAGTGTATTGTCATGTTTGTAATGGTCCATCTTGACAAGAATAACCTTGTTGTTTGATTGATGTGTTGAAATTTAATGCATGATCCTATTTTATTCTATCAAGTTGATTTGAGAGTTATGCTTTTTAAGGTTAGATTATGCTATTTTTAAAATATGGTATTGCTGATGAATATTGTGGTTGTAGGACCAGGTACTCACATGGGTGGATTGGTATGGGACAACCACTAGAGTTTAGAGAAAATAAAAATGATGGATTAATTCTCATTGATAACTCAAAGATAAAAACCCTCATGTAGATGCATTTACATATGTTTGGTTGAAATGCATCATCAGGCAAGGAGGTTGCTATAAAAAAGAGCCCTTATCCTATGCATAAAGGATCCTTCGTAGATGGGTGATAACGTTGCAGTTATTGTAAATATGCAAAAGAAAAAAACATTGTTTGTGCATATTGTTGATTGCATCTTAGACTTGCAAAATTTTATTGGGATGCATTTGTGCATGTGTTTTGAAGTATGAAAATAGTTTGGTTAATAATTTTATCAATTTTTTTTTATTATTTGGAAGAAGAGGTCTTGAAAAGGTTCCCAAACCTTTTACAAACCAAAGGAGTTTTGAAATGTTCCCCGAACCTTTAAGAACATAGCATCGAGAAGAAGGTTGTAGGAGAAACATAGAATAAAAACATAGAAAAACACTACAAGATTTGACAACCAAAGCAGGATCCAAGAAGTAGGGAGAACAAAATAGATACAATGAAGAAACATCCAAATCCCCTAGGATACGAATCGAACCGCAATAATAGAAAGCCAAGTCAACACAATAATCCTAAGGAGAGACTCGAGAATCGTGCCAGCAAACAAAAACTTGCTCCTTTTTAAATCAAAATAAGAGAATTAAAGTTTCTCACAATAATTTTATCAAGTTAGATATTATTAATAATGCTAGTATTATTAATGCTTATAATAATTAATTTAATATCAATGTTAATGGTTAATATTAAAATTTAGTATTAATTAAATCAATTCTAGGAGAAGAGTAATTGTTTTAATCCTAATGTTAGTAATTAACACTAGCAATAAAAAGCAATTGCGTTAATGAGATGAGTATGTGATTTAATTATTAATGCTATGCTTAAAAGCATTAGTAAAATTTTGAAGAACACAAGCTTATACTGAGAGGGGGGGTGAACAAGTATAAGACCACTTTTTACTTTCTTTCCAAATCAATATCAATTAATGTCCTTAATTGCAATAACCAAATATAGCAGTGTGCATTAATAACTCAGATAGCGAGTAGTAAGCAAGAGCACAAGTCACCACACACAATTGAGACACAAGATTTAACGTGGTTCCCCCAATGTGGGGTACTCCACAAGCTGATCTCCTTATAATATTTCACACAGAAATATCCAATACAATGATTTCTTTGATCTGCTCAAAGCTAGGCAATAACAAGTTCACATAGAACTTGTCCAAATCTGAATAACAAGCTCACATAGAACTTGTCCAAAGCTGAATAACAAGCTCACACAGAACTTGTCCAAAGCTGAATAACAAGCTCACACAGAACTTGTCCAAATCTGAATAACAAGCTCACACAGAACTCGTCCAAAACTGAATAACAAGCTCACACAGAACTTGTCCAAATATGCTCTAGCAAGCTCACCAAGAACTTGCCCAAAACTGCTCCAACAAGCTCACTAAGAACTTGTCCAAATATGCTCTAGCAAGCTCACCAAGAACTTGCCCAAAATTGCTCCAACAAGCTCACTAAGAACTTGTCCAAATCTACTCTAGCAAGCTCACCAAGACTGTCGCAAAACTGTCCCAAATCTGTCCACAAATCTGCCCACAAATCTGCCCCAAAACTATCCACAAATGCCTTCTCAAAGGCTCAATCAATCATGCTCAAGTAGCACTCAAATCTCATCCACAAATCTATCAAGGCAAAGCTCAAAGATGAACTCAACAATGAATGGCAATGTACTCTTCAATGGATGACAACAATGATCCACAATGATCTCAACTCAACTCAACTCAAATCAACTCATAGAAGCATAAAGAGAATTGTTAGAGACTCAATATGTTCTAGGCTCAATATCAACTCAACTCAACTCAACTCATAGAAGCATAAAGAGAATTGTTAGAGACTCAATATGTTCTAAACTCAATCTCAACTAATCACCACAAGGGACAATTCTTCCTCACACAACCCTAGTCCAAGTATGTATCAACCAACTCAAATGTTTCCAACAATGCTCAACCACACATCTCACATAACAATGATACTCATGTTCTTTTCTAACTCATGTTCTTTCACAACCAATGGGCTTCAACAACTATGCTTATAAAACAAGGTTTAAACACAACTCTCAATTCAGAAAACCTTGAAGCATTCAACCAACCACTTTCGAAAAGGAAACCACAAACAATCCTTTTCCCTCCAATGATATTTCAGAAATCAACCACCATAGACAATCAATAGGAGAATGTGCCCATACCTTTTATGAAGATGAAGAAACCCCTTTGGAAAATCTGCCACACTCAACACACTTTGAAAAGAACAAAACAACCTTCACTTGAACCCTTTTACAAAAATAGAAATATCTCTTTATGTACACCTTATTTCTCCTTCTAAACAAAATAATCAAATAGCCCTCGAAATAAGCTTTCCAACGATATATAATATGATATACTTCTAAAAGGAAAATCACCAAAAATATTTCTTTTTCACAACATGCACCACAAACCTTATCTCTCCTAGGGCAACCTTAGAAAAATAAAATATTTGGAAAAATTAATAACTTGCCTTTAACCTCAGCGAGATTCGATCCCCTGTCGCTGCCCCTGCACCACTCAAACCATGGTGCCAACAACCACATGAGCCAACCACTCACATAGAAACCAAGAGCGCAAGACCTCCTTCTTGCTTCCTCCGAACTTGCCCTCAAAAACCACGTGCGCAAAAGGTTCTCCCTTTTTACCTTGCAAAAACCAGTGCCGATGGGATTCGAACTTCGGATCTGCTGGCGCTTAAACACCTTACGCGCCTTCCTCTTGCCGCTAGGCCACAAGCGCCTACGATGATAGGTAAGGAACCTCCCTTACCTTTGTTCCCTCTTCTCTTCGTTGGTTTTCGAACGAATACGACACTTCTGCTCCCTTAGCGCTTCGAACGGATTATCTTCATCGAGGACTTAGAGAAAATAAAAAGTTTAGTGGCATATTTATATATGCCCACCTTTTTATTTTGACGTCGGCTATGACTTAATATTATTTGCCTCCTCCTTTTTGACGTCGGCAATAATAAAATATTAATTTTAATTTTAATTTAAATTTAAATTTTAAATGATTAAAATTTAAACTTAAATATTTAAAATTAATTATCTCCTTCACCGGGGCACCTTTTTCGATGAAACGAAAAGCCAACCTGGGTTTTAAGAAAAACCCATTTCAAATCTGCCATCCATGGTTTTAAATAAAACCTTTTATTTTGCCTGCCTTGGTTTTCACAAAAACCCTGTAAATAGCCATGCTTTCCAAAATATCATAAATGCTTATTTATGAAATATTTTGGCCACCAAAACTCAATGTGATCCATGTGACATCAATGATCCATGTGACATCAATGACAACATAAAATGCCTCAAATTACCTCAAATTTCCAACAATCTCCCCCTTTGTCATTGATGGCAACACCTCTAATGCAAATCACCACAATCACTGCAAAAACCAACTTTGAGAATCAAAGCTGCTCCCCCTGACTCAATACTCTCTATGGAGGCTGCTCCCCCTAACTCAATACTCTCTTTGGAGGCTGCTCCCCCTAACTCAATGCTCTCCCCCTTACTCAAATCTCTCCCCCTTTGACATCAATGGCAAAAGGGACACCTATGGGGCTAAAAGATATGACTCTTAAGCTTAGCCCCCTCACCCCCTTCTCTCTTGAGGTGATTAATTTTGGGGTGGGAGTACTTTTACTCCCATATCACTTTGTTTCTTTCCTCTATCAACTTCCTTCCATGTTTTTATGATATCCTTCTCTTGATGAATTACTTGATCTTCTTGTCTAGAACCTGTTTGACCTTCTTGCCTTGAACCTGTTTGACCTTCTTGCCTTGAACCTGTTTGGAATTGAGTCCTACATCATTTTGCAATATGCCCAAAGTTATTGCAATTGAAACACTTGATATTGTAGCCTTTGGATGGTGCCCATGTCTTGAATTCATTCTTAAAATAATTTCCATATCCATTCCTTTCCTGAACCCTGTATTGTGAAGCTCTGTTTTCATGACCATTATGACTTCTGAATTGTGTAGCTCTAAAACCAAAACCATGTTGCTCATTTCCTTTGCACTAAAAAGCTTTATGACCAATCTTGTTACATGAGAAGCAATGTCCCTAAAAACCATACCTTCTTCCTTTGAAGTTTCTTCTAGCAAAATCAAACTTCTTTGATCCATAGACCCTGTGTCCAAATCCATTACAAGAAAAACAATGTCCTTGAAAAGCCCTTTGTTCATGCCTTGGTTCTTCATATCTTTCTTGACCATTATCCTTATGATCATTTTCAACTTGTGCATTGCATCCTTGAACCTTCTTTGTAGTATCTAAAACTTCTTCCTTAGTTTCTTCCTTGCTTTTCTTTTCAAGAATTTCTTTTCCTTTTGAACTTGATTCACCTATCTCAAAACAAGAACCAAACTGAATATTTGGAGCCATAGGAACTTTGGAAATTTCCTCACAAATCTTAGGTGCTTCCTTGCTTTCATATTTTAAAACTTCCTTTCCTTTTGAGTGCGACTTTTCTTGGAAGTAAGATACAACCTTAAAATAAGTTTCCACTCATTTTTGAACCTTTTCATCTAATGTATCATGTCTTGTCGTGGTTACCCTTAGTTCTTCATTCATCCTTTCTTCTATCCTTTTTGCATTTTGAAGCTCTTCTCTGAGATTACTGATTGTTTGAAGTAGTTCTTCTCTGATTTTGACATCTGTTCGAATCTTGTTTTCAAGATTCCTGTATTCTTCTTTTAGCCTTTTGATTTTTGATTTTTGTTTACTTGGCTCATCCTCTTCCTTTTCTATTACCAAAAGTGAGACTTCTTTGTTTTCACTATCATTGAGACCATTATAATATTCTATAGCAAACAAACTCTCAAGATTTCTTTGACCATGCTTGTTTCCTTGATGTGTCATCTCATCTTCACTATCACTGAAACCATTGCAATATCCTGATCTGTGATCTCTTTGACCACACACAAAGCACTGTTCTCTTTCACCTTCTATTCCTAGAAATAAATGTTCTTCCTTTTCATCATCTGATTTGTCTCTATCACTATGATCTGAGCTATCACTTGCTTCTACAATGTAGTAAGATTTCTTTGCCTTACGAAAAATTTTCTTCTTCTCATACCTGTTTTGCTTGAATCTGTCATCTTTGTCATGCTTATGCTTTCCATATTCTTTTCTTCTGTGATCCTATTTTTCATCATCATTATTTTCTTCATGTGGACACTTGTATGCATAGTGACCAAGATCACCACACTTGTAGCATCTGACTTTCCTTATATCCCTGAAATTCCTTGAGTCCTTATTCCTTTTGATGAAGTTAGCTTCCTCATCATTATCTAAAACTCTATCCATCTCTGAAACTTTCTCTTTCTCTTTTTCTGAAGCCTTGAATGCAATCTCTTTTATTGGAACTCGATGCTTACTTACCCTCATCTCATAAGTTGTGAGAGTACCTTGCAATTCTTCCATTGTTAACTTGTTGATATCCATTGTCTCTTCTATTGCTGAAACCTTAGAATCATATTTCATGGGAAGTGATCTCAAAACATTTTGAGTAACTTCTGATTCTTTCATCTCAAAACCTAGGCCTCTCATGGTGTTAGTAATCTCATCAACTCGAAGTAAGAACTTTGCAATATCTTCAGAATCTTCCATTTTCAATTCCTCAAATATTTTTCTATGAGTTTGTAGTTTTGCCAACTTTACCTTGGAATCTCCTTCATAAGTATTCCACAACTTGGTCCACATCTCATTAGTTGAAGTACATACCATGACTTTTGCAAAATCTATCTCATGAAGCCCACTCAAAATACAATTCATTGCTCTTGCATTGATCTCAACCAATTTCTTGATAGTCTTATCTGCCTCGGGATCACCTTCAACCCTATACTATTTTTCAACCATTTGCCATACCTCATATCCTTGTGATATCAAGTAGTTCTTCATCCTCATGCTCTAGAAAGCATAATTGTTACCATCAAATAATGGAGCCTTATTTGTAGATGATCCATTCTATGAAGCCATCTGTGTTCTTATAGAATCTGCCCTCAAGATATTAGCCTTTCCGAAGGAACCCACTCTGATACCAATTGAAGAACACAAGCTTATACTGAGAGGGAGGGTGAACAGTATAAGACCACTTTTTACTTTCTTTCCAAATCAATATCAATTAATGTCCTTAATTGCAATAACCAAATATAGCAGTGTGCATTAATAACTCAGATAGCAATAGTAAGCAAGAGCACAAGTCACCACACACAATTGAGACACAAGATTTAACGTGGTTCCCCCAATGTGGGGTACTCCACAAGCTGATCTCCTTATAATATTTCACACAGAAATATCCAATACAATGATTTCTTTGATCTGCTCAAAGCTAGGCAATAACAAGTTCACATAGAACTTGTCCAAATATGAATAACAAGCTCACACAGAACTTGTCCAAAGCTGAATAACAAGCTCACACAGAACTTGTCCAAAGCTGAATAACAAGCTCACACAAAACTTGTCCAAATCTGAATAACAAGCTCACACAGAACTCATCCAAAATTGAATAACAAGCTCACACAGAACTTGTCCAAATATGCTCTAGCAAGCTCACCAAGAACTTGCCCAAAACTGCTCCAACAAGCTCACTAAGAACTTGTCCAAATCTGCTCTAGCAAGCTCACCAAGAACTTGCCCAAAAATGCTCCAACAAGCTCACTAAGAACTTGTCCAAATATGTCCACAAATCTGTCCCAAAACTGTCCACAAATTTACCCACAAATCTGCCCCAAAACTGTCCACAAATGCCTTCTCAAAGGCTCAATCAATCATGCTCAAGTAGCACTCAAATCTCATCCACAAATCTATCAAGGCAAAGCTCAAATATGAACTCAACAATGAATGGCAATGTACTCTTCAATGGATGACAACAATGATCCACAATGATCTCAACTCAACTCAACTCAAATCAACTCATAGAAGCATAAAGAGAATTGTTAGAGACTCAATATGTTCTAGGCTCAATCTCAACTCAACTCAACTCAACTCATAGAAGCATAAAGAGAATTTTTAGAGACTCAATATGTTCTAAACTCAATCTCAACTAATCACCACAAGGGATAATTCTTCCTCACACAACCCTAGTCCAAGTATGTATCAACCAACTCAAATGTTTCCAACAATGCTCAACCACACATCTCACATAACAATGATACTCATGTTATTTTCTAACTCATGTTCTTTCACAACCAATGGGCTTCAACAACTATGCTTATAAAACAAGGTTTAAACACAACTCTCAATTCAGAAAACCTTGAAGCATTCAATCAACCACTTTCAAAAAGGAAACCACAAACAATCCTTTTCCCTCCAATGATATTTCAGAAATCAACCACCATAGACAATCAATAGGAGAATGTGCCCATACCTTTTATGAAGATGAAGAAACCCCTTTGGAAAATCTGCCACACTCAACACACTTTGAAAAGAACAAAACAACCTTCACTTGAACCCTTTTACAAAAATAGAAATATCTCTTTATGTACACCTTATTTCTCCTTCTAAACAAAATAATCAAATAGCCCTCGAAATAAGCTTTCCAATGATATATAATATGATATACTTCTAAAAGGAAAATCACCAGAAATATTTCTTTTTCACAACATGCACCACAAACCTTATCTCTCCTAGGGCAACCTTAGAAAAATAAAATATTTGGAAAAATTAATAACTTGCCTTTAACCTCAGTGGGATTCGATCCCCTGTCGCTGCCCCTGCACCACTCAAACCATGGTGCCAACAACCACGTGAGCCAACCGCTCACATAGAAACCAAGAGCGCAAGACCTCCTTCTTGCTTCCTCCGAACTTGCCCTCAAAAACCACGTGCGCAAAAGGTTCTCCCTTTTTACCTTGCAAAAACCAATACCGGCGGGATTCAAACTTCGGATCTGCTGGTGCTTAAACACCTTACATGCCTTCCTCTTGCCGCTAGGCCACAAGCGCCTATGGTGATAGGTAAGGAACCTCCCTTACCTTTGTTCCCTCTTCTCTTCGCTGGTTTTCAAACGAATACGACACTTATGCTCCCTTAGCGCTTCGAACGGATTATCTTCATCGAGGACTTAGGGAAAATAAAAAGTTTAGTGGCATATTTATATATGCCCACCTTTTTCTTTTGACGTCGGCTATGACTTAATATTATTTGCCTCCTCCTTTTTGACGTCGGCAATAATAAAATTTTAATTTTAAATTTTAAATTTTAAATGATTAAAATTTAAACTTAAATATTTAAAATTAATTATCTCCTTCATCGGGGCACCTTTTTCGATGAAACGAAAAGCCAACCCGGGTTTTAAGAAAAACCCATTTCAAATCTGCCATCCATGGTTTTAAATAAAACCTTTTATTTTGCCTGCCTTGGTTTTCACAAAAACCCTGTAAATAGCCATGCTTTCCAAAATATCATAAATGCTTATTTATGAAATATTTTGGCCACCAAAACTCAATGTGATCCATGTGACATCAATGACAACATAAAATGCCTCAAATTACCTCAAATTTCCAACAAATTTAATGTAAGAATTAAAAAAAGTTAACTTTGTAAAAGGGGGTGCATTTATTAAATAAATTAAGTTTATAATTTTATGTTGGAAATTTGAACGTTGGAAAAGTTCGCAACATGGAAATATTTTCAACATAAACTATTAAAACGTTACCCTAATGGCATAATAGATTGGCAAGAGAGGATGGGTTGATGGGGTAGGCATGCATGAAGAAGCCACTCCCAACTTTTGATCTTCCTTGTTCCTTCAAGGGTTATATTATTTATGGATTGCCAAGTTTTTGGGCATCGCTAGTGGGAAAAGAGATTGGAAAAGGAGGGAATAGAATTGGAATTGTTACTGAAGAGGTATTTTCATTTTGGTTATATGCTTGTGTATGTTGAATTTAAACACCTAATTTTGCTTGAATTCAATCTCTTAGCTCTAAACAATTTAGGGAAGATATTTAATTATCCTTAAGCTTTGAGATAGATTTTTAGAATTTTTGATAAGCAATTTCACCTAGACAATCTTCGATTATTTATACTCTAGGGCTATTGCGTTTAAATTTTAATTGCATTTTCAAGGGCAGTAGGAAGGTTACCTATATTATATTTTCAATAATGTTGTCGAGAGCATAAGGATTTGGTTGTGTAGTTATCTAGTTACCATCCTTGTAGATTTGTAACCTTTATTTATCCTAAAACTAGCGCGAGGTATCACATCTTCAAGCGCTCTTAGAGATTTTGGTCTAAGGCAGGAGGATAGAATTGCATTCTCATTTTTGGTTATGCGTAGCCATATTTTCCTATTGTTAAGCCAGGTGGATAACTGTATTGTCTCCACAATCAAAGCTATTAGTTTCACAACAAGTCTTTATTTTTAGCTAAGCCCATTAATATTTGGTTAAGTTTTGAAGTGAATAATAATATTTTCTCCTCCATAGCTTATTTTATGTTTGTATATAGGACTTTGTCCACTTGTAGGTTTTTATTATCCGAAAATGAGCAGGTTTAGTTGGCCACAAGCTCATGTCTTCGAGTGAATGGGAGATACCTTTGTAAGCCAACCTACAAAACATCTATTCCAACGTCATAACTTATTAATTCAATTGTTTTCAACAGACCTGGTCTAGTGTGAAGAAAATCACCATTTGGTTGATGTTAGCAAGAGGAGTCCTTAAGAAACTATTATATTTTTTTATGTCCTTTCACAAAGAATTAAACTATACATTTTTGTTGCATTTGCTTATGGAAGGACAAAGTAGTAAAAAAATTAATTAAAGCTTTATAATTCTTCTTTATCTTTAAGTCAAGTTTACGTCATGCATTAGGGTTGAGAAAAGTGAGTCTATGTTGAAAATAAGTGACATAAGCATAATTGAAGGTTGGGTGGTTGTATGTGAATTTTATTACATGAATTTTGGATTCATTAAGGTATTTAGGGATTAAGTTTGTATGCAAGTTTATATTCAAATTCTAGGTCAAATAAATGTTATGGGTATAAACTTTGTATGTAAATAATGATAGTGCTATAATAACAAAATACTTGGTTTATGCTTTTGGCTATATATATTAGTATTTGTATATAATTTTATAAATGTTTTTTTGTGAAAAAGTTATTGTATTGTATTGATTAAATAAATGTGTTTATTTATCAATACTAATTGGGTGTTAAATTGATAGTTTAATTAAACCATAGGAATGAACTATTTGTTAGAGTTACTATGCTAGAGTAACTATAATTATTACCTCATTTGGTAATTTGTAATAAAGTCCTAGGTAAATTAGTAATTACATTTACTTTTACTTTTTACCTCGAAGATATTCACTGTTTGGAATATCTTGTGGTAACTAGGTGATTGTAGTCAAGTTGACTACAATATTTACCTAGTTGGTTAGTAGGTTAGCGCTTATTTCTACAAGCACGTTAGTTAGCATTAGTTAAGGAAGATATTATTTAATATCTATCCTAAAGTTCCTAATGTCCTATATAAACCCACTATTGAATATATTTTGGTTAATGTTTTTCATTCAATTATTATCATTGGTATCAGAGTGCTTGATTTGGAAAGGTGACTGAGCGTGGATATTCTTTGAGGAAGTAGCTTGACTGGACAAAGGAAATGCCTCATGGGGCTTGCATGAAAACCTATAATGCACGCATCCCGAGGTGCTTGCAAAATTTTATGGTGCAAAATTCCTCCAATTTATTTGGCATGATTTGATTTGTATTTTTTAGTGGCTACGACATGATTTGATTGACTCTAGGAATTTTTTGTAATCACTCGGTGTAGAATTTTTTGTGACCTGCCTACAGGCCCGTAGATCTGACAGTTACTATCAGACCTAATAGGCCCTAACCCGCAAATCTGATAGCCTAACAGACCTGACAGGTCCACGTGGGGTAGATGACCCACGTGAAGGCAAGCGATCTAACACCTAGTGGGTGTCCCACCTCAAACAACACCCTCAATATGTGACCCACCTCCTACATCGAACGATGATCGACCCCTATTTCGTGATCCATCTGGCGATCACGCTGACACCAACACTCTCAAACACCTGCTAACATGAGCGGATCCTAAAGTTGTAGGTGACAGACCTGTACGTGCTTTTTGGTAGATATTGGGTACTAAAATCAGAGTCTTGATGTTGCACAAAAACCTGAAGCAGGCACCCAATCCGAGGATCTGATGCGCTGACATCATTGTGAATTGACATGTTACAGATGATGCACATCTTGAGGACCTATTGATATGGTACACTGTGTTGAGCTGGCACCTCCTGCACATGTGGCACTCTCTTGATAGCTGACATGGACTAGTGTGTAAACCAAGACAAACACATGGCAAATATTGATTAGTTGACGTGGTAAAACTGACGTGGCGAACCTAGTTGACATGGCAATACTAAGGTGAACACGTGGTAATAGACTAGGTGATGTGCTGTTGACTGAGGTGATATGGCATTGTACGTGTGACGTAGCATGACTCGTCAGTGTAGGCGGTAAAAGAATTTTCAATTAGATGGATTGCCCGTAGGGAATCGATAACACAAGGGGGTTTTCCTATTTTAAAACAAGTAAGAAAACATCCGCACAGAGGATGTGGGACTAATGTCCCAATTCTTTTTTTCCCACTACAGTACGAGAAAGCCTTCAAATAGAAGGTGACCCCCTATCATTCCTGTCGGGCTAGCTAGCCCGACCGACGATGGGACCCGAAGTTAAAACTCTCGACCGAAGGTTGGGAGTTCGACCCCCATCAGGGTCCAACTCCTCTTATTTTGCTAAAGAAGGTAGATGAAATAAATGAAGGCACACCCAAGGTAAACATTTTTTTTTTGTATTTTTTAATTATTTTCTTGTGTATTTTATTAATAATTTAATATTTTTTGTTTAAAAATCATATTTTTCACATATTATATTGATTTTATTATTCATTTAATTATGCTTAAATTAATTAAATTTATGCATTAAAATTAAAAATTAAAAATTAAAGGCCCATTTTTTTTGCAAATTCTAACAAAAGAGTGTTTTTGTTTTTTTCCAAGAGGGGAATGTACGACAAATAGATAACACATTTTTTTTGCAAATTAGGAGTTCTTTAAAACTATCTCAAATTTTGAGAGTAAGAGTTTTTTTTCTCATGAAAAATAGACCTTGGGTCCACTAAAACCACGTTGTGTGTTGATTGGTTCTGGATTGCCTTTCAAAAGCTTGTCATATGTTGACTTGACTTGAAAGGTGTGCTACCTTGTGAAAATTTGCAAAGCAAAGAGAGGACAAGCAATTGTGATTCTTTTTTCCAAATTTGTAACATAAGGAGGGGGGGCACTCGAAAATCAATTTTTTTTGCAAAATCAAAAGCAATTTGTGCATTTTGTTTTCACACACCTTGGGATATAATACAAAATATTGCACATACATATTTTTACAAATTAGGAGAAGGATCGCATCACATTGAAGATATAAAATTTTCACAATATTGTTTATTTTGCAAACAAGAGGAGGAACAAACCAAGATTTGAATTCTTATTTTACAAAATTGTAACACAAGGGGAAATTGTAAAAATCAAAGGGTTGAAACATTGAAACTTGTTTATTTTACAACACAAAAAGGAAAGGCAGTTGTTTTTTGCCACATTCTTTGCAAAATTGTAAGACAAGGGGGAGAAATTAAATATTAAAATTTTTGCAGAACACAAATCAAAACTTTGTTGTAAAAATTACTGTAATAAGGTGCATTTTCGATAGCATTCGACACCTTTTGTTAAATTGACGTTGTTAAATTAGGTGCATTTTCGGTTGCATTCGACATCTAAGTGGTAAAAATTTATGGGTACTCTTTGATTTATTATTGCATTTAATTTCTTATTTTCTACAATTATAATTCATCAAAATCAAAAGCACTCAAAATCCCAAATTTCACACTCATTTGTGTAATTCATAGCACAAATATAAGCCAATTGTTTGATAATTCACTCAAAATAAAACCATAATTCACTCTTCTTGTTTGGCTTAAAATCCTCAAACTCATCAGCCTTTTTAAAAAAAGAGTTTTTAGGCAGGTCCCATTAAATATCAATAAGAGTGAATTCTCTTTCATTTATTATTTGTTTGGCTTAAAATACTCAAACTAATCATCCTTTTTCAAAAGGGTTTTTGGGCAAGTGCCATTAAATATCAATTAGAGTGAAAGAGAAACCATTTTGGTGCAAATAAAGAACCTACACAATGGCTACAATCAACAAGTATCTCAATGATACCCAGTTGCGTAAAGGTTCTAATTATTCAACATGGAAGACCAAAATGAAGTTTATACTTACTATAGAGGAATTGTGGGATATAGTGACAAGCACTGTAAAAAGACTCGCTACACCAAGAGCAGATCAAAAGGCATGGGATAAAAGGGATAACAAACTTCTTATGTTGATTTTTCTAGCCACTACTAATGAAATTCAGCTTCACATTTGTGATGCTGAAAATGGTAAAGAAGCATGGGATGGTTTATCTACCATTTTTAAAGGGAAAAATGAAACCACAATTCTTAATCTTCAATCACAAATTCATACTCTCTATATGAATTCAGGTGAAATAGTAGAGTTATTCCTCTATAGAGTGGCATAAATAAAATCAAAATTGAATGCTTTGGGATAAAAAGTTGAAGATAAGGTCTTGAGTTTGGTCATTCTAAGGGCTCTTCGAGACTCCTACAATATGTTAATAACATCTCTTCAAGTGTCTCAAAGACATGTGACCTTTGTGGAGTTAGTAAATTTGAGCTACAAAAATATGAAGTGTCCAACAATGCACTTTTTACACATAAACAGGATCAACAGAAGAAGAAGGGGTCATATTTCAAAGATAAAGGCAAGCATCCTCAATCATAAAATAAGTTTTGCACTTGTCAAAAGGATGGCTATTACGCCAATCGATGTTGGTTTAAGAATAAACTAAAGAAAAAGGGCAATGGCACACCACAAAGGCAAAATAGACAACAAAGAGGCCATGTTGCTAGTGAGGTTTTTGATTCGACTCAGAAAGAGGATACAAGGTGCTCATGATCCATACAACTTTGTAATGGAAACAAATTGTAATCCTAGGCAGCACCATTGCAACCCTCTTTTTAGGCTTCATAAATAACAAATGTTTTTGTTTGAAGTACTTGCAATAAAGGGGATATTGTACCTTTTTTTAGGCTTCATAAATAGCAAACTCTTTTTGTTTGAAGTACTTGTAATAAAAGGGGGGATTTTTTGGTGAAATTTTTGAAATTTGCCTAGGAGGTAATCTTTGTAAAAGCCTTAAAAAGCTTCATAAGTTGCATATATTTTGCACTTAAGGGGGGATAAACATTTATTTCCTATTTCACAGAATATTTTGCTAAAAAGGAAGGACGACTTATAAGGGTGCACTTTCGGCAGAGATTGACACCTTAGTTGACCTTCTTGTAAAAATTCCATTACAACATGTTTTGCAAAAAGGGGAAAACTTATAAGGGTGTATTTTTGGTAGAAACCGACACCTTAGCTATTGTTGGGACTAAAAATATGAGATGTATTGATACAAAAAATGGATTACAATATATAGGCATAAGCCTATATGAAAATATGACAAGTGTCACAAACACATGTCAAGCACATGCATGAGGCCTATATGAGAACATGACAAGTGTCAAGGACACATGTCATAACATGCAAAATATAAAGTACACATTAATTCTAACATCCCCCCTTAATGTGTACTTTTCTAAAAGAACCCTATATCCTCCTTTATTACATAATTTGGTCTAGGCTCGTGCTCTTTGCGCTTGGCTCTACTATAAACAATAACTCTAGATCATTGGTGTATATCTAGGTTTGTTACCTCAGGGTTAGCCACTTCCTCGTGTCTGTTGCCTCTATAGGTCAGCCTCATCTTTGGTACCTCAGGGTTAGCCTCTTACTTAGGTATGTTGCCTTTGTAGGTCACTACTAACTATGTTCACCATGGATATCATATCCCCCCTCATGGTGAATCTTGTCTAGAAGGTGTCGGGCTCCATCGAAATTTGGACATACCAAAAATGCACCTTAATACAAAATAATTAGAGCCATATAAGAGTGTCGGTCTCTGCCAAAAATGCACTCAAAAATTACAATATAGATTTGTGTATTTTTATAAAAAAGAACCCTAACATATCCTTTATTACATGATTTGGACTAGGCTCGTGCTCTTGGCGCTTGGCTCTCCAATTGTGAACAATGCTAGATCAACAATGTATACATCTCGGTCTGTTGCCTCAGGGTCAACCACTTCCTTGGATATGTTACCTCTGGATCAGTCGTCTAAGTGCCTCAGGGTCATCCTAGGTGCCTTAGGGTCAGCCACTTCTGCTGGGTCTATTGCCTCTGCAGGTCATCCTCTAGGTATGTTACCTCTTATAGGTCACTAACTAGGTTCACCATGAATATCATCCCCCCTCATGGTGAAACACAATCTAGAAGGTGTCGGTCTTTGCAAAAAATGCACCTTAATACAAAAGAAATACGAGCCATGAAATACAATAAAAAATGAGCCATAGAATCCAAATGTGGAGGAGAAGAAGAAAGAAGAGAATAGAATCTTCTGAAGTGTCTTCATCTATAGTCTTCAGAATTTGATCCAAAAAAGTCCTCGGATAGAGTCTAGGGTGTCTATATCTGTAGTTCCTAGAATAGATGTCCTTATGGTGACCATCTCATCCTACCAGAATGCATAGGTAACCAGTCGCTGCATCTAGCAAGTTATATAGAGAAGGTGACTAGATGCTAGGATCACTTACATAGAGTGTCGGGTTCAACCAAAAATGCACTCTAGAATACAAAAATATTTGAGGCTAAAAAAAGGTAAATGAAACATCTTCAAAATTATAATTTGACACCACCAATGTGTTTGTCTTGAAAAAATATTTTCGATGATTATAAATACCCCTATGTTCCGGTGTCAATGAGACCTTCATCTTGCTAGAAAAACAACGACATACCTCTCTAGGGAGCAAAATAAACATTAGGAATAAAATAATCCTCGCATCGCACCTAGGCAACATCGCACTCAAGCAAAATAAAAATAGTCTTAAATTTCCCTCGTAGGAGATTTACACGGGCCATGTGTGCCATTGAAATTTGAAAAATGTAATAAAAAAGTCCATGTGGTCCTTCGCTTTCAATTCTAGTATCCATGTGGAAATTTATTAGTAAAATGAGTGCTCGTGCTTTTACAATAAAAAAATAGAAAGCCAAGTGGCCATCCCATGAACTGTATGGAAAAATAATTTTAAAATGCACATGACGAAGAAATAAAAAAATCATGTTGATGACTTTTCGATCGGCCATACCGTCGCACGTCAGCAATGGACACATGTAATATTAGGCTTTGTGCCTTTGATTGGTCCCAAGTCTACTTCATTTTGGACTGTAATTTTATTGAACCACCCCGCCATTTCGATGCTGACTTTTCATTGTTAATCGCTAGCCGTAAATCAGTGCTCCAGTAAGGCGACGACTTGACTGTTTTATGAAGGCAAGAGCAAAACCTAGAACTGCATCAATAAAACGAATCTAGCACAGTTCAACCCCACAACAACATTGCTCATCAGCCTCGACATTGTTGTATCTGAATCATATCCAAAAAATCATAGCAAAACCATTGAACTCCTCATTAGCCGTGTGCAACACAAAATCGTAGGGACTTTCAAGACTTTTCTTCAGTAGCGGCTACTCGAAACACAGACCCGACCGCTCCGAAAACAGTGGATAATTTTTCTAAAAAATAAAAAAAATATATAATCGAGTAGATTTGAAACAAACGTCCTCCAACTTGTGAATCTAGCTTTCGTCCTTGCTACATACGCCAAACAACAGTGCTCCTAAAATATAGCACCAACGAGCTCTAGAACCGGCGGTGCCACCTGCAAAAAGTCGAAGACGGTTACTTTCACCGCACAACCGAAGAGGACTTGCATGTGTGCGCCCACGACGGATCCAAGATCGTTTCGCTGTAGTCTCCATAGAAAATCTATCCCGTATTTTCAAATCTGAACGTCAGAAAGAGATAGGGAATATCACAGGAGAGTATTTGGTAGTGGTGCTTTCTTTTCTAACATTCCATGTGGATAGTGCCAATGCCTTTGAGATAACTTATCCTCAAAAATTACAGAATGATGAGTACACCCTGTGAACCCAAAACTTGCTGTAATAAACCCTTGCTCAGATTTTCATGATGTTCTCATCCTCGGATCCATTAAAGTCGCTTGGCCATTAATAATCCTATAACCAAAGACGTGGCTGACATTCTGATCAAAAAATCCTACGCATAAATTACATTAACATTGTAGTGAACAGAATGAAAGTCCTTAACGGGCATGCAGAGTTGATGTTAGCAAGCCATCCATCATCAGCTTCATGCATATGGATTGCCGTCAATACTCCATCTCAGATGTCGCAGGATATACAACAATGGAGATGTGCCAGGGGTACTTTTCTTCACATGTAAAAAAAATACCTTCACATAACAAAACAACCCCTCGTCGTGCACTTCTTGCACAACAATAACATGTAATTTCACACTTGCTCTTCACTACTGCGACGCAGACAAAAACCAAAAATCGAAGGCAGCCCACAAAAAATAAAAGCGCCATCCCTCGCTCTTCCTCTTCTCCAACAACAACGAAATTGTTTAGGATCTCAGTTCGCGACCACCAAAATCTTATCGGAGGAAAATTTTCTGTTCGTCTCACGTGGGCGACAACCACAATCACACTGCACCATTCAACCATGAGAGAAACAACACCTTCGAGCCATGTGAATAAAAAAACATTAGAGTCATGGGAGCTATGATCATAATTTCTCGAAGAAATTTTTATCATTGCCCAAAAATCAGTGTCAATTTTGACATCTTAGAAACTGAAACTGAGACTGTCATGAATTGACCACAAGGATATCCATTCAAGCTGGTTGTCTACTAAAAGTAGTAGCATCAAAAACCATCACCACCATCGAGCTCCCTGATTATCAAGAAATGACAACGGTAGTATGGATACGCTTCAGTATCCAACAAGAGATCATCGTAGGGGTAGGAGCGCCGCTGGGACACTGCCATGCTGGCAGCATTAAACACGATCTATTACGAGAGAAATTCTCACGTAAAACCAGAAAAGACGTAAAACCAGAAAATATACAAATCTTTTTGCCCCCACTCTTTCATTGATTGTGCACGGTGTCTACGGCCATGACACTGCCTTCGTGTACAACAATTTCAACACCACTGCAGCACCCATGTGGTCTAGACAAACTTCCATGAAAGAAACACCATCTACAACGTGGCTTTCAAGCTAAATATCTTATGCTCCACCACCATGCATAAAAAATACTTCCACTCTACTCCGTAGTAGCCAGAAAGACTAACAACACGAGTCAAAATTATTCAGCATCTTCAGTTAGCAATCAGAGACTTAACAAATCAAGCGATGTCAATCTCAACAGAAAATAGTCCGTTCTAACCCATAAGAACTATGCATTCAACATTTTTGTCAGTCAGGGCTGAAAGATTTATAATAATAAAAAATGTTGCAGTCGGGAAAAATAGAACAACACTTCCCAAGCCAAAAAATTGTCGGTGGGTAGATTAAAAATTGAATCGCACCAAGGAAACTGGCACCAAACTATTTGGGATAGGACTTCTCCTTAGCCATTAACATGTGATAGATTCTCGAACAATGGCTCCTATTTGCTCTCACTGGTGCAGGAGATCCCAAACATCATTCGATCGTCCTCAAATTTCTCCCACACTGCAAACACTCATATGCTGGTGAAATATCACTCTGCTTTCATCGATGGCACACAAACTCTTTCAGGAATAGATCTTAAAATATACCTAGAGGGTGCCACATTGGCACGTAGGATGCTACTGTCCACTGCTCACATCAGATTCATGAAACCTGTCCACTGCTCACATCGGATCTATAAAACCGATGCTAGATCTGCACTGTGAACAGGGACAAACTTCTACTTAAAAATTTAGTAGTGGAAGGAGATTCTCTGAATATCATTAACTGTCTTACGCAAGAAGCAAAGACAATTGGCAAATAAGTAATATTTTTCAAGATATTAGAAATGCTCTCCAAGCCTTTGTTGAGGTAGAAGTAGTCCATATATAAAGAAGGCAACATGGTAGCAGACACACTAGCCAATAGGAGAACACTATGAGAGGAGGATAAAAGGTGGATACCCCTAAGGGAGATCCATATTAATATTTTTAGATTAGTTTAGAAAGAAATTTTTTTGGACAATACATAATCCTTGTGTAAGGATGGGAAGCAAAGGGATATTGCACTAGGATTTGTGGTATATGGACCAAGTTGATATTTCAAGAAACTTACAATTTACAGGATGTTTGTTTTTCCACAATGATCAAAGCAATGAGATGATAGTTTATAGAAGGTGATCCAATGGATTTGTTGGGGGTCAACCATAGGTGACGATTTCATTACATCTACAAATTCGGTTACTTTCTTCATAATTTTAGAGTATTTTACTATCATAGATAGCTCTTTGTTGTAGGGTTTTTCTAGGTTTGCTTCTCCACAAGGATCAAAACCAAGGTTTTTTGAACAAAAATCGAAGCCAAGGTCTTTTTGGGTTTGCTTCTCCACAAGAATCAAACCCAATTTTTTCTAGGTTTGTTTCTCCACAAGAATTAGATCCAAGGTTTTCTAGGTTTGTTTCTCCTTAGGAATTAGAGCTAGGGTTTTTTTGGGTCTACTTCTCCATAATAATCAAAGTTAGGGTTTTCTAGTTTTGTTTCTCCATATGGATCGGTGTAAAGGGATGAAATTTTTTAGAAGGTGATCTAATGGATTTGTTGGTGGTAATTCATAGTTAACAATTTCATTATATCTACAAAGCTAGGATTGGAGATAGGGTTTTTTGGGTTTGTTTCTTCATAGGAATCAAAGCCAGGGCTTTTTGGGGTTTGCTTCTACACAAAAACTAAACCCAAGGGTTTTTTAGGTTTGCTTCTCCACAAGGATTGGAGCAAGGTTTTTTGGGTCTACTTCTCCACAAGAATTGGAGCCAGAATTTTCTAGGTTTGTTTCTCCATAAGGATCAAAGCAAAGAGATGAAAATTTATAGAAGGTGATCTTGTGGAACGCTAGTGGAAGTCAATGCTAGAAATGCTTGATGAGCGTTTGAAAATTCATGAAAAAAGAGAAGGTGCTAAACCAAATGGAAGTATGATCTAGATAAAAGAATGTATATATGGGTTGATCAAGACAATGAGTATGAATGCCAACTTCAGGAAGTTCACAAAGAATTTAATAGAAAGTGAAAGGAACATGAGAAACAATGAAGTGCATGGTTTCTATTCTTCTTTGGAGTTGAGTTCTAGTTTAGAGGGGAAGGTAGATCTAGAAGACTATAAAATGATTTTTGTCTTTTAGTGTTTGTAAGGTTGGGGTTGAACTAAAAATCCTATTTTTGTGCTTGAATTTGACATTTTTGGTTTATTTAGAATTAGTTGTAAGTTTTTATTGTAAGGTTTTGGGTGAGCTAGAACTCCCTGGGTGTGTGAGCTAGGAACTATTACTGGACCTATGTTACCTTTATCAAGAAGGAGTTTCATAACTATAGTTGTACTTTTGTAAAAGGGTTTAGGCCCTTTCAAAATCCTATTTTTACCCTAATAAAAAAAATTACACTTCATATGTGTAAAAGCCCAACCTATAGTAACTTAGTTACTATCTTGGGGTCCTCAACATTTGAAGGCTTGCCAAACTAAATGATTTAATAATTTGATTCTATAGAGCCAATTTTGCAAAGTCAAGATCAAAGATGCAATTAGTTCAATTGAGGTGACACACTCCCTTTCAAGAGCAAATCACTCATTGAAAGGTAAAATAAGATCAAGGAGTGTATGGACCTTAAGGAATATACTTGAAAAGTGATTTTTTAGCATGAAGTGGCCCCATGAACCATTTTCAAGGTTTCTAAGCTATGTAGGTGAACCATTTTCAAGGTTTCTAAGATATGTAGGAATGTATTTAGAGGCATGTAACATTTGATGGTGCATCATTTTGTTAAAGAATCCCCACATATTTAGTTTTAAAGTAATATTTATCATCCAAGATAACTCGAGGGTAAATTTGTTGGACATTTTGAGCAGTTGTCATTGATGTCCAAAATTAGTTGTCATTGATGTCAAGGTGCCAGGTGATAGCTCAACTCAAGTGCAAGTGGGAGTTTAATGAAATTCATGATGGGTTAAAATATGTATATTTACACCCAAGAGAATGGGTCAAAAGATGGTTTAATTCTCCCAAGGAAGCAATTTATCCAAGGCATCAAAAGGATATAATACTATAATAATTGTTATTATAATATTAAAGTGATATGGTGAAAACCCCAAATAAAATATTTATAATTTTCATTATAATATTTTATAAATCAAAGTGGGTTTTATAAAGTTTAATTATATTTCATAAACCCAAAGTTGGGTTTGGAGGCAAAGGCATTCAAAGCACCTTATAAAGTTATTAAACCTTCATCGACGTCGTGGAAGGAGAGTCTTTGGAAGCGCCAACGTTTTCCAAGGAGTGGAGAAAGCTAATATAAATACCTTGCCCAAAGGGCATAAACATTATCCTTGCTCGAATTATTAATTGGCATGCGAAAAGGAAGAAGAGCTCGTGATATTTCGATTTTCGTGTACAACAAACAGTTTAAAAAGGGAAGCATTAATTGTTCAAAGGCCAACCGGGCAGCGTGGCCTAGTGGCGAGTGGGCAAGTGCGAAAACATTTGTTTGCAAGAGAGCCTGCGTTTGAAATGCGATGGTTGCATTGGAGATCATGTTGATTGAAAGGTGCCCAAGGCACACGTTGTTTTTGCCAAGGGCAGAGGGAGCACTACTTGAAGCACGTGGTGCTTCGTTGGTTTCAAATGAGCATGTAGCTCATGCGGCATTTGAGGCCACGGTTAAGGCGCACATCGTGGGCATAGTTGAGGGTTCGATTCCCCCGAATGCAAGGTAAATATTTTTGATTAAAACTTTTATTATTCGCCTAAAGTTGGAGGTATAAGGATGTTTATGTTTTTATGACTATTTGCCTATGTTGGAGTTATAAGGGTTGTTAAGTGAAAATTTAGAAGGATTAATTATTGGATAAGTGGTGGTATTTGAGTATTGTTATTACGAGTATTAAGGAGGTTTTTATTTTTATTGCTTATTAAAGTCTTAATTAATATATTGATATATTGGAGAATTAAGACTATTGAGCATTGATTTTATTTTAATAAGGGTTTTTGTGTTAAAGAATATTATTGTGAAGGTATTGAATATTATTTAAGTTGGAGTGATAAGGTGTAATTTTGATATCATTTTGTATTGTGTTTTGTTGAGGAAATTATTATCTTCTAACCCTTATTGAGATTGGCAAAGAAGTAATTGTGAGTATGGTGGATTTGTGCAATCAACTCATTGTCAAGCAAAAATGTATGGGCAAATTCTTCCTTGGTTGAGTTGATTGATTGGCTTACTAAAAAATAAAGTTTGGAGTGAAAATGATTTGATTAGGGTTTCCTTTTCGAAAGTGCTTGAGTTAATGCTTCAAGGTTTTCTGGAATTAAGAGTTGTGATTAAACCTTGTTTGATAAGCATAGTTGTTGAAGCCATTGGTTATGTGAAGAACTTGAGTTAGGGTTTTGCAAAGACCATGAGTATCATTGTTATATGAAGATTGTTTTATAAGCATTGTTGTTGAAGTGAGTTATTGTGCAAAGAACTTGAACTAGGGTTTTTGAAAAGAACATGAGTATCATTGTTATGTGAGATTTGTTGTTGAGCATTGTTGAAAACATTTTGAGTTGGTTGATATATGCTTGGACTAGGGTTTGTGAGAAAGGGGAGTTTCATTAAGCAATTGATTGAGTTGAGTTGGTTGAGCCTAGTCAAGTGGTTGTATGAAGTGATTGTTCAAGTTCCATAAAACAAACTATTCTACATTTTGATTTGAGTTGTGAAAGTGATTGAGCATTGAGTATAGAACATATTGAGTCTCTAACAATTCTCTTTATTCTTCTATGAGATTGAGAAAATTCTAAAAGTGATTGAGCATTGAGTATAGAACATATTGAGTCTCTAACAATTCTCTTTATGCTTCTATGAGATTGAGAAAATTCTGAAAGTGATTGTGCATTGAGTATAGAACATATTGAGTCTCTAACAATTCTCTTTATGCTTCTATGAGATTGAGAAAATTTTGAAAGTGATTGTGCATTAAGAGTAGAACATATTGAGTCTCTAACAATTCTCTTTATGCTTCTATGAGATTGGAAAAGTTCTATGTGTGGACTTGTTAAGCAGATTTGAGGTAAGTCTTTGAGAAGACTTGTGGACTAATTTTGTGTGAGCTTTTGTAGAAGCTTACAATACAGATTTGGTTAAGTTATAGAGAGGACTTATTGAGCAGATTGGGACAAGTTCTATGTGAGCTTGTTGAGCATATTGGGACAAGTTTTGTGTGAGATTATTGAGCAGATTGGGATAAGTTTTGTGTGAGCTTGTTGAGCAGATTTGGACAAGTTCTGTGTGAGCTTGTTGAGCAGATTTGAGTAGGTTCTAAGTGGACCTATTGAGAAGATTTGAGCAGGTTCTGAGTGGACCTATTAAGCAGATTTGAGCAGGTTATGAGAGGACCTGTTGAGCATATTTGAGCAGGTTATGAGTAGATCTATTGAGAAGATTTGAGCAGGTTCTGAGTGGACCTGTTGAGCAAATTTGAGAAAGTTTTGAGTGTACCTATTGAGCAAATTTGAGAACGTTATGAGTGGACATGTTGAGCAGATTTGAGTAGGTTTTGAGTGGACCTATTGAGCATATTTGATCAAGTTTTGAGTGGACTTGTTGAGTAGATTTTTGCTAGACCGAATAGACTGTGTTTAGTGCAGATTTGAGACAGAGCTTTGGAGGTGATAGAGCAGAGAGGACAGTAGTCTCCAATGGATAGATATCCATCATCCAGGGTAGTGAGGATAGGTCTTATGAGTGGGGATAAGTTTCTTTAGTGGAGAGAGATCCACAAGCTAGTGCAGTGGAGGCATTAGTCTTCTAGAGGATCACCAACTAGAGTAGAGGAGAAGGAGTTCTCTTATGGAGAGAGATCCACGAACTTGATTTAGGGGATTGATATCTCCATTGGATAGAGGTCCATAAACATTGTAATAGGGAAAGGATTCCCAAGAGATTGATTGAGAAAATTTTAGTGAAATATTTTCTCCGTGGAGTAGCCCACATTGGGTGAACCACGTTAAATTGGTGTCTCTATTGTGTGTGATGATTTGTGCATTACTTTGGTTATTTCTATTGATATTGCCATTGATTATATTGATTAATACTATTTGGGAAAGAAAAGTAAAAAGTGGTGTTATACTATTCACCCCCCTCTCAGTATAAGCTTGTGTTATTCAAAATTCCTTCTATAAATAGGATCTAAGGATACATTGTAAATGCCTTTTGACCTTGAGAAATCAAAACTATGCTTTGTGTGATCCACATTGTAATTGCTCATTTTGAATATATAGGAGATTGTGTAAGACTTTTTGCTTTCCATTAGTGGTACTGTCCTCTTGGATTGTAGAATGTGTGATGAATGTGGCACTGCTATTTTGTTCTCTTGTCATTTCTTATTAATTTTATTTTACATATGTGAGAATACTTTGTTGTTATTCAACTTTCTCATGCATTAATTGATAACACACTCACCTTTCTATAGTTATGGCCATATTTTATTTTCAATTTCTCACACTCTAAAATTCTAAATCTTACTTTAATGCATTTAACTTCTACATTTACTTTCTATATTTAGCTTGGATTATATTAGATTTAATGATTATAGTAGGGATTCATCCTATTTTTGAAGATCAAAGGGGGTAGACTCCCCTTTCTTCCACTTGTAAATATTTTGTAAATATACCGTGTGAAAAGAGTCTTGTAAATATGAGTCATTTAGAGTTTTATCTTGTGAAAAGAGTTTATCATTATTAGGAGTCAATCAAATATATTTATCATATGAGAAATATGAAGAGTCATATTTCTTGAAAGAGTGAAGAGTCTAAGAAGATGAATAGTTTGTTGAAGTTGAAATGTCAAGAGTCATTGTAAAGGCTATATGTAGAGCAAGAATATGAGATGTATGTATGAAAATTTTAGTACTTTATTGGTACTAAAATACTAAGTTTATGATCCATGGGAATAATAGTAAATTTACCTATTTTTTTGAATACTTGTATAAATCATTTACTATGAGAATCTCAATATAGATATTGGAATATGACCTCCCATATTTGATTGAGCTCATTTCGAGCTCGAGGTCATGGATTCAATCCATTTAAAATAAGAATAGACCCATGGTGTGCTTCGGCTAAAAAAGTATTTGCCATAGGTTGGAACATTACCCATCCAAGAAGGAAAAATCGATGAAAAAAGTATGGGTGGAGAAATCTTCTAGGTGTAAATCCGTTCAAGAAGACCCAAGGGGGACATAATCATGAACTCCAATTGGAGAGAGGTTTTGTTGATGGATGCTGGTCATAGTGCTTAGGTGGCTATGGAGTCAGATCCAAGTAAACCCCCATTGGAATTTGAGGTTCGTGGGATGGTTTTAGTCAACAATCCTTAAACATGGGGTAGCCTAGAGCCACCTGCAACTATTTTTATAGAGAATGCCTAGAACTAATCTACTCAGGTTAGCCCTTCTCTCCTATTGAATGAGGTTCTAGTCTCAAATGATATTTAGAGAGGTGGTAGCCTAGAGCCACCTATGACTATTTTCGTAGAGGATACCCAAAACCAATATACTCAAGTTAGCCTTTCTCTCATGTTGAATGAGGTTCTAATATCAAATGATCTTCTCCAGAATTCTTTTGGATGTCTGGGTTCTTCTTCTAAATTCCCGAAGGAAGATCCCTATAAAGCTGAATATCTTGGAGTGGTTGCTCCATATTTCCTTAAGATTTAAGTTGGTTCCTTGAAATTGGAGAAGGGTCCTCCTATCCCTAAAGTGAGAAGCCATAAAAATGGATCTATAGAAGTAGGTGTTGAGCGTAAAGTTGAGAAACCTACAAATAAAGCTCTGAGGAAAAGGGAGACAAAGTTAGAGATTGCTAATGGCTCTCAACCTTTGTTGAAGATGGATGTTGAAAAATATTTTGGGGTTAAGCTGTTAAAACTAGACTCTTTTTATCATCCTTATCAACCCTTCATTGGGGGAAAGAGATCCAATCCCAAACCCCATAGAGGAAGTTTGTATCCTAGAATATTAGAGGCCTTAATGGACCTTCTAAACATAGATTGCTAGCTTCCTTTAGAAAAGAACTTTTATCTAATGTCATTCTCCTCCAGGAAACCAAAGTGGAGAAATGTAATATTGACTTAGTCAAGGAATGTCTCTGTAGTTTACAAAACAGATGTAGAACATGGAAGGTCTTTGTAGTTTCTTTCTCAGGGGCTCCTCTTTGCTATAGCATGTTTTATTTTTTTGGCGCCTTTCGACATTTTTCTAATTTGAACTATCCCAATGGGAGGTAAATCTACTTTATTTGAAAGTTGTTTTTCCTTTTCTGGAGTTAGCTTGGGAAAGAATTCTAGATTGCTTTTTAAATTTCAAATATCTCTTCCAGTACTCTAGGCGACAGTTTGGGTGGGAATTGTTGGTTCGTTTTGGAATATTCTCGTTCCAAACCCACTCTTTTGTCAATGTGATCTTGAAGTTCTTGAGGTGGGAGTGGATCCCATTGTGGATGTCATTTTCGTAGTCCATTTCTCATTTTTCTATGCTCTCTCTTTGATCTTGTTCTCCATTGTCGAGTTCTGTTAGTTCTCTTTCTAGGATTGTGCATGTTTCTTGGCTCCCCTTGGTGGGATCGCTCCATGTTGGTTTATCTTGGTTCTTCCTTAAAAGCTTCTGCTTCTAGATTGTAAAAGGTTTAGGAATATTTTCAAAACTTTTTTTTTTACCGAATTAAAAAAAAGTACACACATGATCTGTGTCTAGTTGTAGTTCTCCAGTTGGTTTGAATCTTGCTTTAGCAACTCCTAATTGTCTTAAATAAAGATCAATTTCTGCATTTGCTATATCATTTGCAAGTTTTGTTTCAATCAAGAGGACAAAAACCATATATTCTTTTCCAATATCATCCAGATAAGTGAACACCAGTTTATAACTTTGGGGCTTCACTCTATTCTGTCCTTCACCCCAATTTCCATATAAAGCTTTTGCTTCCAATGGCCTATGCAGTTCTTTCAACTTTGTTGTGCTTCACAAAAATAAATAATATATATGTTTTAGTAGATATTAATAAAATTTAATCACGTCATTACATATAATAAAGTTTTTATATGTTTTAATATAATAATTGATAATCATACCAGACCATGGTTATTCGTCCATTTCAAAATCTTTTGAATTCAAAAATTTATAAATAATTTAAAATCTAAATTTAGTACATTGCTAAAAGGAGAAGAAAGTTGATTTTTCTCACCTACCCCTCTAGTTGTTAAATTCTTTAAGTTTTTAATTTCTTCTTCCTATGGTGCAACATCAATTATAGAAAGTAGGTTGTTATCCAATGCTTTGATTTGATGTAACATCTTGCATGCCTCTAAGCATGCAAGCTGCTTTGCACGTTCAACATTAGCACTGTGAGGACTAGTAATCAGCTCTTGAATTGGTGCATTTGGTAGTAATCTCAAAGCACAAACGTAGAGATTGTCTTTCCCTTCAACTTGATTGAAGGAAAAATCAGGTTGGGGTGAATAATAGCTAGCATCATAGACACAATATTAGCAAATAATTAAATAAATGGAAACAACATCTAAACATGAATAATAAAATTTCACATGACTTACTTGTCCTTGGTAGCTTTAGCAGTATTTGTTGATAAAATTCAAACTGGTCTCACAATGAACTGTGGCTTCAGTTGATGGAACATCATAGGTAATTGTTTCTTCTTCATAATTAATAGGAGAACTTTCAGTATAAGAAATGCAATCGCAAGGGAAGGAAATATTTTTCAAAACTGTCTCTTTAGTTGATTGCTCAGTCCTTATGACATCAACCATTAGATTTCGTTGCTTTTCGTGCTTCTGCAAAATACAAAGAATTTTATTTTATTTTTTAAGCAATTTTTTTTGTTTAGCTTGAAATTTTATATATAGGCGTGATATTGGCACCTTGAAACATGTTATAGTAGGATGTAATTGGATCATAATATTCATTAACATTCAATGTATATATATATATATATATATATATATATATATATATATATATTTGTATACATTTTATAGTTAAATTTTGTAATTTTTTAAACTAAAATATTTATTTTTGAAGTAAAGATTTTTTTTAAATTTTTTATAAAACATTTAAAAACCATGTAAATGATATAAACCCTTAAGAAAAAAAAGCAAAAAAATATTGAGATTTTTTTGGGGTTTGGTTCTTCTGCAAGAGGTTCAAAGTTCAAACAAAAGTGTGTGGCTGCGTGTTAATATTTTCTTGATAAGTTTAGCTCTCGACCTTACTAAAGATGAGAATGCTCACCTTAAACATCATAAACATTAATTTACTCATTTAAAAAAAAATATTTTTTTATTTTATATAAAATAAAACCTATTAAGTAGACATTTGTTAATAATAGATATGCATGAGTATTGGTTTTGAATGATTTGGTTAGGCCATGTTATCTTTGGACGAGGTTGAGTTATCCTTATAAATTAGGGTTGAATATAGAAATAGGAATTTTTTATTGTAAGTTTTATGTAATTTTTTTAATGAAGTTAATCTTATAAAATTAATAAATATATTATTTTGTTGTTATGTTAATTAAATTATATTTAAGTTGTTAATAATAGATATGCATGAGTATTAGTTTTAAATGATTTTGTTAGCCCAAACTAGGTTGAGTTAGCCTATGAGTATTAGTTTTGAATTATTTTGTTAGCCCAAAAGAGGTTGAGTTACCCTATGAGTATTAGTTTTGAATGATTTTGTTAGCCCAAACAAGGTTGAGTTACCCCTATAAATTAGGGTTGAATATAGAAATAGGAATTTTTTATTGTGATTTTTATGCAATTTTTTTTATTGAGGTTAATTTTATAAAATAATAAAAATATTACGCTGCTTGTCAATTAAATCATATTTAGGTAATATTTTTATTCAAATATTCTTCATTTATTTTTCTATTAAATATATTTTTATCTTCATTCGCTATGTTTCTCTAATCAACTCCTTGAAATAGCATTTATTAAGAGATAATATATATCAAGAGAAAATCTCACCTAGTTAATTGCTTTTAAAATTTTGAATTTCATATGAAGAAGATTGACACTAAGATTGGCTAATTTATTTGCTATCCAATATTCTTTTCTATAAATATGCTCAAATTTTCAAGAGATTGCTCTAACAATAGTTAATGAACATCAACAATAATATTACTTTTGTTCCAATTTAATTGACAACATTAAAATAATTTTATATCCCTTAAAGAAAGGTCCTAACCTCTACATGGTTGTTAGTTGACGTTTTGTACTTTTTAGTAAGTGAGAATAATTTTCCCTTCATTCTTTTGTAAAACAACACCTCTACAACATTTCTCTTTTAAAAGCACCATCAAAATTAGTTTTGTTAAAACTTAATTTCTAGACATTAGCTCCATTGCCATAGATGATCTTTTATTTGATATTGAAATCATGTAGCCAAGAGGCTACACCTATTTCCCTACATTTTGATACTTCTCATGGTAAACACCACATCCACGAAATATTCTATTATTTTAAAAAATCTTATTATTCCATTCAAGCTATAAATTCTAACACATAATGGTAGGGCCTATGCTCCATAGAATACATAATGTTTTAGTCTTGAAATAACTAATTCAACATTTAAATGTTGATTGAACTATTCTATATATTCTAATATTTTTGAATGACCAAGGTGTAAACAAAGACACAATAAGTAAATATTTGTCTAGTATTTCTTCTAAGGAAAATTATTGGATGTAGGATATTTTGATTGTTCTAAAAAGGCACAATACGTAAATAACTTGTCTAGTATTTCTTCTAAGGAAAATTATTGGATGTAGGATATTTTGATTGTTCTAAATTCTTATCCACAATCTTATGTTTGATTTAAAACTAACTCATTCGTCAATGTAAAAACATGCTAATTGAACTCTTAAAACCTCTTTTGAAGTTCATATACTATTTGTTTGTGTTTCTCTCCTTTAACTAGGTTGCTAATAGAAATCCATGATCTAAAGTCATTGCTTACATTAATATAATTTGTTTATATGTTTATTTTTATAAAAGATGAATTAGTCTACTTTTATATTTTTTCTTTTAAAACTATTTAGACATAATGCCTATAAATAATTTATCATCAAACGAAGGATCTAAACACACACAAGAAACAAAGAAAACAATTTATAGATTTTACAAAACTTTTATCTAAAATTAGAATGCAAGTAGAAGGGTCATTGTGTTCAAGATTCCAAATGTCTTATTATTCCTATTTTATTGTTTTATATAATAACTTAGAAGAATAGTTAAACATAAGAGAAGATGAGAGTGCATAATTGGGTATTTATATCATGAAGCTTCTTTATAATCTATATAGTATCATTTTGATCATAAAGACAACACACTTTGTGGAGGATTTAAAGACCTTAAAATAATTTTGCAAGTAAATAGCTATGCAATTAAATATCAACAAAATCAAGATCTTGGATCTAACATCTAAAAAAAATATAATCATACTCTTATAATTAATGATATTTAAAAAATAATAATATAGTATATTAGGCTAAACATTAATAATAGACTTTTTTTTTGCTTGATAATAAGGGGTTGTACTCGGGTCCCCCACCTTTGATAAATTACATCTCTCTTATTTAGAGATTGAGAGTTTACAAATATATACACTTCTCATCTCAATTGAGATGCTATAGCTAGAAACCTACATCATTTTACATAAAATATCTAAATTCTTGATTTTTATTTTTTGGATCTTTTCAATTTTTTGTATGAATACAATTATTCCAGAATTTAGCATCTTTCTTGACATTTTTCTATAGCAGCCTTCACAATGTCAAAACTTCACCTCTACTATCTATGCCTTGCATCTTAGTAGAGTAATATTTTCAAAACATCACACTATCATAGTCCGCTTTACCAAATCTGGATTGCTAGTTTCCTTCCTAAAACACAAGTGCAACCACAAAAATTATAATAAATATTCTAAATGAAAACACATTATTGTTACAAAATAAAGCAAATATTACCAATGGAAAACATTAAAGTAAATCTTAATCATTAATTGATTCAGGCAATCAACATTTTCTTGTCAGCTTCAACTAAAAATTTCTACTTTCTCTAACCATGGAAAGGAGAATTTAACTTCATGATCCTCAATCAAAACTCCTCTATTAGCTAGCTTATCTGCATATTTTTTTCCTTCCCTTAATATATGTGTAAACCTAATTTCTTCAAAATATTTAGCAATATCTTGAATTTCCATAATTATATCTTGTATGTTCCATGGAGCCTTTGCTTTCCTCAAAATTGTATTTATTACTATGAGAGAATCACCTTTCATCCATACTCTATTCCATTTTATTTGTTTACATATTTTTAACCCTTCTAAAGCCACCCAAGATTCAACTTCATTATTTGTCTTAAATCCACTATTGAAAGCATAATGAGACAAAATATCTCCTTTATTATTTCTAATTATTCCTCCTCTTGTTGGTCCTAGATCTGGTGGTTTCCACTTTATATTTTTTGCCTTCTTTTTCCTTCCCTTGTACCCAACATCATAATTCCTTTTAATTACTTGACTCCATATATCAAGGCTCTCTGTTTCCCAAGAGATGGTCTATACTCTCCTCCTCATTTTTACAAAAAACACATTGAGAGGGGTCATGAAACCCATTTTCATAAGGTTATACCAGAATAAAATTCTTCTATGACCTACTACCCAAACAAATATTTTAACTTTAGGAATGCTTGGGCTATCCCAAATATCTCTCCATATTTTAGTGATATTATTATTTTGTTGGTGTTGTACATTATATCCACTTATTGTTGTGTATTCTCCCGAGCTATTCAACTCCCAAATAAATTTATCCTTGGCTCCCCTCAGAATAATTACAATTGTTATATTTCTACTTAATTGCCTCCTAGCATCAATGTCTTGTATACTTGTAAAAAAATCTTCTTTCCATTTGTATCTTCCTTCTCGATCCTTGTACAAAATTTTGAAACCCTATCACCATATTTATCTTGAAGCAATCTCATCCAATGTTTCAAAATTGGATCTAAATTGAGTGGTTTTTTATCACACCAAGTATCCATCCAAATAGATTTTTTTTCTCTAGTTCCCACCACCCATCTTAAACCTTTAATCATAAGATCAATACATTTTTTTATACATTCTAAAGAGCAACACCATTTGGTAGAGAGAATACAGTAAATATTAAATTTGGGTCATTGGGATCAACATACTAAGTTAGAAGAATTCTTGCCCATTGTCTTTGAATCTCTTTGTACAATATCCAAATTAATTTTACTTTAAGAGCTAAGTTTGCATTTGTAAGAACTCTTAAACCAAGACCTCCCCTAGTTTTATCATCACACAACTTGCTCCATTTCACCAAAGGAAATTTCCTTTTATCATGTAAACCTGACCATAAAAAGGATCACATAATATAGATTAAACTTTTTTCAACTAATTTTGGCATAGAATACAATGACATATAATATGTTGGAATGGCTTGTAGGATTGACTTAATTAATTGCACTCTTCTTGCTAATTATAACCATCTACGTTTCCAAGGTGGAATTTTATTATGAACTTTAATAATAACTAGATTTCATAAATCTATCCTCATTCTACCCTCAAATAAAGGCATCCCTAGATAAGTTGCTAGTAAATTTGCCTCCTCCAATTGAAGCAACCTACAAATTTTTGCTTTGATATTAGCAGGATTGTTAAGGAAGTAAATTTTGGATTTAGTCCTATTATATTTTTGCCTTGAAGCTCTTTCGTACTCTTTTAAAAAGTTATTCAAAGCTCTAGCCTCATTTATCCTTGCCATTTCAAAAAGGGTTGTAACATCTACAAACTGTTGATGGGTGATGTTATCAATGTTATTACTAACCTTAAGTCCACTTATAAGCCCATATTTGTAAGCCTTATTTAAGTTCCTACTCAAAACCTCTGCCATAATAATGAACAAATAAGGAGATAGAGGATCTCCTTGTCTAAGGCCTCTCTTGGATTTAAAATATTCTGTCACTAAACCACTGATCAACACTGAATAAGAAATTGTAGAGACACAAGTTTCTATCCATCTAACCCATTTCTTCTCGAAACAAAACTTTTCTAAAACTACAAAAATAAAATCCCATTTAACCCTATCATAGGATTTACTCATATCAAGTTTTAAGATCATTGCTTTCTCTTTTCTTGAAGTTGCTAAATTTATAACTTCATGAGCTAATATGATCCCATCCAAAATTTGTCTTTGTTTCACAAATACTCCTTGCTCTTCTAAAATGATTTTGTCTAAAAATAGCCTTAATCTATTTGCTATCACTTTGGAGATAATCTTATATGCCATATTACATAGGCTTATGGGTCTAAAAGAATCAAACAATTCAACATCTTTCTTTTTTAGAATTAGGGTAAGATATATTGCATTTATTTTATAAGGTATTTATTGTTTTACCCTGGACTGTTCAACTGCCACCAATAAAGAATACTTCACTATATCCCAATTATGTTGGTAAAAAGCTGTAGAGAGCCCATATGGACCTAGGGATTTATCCTTATTAAAAATAAAAGAGCTAAATGATCTTCTTCTAGAGTAATAGGCTCCATCAATTTCCTATTATCTTTATTTGTTATAACTAAAGGAACATATTGAAGAAGTTTATCATTAAGAACTTCGGTCTCGTATGAACCTAGAATATTTGGATAAAAAGACTTTACCTATTTTTTAATTTTACTCTCATATTCAATCCAAACCCCTTCTATTGATTTAATTCTACTAATTCTAGAAGTTGATCTCTGTACTATAGCCATCCTATGAATTTTTTTGTATTTTTATCTCCTTTTAACCAAGTTTATCTTGATTTTAATCTCCAAAATTTCTTTTCCTTACTCAAAATATTATGATATTCACTAAGAAACTCCCTTTCCTTTGAGCTTGGATTATTATGATCACCTTTTTAGAATTTTGAAATTTTATCTTTTAGTTCTTTCTTCTCAAAAATATTTCCAAAGGTGTTCTTGTTCCATTCTTATAATCTAGATGTCATAGATTTAATTTGATTTGGAAGAGCATACAACTTATCATTACCTAAATAATTCCACATTTGAGCTATCATATCAACAAATTGAGGATGGTCTTTCCACATCTGCTCATATTTAAAATATGATATATTTTTTAATTTACTTACCACAATTTTAACTCTTATTGGCCAGTGATATGAACCAATCCTTGTTAAGGTATTAATTTTAGCACAAGTTCCTTCATCTAGCCAACGATTTGAGAGAATGCATCTGTCTAATTTTTCTGCTTAGGTTCTGGCCTCTCCTATTGTTGGTCAAAGTATAGTTATCTAATTCAAACTCAACTTCCTATAGATTATTGTTTTGAATAAAAGCTGAGAAATATTTCATACTTTAGGTCAATTTCCTAATTCCCCTAAATTTTTCATCCAAATTGGTTCTGGTATTAAATTCTCCAATGATCATGAATCGGGTTTCTTGGTATTTACTTCTCATAAAAGCTTCAATCCCACTCCAGACTTCTAATCTACCTGATTGAGTTGTAGGTCCATAGACATTGATAAGGATGAAATAAATATTTGCAAAATAGTAAGTGACTAAAGAGGCTATCCAATACCTAGTTTTATGAATGGTTACACAAGAGGTTATAGAAGGATTCCAACAAGTTAGAATTCCCCCTATTGCTCCTTCAGAATCCATAGCATCCCATTCACATCTTGACCATACTGCTTTATAGTTTTTGAAACTTTTCTTTTGTCATTTTAGTTTCCTGGATACAAAGAATATAAGGCTTATTACTTAAACATATGTTCCTAATACACCTCTACTTTGATGGGACATTAACACCCCTTATATTTCATGAGATGATAATCATGTCTCATTAGGGGATTTTGGCCTTGCCTATGTATTACCAATATCATTTTGTTGTTTGGTAAAGAGAAGTTTAACAAACTTAGTTTGTGTTCCTTTCTCCATGTTTGCTCTTGCTTCCTTGGATCTTGCTTGATAATTTGAGGGTTTTCTTATTTTTACCTTACCTATATCAGGAGTAGGTCTTATTATTCTATTCCTCAATATTCTTTCACAATTTTATTTTTCATCATATTTATCCTCTCTTTAGGGTTATGCATAAGGGGTCAGTCCCAAAATGTATTTATAAAAATTTGGTGAATCAGTTTCAAAATCCAGGCGAATAGTATCCAAATGCATGTAGAAGGTTAACTATTATTAGGTGCAATGTTGGAAATTTAAACTTAAAATGGTCAAATTATTATAAAATTGGGGCAAATCGACCCTAAAAAAATTGCACCCAGAAAGTTTTGGCTAATAGACCCTGGTCAAGGGTCCCAAATTTAAGCCAATCCCAAATTTTGAAAATCCTAATTTTAGCCAATTTAGCGATAAATAGTCGTTATGCATAACCATACCTCTCTCGGCTCTATTATAGAAGCTTTTGTCTTGTCGTGCTCATTTTCTAGTATTTTCTTATTAATGGTAGAGGTATTAACTTCTAAAACTGAATTTTATTTACCAATTTTTTTCTCCTGAATGGTGCATGGTACTTCAAGAGAGTCTTCAAAATCTAATGAGATACATTTTTTAGGTTCATCAAGAATGTTCTTCCTTAAATCAAGATCATACTGAATAGACAGTTCCTTGTGAATATGTTGAAATTGTTGTATTGTGTCCTCTAAGTTTTGATCTACTTTTTCTTCATAGGCTAAAGCCTCAAAAGAGTTGTATTTCTTCCAATATCCTTCCTTATTGGTCTCCACTGTTTATTTTCTTTTATTTTTCTAGATATATTTTTTGGAAATTGAAAACCATCTTCATCCATAACCATTTGTAAGTTTCTCTTGTAGTTTTCTATATATGATTATGTTGGGCTCTTCTTAGGGCATGATCTCTCAATATGCCCCACCTCATGACATCTTTTACATCTAAAAGATATATTTTCATAATTTATATTTGGGTCCACACATCAATAATAGACTTAATTAAAAAATATGAAAAAAAAATTGTTTGGAAATATTGAGAGTAATTCTAACTGTCATGACCCTCCCTTGGCAGATTTTTGGTTAGATAAATTAAGGTTCAATCTATGATTATCATATGAATGGTTTTATGCAAGACTTATATGTTATGGAAAATATAATGTTTTATCAATAGGATAATGGACTATTCCATCTTTATATTATGCAATTGCATATTTGTCAAGAAAAGAATATGATAAATCTTGTTAAAGGAATGATAAACTAACTCATGATGAGTTCCTATTAAACAATTGTTAGTGATATTTTATAAGAATAAGTATATGATAACTTTGTTTTTTTGAGGATATTTACAATTGATTTGGATATCTAATAAATATTTTTGCTAACCTTTCTACATGTTTCAATTTTAGAGATATTGAACAAATGACTTACCTCGTGCTACCACAGGGAAAGGGTTAATGCCACTTGTATACATTTGCAGGTTTAGCGAAGTATCATGATGTGGAAGTAACACTTAGTTGTTGAACATTGTCAACAGTCTCCTTGGATGTAGGATAAAATGAAGCATGGATTTGTTTGTAATAATTTTAAAAATTAATGTGAATGGTTAAAGCTCCATTGTAGACTATCGCGTGAGACATTTTAGCAAGAGTGGCTATTGAATGTGGAGTAGGAAGCGAGGAGAATTTAGTGTAATTTGAAAAGGGTGAAAGAAAAAAGAGGTGATGAATTCAACCATAAAGAAAATGAAGTGGAGAGAATGAAGAGGGAAGAATTTAGTTTTGCAAAGTGAGGGGAACAAGAGCTACAATGGAGAACAAGATCGTTTTGCTAGTTTTGGATAACATGATAGGGGATTACGAGATCGTCTTGTTGGAACTGGAAAACACCATAGTGGATAACAAGTTCGTCTTGTTGGAATCTAACAGTGACACTGTGCACGAATGATTTCATATCGCTAGTTTAGATAATGTCACTAGGAAATAATGAGCTCATCAGTGGGTATTGATAGTACTGTTGAGGTAGGTACTTGAATCAAAGTTCTATATTGGAGATCTATTAAGCTCTTTGTTAAAGTAAGACTTTGTTTGTTTGGTAGAGAAGCAAATGTGGAAGTTGTGTTGGTAGATAGTCTACCTTGTGATTAACTAAATAGAACAAACGTAATTACTTTCTCTTACGTTTCAATCAGTTTCAATTATCTGCATTGATGGAGTATGTATCTTACTTCTACAAGTTTAAGATGGTAATGAAAGCAAGACTATAGTGCATGTTTTGTGATAATTGGTTTTAGAAAACTTGCAAGAAAGGAAGCAAGGAAAATATTTAACCTTGAATTTAAAGACCAAAACTGTTGGGAGTGTTGAACTCAGTAATGGTGGTTAAAGATTTTTCCTGGATAGGAATACCTAAATCTATTTTGAGTCTATCTGTTATGTAGTTCCTTTTAAAGAAGGCATAGGTTTTTTCATAAATATTATAGGAGGACTTGGTACCCAAAATTTTGTTACAAATAGGTAGACAACCTTACTTGAGTAGGATGAGTGTGACGGAACTCAGATTGGTAATCTGGGTAGTCGGTCACCTATTAGAAGAGACTAATAACAAACATATTATGTGTTTAATTAACTTGTCATATGTATGGATTAATTTTAGAAGAGATGTAATGTGCTAGAGATGGGAGTCTTTAGAAATATGTCTTTAGAAAATCATATAGAAGGCAAAGTCACAAAAACTGCTGAAGATTACTCCAAAACTTAGAAACTTGATCACCACTAAAGGATGGATAGTCTATCATCTCTCATACATTTGTATGTCTAAAAAAATGAGGCGTGTAAATCAACTATCAAAGTATATGAGATTTGGTTTACTTTTTGAATGATAATGTTTGGTATATTTATGCTAGGCGTGGGTTCATATGATTCTTGGAAAAGTACGTTGATCTTGAGTTGTGCATGGGTTTGTTGTTCCATAAGAAAAAAATCATAATTCCACTTCCAGTTGAAGAATGGATGATGAACTGTATCTTTAGGATGGTAAGCACATTAACCTGAGTTTTAATTGAACCAAGTTTTGTTCTATATTTTTATTAAATAAGGTAAGAGACTAAGTGAAGGACGATTGAATTAACAATGGATTCCTTGAGATGAAGAGTTTAATGATATATTTATTGAACATTCTCCTTACTAAAACAAAGGAAAGTAAGAGGTTATTAGTTAGAGGATTCAATTATGATTAGTGGTTGTTAGTTACGGCATAAGAGAAATATTTCTTGGTTTGAGTGCAGTTCGTGATAGTGGACGAAAAGATTAACAATGTGATTATTTATTTTTGGTACTGTAGTGGAAACTAATGGAGGATAACACAGGTTATCTTGTGGCAGTTATGTGACTGTTGAGTGTTCTCAGTGTATACTCTGCTTAGATTCATATTGAGTTTGGTAGTGGATTTATGTAATAGAAATGCTTTATATTGTTATGTGAACAATAAATAGGGTATGGTGAATAAAAGAGTTTTCATTTAGTACCTTTACAACTTGAATTTGTAACTAGATACTACTATGATTTGAAGGAACAAATCATGTAGTAAACCCAAGATATAGGGAATTTTCCTTGGTAGAAATAAAGGGATTATGGATTGCTCTTTAAGAATTATGTAAAGGATTTTAATGTTGGGTTTTCCCTTCAAAATTTCCCCCAGGGTAAACTAAATTGTGTTATGTGACATTATGTGGAATCCTCTTTTTAACTGGATGCATCTTTGTTTATATGTTTAAGATAGAGAAACTAAATGTTACTTGTTAAGAATATAATTTATTTTAAAACGGATATGTTTCTATCTTCGAGGAGTGATTTAGAAGGGAAACTATACAAAGAATATTATAGAAAGAATTAACACTAGAGAAATACTTATCTATTCAAATGGTTTTGTTAATAATTAATTTTGTGATGATTATATTGCTGATAAAGTAATAAGCTAGTTATTCATGCTTATGAGTATGTATTAGAAATAAAATGGATTTCTAATAAAAAAATTAAATAAAGGAACTCTTTTTACTTCTTAATAGTTCGATACCATTGTAATTTCTGTTATGGATATCATTGTTATGAGAGGATTTATTAGATTCTTGGTTTGCTTCTACGAAATTTTAGCAAACGTTGGCAAAAAGAAAATAAGGGTATTTATTCATTTCTCAATATTACATTCAAGTAGTTCTTAGTTTCTAGTACTTACAGATGGAACTAATGAATAATAGGAATGAGGCTTATGGGATGTCTAGCTCAAAAAGATATGATATGGATAGGCTTAACCCTCACGCATTTAACATCCGCATAGAAAGACTTATGTGGAGTGGTAAAACTTGGTGTGCTCCTTTCAAAAGAATGAAAGGATGGTCAATGCTAGCTCATTGGATCCATGAGAAGGATAGCTTGACCCATTAAATTAAAGACACCTAAAGCTCTTGCATAGCTAGAATTATGTAAGTTGTAAGAATGGGTGTGCCTCATAGAAGATCTAGATAAATAAATTTAGTAGTAACATTCGTAGTTACTCATGGATTTGGAATTCTAAAACCCTTGGAATTGAAAAAAATAGAATGGAAAAATTGGGTTATGACACTACCATTATAAAAAGGATGTAGAGAGGATCTCAAATTTTTTTCTTGATATAAGTATAATTCATATACATTTATTCCATATAGAATATTTCTAATAAAGTTATATTCTATATATGGACCTGATTCACCTATTTAAAGCTTTGAAGAGTGAATGGATAGAATAAAACAACAAATGAATGAATTAGTTTTAAGTTCAAAAATAATAAAAATAAAATAAAATTCCATATTGGAGAATACTTAAGGCAGCCATATATAATTGAAAAAATAACAAATATAAATAAAAGGAAAATACTTAAAGTTTTTAAAATTAAATCATCATGCAACCATTATCATAGGAAACATATGACTACAAGTATTACATGGAGATTAAAACTACTCCTAGATCAATTAAAGATTACTCCAGTCTGCTCAATTCTAAAACAAGAAGTCTTGTTATAAAAAAAAAGATAAAGTTAAAATAGTTTTCGACATGCATGAGATTCATATGATCCTTCCATAAAATTTTATTTATCTAATTCATATTTATCCAACCAAACTTAAGAATATTATTTATTCAATAAATGTTTATGTAATCAGAGTTTTATTATCAAAATATGGTGTACAAATATACCTTATTAAATGAGAATCTTAGACCTCCAAAGTTTCAATAATATCCTTCTTATTTTATTAGATTCATTAATAAAAAAATTAGTGAAAACTCTTCATCAATCTTGTTTGGTCGATTGAGAAAAAAATGTTGGAAGAGCGATGAGGGTTTTGAAGGTGGTTGTGTGAGGGTTTCGTTTGTGGGTCGAGCACAGGCGGTGGCAGAGGCTATTTTTGGGGCCTACGGGCCCTAGGGGCCAATATGTTCTTTTTTTGTTGTTTTTGCCCAAGATAAACGCAGGATATGTTGTAGGAGACCCGCGATGGGTTAGGAATTCTTCATTCAACAAATCTTCATGCTACGAACTTGATTGAAAACTGCTTCCAATTTGTTGCCCAAGGAAAAAGCGAAAATCACACCTTTCCTCGACGTTCGAGGCATGGATTAAAGAGACCCAGAAACAAGTTTCAAGTTGCAGATCAAATAAGAGAAGCCTCCTTAGGAAAAGAAAAAATGGTTCAGAACTCAAGCAATCCTACTGCTAAGGAATGCCCCCAAAACAAATCCACTATGGAAACCCCTTTCAAGGGTAAGGATTTTGGGGATTCGGCCCCAAAAATGAATTTTAGGGATGCCCTCCATGGTGGATAGTCCTAGACTAATGCTAATATTAATCTTAAGGCACCTCGTAGACCTCTAAGAATGCCTAAGATTGATCCCAAAAAAACTGAGTTGGGATGTCTAAGAGCAGCTGATGGAACCCCAATTGTTAAGCTAAAAATGGGTGACATTCAAGATGGCATAGAAGATCTGGAAAGAAGAGGATTGATTTGTCATTTCTTGGGTTTTCGTCTGAGCCTATCTGCTTTCAAAGTGTGGGCTGCAAAATACTGGAAAACACAAGGTGAGTTACAAATATCTGTTTATCCCAATGGTTATTTTCTTGTTATTTTTGCTAATGATGAAGATAGAGAGAAAATATTTCAAGGGGGTCCCTGGTTCTTTGGAAGGGTAGGGCTTTTCATGAAGCCTTGGCACACTAAATTTAAAGTCGAAGAAGAGATGCCTTCTACAGGACCTATGTGGGTTAGACTCTTTGGCCTCCCAATTGAATTTTGGAATCTGACTATATTTTCTACAATTGGAAACTCCCTTGGAACTTTCATTATGATTATTGATTGTACACATAAATTTGAACACATTATTTATGCTCGAATTTGTGTCTTAATGGATTTTGCAAAAACCCTTCCACAAAATATCTCATTACAATTTGGGGAGGACACTTGGGAGCAGGTGGTGGACTATGAGAACATTCCTTTCCATTGCAGAATATACCATGAATATGGTCATTTGGCTAGTGTCTGTCCAAATAAGATTCTAGATCAAAAGAAAGAGGACACAAACTTAGAAGGTTTCCAAATGCCTAAGAAGAAGAACACTAAAAAAACTAGTTATGAAGGATCAAGCGATGTTGTCAACTAATATGTTTGGAATTATTTCCACAAATAACCTCATAGGTGAGGAAGAGGACATAATGGAGATAAAAATATTAGAAACATAGTTTAAAGATGTAGGGAAGGACTCAAAGACAAACCAAGAAATCAAAGGTTTTCAACAAAAAAATAAGGGAGAAAACATAGACAAGAAGAACAATCTTTTAAATGCTAAAACTTCAAATAATTTAGACCCCAAGATAGACTTTGTTGAACCTTCCAATAATGCTTTGGTTGCATATACACATACTTCAAGGTTAGAAGCTATCCTAGATTCAATTGGGGTAAGACAAGAAACAAGAAAAAAATGAAGATGGACACTAACCAAAAGGTAGGCCACAAGACTAATCAACATCATATGGTAAAAGAAGGTGAAAATCTTGTAGAGGAAGGTAATATTAATGCCCTTACCAACATATTTAGCCCTATTATTAATGAAGATCATCACTTGGAATATTAGAGGGCTCAAAGGGAGTCTTTCAAAACAAAATAAAATTAGAAGAATGATTCAGACAAACCAACCACATCTGGTTTTCCTTCAAGAAACAAAGATGTCTATAGGGGAAATGGAGTCTATTGCAAGTAAAATTTGGTCGATAGGAAAAGTGGTTTCACTCAGCTCCCATGGGGCTTCTAGTGGCATTGCTTACCTCTAGGACCCAAAAGAGATCATTATTCACCATATGGTTGGTAGTTGGGGTCTCTTGGTTGTGGTTGCACAAAGTAGACAATCTAACCAAATTATGCTCTACTTGATTGTTTATGCTCCAATTACTTTGGAGGAAAAGTGGAGATAATGGAAGGATATAACTTATATTATCTCCCATTTTCCTGAAGCTTGGGTCTTGATCGGAGGAGACTTCAATACCATCCTCTCTTTGGAAGAGAAGAGGGGGGAAATAGGAATCTAGATAGGAGCTCAAACCTCATGAGTGAATATATTGCAAACCTTCACCTTGTGGACATCCAACCAGATAATGGCCTCATGACTTGGTCTAACAGAAGGTAAGGCTCTACTTGTATCATGGAAATATTGGATAGGTTCTTGTTCTCTAATAATTTCTTAATCCATGGTCACATTCCTAAGGTGAAAACTCTTAACAATGTTGGTTCAGATCATTGGCCAATCATGGTTGAAATGTGGAAAACCAAGGTCAGTTTCTTACCCTTTCAATTTTAGTTAATGTGGCTCAGAGATAGTTCCTTCAAACCTCAAGTGTGGCAATGGTGGTAGGAAGGTAAACCAAGGTATGGAACTAAGATGTTTTGTTTTACCAAAAGGTTGTAATACATCAAATCCAAAATCAAGATTTGGAATTGGAAGGAGTTTGGAGATGTCAGGCAAAAGAAACAAGAAGTGATTGCTCAACTTGAAGAGTTGAATGATCAAATCCATTTAGATGGCCTCATTGAGAGTAGAAGTATTAATGAAATTAGACTCACAACATAGTTGGAGGAATGGGAAAAAAGAGAAGAGCTCTTATGGAAGCAGAAATCTAGGATCCAATGGCTCAAAGAAGGAGATCGAAACATGAAATTCTTCCACAAATCTCTTCTAGCCCGTAGATCCCACAACTTTATTTCTTTCCTAAATTCATATTCTAGAGACTCTATCCACACTTGGGATGGCATGAAGTCTATCACAATCAACTACTTTTCCAAATTGTTCACTATTGCATGTCTTGACTCGGCTTCTCAATAGAATGTCCTTCAAGTGATCCCAACTCTTATCACTTATGAGGAGAACTCTATTTTGACTACTCTAGTTACTATCAATGAGCTTCAACAAGTGGTTTTTAAAATGCAAAAAGGGAAGACCCTAGGGCCTGATGGTTTTCCCATCGAATTTTACCAAGAATTTTAGGATATTCTTCATGTTGATTTATTAGGGGTGGTGGAAGAAGCTAGGAAGGCCAAAGATATTTTGAAGGTTATCAATAAAACTTATATAGCTCTGGTCCCAAAGGCTCAAGATGCAGAACATATCTCAACTTTTAGACCAATAGCTTTATGTAATGTTCTTCTCAAAATCATTACCAAGATCATGGTGGAGAGGTTGAAACCTCTTTTGCATAAGATTATTTCCCCTGAACAAGGAGGTTATGTGGAAGGGCGTCAGATTGTGGATGAGATAGTTCTTGCTCAAGAAGCCATCCATTCCATGGAAGCACAAAATCTCCTTCTATGTTCATCCATTTAGACCTATCCAAAGCTTATGATAGAGTGGATTGGCACTTCCTTATCAAAGTTATGAGGCAATTTGGCTTCTCTCAAGATTGGATAGATTGGATTATGGGATGTATCTCTTCGATGTCCTACTCAGTTCTTATCAATGGTTACCCTTCATAGGTGTTCCCAAATTCCAGAGGTATTAGGCAGGGTGACCCCCTCTCCCCTTATTTATTCATCATTCTTGTTGAATGCTTGGGCAGGTCTATGACCAAAAATAGAGAAAACAAAACCCTTGAGGGAGTTACCATTGCTCATGGAGCCAGGCCTATCTCTCATCTTTAGTTTTTTGATGACTCTACTCTATTAGGTAAAGCTACGATTAAGGAAGCCTCTATGATTAATCAAATCATTCATTGTTTCTCTAATGCTATAGGGCAATTGATCAATGAAGATAAATCGAAAGTCATCTTCTTTCACTACTCTCCCAGACAAGAATCCATGGTTCTAGATAAATTAAGATATAAGAAGGCCTCCCTTTCAATCACTTATTTAGGCATTCCTATCAACATCTAGAGATAGAAAAAAGACTAGAATTGGTTGTTGGATAGAGTAAAGGAGAAAATTGGAAAGTGGACCAATAGGTGGCTTTCATCTAGGGGTAGAATTACCTTGGTAAAATTAGTCCTTCAAGCTATACCTATTTATGTTTCTATTATGTTGAATATCCCAAAGGTAGTTCTTCGAGAACTAGATCAAATCAATCAATGGTTCCTCTAGAGTGGTACTAAGGAGAAAAGAAAATGGGCCTTGGTGAAATGGGATACTTTATGCCTTCCCAAGCATGAAGGGGGGTTAGGATTATAATCTGCTATAAAAAATAATAAGGCTTTAGCTGCAAAGTTGTATTGGAGGATTTTGAATAACCCCAATGCCCTATGGGCCAATAATCTTCATGCTAAATATGTTGAAAACAAAAGTCCTAAAGACCTTGTTCGCTATCAACTTCCTACCAGAGGTTCTCCCATTTTGGTGGTTCTTAGGACTGGTGAGGATTTGATAAAGAAGTTATTTTGGATCATTCATAATGGTCAACAAGCTAATTTTTGGATAGATTCTTGGGATGGTCACCAACCTTTGATAACTCAGTTCCCTGATTGGAGGCCTTGGATGGAGAAGCTTCACCAAGCTAACTGGATAAAGGTAGCTAATTACTATCAGTACCAGACTGGTAATTTAGAGGTTGGTAGATATTGGATCCCTATTGAGGACTGGCCTATTCAAATTCTAGAAAGGCAAAGGAAAGATATCCAATGCATCCTTCATATGAGATCTCTCTCTTGGTCCCATGATAAGGACTGTTTTGGATGGAACAACACTACTACGGGTGAGTATATTATTGCTCAAGGTTATTTGACCTTATGCCATAATAATCCCAACTAGTCCTATGACATATTTACATAGTTGTGGGCTCAGAAGCTCTAGCCTAAGGTGAGGTTTTTTATTTGGATTTTATTACATCGAAGGGTGCTCACTAGTGAGCAACTTATGAAACATGGCTTTCATGGCCCGTTTAGATGTGAGATGTGTGGAAAGAATGTGGAAACTCTTAGCCATATTTTTATTGAGTGTCCCTTAGCCTTTGAGCTATGGAGGAGAATGACTACCTTACTCGGTTTACAGTGGTCCAATTTTTGTACTCTTGAACAACTTTGGAGGGATTGGCCTAAACAGGAGGTTGTTGATCATTTTGTTAGATAGTTAGTTTGGATGGGAACTACCATCCTACCTTGGAATATCTGGAAGGAAAGAAACAATTAGATTTTCAAATAGGAAAGGAAGGATATTCACTATATTTGGCAAAATACCATTGCCAACTTAGTTGAATCAGTCCAACAACTCCTTAATCACCCCTAAGACTCCCACCAACGATGGGATCAAGTTATGCAAAGATTGAAGATTCACTCTACTATTGGCAACCATCTTAAAGGGAATGTGAGTAATCAAAATATGGATAGAACAAGGAGTTGGCAGCCTCCTCCAAAGGATTTTGGAAAAGTCAATACAGATGGAGCCTCTAGGGGGAACCCTGGAAAAGCTAGTGTGGGAGGAATTGGTAGACTTTCAGATGGTTCCTTGGTTTTCACTTTTGCTGAGAATTTGGGTATCCTTTCCAATAACCTTGTTGAGGGGTATGGTATCCTCAAAGGCCTTCGAGAGGTTGCTAAGGTTGGATGGCAAAAGGTGTTGGTTGAATCTGACTCCCAAGTCATGATTAATCTATTGAAGACTCCTTCTAAGAATCATAAGGTTGATTGGAGAATAAAAAGAATTGTTGAGAAGATTCAATTAATCCAGATGGGCTTTTTGAAAGTTGAATACAATCATGTGGTCAGAGAACATAATAGGATTGTTGATGCTTTAGCTAATTGGGCATTGGATAAAGGTGATCTTACTTGCTATGACCACCCTCCTAGATGGTGGGCTTCACATATCAAGGATGCTCTTCTTTCTATCCTTTCTCTGGATGGCTCTAGTACTAGAGGTACCTAGTTCCTTTTTCTTTGTATTAGCCTCTCTTTGGTCCAGTCAGGGTATTTCAGGTCCCCAGATCAGAAAGATCATTCTTATGTTTCTTGTGTTGATTCTTGGTTAAAAGGCATGTTGGCCTGGAAAGGCCATAGATGTAATCTGTTTTTTCCATCGATTTAATTTTTTGGTGTGTGTTTTTGTGTTTTTTTTTGTTGTTTTTGTGTTTTGTTTGTTGTTTTTGTGTTTTGTTTTTTTTTTTGTGTGATTTGTGTTTTTGTTTTTTTTTGTGTTTTGGTATGGTTTTGTTTTTTTTTGTTGGTGTTCTTGTGTTTTGTTGTTGTTGTTTGTTGTTTTTGTGTGTTTGTGTTTTTGTGTTTGTTGGTTTGTGTTGTTTATGTTTTTGTTGTTTTAGGCATGCTCCTTGAGTGTGCCAAAGGGGGCAGGCTAGGTGTGAGCCCTGGGCAATTTTGGCGGAATAGATACCCCTGCCTCCTTGGGTCTTACCCAAAAGTGGCACCCTGAAAGGGGTGTTTTCCACAAACAAAAATAAATAAATAAAAAATTAACATTTTTTTTTTTTGGTAATTATTATAATAGATTAACAGTGGGTTTTTATAGAGGATCCCAAAACCTTATATACAAAATCAGCCTTGCTAAATAGTGCTTCATGCCTCTTGGTTGGAAGAATAAACCTGGAAGAATAAATCTGTATGGAAAAAAAAAACAAAAAGCCGCTAATTGCCCGAGGGCTACAAGTAAGGCATTTTTCCCGATTATCCTAGAAACCATGGCCATTATAAGCTGGGAAAACAAAAACTAGGCTGGAGAAAGCTGGACCATCGGAAAGTAGAAGAAGACAGCCAAGAAAACTACAAAAAAATCTCCCATACATGGGAAATAACTTTCCACATTTCTGCTTTCCCGAAGGCAGAATTCGAAGCATACTTGTTGGATAGGATCCAAGAAAAATGACTAGACTGAAACAAACCGTTGAAAATCCTGTTGGAAAATTTTACCCTGGCCCAAATGGCCACTCCGTTTAGTCTTCTCATATCCAGGATTTCATCCGTACGATTTGAGGTTCTTCTTACTTCCCTTTCCCTGCTGGAAGGGAGGTTTTGGGATAAGCGCGTCACCCATCAGAGAATCAGAGTCATCCTGAAATAGCAACCGTTGGGTTCCATTTGCAACATCAGATGCAGTTTCTTTGTCTCTCTTTTCCTTGTTGGGGGGACGACCCTGCTTTCTTTCACTACCAAAATCCACCCCTCGCTTTTGACTCCTCGTAATTCGAGGGCTAATATTACCAGGCTGGTAACCTCTTCTTCCCAGTAGGTAGTCTTCCAATATATTTTGTGCCTCGGGAGAGTTTCGATCATAAATTTTGGGTGAATCTGCCTGTGTGGTGATAAGGGGGGGGCCTGTTCATTTTCCTCCTGTGGTCCTAGTTGGGGGCGCCCACCACACTGCTCGGAGTCCGGATGGGTGGTGATTTCCTCTTCTGGTAAGGAGGATTTGAGATGGTCCTTGGATGGACCTGGAGATTCATGGCCTTTCACAAAAGGGTGCTTCGTCTGACCTTCACCATGCTCTAGAGGGTTGCAAGGATCCCGCTCCTTCTTCCTCGGATTTTGGAGAGGACAATTGGACTGAAGATGCCCTTGAGAACTACATTGAGGGCAGAAAGCTGGCCTGTTCTCATAAACAATAGCTTGCTTGTGTAGAAAAGTACCCCCAGACCGCAGAGTAATGGAGGATGGGAGGTCCGTTTCCAAGTCCGCCAAAACACAGAACCGAGCTTGGACAAATCTAGTTCGAGCTGTGGTGGGAGGGTCTAAAGTGATCGGCTACCCGATGGACCGAGCAATACCTTTGATTACATTTTCATGCCAGCGAGAAAGGGGAAGACTCGGGAGCCTAACCCATATTGGAGCAATGTTGATATTACGGGTATCGGGGTTAAAGTCCAAACCCCACTTCCTTAGAAAGAGACTCCTACGGCCCAAGAACCAAGGCCCTCCGGCCAGGATTTTATAGTAGTCCTCCTTGTTGCTCAGCCTAATCGCGAAAAAACCTCGGGTTAGGGCAGCCAGCTCTAAGTGACCGGAGGTCCGCCATTTGCCAGACGCCCACTTACGAATGGTCTCCATGTCGGGACGACCACCAATAAACTTACCGATGAGGGTAAATTTTTTGAAATCCACAAAGCTTGAGAGAATTTCTGTCGGGATGTCCAACTCGTCCCCTGACGAAAATAACTCCTTGGAGAAGAGCCCACTTAGGGTTTCAGAGGCTGCTGCCAAAGCATATGACTTCCGAGGTCCATCTCCCCGTTTGTCTGGCGGATCCTTGCCGCGACTTGGCAAGGACTCCTCAGCGTCCCCAGACTCTGTTTGCCCTCCCTCCACCCTATCGACCCCTTGGTTCGACCTACCGATGCTCCCGTGCTCTCCCAGAATAGCCTTCCCGCCCACCGTCATCCCCACCCTCCCAAGAAACCCTAATTTCATCGCTCTCCTCATTTACCAACCAATTGCAAGTTGATCAAAATTTTCAAAAAAATTAACATTTTGTATTCAATAATATCATATCTATATTATTATAAAATATTAGAAATCATTAGATTAAAAACATTTTATTTTTTCATCTATTTATCCTCCCTCACCCAAATATGTAACAAAATAAACTTCCATATCAAGGTTAAAGTGGAGGTAAAATTGTAATTAAAGAGTTCATACATACTTTATGACTTACCTATTGTTTATTTTATTTTATTTTATAGATGAAGTAGGTTTTGAAAGGACTTCCAAACCTTTTACAAAGCGAGCTAGTCACCGAAAAGGTGATAGAAAACTACAACCATAAAACAAGCTACCAAACCCAAAGCTACTGGGTGAACCAAACAATAGCAGAGAAATTTAAACATTAAAAACAGATTGTCGCTCAGCCTAGAGAGAAATCAACACACCAACCACCAACTGAAACAAGAACATCACAATTGAAACTAAAAAAAATAAACGGGCCCAGGATTGACAATAAATATTTACCAACCACCCAATCAATGGGATCTAAAAATTTGAACAAGACATTGAAAATTGAAATCCAATTTTAAAACTCTGGCTCAACAAGGATTCGCGCCCAACTGAAGATTGAAGCCCAACCGAAGATTGAAATAAAAAATCATGATCAACATGGGAACCAAGAAACCCTTGCATCCAACAACCCTGCAATAGGAAAATTGCCCAAAGACGAATTTCAACAACACCCATGTTGAGATAGAGAATTTGGAAAATAGAGAGCCAACCCAACAAGAATAAAACCAAGATCCTATCGAAAAGACCACTAGAGCACCAACCACCAAAAAAATAAAAATGGAAAGACCTCTCGATCGCCTGCCATCGAGAAAATTTAAAACTAAAAAGAGCATCCCATCACACTAGAACAGGGCACCAAAAACCACCGCAAAGATTAAACTAGAAAAACACCATAGTTTTGCAACCAACCCGCCAATATGCACATAGGCTTAAAACACCCCCAATAAGATGAGACAATCTAAAACCCTAGATCCCTAGAGTGCCATAGAAGCCCTGCGAAGAACAAAAACCATCCTCAATCCAAAACCAACGAACCGCGCTCAACCGATCCCAACCCAAAAAGGATTCCTAAGAAAAAAGGATCGAAAAACCAACAAGATCAGAACAACAATCCAAAACAATCCACCAACAACCCATACCTATTGTTTGTAAAGTAGAACTTTAAAATAATATTGTTAGGAGCAAAGATTATAAGTTGCTTTTAGGTCAAAATATTAAGCAAGACAAACTGTTAACTAAAAATTGAGCAGGAAAATTGCAACAAATCCATACCTCTATTAATATGACAAAATCAGAATTGGGTTGGCGAGCTTGTCCACGAGATTGAATGTAACTATCAGTAATGACGCAGTTACAACCTTCTACATCAATACCCTCTTCACTAACATTAGTAGTGACCAGCACGTCGAGTTGCATGAACATTAGACATTAACATTAAATACTTCACCATGCTTTCACGTATCATATCAGTACTGTAATTGAAGATTTAAGGGTTTTTTTTAATGATATGCAGAATCTAAATCAACCTTGCCCTCGTGAAAAAGTTAAAGAATACTTTTCTGCTTCTGTTGACTAATGCCACCACCACCCCCCAAATATTCACTATGAATATGTGAAAGACAATCAGGTTCATTGATCAAGCTCGAGATAAAAGCTGTTGGTATCACTCTCTCAACAAATACAATACGATAATATGTCTGATAATTAGAGTGGATTGAAATTTTAATTATAAAAATACATTACATACAATAACAACATGTATTATAATAATAATTTAATTAAAAAATTAAATAATTAATAACATGCACTTTAGAAGTTAAAAAGCCTTCCGTAACCCCTATTAGATTGTCCCCTTGCATGGTGCATAATTTTGCTATTGTTTCTGATGTGTAGAAAGATATATTCTTAGTTTCTTCTTTTGCTTCATAGATTTTATAAATATTAAAATATTCATTGCATAGCAAATTCAGTTTCAAATTGTTAACATTAACAAATATAAAACCACTCTAGGATCTTTTTATAAAAAATAGAGAACATGTTTGAAATATAGTGGGTGCATAGAATGGATGTTTCCCTTTATTTCAAATAGATTTAAAGAAAACACGACGACATAAATAATTTTTTTTAAATTTTTTTGTTTGTAGAAAATATTTAAGAAGGGATGTCATTTTTGAGTAAGATTCAAGGAGGCAGGGGTATCTCTTCCGCTAATAACACTCATGGTTCACACCTGGCCTACCACCTTTGACACACAGAAGGAGCATGCCTGAAACAACACAAAAAAAATACATAAAAAGCTAAAACAAATAAAATATACTCCTTGAGTGTGTCACAAGAAAAAGCACAATCAAACACACACACAAAAAGAATAAAAAAAAATTACAAACCACACAGAAAAAACATACAAACAACACAACATAGGAAAACACAAGAAAAAAACACACAATAAATAAATAAAATTAAAAAAACGACAAAAATAAACAACCCCAAAACACGAAATACATGGAATCTACATCGAAGGAGGAGCGACTATGGTTTCGACGAACGAATCGTGCAACGGAATACAAACCACGAACATAGAGAAACCATGCACGGGAGAAGATAGTCGCGTCACTCCGAAAGGGTTTCCCACCTCGCAGACAGCGGGAAGGCCCACTAGGAGTACGCCTGTGGCTACCCATGGCAGCTCTCATACTGACATTGAGAGGGGAAAAGAACCCCCCGATAAACCAGGCAACTCAAAGAACAACCGAGACCAAGTTTCCTATGCAGAATACCTGCAGCATAACAACAGACCTCCCTCGAAGGGTTCAGAGGGTTTCGTCTTACAAGGATTCGATATTTTGTGTCCCTCAAGCCTTATGGAGGACTTCACGTCTCGCGATTCCTACTCCTTAGTGGGGAAATTCGTAGGAGGGCACCCAGACATGGACGCAATCCGACGATGGGCGAATTCCAAATGGAAAATCTTGGGAAACATGGTCTTGTCTGCTATGACCAGAGGCTTCTTCATGATACATTTGAATACCCAGGAGGATGCAGAACACATTCTTTTTGGAGGCCCTTGGTTCTTCAAAATATGAAGCCTGTTCTTGAAAATTGGGAACCAAGTTTCGACCTCAAATCTCAAAACATCAACTGCGTCCTGATATGGGTATGTCTCCCCAATCTCCCCACGCATTTTTTCTATGAGGATGCTCTTCGTGGCCTGGCAAGGGCTTTCGGGGACCTAGTGGCCATTGATCCCGCCACTCGCGCCAGAACAAGGCTAACCCAGGCCCGTATCTGCATCAATGTAAATCTAGAGGTACAACTTCTAGACCATCTCAATCTAATTTATGGAGACTTCAGGTGGAGACAACCAGTGATCTTCGAGAACAAGTCGATGTTCTATCCAAAATGTCAATCCCAGGGACATCTTCCAACCCAATGCCCGAAGCGCAGTCGCCCTAACGCCGATTACCAGCCGGCCGGATGCCAGCATCCCAACGTCAGCCAGAGAATAGCCCGCAGCAAAGGGCAAATCACAAAGGACACACAGCAGACCCGACCACCTCCAGATCAAACCATCCACCAGGCAAGTACCTCTATTACCATTGCTAATCAATTCGGTTTACTCAATGATTTTGAAACCAATGAGGAAATTAAGGATGGTGAAATCCTTGGCTTCTCACCCCCGACCCCCAATGCTTTCGCCCAGCCTTGCCCCAACACCAAACTCCCCCAGGAAAGCCCTTGCCCCCACCCCTAGGGCCAAAACCCTAAAACCAATAAAAGCCCTAAAAGCCCTACACCTAAACCCCCTCGATCGCTTGCATCCCCAACCCCATATTCCCCCTGTGAAGGAGCTACTCTCCCTACTTCCCCATCTATCTCCACCACCACCAAATTCGATAGCGATGAGGATGCCCTAGAATCCCTCGACTAGTGGAGCCCCAAACAAACCCGTAGTTTCAAAAAATCCCAAATCGATGTTGGTGTTGACAGAAAGAAAGGTAGGCCGACTGGCACAGAGAAACAAAATAGGGATACAACTGAGGACATCACCAATGGGACGTAGAAAACCCTATTTTAGGAAATCAGAAATATCATTAAGGAAGAAAATCGAAGATCCAAACCCCCTACGCAACAAGGCAAAGGGGGCAAAAAACCCGCTAAAAGTTCCAAATGAAAGTCCTCTCCTGGAACGTGAGAGGACTGAATGGGGCAGCCAAGAAAAGACTGGCTACCGCCATGAGGAAAGAACATAACCCCACAATATTCTTCATTCAGGAAACCAAATTAGATGACCAACTTTCTCCTAGAATTGCCAAAATCATCTGGAAAAACTACGATTTTGTTTATTCCCCGACCTCTGGGACTGCAGGAGGGTTACTATGTCTTTGGAACCCCTCCAAAGTTGAAGGTCGACTTATTTCAGGCCAAGACAGGCTGTCCAACATTTTGTTCCATGATCCCAGCTCCCAGACTTCTTGGATAATGTCAAATGTATATGCCCCCAACACTGCTCAAGGAAGATTGACATTGTGGAACACTCTCACCCAGTTGAGGCAGACGTTCATCAACATCCCTTGGGTTCTGGCAGGGGACTTTAACTCCCCCCTACACTTTTTTGACAAGAAGGGAGGGAATACGATTACTCCCAGGGATACAAGTGATTTAAGACAGTTTGTGGACACCAATGCCCTCATGGATGTCCCACTACAGGGAACCCGCTACACCTGGAGCAACAGACGGATGGGAAATAACCTTATTCAGGAGCACCTTGATAGGATTTTGCTATCTCAAGAAGCCCTTCCCATCTTCGGTGATGCCAGCCTACGGGTCCTCCCAAAGATAGGGTCCGATCATAGCCCGCTCCTCTTCGAAACAACTAGCAAACCCCAGTTCAATACCCCATTCCATTTTGAGTCAATGTGGACTCATCACCCGGATCTCAGAAATCAGATAGCAGAATGGTGGGGAACCAATTTCCCTGGGTCAGCGTCCAACAGATTTATGCAAAAACTCAGGTGGGTCAAGGAAAACCTCAAAGTGTGGAACAGGGAAACCTTTGGGAACATATTTGAAGCCAAGAAGAACATCAAGACCATATTAGAACAAATCGAAGATAGATTTCAGAAAGGGCAGGGGGACGACAGCCTCAGGACTGAATAAAGGGTGCTGCTCTTCGAGTACCACAACACCCTAGGTAAGGAGGAAACCTTCGGCGCCAAAAGTCCCATAAACTCTGGCTCAGGGAAGGCGATTCCAACTCTAAGTACTTCCACATCTCCACCCTCAGACACAGGGGAAACAACAGAATCAAAGGCCTCACTAAGCAGGATGGGACCTTTACTTCTGACATCCACCAGATCAGGGATGAAGTTGTTTGCCATTTCAAAGATCTCCTTGCTTCCCCTCCCTCTTCCTCCCCCTTGGCCATGGAGTCCCTCCTGGAGAACATCCCCAAAACCATCACAGCCAAAACCAACAAATACCTCCTCAGTCCCCTCACTCACAAGGAAATCCACCAAGCCCTTTTTTCCATGAAGGCAGATAAAGCTCCCGGGCCTGATGGCTTTCCTCCAAGGTTCTTCCAAACCTTTTGGGATATTGTGGGTCCTGAACTATGCCTCGCCATCTCTGAAATGCAAAATTCCTGCTCCATTCCCAGGGATATTAACTCCACCTTCCTGGCCCTGATTCCCAAGGGAACTAACTCCCAGTCCCTCATAGACTACCACCCCATCAGCCTGTGTACAATCATTTACAAAGTGATGTCCAAAGCCCTGGCCAATAGACTCACCGAGATTCTCCCCACCATCATCGACCAGAGCCAGGGAAGCACTATCAAGGGATGAAATATCTTGGATGGGGTCATCACCATCCACGAGATGATTCACTCTGCCCATAATTCCAACTCTATCACCTTCTTCTTAAAGCTTGACATGAACAAAGCCTTTGATAGGGTTAACCGAGAATTCCTTTCCAAAATTCTCCTCAAGTATGGTTTTCATGAGTCTTGGGTAAATCTGATTTCGAATTGTGTTTCTTCCTCTTGGTTCTCGGTGCTTGTGAATGGGTCTACAACCGGCTACTTCCCCAGCACCAAGGGGCTCAGACAAGAAGACCCTCTCTCCCCCATTCTTTTCATCATTATGGCTGACAGTTTAAGCAGAACCATAAAAAATGCTTGCCACAAAAATATGATTTTTGGCATCAGGGCAACATCTGGTCTTCCCCCCATCACGCACCAACAATTCATGGATGATACCCTACTGGCTACTAAAGCGTCAGTCTTCGAAGCTAAAATCATCAAAACCATCCTCAACCTGTACGAGGAGGCAGCAGGGTAGAAGATCAACTACACCAAAAGTAAACTCTACTTCATCAACACCCCTAGCAGACGATAGACCAAGATTACAGGTATTTTGGGGTGCACCATTGCGGATTTCCCAACCACCTATCTAGGCCTCCCCATGTTCAAAGGAAGACCCCTTAAAAACATGTGGAACAATGTCATAGAGAAAATCCACAAAAAGTTGGCGGGATGGAAAAGGGCCCTCCTTTCCAGTGCAGGCAAAGCAACCCTGGTCAAATCAGTCCTCCAGAGTATACCTACCTACTTCTTATCGGTGTTCAGAATTCCTGTAGCAGTGGGAGAAGCCATTGAAAAAGTGCAAAAATAATTCCTATGGGCTGGGAATGACAGTAAAAAAAAGTTCCACCTGATGGCTTGGGAAAAAGTGTGCTCCCCTAAGGACAGGGGGGGCTAGGAATGCGTCGCATTAACATCACAAACCAGGCCCTCTTAGCCAAGCAGGCTTGGAAAGTGGTCACAGATGCCAAAGTGGAGTGGGTGTCGATTGTCAAAAGAAAATATTTACAACAACACTCATTTTTGGACATGGAAACCCCCCGCAACGGATCCCACTTTTGGAAATCCATCAGCCTCACCAAACAGTTGATCAAGCAGGGTTCTTGGTGGCAATTGGGAGATGGCAAAACCATTGACTTCTGGAAATATGCGTGGGCCAGAAAGGACCCCCTCATCAATGATGCCAATATTGCACCGATCAAACACCTCACTGACAGAAAGTATGGTAAACATGTCACTGACTTCATCACGACTGGCCAAGGCACCCATCAATGGAAAAAGATCAAGTTTAGAATTCAGAATGACACCATCAGCAAAGGTCTGGCCATTCTGACGGACATTTTTAAAGCTAACTTCATTCCCCAGACCCTGAAGGAGGATGAGCGAGTTTGGAAGAATTCCAGTGATGGAGGATTCACTGTCAAAATTGCCTCGCAGATGTTGGAAAACAATCCCAGAAGCCCCAACAAAGATAACTCCCAGACCCTAGCCAGAAGAATATGGCTCAAGGCCCTAATCCCAAAGGTGGCACATTTCTGTTGGCTTGCTGCACACAACATAATTCTCACTACTGATAACTTAATCCGTAGAGGGGTGATGGTCCCCAATAGGTGTTATCTCTGCACCCAGGCATGGGAATCCGTCCAGCACATTTTGCTGGACTGCCCCTTCGCCAAGGAGGTGTTCTCTAATTTAGCCAGCAAATTCCAGGTTTGTTGGACACGCCCCAAGGTAGTAATGGACATGTTCATCCAATGGCCAAAAACTTTTAAGAACCCAAGACTCAGGTTCTTATGGAGTTCCATGCTCCACCATGCGGCCTGGAAGATATGGCTGGAACGAAATAATCGCATCTTCACGGAAGGCAATAATCACCCAAAAGCTGTAGTCAACAGAGCTCTGTCCTTGGCCATAGAAAATAGTAGTCTCATCCCTTGTGGTGAGATACCTACCTATGGGCTAGAAGGCCAACTCTTCGCTTCCCTCAGGATTCCCACTGATGTCTGCAAAGTCCAGAACTCTGACTGCCTCCGAGCCACGGCAACTTGTTCCCCCCCTCCTCAGGGATGGCTCAAAGCCAACATCAATGGGGCCTCCAAAGGAAACCCAGGGCGAGCTGGAGCAGGCAGAGTCATCAGGGATCATACAAGATATATCATCAAGGCCTTCTCAAAAAACTTGGGGATTCAAACCAACAACTATGCAGAAGCCAGAGCTCTATGGAGGAGTATCGAGGAAAGCAAAGCCCTTCCCAAGCCAGTCATTTTTGAAGGAGATTCTACTGTGATCATTGGTCACATTACAAATAACACGGCTGGGGGAAGAACATACAGAACGTCATCCAGGACTATCAAATTTTTCTCAACAACAATCCTCAGAATCAGATCATCCATGTATACAGGGAAGCCAACAAAGTGGCTGATATTTTAGCCAACATAGCAGTCAACCAGTCAACCATGATCGTCTGGGAAGAAGACTTCCCCCAAGAAGTCACCGCCCAAGCCAATCATGATGCGGGAAAGTGAACCATCCGGTAGCTCGTGCTACCTTCACGCAGGTATTTTTTCAATACCCAGGAGTGCAGTGCGCCGCTTCACTTATCACAGCAAGAACCCATGATAGCGCAAAGCAGGGAATTAACAAGGATTCCCAGTAAACTGGGAAAAAGGTGCTCGGGCAACAGGGCTGCGTGGTTTTTGTTTTTTAGTTACTATGTTGGTCCAGTTCCTTCGACTTCGAAGGGCTTAGGTCTAGTCAGGATTGTAATGTATTTGGCTGGTTTTGTTACTTTTTGGTTTGTCTGCTGCCAAAGTTGGCTTCAGTTGTCACATTCTACGACTTATGTAACAGGGACGGGACCCTTTAACCCATAAAGCAATAAGATTTTTTCTACCTACCAAAAAAACATAAAATACACAAAAAAAACCACCAACATAGCATAACAAACACTACCATAACAAAAAAACAAAAAAAACAAAAAACCACATAACACGAAATGCACAAAAAAAACCCTAAAAGCAACAAAACCCTAAAAGCAACAAAACAACACAAAAACAAAATAGAAACAAAAAAATGAATCAAGTACACCACAAACAAAATTGGGAAAAAATAAATAAATAAAAACTAAACCAAAGGAGCTATTGATAAATCCAACAAAATATGAGAACACTAAAAACCAAAGCTTAACAAAATACCAAAAAATATCAAAAATTGCTTAGCAAAATAACCAGAGCTTCCAACATTGCCATAAAGAGACTAACTAAAAACCTTAGGATTATGGCATCCTTATCCTTTTATTCATATCTTGCTTCATTCTAGTTGGGACTATAGGCTGGTTACTTGGTACCACTACACTACTATTGGAATTTGTATGGTCTTTTTGAGGATCCGTTTTGTTTGTAGTTTGAATCTGCCCTTTTGTTTTGCACTTGGGTTGGTTTTCTACATTGTACTTTTTTTCCTTTACTATTATTTCTCAGCATCAAGGCAAGCTCTTTTAATGATTTCTCATCATGCAATCCTTCTTGTTCCCTCTCTTCATCAAATTGTGTATCCATAATAACTATTTTCATTTGATCATCCTCATCATATGCTTGCTCATTCGTAGAGAGAATTTCAAAGGTGTTAGGAGAAATTATTTTTTGCTCTTTTGTTGCTATTTTATTTTATGTTTATTTGTTTAGGGATTCGAAACCCTGCCAAGTCCCCATCGTCTTTCTCTTTGTTAGGGACCTTATGTGGGAAATCCTTGGCTAGATGACCATATTCATGAAAAATTCTGTATCTAAATGGAATATTTTCATAATCTACTACTTGCTCCCATATTTCTTCCCCATATTGTAAAGTAATATTCTCTGGAATTGGTTTGTCAAAATCAATCAAAACACAAATCCTTGCGTAAATCATATGCTTTAAGTGTTGGGTGCAATCAAAAGTCATCATGTAAACTCCTAAAGAATTTCCAATTGTTGCAAATATCTTTGGATGCCAATATTCTATCGAAAGACCAAATAAACGGACCCAAACAGGGGTAGTTGATGGCATCTCTTCCTTAGCTTTGAACTTGGTATGCCAAGGCTTCATGAAGAGCCCTGCCCTACCAAAAAATCTTTGAACTTGGTATGTCAGGGCTTCATGAAGAGCCCTGCCCTACCAAAAAACCATGGCCCCCCTTGAAAAATGTTCTCCCTATCTTCTTCATTATCAAAATAAATAAGAAAGTAGCCATTATGGTAAGTAAAAATTTGGAACTTACCTGTACAGCTCCAGTTTTTCACATGAAGGTAGCAAGAGTCGGTCGAAATCCCATGAATCGACAAATTAGGCTTTTCCTCTCAATTGCATCTATTCCTTTCTGAACATCCTTTATTTTCAACTTCACTATTGGGGATCCATTAGTTGCTTTCATGCAACCCATATATGTTTTCCTAAAATCTACCTTTGGCATCCTCAATGGTTTCTTTGGCAATCGTTGATTGTGTTCCCCTCCTGTTTGAGGTAATCTCCATAGATATATTTTTTAAAATTCATTTTTGGCTTAATGCATGTATCTTTGTTGAAACCCTCCATTCCGAAATCCAAAAAATTAAGTTGCAAGAAACTCTAAATTCCTACATAAACCCTAATATTGCAAGGACCTACGATTTCACATTTCGATTATCGCAAGGACATGTGATTTCACATTTCCATTATCACAAGGACCTACGATTCCATCGTGTTTTTCTTTTTCAACGTATTTTTGACGACATATTCTTTAACGCCAACGATGATTCTTGAAGCCTTCAGCTGAATATTGCCACAAATTCGATTATCACAAGGACCTGCGATTCCATCGGGTTTTTCTTTGTACCTTCGACGATGAATTCTTCAATACCTTCAGCGACCTCATAGAAAGACAAAAATAACAAACAAGGAATGTCTATCAATTCCTTTCCTATATACTCTTTATTATCTTATGTTTAGTTTTTATAATTTCTTATTTATTTTATTTTTGATTAGTAACGGGTTTTAAAAGGGATCCAAAACCTTATAACATGCTGCAAGGAGGATCCTGTGAAGGTTCAAATCCCTATAAAACAAGCCAAAATTGGACCATTCGTAGAATCCATAAACTAAAACAGTCTAAACTATTACAAACATACCGTCCATGGGCACAAACAAAAAACAGAAACAATATAGATATCGCAGGGACCTTTCCAAACAATCGCATATAAAGAGACAGAGAGAGCACAAAGACCATCCCAGTAAACAAAATAGGATAGTCCCATTTAGGACCAACTATTTTACTATGGGATGTAGTCCTCGTCATCTTTGGGATCATCCATAAATACATTAATCATGGCATTAATCATCATTGGTAGTGACAAGTTCACTACAGGAATCAACAATACATTGGGGAAGATTCCCCTGCCATGTCGAAAAATATTGAATAGTTAAGCCAAAGTTTGCCATTGTATTTACCACTCGATTGCCTTCCCGATACACATGTTGAATACACCTATTGTTGATCGCCCTTAGCTGGACAATGAAATCTTCAATGGTTGGTCCCACATTCCAAGGAGGATTCGAGACCCCCTTCAAATAGTTTATGGTGTTTAAGGAGTCTCCTTCGACTATCAGGTACTGGATATTGAGATTGATGGCCATTTGGATGCCTCGAAAAGCTGCCCAAGCCTCAACAAAATTATTATATTGGACTCCAAGTTTTTTTGCATACGCCAAAATGAGTTGACCTCTGTCATCTCGGATCACTCCTCCACAACTCGTAGCGCCAAGATTGCCTTTTGAAGCACCATAAAAATTTAGCTTGAACCAATGAGGAGGGGGAAAATCCATGAAACCAGGGATCTGTCCACAACAACTTGGGGATGACCAAAAAAAAAAACCTCAAAACACAAGTTAGCAGAACATGCCACTTGAATATCAAACAAGGATGAAGGACAATTATCCGAAGGAATGATATTAGCATAGGAATGATATTAGCATTTTATGAGGCAAACATGACAGCTCTCAAAGAATAAAAAATATTTTTTGAGGATCATGAATTTTTATTTTATTTTATTGTATATTTAAAATCTAAATAAAATATTTAAGGATGCATACTTTCTATGCCATCCACTGTTTTTGCTGTACACAATTCATTATAGGTGGTTTTATGTTCACATTAAAAACCTTCAATAATTCAATTATGGAAGAAAAAATTGCAACCAGTCAATATCATTACAGAACATTTTACATAAATATTGAAACAATTATATTGAATCATATACAAAATATTTATCTTAAAAAAAATATTAAAATATTAAAATTAATTTTTTTAAAATAAATAAATAATTTTTTTTATTTTTTTTCAAACTCATTATAAATAAAAGATGGATATTTAAAGTCACAAGTAGATCAAAAGTATTAATAATCTTATAATAAAAATTACTAATGTAAAATAAAAATATACTTTATATAATTTTTTATTATTATTAAAATTGTTCATACTTATCTGTGTGTTGTGGTCTACCGGCAAGGATGCCACTTGCATTATCGGCGATGTGATTCAGGTTCAATCCCCACGACGGATGTGTATAAGAAGTATTTACTCGACAAAAAAAAAAAATTGTTCATACTTTAATTCATTAATCCAAGTTTATCCCAACAATATTTAATGTCTCCAATTTTTTCTTTATAAATGCCTCACAACTCTTGAATTGAATTTCTTCTATACAATTAAGATTTTTAATTAATTTCTTTTCATATTTACCATTTAACTATATATTTGCAGAAAGTCAACTTAACTTAAAAGAATAAAGCACATGTTATCTTTGTCTTGAGGGTGTTTAATTCCATTCTAATAGAGTTATGATCAATAATTAATTGATTATAGAAAATTATTTTATGGTTTAGTGTAGGAAACTATGTGTCTAGTTTTGTTCTATCACATAAGGTGTAAACCTGCCTTCACATGACAACAATATTAAATGTTTCTCATGCTTGAGTTGATAAAACATCAATTTTCAAGATAACTAATGCTTTTGTAACTCTGAGTTTAACAACTCTTCAACTTTATATATCTTATCCTTGCATTATTGGATTGAAGAGGCATCTGGTATCACACAAACTAACGTCCATATTTGAATTAAAAAATAATCCTTAAAAATAGTCAAACAATCTTAAAATTAATCATTGGAGGATGAGCAAGCCACAACTTCTCTCATTCACCTAGAGTTGGAGGATGAGCAAGCCATTATCATCATCCAGTAAATTTAGCAATTGAAAAACCTTGAATCTACCTTTAACAATCTTTGTTATAGAACAATCCATCCATCCAAACTCTCGGTACAAAAATATTTGAGAGCATATTACTTGAAGGTATCAATCATAATAAATGCAAAAATCTTAAGCAATAGGCTTGTCACTTCATCATCATTGGCAATGTCTTATATAAGCGATCTTTCGATGCTATCCTCCTATGCTACCTTAATACAAAAGAGGGTAAGCATGGAATTGAATAAGTTCATGACAAAATATATGGTAGTCTTTTCAATGGAAAATCCATGACCAAAAAGCTCCTTAGGCTAGGATATTATTGGTCGTGTACATAAAAGGACTCTTGTGATTATGCTCACAAGTGTAATAAATATAAAAAATATGATAATCTTGTTCATGGTCCATCATAGGAGCTACAGTCATTGGCTTCTCCTTGGTCCTTTTCTATATGGGGCCTAGATATTATAGGAAAAATAAATCCTACCTCATATGATGGCCATAAATTCATTATCACTACAACCAAATATTTCACCAAATGGGTCGAGGACATGCTTTTGTCCTCTTCTATTGGCTTACAAGTATCTAAATTTATCCTCAATTAAATATATTCCCTTTTGTCATAATCTCAAACAATGACACTCCTTTAAAAAATAAGGATGTTGCTAAACTTTGTGCTATGTACAAAATTTAACATAAATGGTTCACACCTTACTATCCTTAAGGTAATGTCCAAGCTAAAGCCTTGAATAAAACTCTTATCTTAATCCTTAAGAAACTTGTAAACAAAAATGGATGAGATTGACATCTTCAACTATATCTCACATTATGGGTCTATTGAACCAATGTTCAAACTTTGACTAGTGCAACACCCTATGTCTTGGTCTATGGGATCAATGCTATCTTCCCTTTTGAACTAGAAATCCCATCTCCTTGGATTTTTCTAAAATATGTGTTAGTAAGCAATTAATATCATAGACCAAGTGGATTCGTACCTTGAAACACCTTTGAGTCTATCATAAAAGACTCAAAAAAGCCTATAACAAAAGAATTGGACCTTAATAATTTGATGTCAAGGATATAGTCCTTAAAGAAAGCTAAAAAACACCAATGCAAAAAAAGAACTTAATGGTAAATTTGAACCTAATTGTCTAGGCATATTCATTGTAACCACTAAGTATAGCTCAGGCACTTATCAACTAGCCATACTTTATGGACATGAACTAAAAGAACCCATGAACATAATGTTTCTCAATAAATACTATCTAAATTTACACCATTTTCTTACTTATATGCTTGTCTGCATTGACTTCCTATTGCATGACTGAATAATAATTCACTTGCTTGCATCTTGCATCCATGTGTGAGTTGCTACCTAGTTGCTTGTTGCATAAAGAGTCAAAATATCTTACAAGACCCGTGATGATCCTAGTTAGAACAAATTGCATTCTAGATTGCATTTTAGCTAGGTTTTGAGGTAGTAGATCTCTCCCAAGACTCTTATTTCATGGTCAATTTGCAATTCAATCATTAACTCACACTCTTACATCTCAAAACAGTATACAAGTCGTTGAAACCATTGTACTTCCATCATTCATTACAATAAATTTCTAGTACCTCATGATGATAATAACATTGCAAAGCAAGTCTATACATTGCATTTAAAGTTTTGAGCTAGTAAGATCCCTTTCAAAAGTCACTAGCCACTTCTAATATCATCAATCTTCCTTATATCTTACAAACAATTAGGAGGTGACCATATTTTCATCTACAAATTGGCAACTATGTGAATATTTATAGATGTACAAAATACTAGATGACAAAATGGCACATCCCTTGGTTGTTTGTAGTATAGTTAGGACAAACATCATACTCTACTATTTTTAATAATATCACATTTTATCATGTATATCTTGTTAATCTGATTCATTCCTATACCTAAGAAGGATAAGTGGCAAAGTTATTATATGCCTAACAACACCTAATATACCTACACACTATACAGTGTGGGATAACTCTATCAAACATTCTTTCTCGGTATAAAATTCTATCAAAAATTTCAAGTTATGATATGACATACATCATACTTGAGTACTTTCAAGACTTGGTAATTTGATTCATTGTTACATCTAAGAAGGATGAGTGGTAGAATTGTTTGATTTCTAGCAAGTGTCAAATATAATTACACACCCAGCAACATGGGATAATTCTATTAAAATTTCTTCCTTAGTATAAAGGTCCATCAAAAATCTCAAATTGTTACATGAAATTTTACACACTTATCATTTAAAACTTGAAATGATTCATCGTTATACCTATTAAGGATGAGTGATAGAATCATTCGATTTCTAGAAAGTGTCTAACATACGTACACACCCAACAACATGGGATGATTTTTCAAATGCCTTCCCTTGGTATAGGGGTCTATCAAAAAATTCAAGTTATGGTTCCTCTACCCTAATCATGGTCATATTATGAACCTTACAAACTCGTCAATATTGATGATGGTCCTATCTCATCACCTCCTCACAATTAAAATATTGCAAAGTTTCACAAACATCGATAATATCACCATATTACAAGCATTTGTAAGCACTAAAATATCCTCTCTTGAAAGAAAAATGATTACCTAGTTACTTCACTTTTGTAAATCCATAATATGTTATAGACATGTTGAGTAAGGAAGCTAGGTATTTCTACTCCCTTTGATGATTGGTAAGGCATCTCAGTAAGTAATATTTTCTTAGAAGATGGAATTCTATTGAATATTGTTCATTTTTTAAAAAATTCATGTCAAAACATTTTATATATACAAATTTATTAATGGGAGGCATTTATCACAACAAAATACTTGCACCAAAATATTTATCTATTTAATTACATGATTGACTTCCTACATAATTAAATGTTGCATGTATGCTTGGTTTATAGAGAATCGAAGGATTTCACAAGGATGCATTATGATAACTAGTTAGGATAGGTTACACTTGCATTAGGTCTCTAATGCTAGCGTATCCCCTCCCTTAGGACATTAGCTCTCTTAATGCATGATTATAACCACCAAGATGTGACAATAGCCTACATTACCATATATTATTATGCATAAGGGCATCATATGCTAACAAAATTTATATTCTTATTTGTTTATTTGATTGAAATCATGGGTTTGTATACATCATATTTACATCTCTCGTATTCATTTTCTTGGTCTTCAATAACTCTTTGATGTTGACTCATCATTTTAAATTGTATCCCATTGATTTTTCAACCTAAAATAGCTTTAATCAAGGTAACAAAACACTATCAAGAAGCCCTAACTAAACGGTAGTAATAACCTTGGATCATCAGAAAAATCTGATGCAATGTTGTTTCCTTTTTTAGTCTATTGATGGGAGATAAGACAATGATACAAATTGTAACTTGAATGACCCCAAACTTTGGATAATTGAAACCTCACATGAATAAAATATAATAACTAACTTCATCTATTGAAAGAAGAGTGGTTACCCAACCATGCTACTTTGTGAATACATAAAGTATTGTAAAGGCACCTAGTAGGATGGGCAAGGATTTTTACTCCTTTTAATGATTGAGAGAGTATCTTAACAAACAACTTTTATTAACTAATCACCAAAATAATTTAAGATATATAAATAAATCACAAAACATCTCATGTTCAAATGGGGGTATCTATCATAAAAGCCCTAGCTAAGCCTAGGTGCATTAACAATTATAATTATTTTGAGACCTAAAAAAGCCTAGGAATCACATATTCAATCGTAAAGATCTTTAGACCCATAAGGTCTAGGTGCATTGCATATCTAAAGTCCTATGGGTAATACTATCATCATTAAATTTCTTTATACCCATAAGGTCTAGGTACACATAAAATCCCTAGTGATTCTAGGAATATATACATAATTCTCTAGATTGACAATGGTCTCAGTATGCTTAAAGACCTAGTAGGTGTAGGTACATATAAAATTCCTTTAGAACCACAAGGTCTAGGTACACATTAATTGTCCATACATCCTAATCTATATGCTAAGTCCTATAGGTAATGCTATTTAATTCATTTGGGTAATACTGAATAAGTCCTTCAAAAAACACTATTTAAATCCTCTAGGTAATGCTATCCAAGTCTCATGGGCACAACTATCACAAGTCCTCCAAGTAATACTATTATAAGAATTTATTCAAACCATCTCAGTCTAGGAAAATAAAGACCTTAAAACACCATAAAAAGCCATATATCAAGGCATATGATTAATATCGCTTAAAAAACTTATTTATGACAATAATAGGCATCTCTTGCATAGAAACATAACCACAAAAATCAAGGTATATCATTATATATAAACTTTAAAAGTAACTTTAAAATAGCATATCGTCACATCATCAATACATCATATAGAAAAAAGTAAAACATAAAAGAATAATGGTATCATATATATCTGTCAAATAATATATATCACTCAAGTGGTCTGACATACCATAATGACAAAATTGGTATGCTTAGCCATATATAAATCATGAGGATTGATGCACCACAATCATAAAATTGGTGCACTCAGCCTCAAATTGGCCAAAAAGCCTATAAAATCTCACCAAAATATCTATAAAATCATAACTCTATGACCTTGTATTATGAGCCATCCCATGCACTAATCACGGAGAAGCCCAAGTAGTAGACCTCAACCTGGAATAGGACCTAGAAGGAGCATGAGGTGGGATTATCTCTATTAGGAGGAAGAATCTGGTGATATAATACCCTATATTTAGAACTCCTAACTTTCTCCACCTTGAAGTCATCCTCGATAGTAGCCAAATGATCCAACATACCTAGCATGTATGGGCCTATATTTATTGCTTCAACATCATCCCTCTCTTAAATAACCTATACCACTCATACCTCTACTACTGTAGCCTGATCCACTATTGCATCCCTTTGAGTAGTCAATTGGGCTATCATATAATCTCTCTCTTCCTTGGTAGTGTCTCTCTCCAAAGTCACATAAACCACCTAGGCTATGATTTCACCCCCCTCTCTAAAATAAATTAACAAGCCTGCCTACAAGACTACCTAATCCTGCTCACCTTGTAACTGTGATATCTCTATTTCCATGACATCTATCTTTCACTATATTGTGAATCTCTTTGACTCATCCATATCTTTACTACTCATGTTGGGGTCTACTTCTAGATCACCTCCTTTAGGTGGGGGTATAGATATTAGTTGAAAAATATTAAGGACTCCTAAAGACCTCTCCTATTGTCAACTCTTGTCCTTCTAAAAGTATCATATGATGAATGACTGTGTTCCTCATTTGGGTTTATCTAGTATTAATATTTGAGGTTGAACCTCCGTATACCACTATCTATATGCAATGGTAGCCCCTACATCATCCACACCCAGATCTATCACTAGAGGGTCATTAGTATCCTTCTCTATAGATAGGATAGGATCAAATCTCTCACCAACATCACCCTCATCTCGCTTTGCTTATTGATATCAATATTATCCAATCTATGGGAAATCTTATCAAAGAATGAACTATATCAAAACTCGGTATGGTATGTATATATCTCTACTATCACTAGGGTCAATGATACATTATATCTATTAAATATAGGCCAAATCAAAACCATCCTTGACCTATCCTAGATGCTATTTCCATTGACTCCATATGATCTAGGTTGGCTTCAAATTGCCTATGGCTCTCTTGGTCACCATAAGTACTTCCTTAAATGGTTAATGATAGATCTCAAAAGAATGGATCCACCTATAGGTTACTAGATCCCATGCATTTATAACCTATCTAGATAAACCAAATGGGTATAAAATAACAATGTGCTTCTAGCACCAAATTTGAAGAAGAGTAAAACAAATGAGACTCATGGGATTTATATATATAAACTAATGCAAGAATCTATAGAGATGACGCAAAATAAAAGGATCCTAGGCATATCTGATATGCCAATACTTCATCCTAACAATCACTCTACATAAACCCCATTGTAATAAGAAAATTCTTGTATCTCCAAGTAACAAGCCTAAGACTATGGCACTCAGTAAAGAAATCAATTAGTCAATTCGACCAAGAGCGAGCATCATGTCAACATGTACCCCATGCTAAATCAACTAATAATTAACATGTCCATGATAGCTCTAAATATACAACCTTTGATCTAAGCTCATAATAATAGGGATCCCTCAAATAGGTATCATTAGGATCCTCCATATGTCCTCGAATGTGACTATCATCTCACATGTCGATACAAAAAAGGTACTATACTAAAAATACCACCTCTCAGCCAATGCTATGAGGACACAACTAAACTCAAACTTGGTCATCAACACTAGATATCCAAGTCCAACTGTATCTAAGATGACCTTGTCATCCAAGTTCATCCTATCTAAGGTAGATACTAGAGCATAAGACTATCACTCTCTATGCTCTAGAATATTCACCCACATCTATAAAATACTTTTTAGCCTATATTACATTGATAACATTAAAATTTGAATATTTGTAACAAATTTTCCACCCACTAATGATTTTTTCACCTAGCAAATTTATCCCCTCAAAATAATTTTACCACAACAAAAATTTTCCACACCCAATGAATTTGCAACATATTTGAGAATTCATTGACAACAAGTTTGCAACCCAAATGCAAAATCATAGCCTAAAATTAAAAATTAAATTTTAAATAAGAAAATGATAAGAAAATGGTAGGTTTCTAACATATACCCTTACGTGTGTTCTTAAGTGACCTCCTATTAATCAAATAATGTCCATATGATGCACCAACCACTATTGTTGAGCCTAAAAAATAATTAGAAAATTAACCCCAAAGCTCTAATTTTTGAAGCTACATGATAAAAATGAATTTTATTTGACCCCCCTCACTGCCTAATATAGCCCCTCCAAACCCCCAAAATCATTTTTTTAAGAAATTACATAAATTTCCCCATGCTAAAGATAAGATACCTTAGAACTACTTCTTTCATAAAATTATGGTCACCTACAAGTATTTTTGAAGCATTTACTAGGGAATAAATGCCTCAAAAGGGGACAAAATGTAGATACCCAAATTTTCTTACCTATTGTATTTTAAGGTTCTAATAAATTTTGGTCACTTATCTATGTCATCCTCCATAATTCATCATAAAAATTGGTTGCTCAAAACAAGTTCGTAAATTTCAAATTCATCTACTTGGATGCAAACCTTATCTAGAACTAAAAGTTGAAATATTTTCCCCCCTAATAATCAAATGGGCAACTTCGCTACCTAAACAAGTTTGAAGTTGTAAACTTATCTAGGTGGTTAACTTGTCTCTGCACCTTAAAAATAGAAATATTTCTAAACTCATGCTCGTGTCTATCCATGCCAATAGTTTACCAACCTAGATTTGATTGTTGTGCCCCAAAATATTTCTAATTTGGCTTGCTTTTCACCTATGCTAGCTTGATCAAATCATGTCACATATTCAATGTAGTTTTTTTGCCAAGTTGAACATAGAATTCTCTTAATTGAACTCTTGCATGTAAATTTTACAATCTTATCTTCCTATCTTCTCCTTCAAGCCCTAAAAATATATAAATTGGCTACCTCACTCCAAAAATTGGGCAGTGATGATAGGTGAATAGCAAGGACATGATATGACATGATACAAAAGCATGAAAGTGAAAATATTTTGTTAAGAAATGATTGAATATTTTCCTTTTGGAGTTCCTTTGAATTTTCCATATCATCTTTGAGCATTGTTGAACACTACATGCATAGCCTTATTTCTCATGGTAAAAAGAGGATTATTCTTTTGCTACATTTTTATTTGATTTTAGATTAAACATTTTCTTTGATCTATCAGATTGCATCTACATTCCTCTTACCTCTTTTGTAGGGTCTTAATTTTTTTATTTCTAACTCATTTAACATTCCAATTCTCTTTGCATTAGATTATTCGAACTCACTTTAGTGGCCTTGCAAGACTTGCATATATCATCTAGAATCCCTCCATCACCTCTCTATAGTAGGACATAATAGATTTTGCCTTGACTTAGCCTCTACAATGGCATATTGTAAATTCTTAGTTAGTATGACTGATAGGTTGTGAATTTGTCTAGATAAGTTTTTACTTAAAATTCTTTGTCATTTTTGGATTCCCTAACATCCTGTTAGTCAATTTATCAATTTTGCATTTTCAAACTCTTGGATTTTAGCTTTAAAATAAAATTTGCAGGTTACAAGCTTTATAGGTGATGAACCTATTGCAAGTTGTAAATTTTTCTTGTCAAAAAAGTATTTATAAAAATTTGGTGAATATTAATGCAAATCAAGGCAAATCGTGTCTAAACTAGGTGGCGAATATTTCAAAATTTTGCAGAAAATTTATCAAAATTTGGAAATTAAAAAAAAAAATCAAAGCTATAATTAAAAATGACGACTGGCAGAAGGCGAGTGGTAGAAGACGAGTGGCAAAAGGTGAGTGATAGAAGGCGACTGGTAGAGGGTGACTGGTAGAAGACGACTGGAAGAAGATGACTGGTAGATGACGACTGGAAGAAGGCGACTAGCAGATGGTGACTGGCATATGGTGATTGGGTGACTAGCATATGGTAAATGGCTAATGGTGATTGGTTGATGGTGATTGGTAGATGTTGACTGTCAGATGACGACTGTCAGATAATGATTGGCAAAGGGCGACTGACAGAGGGTGACTAGCATAAAGCGACTGGAAAAGGGTGACTAGTAATGGGTGACTGGAAAAGGACATCAATAAGATGCTACCATGTTCCCTCTCCTCTACCACGTGTTGTGCATCCATAGACTTCAACCATGCAAACTTCTGTAAATAGGAATACAGGTTTAGTTTTCACCTTTCTTTTCTAGCATATATTTTTTTAGAGCTTTTTCCAAAGCATTTTTAGAGTGTTTTCAAGAGCATTTTCAAAGCATTTTTAGAGCATTTTTAAACAGTTTTCAAAGCATTTTTAGACGGTTTTCAGTGTAGAAATGGATAGCTCTTCTTCTCCTCTACCTACAAAAGTGTCATTCAAGAACTAGTTTTGCCCAACATTAAGAACAATTTCAAAACTCCTGGAAGATATTTGCAATGGGTTTACAACTCTGGAGTCGTAGGAGTGATCAAGATGCCACAATTCAACATCAACATCTCCTTGATGCAAAGGATAGTTCCTATGACCATGACAATTCCACTGTTCACATCAAAGTGGATAACATGGATATATTTTTTTCTATGAAAACCTCATATGTGTAGCGACTAACTTCCATTTACGGATGTTCACCTGGTAAACAACTAATACACCTTGACTAAATAAGACAAATGACTGTTGGCGACCAAATATGGTGTCCATTTCGATAATTTGAAAGGTATATTTTTAAAATTTAGTTTTTATTTTTTTGCATTTTTGAGGTATTGTAGTTTCCATTTTCTAATAATGTTCTCCCTTTTGTAATTTCTATTTTCTAATAATGTTATCTCTCTTTTTTAGTTAATTCTTCTAAGTCGAAAAGGGGCTTAAACATTTCCAACGTTGGAGATAAATTTCTTCATGCTTGCATTGAATTTTTCTAGGAAAGACTTATTTTGTAGGGGTGACCTACATAAATGTTATTTTGGGCATTGGCCTATTTGGTTCGATGTATTTCTAGAACTAGATTTTATTGGTCCATGCACATTTCGAACTGCGTTAAACATGAACTTTTGAACGTCTAGAAAATACAATCTTCTTATATAGTAACAACCAACAACTTTGTTCTTTCTCTTTTTAATGAAGCATATTTCAATATTCAAAATGGCTCTCCTCCAACTGCATTGCACCCAAGCTTGATGGCTATTGGTATGATGAAGGAAGAAATACAAGTAAAATTATTTTTTTGAAAAATCTATGTTTTCTTTCTTTCCAATCAATCTTGTTATTTTCTAATCTTCTTTTGAAAGTAGAAAAAACAACTCAATCTTCTAGCAAAAGGGATGCCACCTTTAGGATGTAAGAAGCTTCTACATATTTTGACACGCAGTCGCAATCATCACCAGTAACTACCTTAACAAACTATGAAATGTTCGAGGTCTCCTACTAATAAACATACACATGTGGCTCCTTTTATTTTTGGACCTGTTACAATCGACGTTGAAGAAGTAACCTCCAGCTCACAAGGTAACCTTATTATTAAAAACTACTATTTTAAATGATGTATTTAAATTATTTAAAATTATATTTCGTTTGAGAAAATATTTTATGTCTTCATAGCAGGGGCAAGTGGTTACATCATCAATGAGTGCAAAGTTTGAGTCTGGTATGTTTGGTTAAATTTAATATATTTTTATGACATTGTTTTTTACAATAGTTTTAATTAATATTTTCATGTAAAATTTTGTAGATGCATCGGTTACATTTAAAATACTGAAAAAATATACCTCCACCATATGCACACTCGCAAATGCACCCACAACAAGTGCCACAACAAGTCCATCCACAATAGGTACCACCAATGGTGAGGAACCAATATCGCATGCATGGAAAACAGTTTCTCACACCATATCACACCACCACCTCTAAGAGCAAGCAGAAGTATTTTCCAGACACACACTGTGTCTCAGTCTAATGTTTCTCAGTTCCCAACATTTTCCCTTGGGAATTTCTCAAATGTGCAAAGCGCATCTCAAATGCCCTCTAGGAATCTTGATGATGATTTTCTTTATTAGGATACCAATCCTGAAACTTTCCCTTTCAAGGCAAGTGATGTGCTTCAGGGTCCACAGAGCCATCATGAAGCAAAAGAGAATGTTGAGGCAGATTTCATCAAAGTTTCCTCTTTCCCCCAGCAAGTCGCCACCCATCATCATATGAAGGATGATGATAAAGTTATTTTTTTAGAAAATGTTTTATTAGCTAATAGATGTAAAGCTACAGTTAATGATAGTCTACTTGTAGATATTGATAGTTTAAAATATTAGAAATATCGGGCCAAGGTTTTGATAAAAGAAATAAATTTCCAATACAAGAATTTTTCAAATAGAAAGGAGTTATTTTCAAAGGTGGAGAATGAGCCACAAAAGCTTGATGCTTTGTTACATAAATCTGAATCTGGCACTGTGTAGGCCGAGTCTATATACAATGATGAAATTCTAAATATTATGTTGAATCGATTAGAAAACCTCAATATTGAGGCCCAGACATATTTCAATGAATGGGCAATAGTTAAGAAAAGAGTAGTAGCTGCAAAAACTGCAAGACTTACCGCTAATGTAAATTTTACATATAACTGAAAATCATTTTTTTCTTAAATATATTTTATTTATAAATATTAAACCTTTTCTCTTCTATTTTGCATTCTAATTTTGAGCAATTAAATATGCAATTTAGCACCATGAAAACGTTGATTAAGACTACAAGAACTAGTGTGATTAATGCTATCGAAGTGAAGAAAAAATTACAATACACTATCAAATAAAACAATTGGCTGAAGAAGTTTATCAAAGATAAGGGCTTGGATGTGGAGGTTGTATTAAAACAAAATGAAAAAGAATTGAATGCACCTTTTAGAGAAGATCCTGTGAATGAAGAAGGTTTATTGCTATCAGGGATGACCACTACAACTGAAATTCTGGTAAGAGCTGGTGCATTGGAAGCAAAGGATATTGAGCAAGATCCAACTGAACCTTTAGGTACCGTGCAGAAAGAAAAGTAAATGATTGTTGTTTTTTATTGAGGAGAAACCAAACATGTTGTATAGTTTTTTGTAAATTGTAAAAGAATGGTCTCAATTCTCAAATCAATAAAGAGACAATTTCTAAAAAATTGTATTATCTTTTTGAGATTTTGTTTTAAATATTGTGATGTTTTGATTAGTTATGTGTATGCAATAAATAATTTTAAATTATGTGGATGCAATAAATGTTCTTTTATGTTTTATAAAATAATTTGAAATGACTGAAATGCAACACAAATATTTACTTTACCATAAATGGTTTATACAATACAAGTCTAGTAAATTATTTGAATATCATAGACTAATAATCCAATAACAAGACTTAAATAACATGATATACACAATATCCAACAACACGTCTATGATATAAAAAATAATCCATTGTTCCATAATCAACATATATGTAATCAAATAATCCAATTTCATCAAAATATACATAATCAATTAATAGGGCTATGATATACAAAATATCCAATAGCACGTCTAATATCATATTATATGATATCAAAAAATACATGTCTCAAATTATAATCAAATCTCAATATTTTGTAGAAAACTGATAACATAATATGTGAAATCTATTCAAATGAAAGCATCCATTGATTATAATACTGGAAGCTGGAACAAACTATTTTTAGATTGTACAAAATATTTTGTACTCATACCCAAAATTTTTGTCACCACAATTTGATTAGTGTTACCATTATCCTCATCATCATGATTATTTGTGACACCTCTTCTCTCTTCCAGATATTTCCAATATGCCAAAGCTCTTTCATAAGGATACTTCTCCACCTCATAGGTAGACACATATACTCTCAAACAATTTTCCAATTTTTTGTCCAACTTATTTCAAACTTTAGATTTTACATATGATAATGCACTAAATACCCTTTCATCTTCCACTGATCCTAAAATAATCGTTTGACATAATTTATATAAAATAAAATATTCACTTATAGTATGTTGTAAGATACTACTAGGATGTAATATTTTCCACATACGTGAAATATAACCTGTTTCATGACGATTAGTGAATTGTGAAGCTTGAGAAGACATTATCATTCTAAAACAGTTTGATTGTTTTATCAAAAGATCTTTGTTGATAATACCAATGATTTCAATACCATTGACTTCCACATGTTTAGTGAAATGGTTAGCAAAAGTGCCCATGTATTTAAGAAACAAACTATTTATAGTCTCTTATTTATTTTGTTAATGATTCTGCTATTTTTTTAGTTTAAATTTTACATCGTGTACAACTACATAAAATTTGTTGTATGTTACGGGTATTTGTTTAACTTCATTTGTTGCTATATCCAATTTTTGACCAAAATAATATAAAGGTATTTTCTTTCTGTGGACATTAATACATAGATGATTATTTATGTTGAACTTCAAAAATTTTGAGGATCATTGACATTTGTTAATGCTCTTCAACTATCAAACTTGGGATCCATAAAACTTTGACCAAACGCGTACATAGTATCAATATGCATGTAAATTTATTTTCTCACCTGATAAAATCCATAGTATAAATCGATCTTTGTTGTGCAAGTTTAATCAAAGTATTCTTTTCTTCTAAGAAGTGTTTCAAAGTCACTCATTCGAAATAGCAGACTTTAGCCTTATCAACTGCCCTACAATTTGCATACATATACCGTGCCAAGGATTGATATTCTTTGAAAACTCTATATACCAGTTGATACAACAAAATACACCTAGTATCTACATCTTTTAATAGTTTTTTACCTTCAGTAACTCCTAGTGCAAACTGCTGAAACTCTGAACATATTTTTGGATTGTGCAAAAAATAATCATGAATTTCATGGACAAGCTCTTCCACTCTCGCTACATTTGTAAATGTATCCAAAATTTTGTATGCAAGATTCATTTTATAAGACATGCAATAAATAAGGATCAAATATGGGGTAACAAATGTTTGTAGTCAAACACAAAGGTCATTCTTGTGTCCTTGCATTGTAGTAACACCATCAGATCTAACACATATTAACTTAGTGGCTATTTCTATATCATTAATTCCTATTATTTCCTTTAAAATAGTTACAACAACATTGTAAAGATTTTTTGCATTGCAATTTTCCACAATATTGCGTACTCCAAGTAAATGAGGTTGCCTTAAATGGTTTTCCATTATGTAAACATGTATGCAAATCCAAGATGTATTGTCAACAGTAGTCACCTCATCAACTGAAAGTGAAATGAATTTGGCTTTTTTACTTTCTCTTTGAGGTCATCCTACTCAACCAATGAGAGACATTTTACAATTTTCCAACCACTTTGATTTGACCAATGGGCACTAGGAAGGTTCTGCACATCAACTAGTTAACATAGATATTTATAATCAATGAAATCAGGTATAGGTCTACCCTTTTTAAGAATAGTGAGTACAATAGTAAACTGTAAACTTTTTGAAGCTAAAGTAAACTTATTCATTTATTGAAATTGGGCTTGAATTGTTGCACATTTCTCAACCAAAGTTTGTTTTTGTTTCATTTATTTATCATATTCTTGTGCAGATATGATATGTGTGCACTCTGATGCATCCTTCCACCTATAATTTCTTGGTATTATTCCATCACTTTCTTTTGTTTTTATATAAACTTTTCCATAATGTTTTTCTACTGTATCTTTCTTAACTTGCAATCTATGATCCCTTTCATGTTTCCAACTGCAAATTATGCATATCAATTATTTTATTTCTTCACTACTATTCTCTGGTTGCATTGACTCAATAAATGAAAATTTTGATACCCAATCAGGCTGAAATGATCTATTAATTGTCCACCTATATAAACTTGCACATTTATGTTTCTTAGAAGAAGAATCTTCAGAAGTAGGGACTATATGAGAACTATTATTTTTTTTCCATTTGGTGTGTTAGTTTTAGGAATATCTTCATGTTGTTGTTGTATTTCATTAAGAAAATTTTGATATATGGACTTTTTATTATCGAGGATACGTGGAAGTGGAGGTATACCAGGGTCAATAGTGTTTTCTATAAAGAAATTTTTTTCAAATCATTATTGCATTTAAAAAGATACATTCTGTTAAAAAATATAGAAAACATTGGACAAAGCCATCAACCAAAAAACACCCTTCTTAATGAATAAAGACATTATATATAAAATTAACAATGTATAAAAATTAACTGGTTAGTAACTAAAAGGTGTTTGTACCTTGAATTTGTGCAGATGTTGATGGTTGACTGGATTTTGAAATATTATAAAAGTATTTAAGGATACTCATTTTATTAGAAGATTGGCCTCCCTTCTTTCCATTGCCAACAGGTGATATTTTACCTGTATAAATAGAAGAGGAACATGAACATGATTTTTAAAAATGAAAATAACTGGTAAAAAAGAACAATTGTTCAAGACAACAAGATGTCTGAAACCAAGCAGGCTTGAGATTGGTGCCCAAATAATAGGAAAACCAATAATAATAAAATATTTAAAAGAAAATTAATGGTAAAAGAAAATTACCAATAAATGGTTGTCATTGTATGTTTGTTAGAAAGACTAGACATCGCGTTGTATCAATCACATTGTGCCAATTGTGTTGTACCAATCACCTTGTGCTAGTTGACTTGTGCCAATTGCCTTGTGCGAGTCACCTAGTGCCAGTTGCCTTGTACCATTTGTTTTGTGCAAGTCACCTTGTGTAAGCCACCTTGTGTTAGTCACCTAATGCAGTCACCTTCTGTTTATTGCCTTGTACCTGTTACCTTGTGTTAGTCACCTTGTGCAAGTTTTCTTGTGTCATTCACCTTGTGCTAGTCACCTTGTGCCAATCACCTTGTGCTAGTCACCTTGTGCCAATCACCTTGTGTCAATCACCTTTTACCAATTGCCTTGTGCTAGTTTCCTTGTGCAAGTCACCTTCTATCAGTCGTGTTGTATTAGTTGCATTGTGTCAGTTGCCTTTTGACACGTTGTGCCTACCATCCTTTTACTATCACACACTCTCTTTGTTATGCTTTATTTTGTTTACTATTTGTTTTCTCTCACCTGCTTTGTATCGCTTGCTATCGAAAAATAATTGTTTTAAATGTTAAGTGTCACTCTCATGTTAGCTATATATAACGGGGTTATAAGAGGTAAATTTGGTGGGATAAATAATTTTTTTATAATTTGAAGGTGAAAATTATACGGGAAAGCTACATGAAATAGAGACTAATAAGTATGATAGCGGGGTGAATTGACCCTAAAAAAAATTGATCCTAAAAATTTCGGGCGAATGGGCCTACTTCTAGGGTCCCCAAATTTGCTAAATTCCAATTTTGAAAGTCCTAATAGTCACCTTATTTGTAAATATTTTCCGCTATGCATAACCCTACTACAAATCTATTTCATTCAATTAATCATTCAAATTTTATCATCAAAAGAGTTATTATTCAAGCCTAGAAAAATGCTAGAATTATTTCAATTAGTTCGATTTGGTTTTGTAGCAGTTACATTTCTCTTTCATGGGATTTATCTTCTTTCAAAGGTTCAAAATTGATTTTGTAAAAAGGAACAGGGGGCTTGAATACAAAAAAGAAAGGCTAACACCTTCCCAAGTATTAAATAGATCTCCTAAAAACTAATATCTCTATTGTTTTCCCCATTTTAGTTTAGCAGATTCATAGGTTAGGAGGTGACGAACCTCTCACAGGTGGTGAATTCGTTTGTAGGAAACAAACCTATATATACAACAAATCCGAGTTAAGGTGGTAAACTTATCTTCAATAGTATTTTGGGTAATTTCATTTTACTTTTCATTTTAGAATTAATTTAAAGTTATTTTTTGCTCTATGTTTAGTTGAAGTAATCTATTTAAAGTAGCACCAAATCAAGGAACTAGTTTTAGGACCTATTAATTCACTAAGTTTGCTTTCTCTCAAACATACTCATTAGGTACTTAATTAAATTACATATAGTTTGCATATAGGATGTAACTTTTTTTGTGCATTCCCTCTTGCACCCTTGCTTGAAAATACAAAAGATATTTCCTTTTAGTTTCTCGTAACTTATGTTCTATGTTTCATAGTTCTTACAAGAAATTGAGAAAAGTATATTGGATTATATTTTTTGTTACATTATTATCTTTTCTAAATTGCATTGTATTTGTATCTTCTTACATTTAGACAAATTTTATTTTTCTAAATTCCAAAACTTAGGTGCTTGCATAATACACCCATCAAAACATAGGATTTAGAATGAATCCATAAAACACTCTTGTTAAACCCTTTATCCCCATAAAAGGACTCAAATAATGATGGAATTTATGCAAGAATATTCATCTAAGTGTGAACTTATGGGTTTGGAGAATAACATCCCTAGATCTAGGTTTACAATAAGATTCTAATGGTTATACTAGCCCATGGAATCATATATGTTATAAATATAAAAAATATACAATCAAGTTTCTAATATGAGATTAGGTTGAAAGATAGCCTAGAGGTTCTAAAATATTGGTATGGTTTGAAGCAGTAGTTTCTCTATGTTAAACATTAAGGAGAGGAGTGGGGGTAGCCTCCTATTAAACAAATATGTTGAAGCAAGATGGGTTTCTCCAAGGTCAAATACAAAGGAAATTATACCAAAGTAATTTCTCCAAAGATGGATGTATTTCATATATGGATGAGCACACGTAACTATATTCTAAATTTGGGCTATTTTTATTTGTAGCATATTATTCTTATCGAAACATGCTAGTCCAATAAAAAAATTGGTTGAACAAAGGTAATGTCATTTAATTATGCCAAAAGAAAATTATCTAGCAAACTAAGTGCAATGTAACCCTATCTTCAAAAGTATATAAAAAAAATTATAAACTAAACCATCTTATAAAAATAAAATTAGTTTAGTATAAAGGTAGTTTTGGTTAGAAGGTATTAATTTAGTGGGATCATTTGTGGCTAAACACATGCACTTAATTCAATCTTAGCTTCACATTTATTCTTAAAGCAAAACAATAACCATTTTTCCAATGTGGAATCCATACACTTGCATTCAAACATGCTATTTTTAGGTTATACCTATTTAATTAGATAGACAATGTAGGCTAGATTTTAAAAATACATTTGTATTAATAATTTAACACTTTTAATAATTTTTAATATTTTTAAAAATTGGTTTTCTTTATTTAAAAAAATAAACACTTTAAAATTAAAAATTTAAGGGAAACTAATTAAATTGAGTAAAAAATCAAGTGGCATTAGCTCAACCAGTTAGATTCTTTAACATTTAAGGAGGAGACCAAGTTTCAAATCTTGCCAAGTGATACATGGATAATATCAAAGCTTTCTTGTAATGCCACTATGTGGTGATGATGTAATACATGTGAGATCATTTCAATCCCATATAACCAATTGAAAAAAAATAAAATATAACCAATTAAAAAAATTAAATAAACTAAAAAATAAAATAAAAATCATGGCATAGAGGGCATAAGATATATTCTATCATGCCATTAAAATAAAAAGTAAATATTTAATTGTTCATGTTAAAATAATAGATCACATGCAAAAACACCAATTTTTAATATTTCATAGTTCAAATATTTATTAAAAAATATTTATCAAAATGCTTCTATAAAATATTTTACACACCTTAGGTTAAAAAAATTTGAAAGGAAAAAACTTATTATTCAAAATTATGTGTGTCATTATTATAATTTGTTCATATATTGGCCACTCATTATCCTGAAATATAATTTAATATACTAGATAATATATCATGTATTTTAATGACAAGAAGTATATTATTAGAAATAAAATCTAATATATTAATCCATGTTAAGATTCCTTCAAATTTTCTATTAATGTCTTTTTTTAATTTTATGTGGATGTCATGTTAAAGGATACTTAAATCAATATAAATAAATTTTACTTGCATAGAATCTGTCAAAAGTAGGACTTATCTACTTGCACTCACCCATATGCCAACTTGACCTATGAGGATATTAGGAGCTTAAATGTAGGTTCACATTTATTGAAAGCATTTGTCCTACTATGTAGTGATCTTCATATGTTTATATTTTTAAAATGATGAGATAATAATCATATGTCTATGTTTCTAAAATAGTGTGATTAAATTGTTATAAAGTTCTACTTTTGTAACCAGAGCCAAATCAAGGATGGTGTATGCAAGAATGTGTGTCATGGCAGATCCATAGGTGGATCTTCCCTCTTCTATCAAGCTTATCTCATTCATAGGTACTTGGGACCAACCCATTATTTATGAAAATAGGCCGACCTGGTGTCCTAGCTATGGAAACTTGGGTCACCAAGTAAATCAATGTCCCCTCAAGGCACAGGTAGAGAAGGAAAATAGACCTGCAAGAATGGAATGGATACAAAAAGAGAACTCAGTTCGAGTCCCCTCGAAGGATTTGGATGGTAATTCCTCTAAGGTAGAGGAAGGAGAAGCTCAACACTATATGGATGAGGTTCAGAAGCTGAAGGCTCTAGCGGAGGAGATTTTGCAACCCTCAAATTAATCATAGCTAACCTAGTGGTGATTAAGAAGGTATCTAAGGAGAATAATGTAGTCTCAAATATTGGTGTTACTAAGGTATGTCAGTCAAATATTATTTTTTAAACCATTGTTGCTAAGGCTCTTCTTCATAATTCCTTTGATGGGCTTTGTATTGGTTCTACTCTTGAGGATCCTATGATTCAATTGGCAACCCCTAAGGTAGGGTCTCTGATTAGCTCCCCAAAGACCTATATGGAGAAAGGTTCTCTAACTCCTAAAACCCAGAGACAAAGGAAGGGTAATGTGAATGTGGGTGTTGATAAGAAGTTAGGAAAGCCCCTTAAAAAGTCTGTGAGGAATATGGAAATAGGTTTTGATACAGTGAATGAATCTCAAGCTTTGATCAAACTTGAAAAAGGGAAGGTTGTAGTAGTAAGACAACTAAAGCTAGAATTTTTCTGCCAAAGTAACCATGGGGTTTCTGGGGGAAAGAAATCTAATTCTAAATCTCATAAATGAAGTGCCTCTCTTGGAATGTTAGGGACCCAAATGGGCTTTCTAAAAAATGGGTGGTTGCTTCCCTGAATAAAGAAATTTTATCTAATATTTTTTCTTGCAAGAAACCAAGTTGGATGATCAGGATATACAAGTTGTTAGAAGAATTTGGAAATAAGGCCATTTTGCTACAAGCCCATACAATGGTTCCTCTAGATACTCCTTTATCTCTGAGATACCACCAAGTTTGAGGACTCTATAATTTCTTCCTCGGATAGGATTATTAATATTCTCTTATGCAACAAAGAAAGTAATAAAAGGTGGGTTATGACTAACATATATGCGCTAAAATTTGGGCCTAGTAAAAACTTGTTGTGGCAAACTATGAGTTCCATGAGAAGGATTTTTGCTCAATAAGTATGGTGCCTAGCAAGGAATCTGAATTCCCATCTATTATTTTTGGATAAAAAAGGAGGGCACTTCCCAATATCGAAAAGCATGGAAGAGTTTGTAGATTTTTTGAATATCAATGAGCTATCATATGTTGAGTTAAATGGTTCAAGGTATACTTGGAGCAATAGGAGAGTGGGTAGCCAACTCATCCATACCAGGTTGGATAGGGTTCTTATCTCCAAGGAGTGCCTTCTGTTGTTTGAGAATCTATATCTTTGTTCTCTGCCCAGAATTGGCTTTAACCATAACCCCTTATGTTTTGAAGTGAACCAGAAAGAAACCAAACTCCCTGGGCCATTTAGGTTTGAGGCAATATGGTGCCTTCATCCTCAGTTGGAAGCTAAAATAAAAAATTGGTGGTCGACAAGGGTCCAAGGCTCCAACCTTTCCAAAATTGTGACAAAGCTTAGAGTTGTTAAAAGTAGCCTTAAAGAATGGAATAAAAGGATTTTTGGGAATATTTTGTAAAATAAGAAAGACCTAAAAAGTCAACTAAAAGCTATTGAATCTAAGATAGAACTTGGAAATCAATCTCAAGAGATTAGATATAGAGAAAAGGAGGTGTTGGTCGAATTTCATAACACTATTGCGAAGGAGGAAATTTTGTGGAAACATAAATCCAGGGTACTTTGGCTAAAGGAGGAAGATAAAAATTATAAGTTTTTTTACATCACAACCTTGAAGCACAAAAGAGCCAACAGGATTAGAGAAATTCAAAAAGCTGATGGATCCAATGCTACTCACATTAAGGATATAAGAGCTAAGACCATGGATTTTTTCAAAAATCTCATTAGGGTGGAAGAGGTTTGTAATGTGGAAGCCCAAAATAAGTTGCTTGGTAGTATTCCTAGCATTATCATGATTGATATGAACCAAGTCCTTATCTCTCCCTTTAGTAGTGAGAAAGTCTCCTATATTTGCGATGGAAGGAATGAAGGCTTCGGGCCCTGATGGTTTCCCCCTCTCCATTTTTCCTAAAGTATTTGCATATTATGGAGAAGGAAATTATTGATGCCCTTCGGGAGGTCTAAACCACCAATCATATCCCGTTCATAATGAATTCTACTTTTTAACTCTAATCCCCAAGATTGTTGATACAAAGGACTTTGGTGCCTTTAGACCCATAAACTTATGTAACATTGTTTATAAAATTTTAACAAAGGTCCTTATTAATAGATTAAAATATTTTCTTCCAACGTTGATTTATTCAGCCAAAGTGGATTCGTACCAGGGAGACAGATCCTGGACAATATCATAATTTTCCATGAAATACTTCATTCAGTTGATAAAAGTGGTAGAGTTGGTCTCCTCCTCAAATTAGACATGAACAAGGCTTATGATAGATTTTCATGGGAGTTTTTGTTAAAGGTTTTGGGAAATTTTAGTTTTTTCCAAAATTGGATAAAACTTTTCCATTCTTGTACCTCTTCTGCCAAGTTTTTGACCTTAATAAATGGGTCCCCAGTAGGTTTATTTTTCAAGTCTGAGAGGCATTCGCCAAGGGGACCCCTTGTCCCCTTACCTTTATATCTTAATAGTAAAAGCTCTAGGTATGGCTATCAAGTTAGAACCCTTTGTGGAAGGTATAAATCCTGCTTTGTTAGTGGATCCTATTTCTCATCATAAATTTACAGATGATGTTCTGCTCTTCCTTCTTGCTTTAGTTACCCAAGTAACAGTGCTAAAAGGAATCTTAGAGGTATTTGAAATTGTAGCTGGGTAAAAGATAAATTATGTAAAAAGAAAAATCTTCTTTTTGAATGCACCCTTAGCAAGGCAGAGGATTATTGCTCGCATCTTGGATTGTGAGATGGCTGCCCTTCCATCTCTTTACCTTGAAATACCTTTTTTTAAAGGTATGATCTAGGATTCACTTTGGGAACCTATAGTGGAATATTACAGAGGAAGTTGGTCGGGTGGAAAGTATCCCTCCTTAGTCAAGCCAAAAATGCTACTCTAGTAAATTCTACTCTTCAAAGCATTCCAACCTTCTTCTTATCTATATTCAAAATTCCTAACAAGAATTTATCAAAGATTGAACATATTTAATAGTTATTTTTTGGTCTAGTTCTGATGAGAAGAAAAAGTTTCACTTAATTGGTTGGGAGCAAGTCTACAGACCTAAAAATTATGGTGGCTTAGGTATCCATAGAATCAGACATATTAATAAGGCTCTAGTTGCAAAACAAGGATGGAAGTTGGCAAATCAAACTAAAACTAGTTGGATCAACATTGTGTTGATCAAATACTTGAGACGAGAGAATTTTTTGCTTGCTGATACTCTACCAACTTGTAGTTCAACATTTTGGTTGATTTTGCTAAATTCAAGGGTGCTAGTCTCCAAATATTGTAGGTGGAGATTAGGTGATGGACTCAAGATTGATTTTTGGAAAGGTATTTGGCTGATGGACCAACTCCTTGCATAGATTCCAAATCTAGCATGTTTGGAGCCTAGGACCAGATTGTTCTTTGGGTCTAAGGTGGCTAAATTTATCGAGGTGGTTAATGGGTTGAAGGTTTAGAAATAATTAGACCAGTCTATTCTCAACAATGCTGAACTTGAAGCTTGGATTCTAATTGCTAATAAGTTGAAGTTTTAAGTCATTAAACAAAGAAATGAAGAGGATGAGATCTTTTGTGTAGGGTAAAATAGCATATCCTTTTTAGTCAAGTCTACCTACAATCTACTAGATGTTAGGACTCCTCTACGGGCCCTACCTTTCAAATTATGGCTTAAGGGTCTAACGCCAATGGTGAATATCTTTTTATGGTTGGAAACTTAGAATAATATTTTGACCATTGAAAATATTTAAAAAAGAGGTGGTCAATGTAAAACAGATGTTGCCTCTATGGTGCTAATGAGGAAAAAACAAACCATCTATTATTTCAATGCTCATTATTTATGGAAGTTCTTAATTATATTTTTAATTTTTTGCGATTGAGTTGGGTGGTGTCGAGTTCACTTGTTTATGTTTGCACTCAATGGTCATATCATTTTTGCTCTCCAAGGCAAAAATATTTTTGGAACTTATGTTTACCGTATCTTTTATGGCAGGTGTGGAAGGAGAGTAGTAGAATTTTTAAAAACTTCAATATAGATCCTACCTCTGTTTGCGCTAGAGACTTGGCCTTCACCCTAGAGAATGTATCCTCTCTGGCTTTGGAGGAGGGTAAAATTGAGGAGGCTAAGCTCGAAAGAAAAATTGGCTTTAAATAAAGTAATAGGGTTGTTGGTATTTCTAGTCCCAATACCCAGGCCCTTATGAGGTGGGAACCTCCTTCTTCGGGTTGGGTTAAATTGAACTTTGATGGAGCATTAAAGGTTAATATCGGTAATGTTGGTTTTGGTGGGGTACTTAGGGATGACAAAGGTGGGTTTTTTTTGGCGTATGCCAAATTATTAGATATCCAAACTTACCATGTTGTGAAGGCCAAAGCCCTTTACCAAGGTCTCCTACTTGTGGAGAAGATGGGGTACCAAAAATTTTGCATTGAAGGAGACTCACTTAATATTATAAACTTGGTCAAAGGTGATTCAGTCCCCGATTGGAATATTGAGGTTGTGATTATGGAATCTAGGAAAATTCTTCAAGCTAGAGAGGATAGGGAGATAAAGCATATCTTCAGAGAAGGAAACTGCAACACTGACTTTATGGTAAGCTTGGGTATAAGTCTCAATGGTCTATCTATTTGGGCAGACAATTTTCTTGAAGGCCTTCTTCAATTGGATTTAGCGATGCATGCTTCTTAATGCTCTGTAAAATTTTACTATTTATGAAGAAATATTTTATGCACAATTTTGTGGGAGTGTTGGTTGGTTGGAGGGCTCACTAGCATTGTTCTAATTTTATTTCTTGTATCAAGTTGTAGCTAGTTCACTTGGTGATGGGTGACCAGTTGTAGTGCTTTATAGTCATTATTATCCTTGTATTGTTGGTCTTAGGTCAAAATTTTCAAGGCTTATCCTATTATTAAAGGTTCAGGGACCCTTTCAAAACCTCTTCTATATGTAATAAAAAAGTTATGTTTTTGTAATGCTTGTCGGCATGGGGTAAGGTAGTATGGTAAAGACATTGTACTCAATTATGGTTGCTTAGGATAACTATATCTACTAGAGGCATCAACCAATATTACAATAGTTATTAGAAATATCCATCCTATTAGAACAAGAAATGTCTTTATTTTTTTACTATACAAAAAGTGATTATTAGTCATAAGAATCTATACAAATTCAATGATGGATATGGTATTATAAGGCCTTCTCTATTTAAAGTTATTACTTATACATTTGACTTTGAAATCTATGTACATACATTTTTTATTTATTTTTGGATTGTCAATCAAAACTAATGTTAAGTTCATATACTCATTTGAACAAAAATGAGAAGTGTGCTTTTATTGGGTGTTCTAATATGTGAACTAAGAAATAGTTATGTATATATTGAACAATAGGTAATCACATTAACGAATATGGGATTTTGTATTTATTTAATGATTAAGTGGAGCTAATATCACATTGTTGAAGATACACACACACACACACACACACACACACACACACACATATATATATATATATATATATATATATATTTGTGTGTATAATTTTTGTTATAGAAAATACTTAAATTACTGTTGAATTGATGGCTTTTTAAGCCTTAATACTACCACAAATATCACAGGTTAAATATCACAAGATCTAATATAATGTAGCCACAATATTTAAATATTAAGATAAGATATGAGTAGAGCAATATGTGTAAATTAATATGTAAATCAAGGCTTATAATATATCAAATATCATTCAATAATAAAAAACAATATGAATTTAAATAATTTAAATCATACATGTACAAACCATGTAGAAAAACATGCAATATTTATTACTCCACTTTCTCTTAAAAATATGATAGTGATGCTCATTTTTCTTTGTAATGTGATTTGATATTCTATGGAGTATTTTCTCCATAATATAGCCATAGTAGCATTGACTCTTTGGGTACTTGAATATTTCTTTTCATATGCCAAGTTTTATGACTCTTGGTTTCTCTACTTGACACTTACATACTTGATAAACACTTGAATCTATATTGTATGCACATCTATACATGAATTTTACACTTCTATAGCTTGTACAAATATTCTAAGATACTTGTACACATCTTTATATTATATATTGTTCTCATACATATAATAAAATTGTGCATATAGAATCAACTTACACTTGCACATCAACTAATTATAAATAAGAAAACAACCTACATCTTGCCAAAATGGAAGTAACTGATTGGTCAAAATAGAAGCAACGACCAATCAGTGATGAATCTATCTTGAGTAGCTCTAATGCATCCTCATTGTTACACATAGGGAATTAGTATGATTCAGAAAGCAGCCATGATTCACTACATCATTTGGCTAGCCACATGTGCCAACAACCAGATTCAAATATTATAGAACAAACACAAGAGAGAGGGAATTCTCCCAAAGGGTGCCCCAAACAACATCCTAAAGCAAGAATTAATCTTCGACTTGAAGATGTCCAATTTATATGGGATGTGTTGCACAAACTAATCTACATTGAGAAGGCAATTGGCCATTTAATCAACAAATAAAAGCCATTAGTGCTTATTGTTAATGTTGATTTTAAAGCAACTTGGAAAGATAACATAGGTTCAAAGTCAAACTGGTGGTAGAATCCTTTCAAAATGAGCTAAAAATCACAAAGTGAATGTCAAAGGTAAAAGTAAAAATTTAACACTATCTGGTCGAGTCACTATAGATTAAGGTGCAAAGCATAAAGAACCAGATACATCTAGCACACAAAGGTATGCCATAATTTTGTGTAAATAGGATGACAAGTAAATAATAGTTGTGTATCAGTAAAAGAATAAATTAATTTTTCAAGAGGGATACCAAAAAAAATTTGGAAACATGCAAGGCATATCATATGTTTTCAAGAAATCTCAGAAGGAGATGTTGCTTCTTGGAAATTAACATGATTAGAATTGGTAGTATGAGCTAGAACAAAGACACATTCAAGATATAAGGGCCTATAAAAGGGAGTTCCCTCCCTAGTGGCTATTTGCTCTTAAGGAAAAACTACATCCTAAGGATCTATGTTGGATATGTGTCAGTAAAAGAATAGAATTAAGAATATTTCTTGGAAGAAGTTGCAGTAAATTCTAAAAATCCCTATACCTAGAAGAGGTAAAGCAATTCCAAAAGAAAATGATCATTCTTAGCCTTCTTGATGTTAGCTAAATTTAACATTTAAATTGATAGCAGTCTAATAACCATCCTGATGTTAGCTAAAACCATTTTGGTGTTAGCTAATACTATCCTGATATTTGATGGGACTACTATGCCTACACTCTTCTTGGCCTACAAAGGGTTTTAGCAGTAATAACCACAACATCCTAGTCTATGGTTTTTGCCTTTTCTGAATAGCATCTTGATGCTATAGAGAAAATAAGATCTAGAATAAGAGGAGGAAAATAAGAAAGGTTTGGATTGAAATGATATTATGGGCCAATATACCTACAAATCCTCATTTTTTTATAGGGTTGACTAGCTATGAATATCATTCTAAACCATTCTTCAACTCATGGAGCTCTGCTAATACAAACTTGGGAGAAGAAAATCAACAACTAGAAGAACTCCCTTGATAAGGGAAGATGCTTCACATTGTGTACTATCTTGATGATTGAAACCAACACAACAAACACCAAGATAATTCAAAGGTCAAGTAGACACCCAAGAAAATACCCAAGAACAACTAAATGTAACAAGAGAGATCCAAAAATTATGATGTGTAGGTATGAATTTCTTATCTCTTCTCATATTTCTCTTCCCACCATCTTGATCTTCTACTCATACATGTCCTTCACTTTTCATCACTCCCTCCCTTTCTCCCATATTTTTTAACTCCATAGCCAAATGAAAATGTTATCTCAAGTCATATTTTGTAAGAAATTGTAGTTATTTCTCACAATTTTGGCAATGTACAAAATTGATGCTCCAATAATCCCGACGATGAACATAGGCAAGATGACACCATGAAGCACATTGGCATGTGTAAGTTGAATGCATATTATGCTTGGTAGTAGAGTCTAAAAAGGTAAAAATAATGTTGTACTACGATTTTTATGCTACGGTATTAAGGTGATGAAAGTAAGCACATATTACATTAAAAGGAATACCATTGCATAAATATTTAATTGGTTGAATAAAAGAGAAAATAAAGAAACTAGCATGGTCACATGGACAACCAAATCTAAGAAATCCACACTAGCACTGATAAAATCTAGTTCAATAAAGCATACAACTACAATAGACTTCAACAAGTGGCTATAAAATAGGGTGTATGGTCATCTAATGCTTGTAGTGTCATGATCATCCTGAGCAGCCATGCAATCTATCGAAGCAACAAAGAGTCAAATGAAGTCCACTAGCATAGAGGATATATGCCTTTATAATATTGCAATCAAGAAGACAAAGAAAAGTAAATATTCTTAGCACTTGGAATATTTGCCTAAGGCAGTTTGCACGGGTAAACATCCACCTAAGGTGATTGCTCTAGATCTAAAGCAACACTTACCTAAAGCAAAATATGCTCATGAATTATTGATTTTTGTTGAAGGTATCTACACCCAGGTATATTTGTTTTCTCTTACTTTATTTCTCTTATCAATATTCACCTTGCCTTAGTAAATCCACACCTTATCTACCTGTATATCTCACCACCAACATCAACCCCTTCATTTTCCACTTTTCTTCCTTTCTTACCTTTTATTGTTCTCTTCCTTTTTCCAACATCCTTAACTTCCCAAGTCATCTCCCTATCCTTCAAAGTGTCCATAAACCTCATCCTTGTATTTATTTGGTACTTTTATTCCTTAGTGTATTGCAATACATCATGCATTTTGTAGGCAAATGAGATTGAATCAACATCAACACTTGTTTTAAGGTGTGTTTTAGAGGCCCTGTTGCAGCTATAGAATCCATCAATCTCCCTTAGATCTGCATATTGGTTCCATCAACTCCTTTCTATAACCTATTTCATTTTCCATAACTATAAGTTTTTCCTTCACCCATTTCTCCTATATAGGATCATTTTATCTTCAAGATCTATTTCTTCTCAAATCCCATAGATAAGGTATTCTAGGTTCTCAAAATTTTAAGCAAAAATTCTTGAAAGCCACCAATAATATAGGTAAATTTCATTATCTACATCCACCATGTAGATTTTTTTCTAAGGCAATGGTGTAGAAACAAACATGCAACAACTTCAAGTGTAATTGTAACAACTCTAGATGAAATCCCTATGGAAAATAAAGCAGTCCAAACTATTGTAGAGAGATGTAATGAGTAGAAAAGCATGGTTGAGTGCAATATATGCCAAGGTAGATGATAGAGCAGTAAGTAGAAGGTCTTTGAATGGTATAAAGTGCTGAGATAATGAATTTGGCATCTAATAGAGTAGAATGAGATATGAATTTTGGCTAAGTAAAGAAAGTTAATCAAACATTTAAGAAGCTAATGGCAATAGAAAGAGAAATTTTTTTTGGCATCCTCTATCCCTTAAAAGAAAATCGAAGGCATAAGATCCAACATCCATCACTCGATATATGGAAATCAAATATTGAAGACAAATGAATAAAACTAGTCGAACAAGCTAAAATATTGATGTCAACAAGATGGTATAAAATGTTCGATGCAATATTAAAGCAATGTCTAAACAAAGAAAATCCCAAGGCATTGTTTTTGGCATCCAACATCATGGATTTCAAAGGCATCAAAATTAAAATATTATGACATCATCACTAATATCTTATATATTCGACAAGCCAAATAGAACACTAGATGCAAAATAAATTAATTTAGGTAGCCTGACAATAGAGCATCAAATCCTAAACATATATGGTATCTAGTACTATATGATATAGCCATCATATTCTTCAAATGAAACATCAAAACACATCTGATACCCTAAAAGAAATGAAAGAAACCTAGCTCGACCTAGATGATCACCCGATAGTGACATGTTCTCCACATTTTTAGCCTCTATATGAATGATTCATAATCATCCAAATTAGTAGGTTCACGCATGTTGATCATCCACTAGGAATTACTACTATCAAAATATCTCAATGATCAAAACCCTCTCCATCACACATTTACCCCTACTCAGCTGACTATGCATAACAAAAAGGAGCGGGTGGCAATCTAATGGTTACAATCCAATGATGCAAACATGTAAACCAATTTCATGATCAAATCTACATCATACATGTCAGCATAACATGCCTAATATATTTAGACACAACTAATGTGAGTGATACAACCACTCTCTACGCCTACTGATAGGCCTGCAATATGCTCAGAAAGCAATCATACCTAGATAATTAAATTGATTATGAAATCTATATATACTAGAATGTAAGTCATTCTAATGATTGGATCTTTGGCATTTACAATTGGTATAATTGTATTGATTGAGGCTATATGCCTTTTGAATGAAGATTGAATTTTTTTTGGCTTCTTGCTCAAGTTTTTTGCTAAACATGTATGTATGTCTCACTAGGTAGTTAAGCATTTTTGTTAAAGCTACGAAACAATAATTTTACATTTTGGATTTAATATTATAGTTCTGGAATGACTTAGCAATGCTCAAATTTTTTCATGATTAATTTTTTAAAGCATAACAAAAGCAAGCTAGTTTGTTAGGCAATTTAGTTGAATTTCCAATTGTGAGACTCTCTTCACTATGTCTCTTGATGTTGATGAATCTACACCACTTTCTAATTTATATTCTAATTGTTATTCTTACTTTGGTTTGCAACCCCCCATTTATTTATATTGGCTAGGCATATAGCAGTCAGCATTCTCCGAAGGTTGACTCAGAGACCCCTATATCTAAGGCATCCAATCCTGGTTGAGGTATTGAAGATGCATCTCACCCACTTAGGCAGATTTTGGACCAAGACCACCATGCTTCTCTCTTTGAAAACAATCTTTTATTCTCTTGTTAATTGTTCATACAACCCATGTTCCATGTACCCACTTGAAATTATGTTGAATTACAACAAAGGGATGCATGTTCAAACTCTAGACTATATTGCAATACCTTTTAGGTGTGCATGTTGTCATAAGTATGGGAATATTATGAAGGAATGTTCTCTTTTTTATGAGGAAGGTTTAGCATTGTACGTTAGAGGGAGAGGTATTTAAGGGAGATAATAGGATGAAAATTTCTCTTTTGGCACATGAATCATAGGTTAGATATAAAATCTAATCAATGCATAAGGAACATAAGCTAGAGGAATTGAAGGAAAGAATAGGTGATGCAAAGAAGGTGGAGATAAAAATTTTGTTCCAGATCAAGTGATTGATTCAAAATAATCTTAGTTTGAAGTAAGGATTGGAATATTTGAGAAAAATATGGATGTCGTTATCTTAGACCCAAAAACAAGCTTACTAAGTGAAACTATTACCAAATCTTATTTTTCATTTGGAATCATAGGTAATTTTCCTCTAGGTCTGTCAATTGACAAATGACTAGGCTAGTCAGTATATAAAACTAAGTTTCCATTAGAAGGGGGTAAGAATTAATTTGAGGTGCAATGATGACCCATAAATTCTTCATCCTTGGTGGTGGTGGATCCAAACCTTGGTTTAGACTTAGTTAAGTTTAGTTAGGTTCCTAGAAGTTGATAATTTAATTTTAGGAGGTGATTTAAACTTAAATATTTCTAGGTGTGAAGTGTGGGGTATTGATGCTAGAATTGATCCTCTAGCTAATTATTTCATCCCAAATTTTAAATTTAAGAGCCTGGTAGACTTGGTACCTATAAATTTTATCCCATCTTGAAGAAACATGAAGACAAGGATTGATAGAATTTCTGAGAGACTAAATATATTCCTAGTTGTTGAGAGTTTGACAAATGGTAATCATAGGCTAACCTCTTAGGTTAAGACTAGAGGAGACTTTGATCTCTCCTCTATCATTATCCTTATAGCCAAAGAGGAGAAAAACCACCTTGTCCTTTTAAGTTCAATTATGAGTGGTTGAAAGAGGACAACTTTGTAACTCTAGTCAAATCAAAATGGGTGAAGTTTGATCCTAGTTTGAGAGAATCTACTAGTATTCAATTTACAAAAAATATAAAAAGGGTTAAGACAATAGTGGTTTAGTGGGTCTATAAAAAGAGACTAATGGATGAGTAAAAAATGAAGTAGATTGAGGACGATATTACAGTGTATCTAGCAAATAACTTTGAAAAATATTTGGATGAGAAATTAAGACTTATGTATAAAATTTTGTTTCAAGAGAAGATAAGATTATTGGCATAGAGAGAGACTAATGCAATTTGGCATAACTAAAAACATAATTTAATAAATTAAAAAAATAACTTGATTATGGTCAAAATGACTAATGCAATGATCCCAACTTTCAAACATATTTTTCATGGATAATCATGGGATGGATACCTGTTAAGATATCAAGATCGCATTGTGGTATCCAAAACCTCATCACTCTATGAGAATATCATGAGGTTAATGCATGCTTCACCTATTATAAGCCATTCAAGATTTTTGAAGACATATGAGAGAGCTAAAAGGTCATTCTAGTGGGAGGGAATAAAAAATTAAACTTTGTAGTCAAATGTGAAATTTACCAATGGATGGAAAGAGAAATGGATTGTACTCTAGGCACTTTAAAACTATTGGCAATCCCATATAATGTATAGTCTGTTATCTCCATGGATTTTGTTGAAGGTATTCTTAAATCTAGAGGAAAAATTATCATTCTTGTGGTGGTGAACAGTCTCTCGAAGTATGATCATTTATGTTCCCTCAACCATACTTACCATACCTCCATCATTGCTCAAATATTTATGGAATCCATTTTCAAACTCCATGATATACCCAAAGCCATTGTGTTTGATCGTGACCCCACTTTTACTAGTTAATTTTGACAAGAATTGTATAAACTATAGGGAATGCAACTCTGAATGAGCCCAATTGTCAAAAAGTGCTTGGAAACTACCTTCATTGTTTTAACTTTGAAAACCCAACACAATGGGATAAGTGGATGCCTTTGGATGAATGGTGATAAAAATTCATTTAAAAAACTTCTAGAATGAATCCTTTTAAGGCATTTTATGGGTATCCACCTCCATTGTCGTCTTCATATGTTCTTGGAAACTCTAAAGTTTAGGTAGTGGATGCAACTCTTCAAGAGCATGCCAAACATTTGTAGCAGTTGAAGAAGAACTTGGTGCTAGTTCAAAATTGGATGCAATAGTAGAATAACAAACACCATTCTAAGTGCAACTTCAATATAGGTAATATGGTTTTTCTTCAATTCTAACCCTACAAACAATCATTCATGCAAATTTACGCTCATAAAAAATTTACAACATGATTTTATGGAATCAGATATTGCAATGGATTGGAAAAGTGGCCTATAATATTAGGTTATGACATTTTCCGAAGATCCATCCAGTATTCCATATCTATTGTCTCAATAAGGTACTTAGTAATCACATTCAAATCCAATTGACACTCCTTGAGTTAGATGATAAAGGCTCAGTCATCTTGGAGCCTAACAAAATTTTGGATCGAAGAACCTAAACTATCTATAAATGCACCATCAGTAAATATTTGATCTAGTGGTAGGGATTATATCCATAAGATACCACATGGGACCCTATCCAACAATTACAACATTAGTTTCGTCATCTCTAGATTTGAGGGCAAAGCTTTTTGAAGGGGAAGGGTATGTTAGGACCCCATCCTAACATATTACTATGTATCCCCTTATTAATGTGGGGACCTCATATTAATGTTATTATGTAATATTTTATAATGTGTATGTGGGATTTGAGGCACCTAGACAAGTGAGGTAATTTAATGTAACCATTACATAAAATGTAATTGTTTGTTTTCTAGAATATTCTAGCTTAGTTGGCCACTTGCATGTTAAACCAACCCTTGATAATTATAGTTAGGGTTACAAAGAGTTAGATTATAGATATTCCAACAAATTTTCAAAATATAAACCTAAGGGGACAAGGAGAGAAGATATTATAGATGGGACATCACCCCATAATGAATGCTTAAATGGCCAATGAATCTTGCTATCTTTTCTTATGAAAGGTACATGAGTTGATCAATCTCTCTATGACCATGAAGTCATGACTTCATAATATAGATCCAAGATATTGATATTCCCATTATAATATCCTAGACATATAATATGACAACCACAGTTTGTTCTCCAAACTCAAAAAGTAGCTAGATTGTAAAGCCATAAGCAGGTCTCAAAATATTTATCCTATATGGATAGAAAATAACTAAGAGGAACAACGAATACCTTGCATTGATAATCACACACCTACATTTATTTTAGCTAAAAAATCACCTAAAGTGTTACAACAAGTCTTTGAACTAATATCACCAATGTATATAGCTCAAAAAACCATATAATTTAAAAATATGGGCCCCAAAATGCTTTCATATGCAAAATTTATGGCCTCTCAAAGGTTGGGCATATTAGTAGGGCATAAAATAAAAATATTAAGCCTTCAAACCTTAGGATTAAAAATTTTCAATTATAGTTTACCACATATCATAGATTAATTGGGAGTATTCTACCACTTGTGCTACACTAACGAATCATTGTTTTACACTTAGTATAAATTTTTTGGTGGAACCCTTTTATTTAAGAATAATTTATGGTATTAGTGCCAGATCAAAAAAAAAAAATTATTTTTATTAGATTCAATGGGAATTCTCCAAACACATCAAACTAGCCATATGCTTCTATTATGTCATTGAAAAATTGAAAGTGTATATTTGGTTTAATAGAATAAAGACACTATTTATCCATAATACAAAAAGATAAAATAGGACATTATTGAGACTTGGCCAAGGTACATCTAATTCAAGAATTTCTTATGAGCAATGTGCCATCCACTCATCCTAATATAATGCTTTGGATTAAAAAATAGTACTTTTATCCTTTAGGTAGAGATAACATCATTCAACACAAACACAAAAAAAAGGGCACAAAAGTGCTTTAAGCCTTTAACCTCTTACAACCAACACAATTAAAAAATGGTTACACTATTTAATAATGTTAAGTGTGGTAGATATATCATCATATATGGTGGAAAGAAAATTGTGCATTGAAGAAAAATTACATTGTCTAATTTGAACATAGGATATTGGTACTAGAAATAATTTGAGTCTATCACACCATGTTTGTTCGATTGGATGAACTCTACTTGCAAGAGGCTAAAGGATGGTGCAAAAATACCATTGATAAGGTAGAAAAATAGTCATCCTTCCCTCAATATATCATATAAGCTTGTATTGAAAAAGAGGCCAAAATTTAAACTTGTGAACCATTGAACTTCCACCTAGAGTCCACAAATAATAGATTAACACAAAATTGGGCTCACCCAATGATTAAGTACTTGCTAAAATATAATGATAAATATGGATAAGTATTTAGTATCAAACATTGTATTAACATGTTGTGAATAGTGAGGTGGATACAAGAACCTATAAGCAACATGTCCCTCCTCTTCCAATGTGAAAATAGTTTACATGTAAGAATACAAAAAAGACATCATTCAGATTTGACCATACATGACTTGGAGATAGACAACCATGAGTGCTACCATTGTGATAAATATTCTAATGTAGTTAAAGTTATATAGAAAAATAGATATAAAGCTTAAACAACACAAATATTCATGCTAAAAATAAACATCAATGGGAATTCGACCTCATTACATGGAGGAAAACAAAAATCAACCTCAACTCTCCACCAAATACACTAAATCAATCAAAGTTGTAAATGGAATAAAACTTCAATGGTCTACAAATATTTGTTCTAAGAAAGAGAACATCCATCATTATTGGACCTCATGACATCAAGGTAAATAATAATCAATACTACCACTATGTTATACACTTTGACGCAACTAGAGCTAGAGAGATAAATTGATTTAAAATGGTATGCAAAATATGATACCAACCAAGACATGAATTTTGGATTTTGAACCTCAAAATTGTGTTCAAATTTTAGATTTTGAAACTACAATTCTAAGAATAATCTTGCTTCTTGGTTTGTTAAAAGCAACAACTTATTTTGCATAAATGTATGGTGTCACTTTGAATATATTTTGATGTTATGTTGGAATTCATAATACTTTCAAGAAATATTTAAGAGCATACATTCACCAAAATTTCATGTAGAACAATAAAGGAACAAAATAAAAATAACATAAAGGTGTAATAGAGAGAAATATAGATGATATAAAAATAAGAAAATATGAAATGAAAATAAGGCATGGGTGCACATAGGCACCCCTATGATCTTACATCTCACAAATTGATGTAACAGATAAATACATTAGGGACTATTTATTGTGATACCTAATCCCTAATTAAATGCTAACCTCAAGTTGATTTGAAGGTTAAATTATAATATAATAAATGTGTTAAACCCTTTAATCAATATTAACCATATATGTGGTTTAACTATTTTTTATAAGGGTGAATACATCAAAACTACTCATCAGCTTACATAAAATATGTATGCATGATCACATCCAAGAATTACCATAGGTTTTCATAGAAAAATGTCCATATGGTTACATATAGAATTACCAAAGACTTACATAGCACTTGCTCGTAGCCTATATCAAGAACATCAAAAAGCACTTCATCACTATTAACCTTGGCCTAATAAGGATATATTATAGATATTCTAGCATCTTGAAAGTGACATAATATAAATAGGTATGGATTACAATGTAGTCTTTATGAGTTGTAGCCTTCCAATCATGGTTAAAAACTTACCTTTCTAACTTGCTAAACAAAATTTCATACTATCTAGACATGGGTTTGAAAGATGTTTTTTCTTTCCTTTATGAGACAAAGGAATACCCAAGCATGTTGAAGGAAATTTTTAAATTTTAAACACTAAAATATTGATAATAATCCTTCATAAATCTAGGGCAATGTTAATAAAAAAATGTTATGTTATAGTATTTACCATATATCTAGTAGTCTTATCATAGATGAACTTAATTATCTAAGCTCCATGGTATCATTGATTGAGGGATTACCCAAAATAAAAGCATAATCAACAATTGGAGATGATATTCAAAGGGAACATTTGTTGCAACATATATATCTTTGATTGTTCCTTCTATTTTTTCATTATATACATTTATTCCTAATGCCTCCACAAGAATAATAAATAGCTAAGGATATGGTGGATCACCTTGGTAGAGTCCACAATATAACTTAAAAGTCTCCAAACAACAACTCCAACAACAACAAAACCAACAACACCAACTCCAACAACAACAACAACCACAATTTCCTCCTTCTTCATCTCAAATCAATCCCACATCCTATCATACTCAACCTCCTCCTAATTATTATACACATATTCTACCATGCCATGATAGTGGTGCCAATAATTATTATTCTGAACAACCTATTAGGGAACAAATTGTTCTTCCTACCCATACATCACAAGTACCCCCTACCAAAATTCAAATCATGAGGGAACAACTCAAGAAATTGGAGTTACAAACTAGTGGTTATGGGTTACAAAAACCCATCTACAATCAAAATTGCAATGATCCCATTCATCCCTCAACAACCCTCCATCAGTATCCATGCAAGTATGCAAGATGCCCAAGTTCAAAAAATTTAAGGACAAGGAGGATCCATAGGAGCACTTGCACAATTATCGATATGCTTACCACCTACTTCAAGGTAGCAATGCACTTATGCTTTGCACATTTTCCTTATCTCTTGGTGGTCAAGCCCTGGATTGGTTTAATAACCTTCCCCAACATAGCTTGTTTACTTTTGAGCAAGTAGCCAATGCATTTCTTGAGCATTTCTCTATCAACATAAAAAAGAAGATGTCGCTACTAGACCTCTACAGTCTGTGATAATTTGATGATGAGCTTGTTAATGATTATGTTAGATGATGGTGTGGGGTCATCCATGATTTAACATTTTTGATTCCACCCCTAGAGTTAGTAAAAATATTTGCAAAAAGTTATGCCAAGCACATATCTACAACACTCCAAATATAGCAACACCACTCCTTTGAGGATGCTATTGCTCAGGATAAGATAATTGAAGACATAAAGGTGCAGGAAGGTGAAGTTAAGCTTCACAAGAAAATTGACTACACTCCCAACACTAGATTTAACAGAGGTAGCTCAAACCCAAACCCTCCAAAACCACCATAAGCAAATCAGGTCATGTTGAATTCAAAACCTACCCCACCACCACAACAATATCAATAATTCCAACAAGGATATCAACAAATTGGGCTTCCTCCCCCACCAAATCAAACCCTTAATTTAAAATAATGTCAACAATGTTCATGCCATAATTGGACCAATTTATCAGAGCCATTACCCAACATATTCCAAAAGTTATATGATGTTGGACATATTGCTCTATCGGACATAAAACCTGAGGACCCAAATCGACAAAAGCCTAGAACCTATAATGAGCATGCATTTTATGAATATCATAGGAAGCGGGGACATGACATCAATACTTGTCACACATTTTTCCACTTGGTACAAGATCTCATTGATAGTGGGGCTATACATGCTGAAAATCCTTTAGCTCCCCCAAATCAAAATTTGGGAATCTATAGAAACCCTATGCTAGAACATGGGATGTCGCAAATGCAAAATAATACTTCCACATTTCAAGCTGGACCTCGATAAGTTAATCATGTGAATCGTGACCCATCCCAACAAGGTTTCGTAGGCATGATCAATGTCACCATGCAAAATCAGTGCTATCCCACTCACCATAATCAACAAGAAAACCCTCCCCTCATACCAACTTCTTCAACTATGTTGCCGATACAAGGAAAGCCTCCATAGATATCATGCAATATTATTACCATTCATAGTAGTCTCACACATCAACTCTACATAGAACCTCCTAGATTATCCATATACGACCTCTTGCAACAATCACAACCTCATCATGAGGCTTTAAACAAAATATTATGGTCTATCGACTTAGAAACACATGATACTAACACCTTTGTATAGTTCATCGGCAATGTACAAACATGTATGCAACCTTCCATCATTTTCTATGATCATGAGATCACTACTATTGAAGGGGAGGGAGTCAATCCTCTAATGCATATCATGGCTTGCATAAATGACATCACATATAAATATGTTCTAATCGACACAGGATCATCTATAAGTATCATTTCTATCATTGCCCTTTAGCATCTGAATATTCCACCCACTCATCTTGCTACTCCTACCCTTGACTTGTAGGTGTTTGATGGTTCTATGCATAAAATAATGGGTTCCATCATCCTACCAATCTAGGTAGGCATTAAGACAATATCCACTCTATGCCATGTTATCGAAGGAGAGATGCAATATAATATTCTCCTTGGATGACCATGGATTAGGGACATGCAATGTGTCCCTTCCACACTCCATCATTGTTTGAAGTATCTTCATGATGGCCAAGTGCATCACATTTAGGTTGATGATGATCCCTTTCAATTTTGCAATATGATCACCCTTCCACCGAGTCCACCATTATCTTCTACCCAATTCACACCTACCATGGTACAACCTCCTATGTCCTATCATTCATCACCTTCATCTACCAACCAATCAAGCCCTCCAATCACCACCTTCTCTTCTCTCAATGATGTTTTGGCTAACCCTCCTACTCACTCCACTACACACTCAACACACTTCACACTCACCATCAAGGTATTCTTCCTCTTCTTCTCTCACAAATCCACCACCTTCATCTTCACAATCAACTCACCTTGGTCCATGAACCCCTTTCTTCTCACAACACCGCATTAAACATTCCCATCCTACCCACTCCACATACTCCTTCCACTAGTACCCCATGATTTCAAGATCCATCTCATGCTAACCTCCCTTCCCATGAACCTCCTTCTTGGCCTACCTCATAATTCCCACATGCAACCCATCCAATATTATCTATTGCTAGAGAATGTCATTCTTGGGAGTAGCATGTTGCCCAACTTGATGCCCAACATACCCAGCCTGCTCCATCCATTTATCCTTCCCATATTCTAATTCCTCAAGAATCACAATCATCATCATCCTCATCACACCAGGGGTCCTCATCCCAACAAGCACATCAAGGAATACCTCATGTATCTATACTCATGACAAATCCTGGTCTAGGGGAGTATAATATTCACAATGCTCACGTATCCCCTCCTAATATACAATCCATTCATGACTTTGGTCACCCTCATAATGTACCCTTGACTATTGGTGTTGTCATTCCTCTTGGTCCACCTATGAACCACATGAACTTCATTTATGGGGGTATCAACACATCCTCTACAATACCTGAGCCTAAAAAATCCGAAGATAAATTTTGTGGTAACCTTGATCACATATCTAATCCAAATTTTGCAATGCACTATTTCCAATGCTTTAACTGGTATGGATTTGGTTTGGGGTGTTATGAACAAGGATCTAGGGCCCTTATTAACCCACCTTATCAACAACCTAAAGATAAATCAAGCTTAGGCTATCATCATGATCATATCAACATTTTAGAAGATGAACTCCATCACCTTACTCTAGACCCTATAGAGGATGATTTTGACACTGAGCCTGAGTGCGATCTTCATAGTGATTATCTCTCTCCTCATTCCATGGTCAACATCTCTTTTCATTTCTTTCAAGACTCCTCACAATATGTCACTACTTCCACCTATATTGTTGATGATCTCATTAAGGACTTTGAAGCGCTATCACTTACATCTTCTACATTGAACGATGTCCTTATTCCCATTTCTCCATTACCTGTCAACCCATATGACCATTTGCAGAACCGAAGACTAGTTTGACCATATTTGCATCACCCTCACTCTCCACCAGTGGTTTTGTACCCCTACTTAAACCAACCATTACCTTCATCATCATCTGATATTTCTTCTACCAACTCTACATCTTTGCATCCCTCAACTACTTTGATAAATATGATCTTTGTAGATCTATTTGCCCCACTTTTCTATAATGTCCATCCTGATCAAATCATTTGTACTAATCTTGACTACATTGACTTCAACCACATCTCTTTTGAGCCTTCTCCATGTGATTTTCTCCCATAAAAACACTTGCTACACTTAGCTAGTGCTCCCCTTTCCTCAATCCCACCTCATGCTCCTTTCTCACCAACCAACATAAATGACTTACATCTTATTCCCATTCCCACTCAACTCGAGGATGGCTCCCACATGCTTGTGGAGGACACCATCGACATTGACATTGGCGATGATCCTACTAACCCCCATATCATTAAATTAGGAAAGGTCTTGTCCCTCAAAGAAAGATAGAACTTTACCACTCTCCTTAAAGAATATAAAAAGGTCTTTGCATGGTCCTACACTGATATGCCTGGTCTTGACCCATATTTGGTCATTCATAATCTTACACTCGATGATAGCACCAAACCTATTAAGAAAAAGCTTCGAAAGATGCACCCTACAATTGCTTTAATGGTAAAATAGGAGTTACAAAAACTCCTAGATGTGGGATTCATTCAACCAATCGATTACCCTAAATGGGTCTCTAATATGGTCCCTATTGCAAAGCCAAAGGGGGAATTCACATATGTACTAACTTCAAAGATCTTAATCAAGCATGCCCTAAAGATAATTTCCCCCTTCCAAATATCGACACACTAGTCGACTCCACAACAAGTCATGAAATGTTGTCCCTCATGGATGGGTTTTCAAGATATAACCAAATCTGGGTTAATCCTGATGACCAACATAAAACATCCTTCACCACTCCTTAGGGTGAATTTTTTCTACAAGGTCATGCCATTTGGCCTTAAGAATGTAGGTGCCACATACCAACATGCCATGACCTATATTTTCCATGATTACATGCACAAAATCATGGAAGATTATGTGGATGACTTACTAGCAAAATCTAAGAAGCATCATCAACACATCGATGACCTGCACAAAATCTTTGATCATCTCCTAGAACATAACGTACACTTGAACCAAAAAAATGTGTCTTTGGCATGACCTCAGGCAAACTTCTAGGATTCATCGTTTCTCAATAGGGCATCAAAGTCGACCCACAAAAGGTCAAGGCCATCATTGATATGCCTTCCCCTACAAATTTAAAATAATTACACAACTTACAGGGGAAAATTCAAGTGATTCATCATTTTATCACCCAATTATCAGATAAGTGTAAGTCATTCAATCATATTTTATAGAAGGGGGTCACATTTAATTGGGACCATGAGTGCCAAGTCACTTTTGATGCCATCAAGACCTATCTCACATCACCACTAGTACTATCCCTACCTCACCTTAGATTTCCTTTCCACCTATATGTATCTACTATTAATTTTGCCCTAGGAACATTGTTAGCCCAAAAGAATGAGGCTAGCTGAGAACAGGCCATATACTACATTAGTTGCACGCTAGTGAGCTACGAGACACGATATGCCTACATGGAAAAATTATGCCTAGTAGTAGTTTTTGCTACAAATAAGTTGCATCACTATATGCTAAACCATACAACTTATGTCATAGCTCAAGAAAACCCACTCTAATACATGATGGGAAAAACATACAATAACAGTCAAACAACCAAATGGATTATGTTGTTAATTGAATTTAATCTAGAATTTATTAATCAAAAATCCATAAAAGGCTAGGTCATTGCCGATCAACTCATAGAGGCTCCCCTAAATGATGATAAACCACTTCTCATCGAGCTTCCTAATGATTCAGTGTTCAACACTATTGAAGTTGAACAATACATTGAACCTAAAACATAGGTAGACCTAACCCTCTTCTTTGATGACTCTCACTATGAACAAGGGGGAGGTGCAAGAATTATCTTCTTTACACTTCAAGGGACACTGCTCCCCTTTTCATTCAAATTAGACTTTCCCTACATGAACAATAACATCAAATATGAAGCACTCATCCTTGGCCTTAAAACTGTGCTTGCTATGTGCATCAAATGACTGCAAATATTTGGTGATTCCCTTTTAATTATCAATCAAATAAAGGGAATTTATCAATGTTGATGCCCTATTCTTAAACAATACAAGCAAGTCACTAATCAATTGCTCTCTCAATTTGAGTGGTATGATATAGATGCTTCTCTATGCTCTACAAATCAGTTTGTAGATATTATGGCCTCTCTCAGTTCCCTTATACCACAAAATCCACATGATAAAACCACTCACGTATATGTACAAACACTTCATAAATCTTCCATCTCATCACAAACATCCCTTGATGATGTGAGCATCAATTTTGTCCAAGCTGAACCTTGTGATCCTTGGTTTTCTCAAATCAAGGACTATATCAAGCTAGGTATTCTTCCTCCAGATTTACCCCATGCTCATAAATGCACATTCAAGCAAAAGGTAATTTGATATACCTTACTAGGGGACATTCTTTACAAACATAGCTATGATGACATCCTCCTACATTGCCTAGAGCCACATGAAGCCAACCATGTTCTCACAATAGCCCATAATGGTACTTGTGGTGGCCACTTTAGTGGCATGGCCATTACCAAGCGCATCCTACGCATGGGTTATTACTAGCCCACCATGGAGCGTGATTGTTGTACCTATGTTAAGAAATGCATTAAATGCCAACAACATGCTAATCTCACCCACCTACCATCTCAAGCACTACAACCTATTCAATCCATGTGGTCATTCTCCCAATGGGGCCTAGATCTCATCGATAAAATCACCCCAACCTCATCAAGCAACCATAAATTCATTATTATTGCTACGAAGTATTTTACAAAATGGGTTGAGGTAGTTCCTCTTATCCAAACGATGAGACCCAAAATTATCGATTTCATCACACAACACATTATCTATCATTTTGACATCCCTTCAAATATCATCTCTGATAATGGTACACCTTTCAAAAATAATAATGTTCATGCATTATGTGATAAATACAACATTCAACATAGCTTCTCAACTCCATATTACCCCTAGGGTAATGGCCAAGCAGAGGCTACCAACAAAACCATTTGTGTCATTCTTCGCAAAACCATTGCAGAGTCTCATCATGATTGGCACAATCAAATGCCTTTGGCACTTTGGGCATATAGAACTAGTATCAAAACACCCATTGAGGCAACACCCTTCTCTTTAGTCTATGGCGCAAAGGCCATCATACCCTTAGAGCTCAAAATCCCCTCTTTGAGAATTTTATTACAAGAGTTTATTGATGATGATACTGCTCACCAAGCAAGATTAGACCAACTTACGCTTCTATATGAGTGTCGCATCAATGCTATCGAACATACATGCATTTATCAAGATTGTCTTCAGCATGCATACAACAATAAGGTTCATCAATACGAATTCCAAATTGAAGATTTGGTCCTCAAAGAAAATCAACAAAATACAAGCCAACCATGCCACTTGCATGATAAATTTGCACCAAACTGGTTAGGACCATATATCATCACATGTAAATTTGGTTCTAGGGCTTATCGCCTTGCCAATATTGAAGGAATTGAGGAACCCAAACCCCTCAACATCATCCACCTCTGCATATTTTATGCTTGATTAACATCCATCAAGGTTCTTAGCTTTCTATAGATTTGATCTTGGATATTACAAAAATACAAAATTCAAAAACAATAATAATAACAAAAACACAACCAAAATTATCCATCCACGATGTATCTTGCACTTCATCATTCTCTGTCTTCATTTCTTCTATTTTATTCCTTCTTCTTCTTATTCCCTATCAATGTTGTATGGTCATGCTTTGAGCGGCTACATACCTTTGATTTGGTTCTAATTCTTCTCCTCTTTCCTCCTAAATTCTTGAGATTTCTTGTCAATGTTGTATGGTCATGCTTTGAGTGGCTACATACCTTTGATTTGGTCCTATTTTCTTCTTGTCCTTCTCTCTACCTCTTTTTGTTCCCTATCAATGTTGTATGGTCACGCTTTGAGCGGCTACATACCTTTGATTGGTTATATTTCTTCCTTTCTTCTCCTCCCTCTTCTACCTTTCTTTTCCTTTTCTCCTTTTCTTGCCACTCCATCCATTTATACACTCATTTTTTATGCTTTTCTATCACACTTTGCACCCATCATTCATGTTGATACCGCCAAACATTGGCATTCAATCCACTCCTCACATGCATACACACATACAATAAAGATCCTAATGTGTAGACTGAGTCAAAATTTTGGATGCATAAATTCACATTAACCTATCTCACTTGGTTTTCCTACTCAATGACACATTGGTCGCATGTTAGTCCATATCCATAGGCATTACATTATGTCACATAGTCATGCATATCATTATATTGCATTGCTCTTTGTCAATCATCCTATACATATGCACACATCATTTTGCATACACCAAACCAATGAAGAGTTAAACATACACTTGTTAGCATGACTATAGTGATGTCCAATCCTATTCTTGATTGCATGGTAATGGAAAGCTCTTCTATTATTCAACCATTCATAGTCAGTCCAATCAACCTTTATCGAATACCATCAAATTCTAAAGTATTTCAAAGCTTCCCCTAGCTGACTTGAGTTCTTTCATGGACCAATCATGTATCTCACACATTAAGCAAATTTTGAGCATAGGGAAGACAACACCTTGCGTATATTGGCCACCTAGAAAAATTTACCTCACTCATCCTATCATTTGCATGATCCAAACCTGAGGATCAACAAAAGGACAAGTCTGCAGTAAAAATAATAATAATAAAGAAAAGCAAAAGAGAAAAGCAAAGAAAAAAGAGCACTATCAAAAAGCTTAAATCCTTGAGGTCCTCAGGTCCATAGATCATGGGGCTAATCTCCATTGGGGCTATAGATGCCTGACTGGCAATGGAGCATGCCTTACAAGTGGTGACATGTCTGTCACATTAGAGACCTTATTTTGTATAGACCACTATGCACTTGTGGATGAGCTAGCTTAATCGGCTAAGTTTACAATTGGTTAGTCCAACCTCCATCAAAATGGATAAATGAACATCATCATGCACACACATAGGTCCATGATAGGCTTAATCATTAGTCAAGATAGTCAATATTTTTGTAGGATATTGATTGACTACTAGATGAGTTTGATTGTTCAAACTATGGTGTTTGACTTTCTAGGAATTCTTCTAAACATCCAACAATCCTGGGAACAAGGAGCAAACAACATCACCGCTAGTTCCACCCATAACAAGTGTTCTCTTCATCATGTTTGTATATTGTCCTAAAATCATATTATCTGATGCACTATGCACAATCATTAGTTGCATACTCAAATCATCATTTACATAACCTACATGGGTTCATTTTGAGTTGCATTCATCATACACATTGCATGTTTGCTTATTTCATGTTAGGGTAAATGGTTAGTGCGACTATTCCTTTGTCCTTGATTAATTAAACCATTTAAGATGGTCAAATCCAAATACTTATTTTCAAAAGTATGACCACATACATGCATCTCAAGTGTACATACAATACATTTCTCACATCCACATATTTGCATTTTTGCATATTAACAACTAGTCAAATTAATGCTACATTTCATATACTATCTATCCAACACATCATCAATGCATACTCACATGTATTAAATCTCTACAAACATACATCATACACAATAAATACATATTACATCACTATGTATAATCAAAAGTGTTCATCATATATCATATAACAAAATGGTCTATACATAGTCAAAATTACCTGTAGGCTACATCACATATATATCATGTTATACATCACTACATATACAACTATCATGATATACAAAAATGGTGGCACACTCGCCACACCAAAAGAACAATCTCAGCTTTACTACCCACTAGGAGTCTCTCCACTCCCTTCATGGCTTCCAAAAGGCTCCTCAACCCTCCTTTGCACTCCCTCTCCACTCTATGTTGAGGCAGATCCCTCTGTCTATGATGTTGTCGACTCCACTACCCAAGACACTTCTAGAACCACTAATTGTGTGCTCCTCCTACTCTAGTGAAAATGAGACTCAAGACTCTAAATATGTAGGAATATATATTCCTCATCTTGCTAACTTTACCTCCAACCTATGCACCCTCCTACTCTCTCAGAATAAAATCCTCTCAAAATCATCCTTCACTCATCGCAAGTCATCAAGCTCGGTATACAAAGTAGACACATCGCTCTCTATCCTTAGTTGCTCTACCTCCTCTTGTAATCTAGTCATCTTAGCCGTAATGAGCTCTCACTCACTCTACTAGCTCCATACCTCTTCCATGACTCTCTTATGTCATTATTTCTACCTCTTTCTATGTTGCGATAGCATCATTCTCTCATTGTAGCGCATCTCCTTGCCTTGTAAGTCTCTCTACCTCTTGCTATATCATCATAGCCTCTACCTAGTGCACCCTGGTCCACAACATGTCATCCTCCTCTAGTGTATTTATCATATTGCATAAACTGACACCCAAGTATACCTCTGGTTTCCCAACATCATCCATCATAATGACATCCACTACCATCTCTTCTACACCTCTTACACTTACCCTAGATGAGTCTACTTCACTATCCAAACACTACCTCATGCATCACACAAGCTCTGCATCTAAATCCTCCTCACTGCCCTCATCAAGACCAATATCGGGTCCTCCTACTGATACCCTTGGGCTACTAGCCCCTTATCCTACTCCTCCTAAACTATTAGTTGCTCATGTCACACCCCTCACAATCCACTCTAACCCCCAACTACTATTGTTGCTATCCTTCTTGATCCATCCACCACTTATCTCCTAGGCTCCCACCTATGCATAGTCCACCAAGCATCATACTCTAGTGTTGTTTGCACATCATCTACATCAAGAATAATTATATCCTCATCCAATATTGTATCTAAAGGCTCCACCTATGGTCACATCCCATGATCTCCCTTGACCCTCTAGATCACCACTAGAGGATTAGGTAATCTCTGTGGTAACCCAAACTGCCTCAACACCCAAGAAAATAGAAAATACTCTGTCTGTGTTGCCTCCTATCCAATCACCCATCACCCACACCTCACTTGATATAACTCTGCTCTAGCCTCACCCCATGATGGTGCTCCTCTCTAGGGATACCAAATAATATCTTGTGACCTCAGGCTATCAAATATCCCTCTATAATAGAGTGGTTGTCCCTCATGTGGTCTCCTCAAATGTACCTCCATGTCGGTCTACCATCTCAATGCATATGGTAGATCCATCCCCATTAGCTCATGAGCTTTGTAAGGTAACCCATATGGCCTCAACACTACTATGTGCTCCCAACCCCAAATTTACAACAACAAACTACTGCTCAACCCTATTTGTCTCATCATTCAAATAGCATGCGACTCACTAAATGTATGTGCTAATAGTGTTGGCTCCCACGCAAATTGGTGCTCTCGCTCCACCATATCACATACAACCCCCATCATCCTCCACGAGAATCTACACCCAAAAGTATCAGGTAAAACATAACTAGAAATGAGGACCATTTCTAGACAATGCCTCAATGATAACTCCCTATTCTTCTAGCACTCCTCATATGCTACACCTCCACTACTCACCTTCACTCCCTCCCACCTATCTCCAAAATTCCATTGTAATATTGCACTTCTTTGTCCCCTCCCTATGGCTATCACCATCAATCCATCCATCATTAGTTGATATATGTGGTATATATCCTCTAGTGTAATCATCATTTCCCCTATTAAGAAATGAAAGGTGTTCCAGTTAGGATCCCATCGCTCACATAAAGTAAACAAATATGAATGGTCATAGTGAATCATCACCATATCTACCACTCCATATAACCCTATGTCCCTCAACCATTGCTTATCACCTGTCCCCAAAATCTTCTTCAAATCCTCAAGCAATGGATGAAACCGATGCCTTGGCTCTACATCCTTGACCTATCCAAAACAAATATTACATCAATAAAAAAAAAATCATACATTCGTATGTCCATACGTCCAAAAAAATTTGTACATCCGTACATTTGCAAGTTACCTTGCAACCATACGATCATAATATAACCTGCGACCGTATGGATGAGGGTATATTTGACTACCTATTTCCCTCATTTCTTCATATTTTCCATAAAAAATAAAAAATTTCACACAACGATTTGTAAAAAGACAAAAAACACAAACACATACATGCACATCAAAACCCATACAAAAAAAAAAGCAAAAAAATAATAAATGAAAACACACAAGCACATACATACATACAACCCCCCACTTTCATTTCCTCTTTTCCCCAAACATTATCTAAACTATAGTTTCTTCACTAAAAAAAGCCCTATGGTTCCTTTTATTTCTTGAACTCGACAAAGGTGGGATACATGGTCAACTTACTAAAACTGCACACCCTCCAACACTTTCTTGTGCTGCATCCTCAACCATCTCTTCCACCTCAATCTCCAATATGATAGTGCTTTGCTTCAAAATTTCACTCACACTCTCCTCACCTTGTGATTTTTATCCTTCGCAAGTCACAAAATAAAAATTGTGCACCTTGTGATTGTGTCTTTATAGGCGCATGCCATAAGGTTGTAACCTAGATTGTGACCATATGGTTGCAAGATATCTTACGACTATTTGGGTCATAGGTTACCTTGTGACCAGATCCAAAATTTGCCACAAAGCACAAAATGGTGCTTTTTACATATTTTTTATGCTACTTGTTCATTATTATTCAATTCTCATGCTTTATCCACACTCTACTATGCCAATGACCATTTTATCAAGCATTTTATCGTTGCTTCAAATTTTCTTCTTCTAGGAAAATTTCAATTTGATATACGCCATGCCAATGTTTGTATGGTTACTCACAAATTCCCTTCATTGAGGTGGCAAGTTAAGTCCACTTACAATCGATCAAAGCTTCACGAGGATACCTACCTTTGGCTGGTCAACTTATCACATTAAACCAAACTCAATAATCTGTTAAAGGTAAAGTTTCAAAAATATTTGTCCCTTCCAAAATTGGGGTATTTTACATTGATCATGATAGTAAGGCAATCTTGTATCTACTCTCTCAACAATTGTCATGCAACACGACAAAGGCCGTAATCACCCACAATCATCCATCACAAATTCTTCTTCAAAATCAAACCACCAACTTGGTGTCATAATGTTTTTGCACTACACCGTGTTTTCACACAATGCAGTACAAAAAGAGGTAAATGTAGACACCTAAAAATTGCACATTGCCCTTCATCCCATCATAACGATTGATTAATTTGCAAAACCCCTTTAATTTTGCATTATTTGCCTAAAATCACTATTCACCTACTTAAACCTCCGTAGCCACTTATACCCTTTTCTATGATAAGTCCCTAGTCACCATATGACCACCCATTTAGCCTAAACTAGGGACACATCATCCTAGTCTACCCTTTGACTAATCCACATGCCACATAGGTCTAATTCATCCTATCCTAACTATGGTTAACTCCTAACATTATTCAAACCTCACAACATAGTCAAACCCATGGTTAATCCAATCGTGGTCAACCTCACTAGCCACCTCACCTAGTCTACCCTTTGACTAGCCTAGCCTCCACCTCACCCACTTGACCTCAACTAAACCCATGGTCAACTAACCATAGTCAATTACATTGACTCTTGCTCCCCACAAATCCCCATGTGCATTTAGAGTCATAAATGACAAATGAAGACTTTTTGGCTTCTAAAGCATGGGGCAAGGATGAGTCACCTTCCACCTCACCTTAGTCAACCCTTAACCCATAGTTAACTCAACTATGGTTAGACCTTGACCCTTGCTCCACTTCACATCCCCTATGCATTCAATGACATTGAAGACTTTTGCACAATTAAAGTATTTAAAAACAAAAGCACTTTCCACCTTAACATGTCATAAATGACATTTGGAGACTTTCCTCCACCCATGCATTTATGTGGGATGGCTCACCCATGCCTATTTATTGCATGTGGATGGATGAGGACTTCTCTCACCCAAATGCACTTATGAGGTATGGAACCCATGCCACCTCAAGGGACACATCACAAGGACACCTTAGCCCCCCCTAACATTGCCAAATTCTATAAATAGAGGGTCATTTCCTCCACTTTGAGACATCCACCATTTGCATACCCAGACTCTACCAAAATCCATCTAGACTACACTACACTCAAAAACTCACTTTGCTATCAATCTCCATCAATCACCATACAAATACTTTTTTTGCATCCTTTTTGTATTCTAAATTGCTCTTTATTGTTGGTTTTGAAGGTGACCCAATGAGGATAGGAGCTCCAACAGTAGTAGAATATCCCTTTTGATAATCCAAAATTATGTCTGGATATCACAATCTTGATTGTAAGGTAACTTACAACTCAAAAAGTTGTAGGTTAACCTACGACTCCTTTCAAGGGTCAGTTTCAATCATCAGCAAGGCAACAAACTCTCCAAATAGGTAAGTATTACTACCTAAATCGGTCTCCAAATAGGTAAGTATTATTGCCCAAATTAGTTTTGTAACTTGTTTCAATACTTTTGCAATGAATTAGCTCCATTTATTTAGTGTCTTTTGTTTGTAATCACGAGGGGTTTGATTGAGATAGGCCCCAAAATGTTCTAACAAGTTTTTGTAGGGTTATGTAGGTTTAGAAGATTGGTGTGACTAATAGTGGCCCATGAGCAATAAGCCCACTCCCTTTGAGGACCTCTTGGAAGACATTTGGTGTTATTAAACCATTCACTAGAAGAGGATTTTCACCTCCAAAAACCCATTTTGTAGCCTCCAAAAGGCAAATTTGCAAAAGGGCAACTCTTGTAACCCCTTTAATTATCAATTCCAAATAGAATTTCTATCAATTCAAGTAATGACACATGTTGATCCATGGAATACTTACAAAAATATAGTCTCTTACATGCAGTAGAAACTAAAAATAATATTATTGATGTGAAGAGCTTGAAAATTTGTGTGATTTAAAAAATAAATAAACTCAAAACACTTCCATATGCAAAAGTTTTGGTCCAAAAATAATTGTCCTAAAAATCACACAAAATGTCATTAAAATATTTTAAAACATACAAAAAATTAAATGTACCTTTAACAAATGAGGTAATTCCATGTGTCATGGACTTGATGGTTGGTAGGGTGTTAATTGTGCACAAACTAATATTCCAGCTAGATAGTACTTCAAAAACCAACTACTACTAAACACTGAAGAATTTGAAGGAACGCACTTGTTCTTTCAGCCAAGAAGAAGTAAAATACAACCAATACAATTTATAAACTTACAACCAAAGTATTTATAAATTACCAACCATACATATAGCAACATTCTTCAATTTTATAGTAGCAACAACAAAATAATACAATCCCCTATTTTACAGCAACAACAAAAAATGTAGTCCCCTATTTTATAGTAGTAGCAACAAAAAAATAAACACTAACTAAAACTAGTAGCAACCAACATTAAGACATCCATGACAATAATATTTTTTATATCTCTCATAAAACTTTTGTAAATGCTTATCTTGTCGGTAAACTTCAAAAAAATGTAAGAATACATCCAATTTAAGATTTTCAAACAATGGGAACAAAGGTAGGATATGGAAGGCTAAAAGTAGTACTCCTTCAACAACCTTTGTGTATTTTTTTCTTGCTTTCCTCTTTTTCTTCTTCCCAACAACTAGACAAATCAGCATCAAATACCAAAATTTTAATAGAGGATGTGGGACTATTCTCCCTAACATCTAATCTACTATAGCTATCTATACAAAAAAAGAGTGGCCATGTAAAGCAAATATATATTAATCTAGATACAACAAACAGTACTATAATCAATGGTAAGAATGAAAAAAAGAGCTTCCCTGGTCTGTTGAGGCACCATATGGGAGGATATCCCTCGCAAGTGAAATCTCCTCAATCAAGAGCCCAGTTAGCCTTTGCATCTACCATCCTATTTTTATATCTAAAGATGTATATGAACTCCATTGTCTCAAAGCGTTGTTGGGTCATCTGTATTTGCTCAAGTATTATTTGTATTCTCCAATATGTATTCTTTTATTTTTTTGGTCCTTTTAATTGGTTAATCATAATTAGGGAGTTTGATTCCACCTAAATATTTCTCCACCCCACCTTAAAAGCCTCTTGTAATCCCCTTAAGATGGCATATCCCTCTACCAAGTTATTCGATAATATGCCAAGGTTTTTTGTGAATATAAAAGCAGGGGATTCATTCGAGAGGTGGCATATTCCCCCCATACTCGCTCCTAAATTTCCCATTAAGGCTTCATATGTATTAATATTACCTAGTCCCTCTAAAGGAGGTTTTCAATTCCTAGTTTTGATTACTTGTGCATGATTTGGGGTTACCCTTTTTATGTGACCACCGTTGGAGACACTTGTAATCTGAATATTAGTTGAATCTACTTTTAGTTAGTATTTTTCTAACATTTCTAACTCTCAAACATTAATATCCAAAAACATTATGTTAGTGCTCTCAATAAAAAAAATATAGTAGCAGTGTGAGTAGAAAAGGAAGTTATCTTTTTCCTGCATGCAAGTCACACAACCTTATTCTTTTTTTCTTAATGGACAAATCCAAGTTTAGTTGGATTTTTCCATTAGGAAGTTGCTGAAACTAAAATTTTAGCAAGAATTTTAAAATGTTTGGTAGCAAAAAATATTAATGTCTACAACAGAGAAATATTAATGTCCAAGAGTTAGAAATTTTAGGAAGATAAAAGACTAAAAATATCCATTATGAGTAGAAAAGGAAGGAAGGTATCTTTTTTCCTGCATTGCAAAAAACATAGCAGCATTGTGTTCTTAACTAAAAGTGTAGCCAAAATTTTTCTTTCTTCAATTATAATTGCTACATGATTCCACCTTGGTGTTAGTGTTCTCAACACCTTCTTCACCACAATCTCTTCTGCAATAGTTTCACCAAGTGTGGCCATTTTGTTTACCACATATTTCACTCTAACACAATAATCACTTACTCCTACTTCCTACATTCTTAGATTTTCAAATTCTCTTTTAAGGGTCTACAATTTTAACCTGGTCACTTCCTTGGTAAGCCTCCTATAGAGCCTTCCAAGCATCTCTTGTTGACTTTGCACCTGCTATTCTAGGGAATAGGCTCTTATCTAGAGCAGACTGGATATGGTGCAAAACTAGTGAGTTCTTCTTGGCTTCTTTCATAGCCTGCCTGTCATTATTTGGCACAATGGTCCAATATTTTGGCTCTTCATAACCAGCTTCAACTATTTCCCATAAGTCCTTCCTTGTCAACAAAGTTCTCATTTTTATACTCTAGTAATCATAATATTATCCATTGAATCTAGAATTGGAAGAGAATTAGTGTTGGTCATGATCAATTGTAAGAAATATCTACAACAAAACTTCTTTCAACACATATACTAATCAACCTATTGCTCTAATACCAAATGAAGAATTTGAAAGAACACCCCTATTATTTTCATCCAAGAAGTAAAATACAACCAATACAATTTTAAAAATTGTAGTTGAAGTATTTATAAAATTCTAGCAATACATACAACAAAAAAATGCAGTCCCTTTTTTTATAGCAACAATAACAAAAAAATACAATCCCTTTTTTTACATTAGCAAAAAAAATGTAGTCTCATGTTCTATAGTAGAAAAAATAAAAAAATATGAACACTAACTAAAACCAGCAATAACCAAAATTAAGATATCCGTGACATCAATATTTTGTATAACTCTCATAAAACTTCTATAAATGCTTTTGTTCCTGATAAGCTTCAAAAAAATGCAACAATACATCCAATTTATGCTTTTCAAACAATGGGAATGAAGGTAGGATATGGAAGGCTAAAAGTCATGCCCCTTCTTCAACAACCTTTTAGTTTTTTTTGTGATTTTTTTGTTTTCCTCTTTTTTTCCTAGCAACCAGAAAGATCAACATAAAATACTAACTAACATCAATTGTGTAGGTCACTAGATAGAGCACTAAAGAACCATAGATTGCAATGTGTCACTTTTTGGAGAAGCAAAATGACACTTGTATACTATCTGCTACTAACTAGTCTAAGGCAAGTGTGGATCAAAAGACAAGATGTCAAATTTGATTGGTTCTTTTCATTCTTATATATAAAAAAATTATTTTGATGGCCACCTCATCACTACCATGTCGATTGTCCCTACCACGTCAACCAACAACTTAAGTTGAATCCAAATTAAAGAGCATCTAAAGGATTCAAACCAAGAACCTCCACCAAGGTGCCAAGTCTTAGTGCCCCTTTCTTCTATCCAAGAAACAATGACATGCATTGAAATCAAACATCCTTCTCCCAATGATAGGTTTTTGGTAATGCACCCAAAATTCCTTTCCAATCCAAAATGGTTAGGGTGGGATTCGAACCCATGCCCACAAGGGTGAGTATATTTAACACACTATCACAAGGCCATCACACTATGCAATATGTCAAGAATAGAATGGAGTTACAATTTGGCACAAACTGTCATGTTGGATTGAAAAGGTAGCATATATACTCCATGATCTCCCCAACATGATCAACAAAATAAATCATGCATGACCAACTAGCACCATTGCCTTGCCAACATGTATGTTGGTCATTGATTCACAACTTACCATGAATTTAAAAATATGATATCTATCAATCAATTCTCATGTTCAAACTATACACCTCTAACCAACATGTGTTTGTCACACACACACTTTCCTCGAGTTTATAAAATATTCATGGAATATTTCATATTCAAAATTCAAATTTTTGAAGTTTAGAGTCAAGAGGTAAATCTTTTTTCATGTAAAAAATGAAATACCTAGAGGAAAAATGGCAAAAAGTATCAAATTAGGACTCCCTTGGAATTTTTAAAATAATCCAAAAATGCTAATGGTTCATCTATATCTATCATGGTTTTATCTACACAATGCTTTTCTGGAATGCAACCAATCAAACCATCATCAATTTCCAATGTAGCAAGAAAGTTGTCAGACAATTTTAACAATTTTGTCAAGTGACTTAGAGGTCTTCCATGTACGAAAGCTTGTCCATGACTTCTATGGCATACAAGAGTTGTCAAAAATGTCCACCCTCTTCTTTTCTCCTTTGACAATCATGTAAATTGTTCTCTCATCTAAGGTGTATCAATACAAAAAAAAACAAAGTAGAAAAGAAAATATATTTTTTCAAAAACCCATGAAATACAAGTGAGGGTTTCAAACATCCTCCAAAAATTCAATCCAACAATTGGGGCATCTATTGGTCAAAAGAAAATATATTGAATATCAAGAAAGGAAATAGGAACATGTACGTGAATATTTACCTTGGAGCAACAAATCTATTACGACATAGAGAGATCTTCACAATTCAAATCCACTTAGGTTTTGATGTACAACCTAATTAAAGTTAGCGGTAACACAAAGCTTGTATTAATTGCTTCTAGACCACATTGTTTCTGGAATTGCCCTAGAAAAGATATTACCCAAAAAACTTGAGATTGTGTAATAGATTTTCATACCCAGTGTAGTACCATGTTATATTACCCATAAAAGAAACAATTCATAGAAATAACACAAAGCAATATGAAAGGTGTCTATAGACACCAAAATAATCTCACTAGGAAATAATAGCACTTTAACTAATAAAGAAATGGTTAGTCTCAAGGGATATAAATACCCAACTACATATGACCTTTAGGTTAATGTTAAATAACCAAGCTTAAGGTTTATTAATAAAATATTACAATAAACTCGCTTATGAAAGGTGTATAAAGCCCTAAAGGGTTGTAGAATAATATAAAATAAAATTCAACCATGGCCTAAGTGAGGCTTAACACCACATATTTCAACTTCTAGGAGGCTTGTAACCAACCTTGAGTTTTTGTTACCCAAAATACTATACCATCATGCTATGGTACCTCAGGATAGGTACATGGGGATATGGTGTTATAATGTATAAGGGTATTATGGATAGTTGGCATAGGTCACACATAACCCAAGGTTGATTATATAAGAATATTATATTGTAAACATGAGTAGGATAAGGGTTTAGGAGTTAGCTGTTAGGATTCACTATATAAACAAAAGGACTTATTGAAGCAAGCAACTTAATCAATAACAATAGAAACTATTAACCATCACAGAAGAAGAACATAAACATGCAAGACAAGATAAAACACAACATATAACATGGTTCACCCAACATTAGTCCTTTGTATTAACACCAATACAATATTTGAAGGGAGTAATATTGCAACACAACCAGCTGCAAATTCCTCTTCAAAACACTAGCATCTCCATACAATTACTCTAACAGTAATTCAACATGCAAACACCCTTGCATCAAACTCTACACCAAGCTTCCTTGTCTCTCTACAAGAGAATCAAAGATACATAATCCTATGCACTTCCCATAAACAAGATACAATCCTCTCTATCGGAGGTATTACATAAATAGGGAAACCCAATTACATGCATGCTAAAAAACAAGCATCCTATAATTAACCCAATCCCCACTTAAGGACTAATTCAAACTTAGAAAGTTTACAATTAGAAAAAAGCTTAATTTTAGCCAATTCTAAAATTAATTTTTCCTTTTTCCTTTTAGAATTAGAAAAAGCTTAATTTTAGCCAATCCTAAAATTAACTTTTCTTTTCCTTTTTCCATCTCTAGTTCGGGATTGGTCATCTACAATCCAATTAAGGAACAAAGAACTGTTTTATCCATATTTAGCCGAAATCGGACTCCACAACCTAACATTAGATAGGGTTAGGATTATACCCTCCCTAAAGTAGCATTAGAAGATGAGTATATAAAGAAGGGATATTGTCATTGTAATGATCAATCATATCAAGTATTACTTGTAATCATATTTTCCCATGAAGTGGCTTATGAGACTTTGCCCTCTCTAAGTGGCAATCTCATCTTGGGAGATCTTGTGGAGTTATTCCTTCCTTAAGGAGTATTATTGGTGTTTCCCTATCCTAAGGGTATTATCTATCTCTGTCTTATTCTATGGATTGTTATTGTGGATAAATGATTTGATATTTCTACATATTGGTGAATGATTTCTATTAATGAGAATAAAGTTTCATAACACATTAGCATAATTGAGTTCCCATGTAGATCCAATGTTGATCTAATATATTGTTTTGGACCATACTAATTCCATATTATGGGAAGGATTTCATTCTTTATGTTTTTAGAGTTGATGAGAGTATTGTGGTAGTATCAAATCAAAAGAATGATCAAGGGGAGAATCATCCCATAGATTTTATGATTTAAACTCTTCATACCTAAGAAGAAAAGTATAATTTTATTAAAAATCAAGTTGATGCACATGAAATCTCTAGAGAATTGACATTTTTTTATCAAAACAAGACTATTGTCTATGTGGCTTTTCTTGATGTAAAAGCTTTCATTCTTTAAGGAAAGACGGGTGAGAAGAGAACTAGATGGATCTTTATAATTTAGAAATATGGCATTGAGATAAAGCTTACCAATGTTATGAAAGGTAGAGCTCTTTGCAATAATATTGCAAGCACGTAAAAGTAGCCAAGTGTCTATAAGGAAGACTAAGAATCCATCATCCCAATCTCAATAGATTTTAGGTTAAATCCAATGAAAAATCTAATACATGATAAAGGGTCATGCTTCTCAAGATTTGATAGTTTCTAAATCAAGGAGAACCAATTACAAGCTCCCAAGTATGTTCTATTGGACAATATTCTTTTCAAAATAAATTTTAATGGTATTTTTGTGTCTCCATAGTTTTAATGTTACATGAAAAAAGTTAAATGACCCAAAGAATATGAAATATCATGAGATTGAGTCAAAGAGGTGCACAAATCTAACTTGAAAGGTTTGGATTAAAGAAAATATGGTCCCATTGGCAAATGAGAGTTGAGGTCGATGAAGCCATCAAGTTAATTTTCCAAAGTGATTTGGATGATCAATTCACAAAAATATAGGACAAGAAATATAGTGGCTTATCCACTCTCTTATGTGATTGATTACAAATCCATCACTTGAATCAAAATAAATAAATAATCAATGCGATAAATACTTTAAAAATCCAATTAGATATCTCATAATGGGTCAAAACATAGTCAATATGTCAAATTTCAACAAAAGAGAAAAGCAATCAAATAGTCCCAAAAATTTGGTAAAAGAAAGATGTGATCTACTCTTTAAGGAATATAATATACTCTTTAAAAAGAGGTGTGTCACATTAAGTGTGGAGAGCACCTTGCTCCAAAAATAGGGTGCCCACTCTGAGAAGGGATGAATTTTGAGGCCAAGTCTAACGAAGGCCAAAAATCCAAGTGCTCCACTCTATGTCTATGTCTAATGTTAGATTAATGTCATATTAATAATGGTTAATTAGCTTTTAGAATTAGGCATTAATAAAGCCATTCTGAATTTAGGTTATTTTATGCTTTTAAGTTGTATTTCACTTTAGTGTGTATCTTAGTTTGTCCCACATTCATAAAGTGGATTGAATTGATTTATAGTAATACTTTATAAGGAAGCTTTTAAAAAAAATGATATGTAATATAGAGAACTCTCACGAGTAATCTTGGTTTCTTTTATGTGTTTTGTGTTATCATGATATGGTATCAAAGCCATGAAGTCTATGTGAGTGTGAAGACCTAGGGACTGTTGTTGATAGAGACAGATCGAGGGATTGCTAGCATGACACATCAAAGAGCCAAAAGGGTTTTGTATAAGCTAAAGCTAGGACAAAGACAGATCAAGGGATCGCTAGTGTGACACATTAAAGAGCCAAAAGGGTTACAAAATCTAGGACAAAGATAGATCAAGGGATTGCTAGTGTGACACATCAAAGAGCCAAAAGGGTTTTGGATCATCCAAAGCCATAACTGATTTGATTTTTGGGTTTGTGGTTTTAAAGACAAGATTTTTTTAATAGGAAGTTGTTTTGAAGGAAAAAAACAAGACCGCACACCCCTCGTAGCTCAAATCGAGCTTCCAACCACTAAATGAGCCATAACCAAAGAGTTTTTAGCTTGCACATGAGTCATCAAGGAGATTCATACAGTTGTACAGGACCGTGCAACACTAGGAATTGAGTCATTCAACAAAATTTGACCTATACAACTTGTTTAAATAGCCAATCAAAAGATTTTTTTAATTTTATTGACAGTACACAAGAGTTGGAATTAAATTGAAGTTGTGCTTGCATGTATTGTTGCCTAGATTTACAAATATGGAAGAATTGATTGTTTATTTGGTGATTTCCAATAGATTCAAGGAGAAATTGACAGTGTTTGTTTTGCTACTGATTTTGGATAAACTTCAAAAATATGTGTTGTGTTACTTGGAGCTATCTTTGAGTAGATTTATTAAAAATATTTGTGTTTTTTAGCAATATGTGGTTTTCATACGTGTTTAGAGCGAATATTCAGGTGTTCTTACTATAGAATTGTTGATTAAGGGAGGAAAGAATAAGTATTTCTAGCATTTTCCTCTGTTTCAGTATATATTTTTGCACATTTGACCTATAGCTATGGTCTCTTTACCCAAATCATGTTGGAAGGCACCCAAAGATTCTCTAGGAAGAACTACAATATGCGGAAGCAGTGTATGTTGGTCATATTTAACTATAGATGCTTGGATAATATTGTCCTATGAAAAGGCACTCGACCCACAAGTGCATGTAAAGACTAGGACAAGTTTGATGATCAATATAGAGAAGCAATAATGTTGCTTAAGTTATCCGTAACAAATGAGATGCTTCCTAAAGTTCAGACAAGGAAGACTTTAGCAGTGATTTAGAAGCATTTGAGAGAGTTGCATGAGACTTTGGACTAGGGCAGAGCCTTCTTCCTAAAGAATATGTTTTTTATCACGATGGGTGAGCATGCACTATTGTAGGAGCATTTACTTAAGATCAAGGATATCAGAGAACAGTTATTAGCCATTGGCCAAAAAATGGAAGAAGAGGACATGGTGGTAATAATGTTGAAAAGCTTACCACGTGTTTATGAGCATTTCATTGAGACCCTAAACATCACCACTACAAATGTTGACCTGAAGGCTGAAGAGTTGTGCAATAAGATCTTACAACAAGATAGATGAAATAAATAGTTTGGTAGTAGCAGTGAGATAAAGGGTTTAGAACAAGCCTTTGTAGCCAAAATCAAGGGCAAAGACAAGTGGGTAAAGAAGAAAGGACAAGACAACAATGAGGATGCAACCAAGAGTCTAAAGACCATCACATGTCATTACTATGGCAAGGTGGGCCATATGAAGAAGAATTGTAGAAAGAGGTTGGCAGATCAGAAAATCAACTAGGGAGGATCTCAATAGAAGTCTCATGTCACAAAGCATACAAAGGAGAAGGAGTCAGTATTTTACACATTCATGACTAGAAAATTAGTAGATCATCCCAGATCATCTACTTGGTACATAGATTCAGGTGCATCACGAAACTTCACCAACAGGAAGGATTAGTTCTTGAAGTACATTGCTTGTGAATTCTCTAAGGATTAAGTGACTTCCAGAGGTGGGGAATATTTCATGATAGTGGGCAAAGGGAATGTGCAAAATTCCTTGGGAGGAAAAATATTAATTTTTCCAAATGTCTATTATGTTGCAAGAATGGAGCTTAATCTGCTCTTAGTTAGATTATGAAGCACTGCCCCTATCTAGATGTCATCTTTAGCAATCACAAATGCTACATAGTTGACAAAAGAGGTGAAGAAAACTATTTCTCTTAGTGTGGAGGATCATGGATTGTTTAGATTGGTTGACATCAAACAAGTTAGGGAGCATGCATTAGCAGCCACGAGTGCATCGAACATCAGTACACTCTAGCATCAATAGTATGGGCACCTAAATATGACCTACCTCTCTTAGTTGGCATGAAAGAAATTTGTAGGTGGACTTCCTAACATCCAACAACAAATATAGGGTGTTTGTGGAGCTTGTCAGGCAGGGAGGCAACATAGAATGCCATTTGACGAAGGACAAGATTAGAGAGCAAATAAAGTCCTTTAGTAAGTTCATGCAAATTTTTGTGGACCAATGAACACAACATCCATCATAAGTGATAGGTATTTCCTTCTTTTTGTTGATGACTACAATAAGAAAATGTGGGTGTATTTTTTGAAACTGAAATTTGATGTGTTTAATGAATTTCAAAAGTTCAAAGCATTAGTAGAGAAAGAATTAGGGTGTTACATCACCACTCTTAGATCTAATAATAGTGGAGAATCATGTTCAAAATAATTCCACAACTTTTTTGCTAAACATGGTATCAAAAGACAGTTTACTACACCATACACTCCATAGTAGAATGGAGTGGTTGAAAGGCAGAACCACACTATCACATAGATGGCCCAATGCATTATGGAGAATAGGGGTGTTCCAAATAGGTTTTGGATTGAGGTAGTGTTTACAACAATATATTTACTGAATAGATCTCCAACGATGGTGGTGAAGCAAAAGACCCCAAAGAAAACATGGTCTAGGAGGAATCCCAATGTCAGTCATCTTAAGGTCTTTGGTTCCATTGCATATGCCTAGATTCCAGAAGATAAGTGAACCAAGTTAGACCCAATAAATTGATGATCATAGGGTACATCGATAGTCCTAACACTTATCGGTTGGTTGATGTTAACGCTAATCAATTGTGCTTCAAAAGAAATATTGTAGTTGATGAAGAAGTTGGGACTTTCAAGACTTCTTTCAAGAGCAAAATGGCAGAAGAGTATCCCGTTGTGGCTATCAAGCTTCAATAAACTCCAACCGAAAGGGGGGAGGATTCTGAGTATGAGTTTCCAAGCTTATATTTTGATACAAATAGCCTAAATCAAATTAAACCTAGGACCTCACAGCTCTCCCACCAGGGAAGAAACCCGCATATGGGTGTACAAGTTCAAGTACAATGCAGATGGCACATTTGACAAGTATAAAGCATGGTTGGTTGCAAAAGGGATCTCTATGTGAGAGGGCATTGACTACAAGGACCTTTGCTCCTACATAAAATATGAGTACCATCTGATTAGTCCTAGTCATGGTAGTTCAAAATGATTGGAAGGTCCATCATATGGACATGAAGAGTGCCTTACTCAATGGAGATTTGGAGGAAGAAGTCTACATGTGCCAACCACAGGGATTTTAGGTTCCAAGAAAGGAGCACTTTGTTTGTAGACTGAAGAAAGCTCTATATGGCTTGAAGCGGGCACCCAAGGCATGGTACATTAAAATTGATTATTTGGGTGAACATGGGTTCCAATAAAGTCCTTCAGATCCAAATCTATACGTCAAAAGCATAGGTAATGAGATCATCCTTCTAATTATTTATGTGGATGACATCATCATTATAGGTAGTGAGGTAGGTGCCATAGAATAGATCAAATCTAATTTGAGTAAAGCTTTTGACAGGTCTGATCTTGGCCTCCTACATTACTGCCTAGGTGTAGAAGTCTGGCCAAGTAGCAACATTTTTGTCTCACAAACAAAATATGCCAGGAGTTTTTTTAACAGGTTTAGAATGACATACTTCAAAATCTCATCTAGCCCTATGGAAAAAGGATAAAAATTTCAACTAAAATTGACTCTAAGGCAATTAATGAGTCAATATATAGGCAACTAGTGGGGAGATTGATATATCTTACAACCACTAGACCTAATTTGAGTTATTTGTGAGCTTCATTTCCAGATTCATGAGAGCACCTAAAGTAGAACATTGGACTGTAGTGAAGTGGGTGTTGAGATATTTGAAAGGGACACTTGATTTTGGCTTGTACAATAGAAGCAAAGACCCTAGGCTATGTGGGTATATAGATTCAGATTGAGCAAGTTCTATGGATGACAAAAAATCCACTTCTAGGTATGTTTTCAGCCTTGGCACATGTCCAGTCACATGGGCCAACAAGAAGCAACATGTAGTTGCCATTTCATTGATTGAAGTAGAATATTGAGTAGTGACAGGAGCATGTGAGGTAGTTTGGCTCAAGAGGATGCTTTCAGACATGAAGATGCATCAGACAAAGTCAACACTCTTGTTCTGTAACAATCAATGGGTGGTCAAATTAGCCAAGAATCCAGTCTTCCATGAGCGGACAAAACATGTTGAAATACATTGTCACTTCATCAGATAGCTTGTAGAGGATGGAACTATAAAACGACAGTATTGTCCAATAGAGGACCAAACTGCAAACATATTTACCAAGTCTTTGGGTCCTAACAAAATGTAAAATTTTGGGATAAGCTTGGTGTGGTTAGTAGGTTGATCATTAAGGGAGGATGTTACATTAATATCAGATTAATAATGGTCAATTAGCTTTTAGACTTAGGCATTAATAAATTCATTGTGACTTTAGGTTATTTTATGCTTTTAAGTGTATTTCACTTTAGTGTGTATCTCGGTCTATCCCACATTCATAAAGTGGATTGACTTGACTTATAGTAATCCTTTATAAGGAAGCTTTTGCTCCTCACTTTAAATATATATATATATATATATATATATATATATATATAGAGAGAGAGAGAGAGAGAGAGAGAGAGAGAACTCTCACAAGTAATCTTGGTTTATTTTATGTGTTCTGTGTTATCGTGATAAGTTCAACAAAAGAGAAAAGCAATCAAATAGTCCTCAAAATTTGGTGAAGGAAAGATGTGATTTGTTCTTTAAGGAATATAATCTACTCTTTAAGAAGAGGTGTGTCGCATTAAGGGTGGAGAGTGCCCCGCTCCAAAAACAAGGTGCCCACTCCTAGAAGGAACCAATTTTGAGGCCAAGTCTAAATAAGGCATCCCATCCCAAAATCCAAGTGCCCCACTCTAATAAGGAACCAATTTTAAGACCAATTCCAAGATCTAGGCATCCCTCCTCCCATAACAAGGTGTCTTACTCTGATAAGGAACCAATTTTGAGGTCAAGTCCAAGATCCAAGTGCCTTATTCCAAAAACAAAGCACACCACTTTGATAAGGGACTAGTTTTGAGGTTAAGTCTAAAGAAGGTTCTTTTCCCTGCTCCAAAAATAAGGTGCCTCAAGCTAATAAGGGATCAATCTTGAAGATAAGTCTAAAGAAGGTTCCCTACCCTGAAGCCAACACACCCTACTCCAAGAAAGGCAATATTAACACCAAGTCAAGATCCTAGCACCCTACTCTCTGCATGGGAATCCTTTTGTTGGAACAGACTTCAAGGCCATAAATGTATTAGGGGTTATAGCTTATTACAGTTAGAATTAGAGTTAGCTTAGTATTTTTCTATAAATAAGAGTTGCATGCTTGTTGTAAAGCTCATTTTCTCGTTCAAGATATTAGAGATACTCTTTGTAATTATATCATAATCAATTTAAATTGCAACTAATGGAAAATGCACAAGGATTATATGGATCAGTTGCCTTTTGATCTCTTTGTTCATGAATATATGATGTTTTTTCCTTTCCATATCCTATTAATCCTCTTACTCCATTTGGTTGTAGGTATTGCAGATTTACATAAATCTGATACACTGGATTTATTTGATCACCATTGAATGATCAATTGGATCAACATTAATCTTGCTATGGTCATCAGATCATATTTACTTTATTGCATTGTACTTCATTATCTCACACCCTTTTCCCACCAAAGTCATTTAATTTCTTAGATTGAGTTAGATTACTAGATTAATGGGGAGTCATCCCTAATCTAGAGGCTAAGGACTAACCCCCCTTTTCTCAATATTAAGACTATGATCATGGGTGCATGATTAATCAAATAGTTTCAAAACTCAACAAGAATCATCCAAGAGAACCCCAGTCTGCTGAAGGTAAGGGTAATGCATCTTTAGGTAATGAGTCCATGGGTCTAAAATAGAAATATTTCAATCCCTAAGGTTAGAGCCTATTGGCAAAGAGATCACTCAAGTTAAAATAGAGCAATGTGTAAATCATCCCATGCACATTGCATATGATCCCACAAATACATAAAACAATTGGAACAAAGCTCTCCGCAAAAGCAAGAGACAACAATCATTGATTGGATAGCAAATTTGCTAGTAAATTTGGACCAATATGGCCTTGCATCTAGAATTGCTCAGAGGATGGAATATTAGGGAGTTAGAAGATTAAGACATGAAGGCTAAGGGATATTTGACCCTCTCAATATGTCATTTGCACCACTCTAAGAAGCCATCGCTATTGGAATAACATTTTTTCCACACTCTTGCAAAGTTGATTTAAAAATTAATTAATTAAGAAAATTTCTAGAAAGTTCTCTTCCCAAGTCAGGGCTAGATCACCTTCAATTTTCTCAAAGCTAAGCAACAAGAAATCAAATTGATCAAGAGAAAAGTAAATTAGAGGAGCCTACCCAAAATTCCCTTCCAACTAGCAAGACAAATACATCCCACACAACATGGACACTTAATTATTACCTTCCAAAGGAGAAAATCACATCTACAACTCATGTTTTCCAACAATGTGAGAGAAAGGACACGGGAAAGCCAAAATCCATGCCTCAAAAACTTCAACTCCTTCATGTGCTCTTCCACTCCACAAACACTCATTGTGGCCTTCAAATATATCAAGTAATCAAAGTGAATCCCTATATCTATTGAAAATATCATCTCTAATTGTCCAAACATGTCAACAATCCAATCAATTGCTAGTCAATAGAAATGCTCATTCAATTGTAGGTGAACCCTATTAGTAAGCAAGGCAGTACTAGAATCATGATCAACAACATTGAAACATCGAGGGTAACGATATCACCCATAAATATTGACTTTAAATGCGCCTAACATTAAATATAAGAAAAAGGAATTTGACTGGTGCCAACACCCTCAACAATCCTAAAGGAGTCTTTCATGCATCAAAATAGTTTTAAATAAACTCTAGGTAGAAATTGAAACCCTTCAAATGGTTTCCTATGATGATATTTTTCACCAAATTATTTGACTCTATTGCACACCACATAACTAAAAGTCACATTCATGTTTTGTCTTAATATTGTGCATTTTACACTAACATCTACATTTTCATCTCTAAGGTAAGTTAGGCTTACAACCACCATATGTCAAGGGTCAATATTTTACAAACATTAGTGAATGTCCTTTATAAGTCTATTAGTTCAAAACAATATAAATATTTGACATATAAAATTTTGAATAAAAATTCTTCTATATCATAAAATGAAGTTTAGAACTAGCAAGGTAAAATTGCAACTAACGAAATCTAATGAAGAGTCAATGTAAGAAAAAACTTAAATAATAGTTTCATTATGAATTGCATTTCACTATGTTCTATATGGATTCATTTAAAATAAATAAATAAACTCTATGTAGGCATTGAGACCAACAAAAGAAATGGAAAGTAAATAGGACTAATGAAGATCAAAATTGGTGTGATTGAAAAGTTGAAGTGGCTCAAGAAACAATCATTATAATATCTAAAATAGTAATTGATGATATCATCATCACAAGGGTGTTGGTATTTAGTCCCAACTAGAGTTTGGTTTTGAAGAGGCTTGATACTAAAAGGATGAGGCAACATAAAATTGCCAGGTGAATGTTTAGCACCAAATAATTATGCATCACTATTGGCAATAATGTCAAGTTTGGCATCAAACATATAATAAGTGTTATCAACTTTGACAAGGGTGTCAAGTTTAGCATCAAGACTAATGTAAAGAATTTGTTGTGATAGGCACTGGGGTATATTTGGCAATAATGTTGCAATGTCCAATAGTTAAGTTGGGGTTGGTGCAAAAGTAAATGTTCAAGGCAAAACTAATGCTAATGTGGAGTTTAAGTGAAATGAAAATATAATGTTCATAACATATTTGACATTGTTGAGGGCTTGGAATCCTATTAATGCAAGTGGTTGTTACATAGGAAGATAGAAATGATAACCACAAGGAGAATCAAGACATTAAAAGAATGCAACACCTTGAATACTAACCAGAACCCTACGAAAGGTTCTAGAAAGAAATTCAACTAGAAGTGCATAAAATAATTCTCCCAAAGAATGTATTATGCTTCAGAGATACCACATCTCTCCCCTATCCCATTGTTCATCTCATTGAGCGACCAAAAAATTCAATCTTAAATATTGTAGTGAACCCTTGCCAAGGTTTGACAACAAGGGGTTTCCAAAATGAGGGGGGTTAGGACTTCATATTTTCCTTTGTCCCATATTTTTTGATCCACATACTCAAATGATCATGTGTAACAAAACTGCCCTTGCACGAGGAAATCACAAAACCACAATCAACATGAAATACAATACAACTAGAAATAATAAAAATGATTAAGATGAACAATTAAGAAACATGCAGAAATAGCTCAAGCCAAAGTCTTGAAGCCATCTATAGCTTTTATGATGCATATCTTGATAAATAGATAATATGATCACTTATTTTTCATTTCATTTTATTTTCAAAAATCCATAAAAATGCACTTGAAGTTTTAAAGCATATACACTCTAGGGAGAAATTGAAAGTCTTCAAATGATTTTCCAAGTTGACATGACCTTCTATTAGGATCAATAGTGCACCATTTTTTCTCCAAATTGAGATGACTCTATCTACACACCACATCACTAAAAGTCACATTCATGTTTTTCCTTAATAATAATATCATAAAGGGTTTGCGGCAAAGGGTTTTTGCAGAGCAAGGAGGTTTTGCGACAGAGTATTGTATTAAACATCTATTTCATCGGGTTTACGACAAGATACTGAAGCAGGACTGAAGCAGAGCGTGGGGATACTGAAGCAGATTCGATAGAACGGAGAAGATTCGAACTGTACACTGAACCAGACAAGAAATATCATCACAAAAAAATTAAAGGGTTTGCGGCAAAGGGTTTTTGCAGAGCAAGGAGGGTTTGCGACGGAGTATTGTATTAAACATCTATTTCATCGGGTAAGCACATTTTTCGTCCTCTTTCGATTTATAAAACAATTTAAGTAGATAGGAGAAATGCATTCGTTATAGGGGTTTGCGGCAGAAGGTTTTATTATCAGCAAGGATTTGCAGCGGAGGGTTTGCAGAGCAAGGAGGGTTTTATTACACATTTATTTCATCGGATCAATAGTACAGAGGGTTTGGCTATAAAGAGTTTGAAAATGGAAGAAGGGAAACAACAATTGCAAGAACCAATATATGTCAATGAGAAATAGTACTGGAGGCTATTAAAGCGTCGACAAGTTCGAGTAAGGGCAACAACAATGAAGAGGGCATATCGAAAAATAAAAATAAAAAATATTCTACCACATAAACAGGTGGAGAATAAGGAACAATCAAAAGCAAATCACCAAAATGAGTTTTCAGATGAGGAGGAAACTTACAGTCCCACGACTACACCACTCATGTGGGCACCAAGACTTTATGTGCAAGATCTAATGAAGATGAAAGAGAAACTTGAAAGCATGGAAAGGAGGGAGAAATTAAGAGAAACTAAATCATATGAGGTTATAAACACCATTCGGAGGCTGGAAAAGGAAAACAACCAACTCAAGGAGCAAGTGTCAAAGCTACAAAACCTTGCAAACATGGGTCAACGTGAATGGCATGTCCTCAAACAAGCCATCCACCCCCCAATCAATGATGCAATAGAGGTGGAAAAAAAATGCAAATCAAATAAAAGAGGTACAAAAAACACTTCAAAACATAGAAACAAGAGAAAATGAGCTACAAAATGAATTAGCAAAGGCAAAGACATGGTATCAAGTAGTAAAAGAACCAGTCAATCAACAAAAAGAGTTGATAGAGAAGCAAGTAAAATTCAAATAACAGAAGAGAAAGAAAGACATGAGAAGTTATCAAATATAATCATCAAAGGGTTGAAAGATTATGGGGACAAGGAAGACATAAGTCGTTTAACCAGGGACTTCTTGTCAGATCGATTACAATGGAAGGGTTAGATAAAAAAAGCAAGCAGGATTGACAGGCTGAGAGAAGGAGGCAGGCAAAGATAGACATATTCGGGTCACATTGATGAGCTACGAGGATAAAATAAGGTTACTTAAAAACAGAGGCTGACAGGGTCACAATTTTATTTAGATGATGACTTAACATTTTTACAGCAAGAAGAAAGAAATAAGGAATGGGAAAAGGTGAGGGCAACAAGGAATGAAGGGAAACAGGCATATTTAAGAAATGGAAAGGCATACATCACATCTAAACAAATCCAAAAAAATAGGGAGTATGGCCCGCCCGGGAACATCTTACAATGGTAAGTTGGAACTGTAGAGGTTTCCCTTGGAGAAGAGGACTCGGGTTATGTCCCATTGCTAGAGACAAAGATATAATCTTATTGACAGAAACACATGAACACGATGGATGTAGGACTCCAGAATTTGTGGGATACAAAAAATAGCAATATGGAATAAAGCAGCAGAAAAATGGCAAAGGCCATGGGGGTATTATGGTTTTAATAAAAGAGGAATGGGATAGGGTCATTAAAATTGAAAAAAAAGATGAAAACAAACAATACATCTGGATAAAGATCCTAGAAAATAAGTCAGTTATTAGCATAGCAGCATGTTATTTTGCTCCCAAGAATTCTAAATTCTATAAGAAACATGACCTTAACAGAGAAGACCCATACTCCTCCCTAAAAAGAGACATTTCAATATACAGTAAGTTGGGGGATATTATATTAATTGGATATTTCAATGCAAGGACAACAAATAAGCAAGCTAACATTCTAGAAGGTAACGAAGATATTGAGATTAATCCTCTTTGGATGCCAGAAGAGAAAAATCAACAGTGGACCAGGACTTCAGAAGATGAGCATTCAATAGTGGACCAGGACTTTAGAAGATGAGCATGGGGCTATCACGCAATATGGAGAAGAGTTGTGAGGTCTTTGCAGCATATACAATTTGCTTATTTGCAATGGGATGAACAAATGGAAAAAATCAGGAAAGTATACATGCAAAACATATAAGGGACAAAGTGTAATAGACTATGTAATATGCTCACATAATTACATACCAAAAATAGAGGAGCTAGAAGTGGAAGATTCGAATGCATGGAGATAAACCAATTGTTATGAAACTTCGAATGCATGGATACAAACCAAGGGAAAAACACTTGCAAGGCAATCAAAATAAATATCCTCACAAGGGAAACATTCTCTTAACAGATGAAAATCGAAAAAAATTTAGAGCAGTATTAAATAACAAGTTACAGGAAAGGGAAGAACTACATCACAGTAGTAGAGATTACAGTAAGAGTGAATGGTTAATGCACGTTATTCAAGAATCTCTAAACAAATACAAGAGAGCTAAACCTAAAAAAAGAGAAAGGAATAGCTTCCCAACCAACCCATGGTTCGATGAAGATTGCAAAAAAATGCGAAGATTACTAAAGGAACCAACGGTTAAAACAAGAGCAAACAAAAAAGCATATGAGAAACTGGTAAGGGCAAAAAAAGAAGAATACACTAGAACAAGGAGGAAAGAATTGATTTACTTAGGGAAGCATGAACCAAAGAAATTTTGGAAGGAACTAAGCGTGAAAAGGATGCAAACTGAAAATAACATAACGGTTAATCAGTGGTTGGAGTATTCAAAACAACTGTATCAACGTAGTAACCAGCAGGAGACACCCCCTACTATCATTGTCAAGAAAAACTTTTCACAATTGAAGACATTATTCAAAGGATAAAAAAGTTAGCAACTGGTAAAGCTCGTGACATAGACAATCTTCAAGCAAAGCATATAAAATGGGGGGTAGATATCTTGGCACCGCAAATCAAACAAATTTTCAATGAGGTCATACAAAATGGCTTCCTTACTGAGTGAAAAACTAGCTTGACCATTCCTTTGTTTAAAAGTGGAGATGTAAATAATCCCTCAAACTATCGAACTATCATGATCAACCCTCTCTTTGCAAAGTTGTTTGGGAGTATGATAGAGCGTAGGATCGGCATATGGGCATAAGAAAAGGGAAAGAGAGCAAAGGGGCAAGCGGGTTTTAGGCCCAAGCACTCAACTATTGATCATTGTATCACCGCTCGGACACACAGTGGAAAAAATATGGGACAAAAAAGAGGAGGCTTTTTGTTGTTTTGTAGACTTCAAAAAGGCATTTGACACGGTGCCAAGGAAAAAATTATGGAGCAGAATGGAAGAGCTAGAGGTTCCAATTCACTACAAGGCAGCGGTTCACGAGACTATATGAGCATGTGAAGGCTAGAATCGAGAACACGGGAAGGGTTATCCGAATGTTTTGGTAGTGACATAGGTGTCAAACAAGGTTGCCCTCTATCTCCGACCTTATTTGGGCTGTACATTGACAAGTTAGAAGAATGGATAAACAAATTTGGGGGAGAGGGTGTGCATTTAGCCAAATATGTGGTAAAACTCCTCATGTATGCGGAAGATGTAATTCTTGTGGCCAAAACGACCAAAGATCTAGAAGATCACCTTCAAGCTCTAGAACTCTTTTGTAAAGAAGTTGGGATGGAGGTGAACACGAGCAAAATAAAAATTATGATTTTTCGGCAAAAAAAGAAGCAACAACTCAAATTTCAGTTTGGAGGAGAACCGCTTGATGTAGTAGTAGAATACAAATACTTGGGCATAGACTTTCATGACAAACTTAATTGGAATACATGTAGGATGAAAAGAACTCAGTGGTTGGAGAGCACTATATGCACTTCAAAACAGGTGTAGGAATGCCGAGTTGTGGGACTGGAAGACCACCAAGGTCTTATTTGGCCTACTTGTTACACCGGTTCTGTTGTATGGTTGCGAGGTGTGGGCTAGTGGCACAACAAATGCAAAATGGAGGCAAATAGAAAGGATTCAAAAATATCTAATCACAAGCTTTCTCAAAATTAAGGCCACAACCCCTTATGAAATTATTCTAGCTGAAACTGGAATGTTCCATTTAGAAGCAATTGCTATGACCAAGATGTTATGTTATTTGAAAAAAACAGAAAACATGACAAATGATAGATGGCATAGGGCAGCTAGGGACGAAGAGTTGCATAGGCGAAATAATACATGGATGAAACAAAATAAAAAATGGATGAAACGTTGGGAAATCAACATAAATGAATGCCCAAATGTCAACAAAGACAAAAAATTATGTGAATGAAAAGTTCAGAAGTGGAATGTGGAAAAATGCAAGCAGGAAAAAACAATATTATATTGCAAATTTTAACCCAACGTATGACCACAAGGAAAAAGCGTATATAGGCGCTAAATTCAAGTGGAAGGAAAAAATACTCATTGCTCAGATAAGGACTAGCTCTCATAGGCTTAGATGTGAAACGGGGAGATGGACAACGCCCAAAGAACAATGGGAAGAAAGGATATGTACTCTATGCAGCATAGGGGCAGTAGAAACAGAGGAACACTTCATCTATAAATGCCCGAGTTTTTCAAATATTCGTGACAAATACAAAGAAACACTTGGGAACGAGTTTATGGCAGATTTATTTGAAGACAGTAAAATAAAAAAATTTGGGGAATTGCTAACACAAATCAGCGAGAGAAGGAACAACCTTCTCAAAGATATTAAAGATCATATGATATGATTTGAGTAATTGTACTTCCATATTTAAGGTCCCATAGACCATATTTGGGTCTCGTGGACGTAATTAAAATCTTTCATTTCATTTCATAAATATTATACTAAACCTTCACATTGTCATCCAAACTTGTCCTTGGGTCAATTAGGCCAACATCCACCATATGCCAAGATCAATCCTTTACCAACATTAATCCTTTATTAGTCTATTAGCAATGGTTCAAAATCTCATAAAGTATTCAGTGTATAATATTTTGAATGAAATTTCTCCTATTAGCAATGTAAGATTGCAACTAACCAAATCAAAGTGCATGGTAAAAAAAAAACTTAAACAGTAGTTGACAATGATGTCAAGTTTGGCATCAAGACTAGTGTAAAGAATTTGCTATGATAGGCATTGAGGTAGATTTTGCAATAATGTTGAGATCACCAACAGTTAAGTTGGGGTTGGTGCAAAACTAAATGTCAAAGGAAAAAGTAGTGCTAATATGGAGCTTTACGTGAAATGAAAATCATGGTGTTGGTAACACATTTGACACTAAGAGGGGCTTATCATGTTAGTGGTTGTTACATAGAAAGATAGAAATGATACAATCACAAGGAGAACCAAGCCATAAAAACAATGGGACACCTCACATACTCAATAGAACCCTACCAAAGGTTCTATGAAGACATTCAACTAAATGTTCATAAAGCAATTCTTCCGGAAAATGTATATGATGCTTCAAAGGTGCCACATCATTTTTCATTTTTTGTATTTTAAAAAATCCATTGAAAATAGTCTGTTATAGAGGATTGTTGTTAAAAGCAACCACACTAACATCTGGAGAATTGAAAGTTAACAATTTTGATTGTTACTATGTGACTGATTAATATATTCTGCAATGTTTCATTATTAAATATATTTTCTTATCAAGTTCAATGTTTTGTTATTGCAAATCTTTGTTACAAGGATTTATCACTTTGTTTCAGATTTTCTTTCAGAATAACGTACCTAACAAGCCCAATATAGGAGCGTGCACACTCCCATTCCAAAAAACGGCAAGAGCTCAACTGGTAAAAATACGTCAACTTTTTGAGGCAAAGACAAGGTTCAAATCTTGCTAGAGGATATATGCATAATTGCCAAAATGATGTTGTAATACCACTATGGTTTGTTGAAATACCATGGTAATGCGGTCATGATGTAATACAGGTGGGGCCCATTTCAATCCCATATAATCAATTGAAGAAAAAAAACAAATGCACCCTGCAGGTTGCCACTATGGCTTTCTCAATCTCTTCCAAAATCCAAAATGGATGTCTTAAAAGAGCTTCTATCCTTTATTCCTGTCATTATTGGACACAATCTCCGCATATAGAGCACAATCTATGGATGTCTAATAGGACCTTTGCAAGCATGCTTTTATTTGTTTATTTATTTTTAAAGCTAAAATAGAGTCCATAGCTCAACTGTCAAACTATCTATCTAGTTGGCTGCAACTACAACCACAAAAACTCAAAGTCGCAATAAACATCATTGAACATTATATGTCACAAATTGAATCAATTTCTCACAATAGAACTCATCATATGAAAAAATTTCGGTCCAATATTGAGGCACTCATATGCTCCATTGTATGGTACCCTTGTGCATAATTGAGAAAATCTGCAAAAAATCTCGGTTCGATCCGATTTTTCCCGATTCACAAGCTAGCTGACTTTTGCCGATTTTTTCCCAAAAAATTATGATATGCATGAAAAAAGCTTTTTTTCAATGAAAATTTGCATTTTCTTTGGTTTTTTCAATGAAAAAATGCCGATTTTTTGTCGATTTTGTCCCCGATTTTTTACTGATTCCCAAATTTTCCCGATTCTTTTCCATGCTGATTCCGATCCGATTCCGATTTTCTCAACTATGCCCTTGTGATTCAAGAATATATCACTTTTTTCCTAATAAACATGATGTTGATGATCCCAACACTTTCACATAAAGAAGCACCCGATGATCACTCCCTGCAACAGCAAATGCACTTGACATTGGGTTTGTAGAGATGCACGAGATGCCCACACCTAAAAGCCATTAAAAGCTGTTAGTTCCTTAATGATTATTCTTTCCAAATATCAGACTTAATGCAATGACTGCACTGTAATTAATTTTATCTACCTTCAAAATCTCTTGATGTAAAGATCTTTCGTCCAGTCATAGCTTCCCACATGTAGATATAACCTTCATATGTTCCTATAACTCCAGTCTGGGATAACATAGCCGCAGCAGAAGCTCTGTGCAAGATAAGCATTGTAACTGAAACATTATGAACAGTTCAATGTATGTTATATATGAAATTAAAACATTTCAAATTCCTTATACAATGCATGATTAAAATTTATTGATCTGAATATTTAGATATGACTAACTCATATGTTAACTACCACATCTATCACGTAAGGGAATATTATACCTTGCATCCAAAATACTTCCCACAACCAAAACATTATTCTCTAGCTTTGCAAGCCTCCATAGTCCTCTTTGCTTTGATTCATCATTGTATTCATCTTGATTCCTCTGACTTTGATCTTTATAAGGTGCAGCAAGTACCAGAAGACAAACAGCTATATTTGCTTCACTAAAATTCAAATTTGAACAAGGAAAATTGTTTTCCTTTATCCATGACTCTCCCTCTTTTCTTGATGCCATATTTTCCTTCAAGTTTTTTCTAGAGTCAATTTTATCTATAAATTCACAATCTATAGAATGCCCACTTATGTTATCATGCTCATTCCGACAAACAATGCCCAAAACAATAGACTGAAAAATGCCGTAATCCACACACTGGAATTTTGAAACCACAAGGCGTCTTGTAACATCCCTGGAAAAAGCAAGCAATCAAAAATAGAAGACTTGATAATACATAAAGATTAAAGAAAGAACTAAAGTGTATCACTGACTTTTTCTGTGCAGAACTGTGCAATACAGTGTCCTGCAACAATTGCTGAGCACAGGGCTATGATATATTGCAGACACAAGCAGAAAGAAGCTCAAATAAACTAGATGCTTTCATCATTCCATGATTTTATTTCTCTCACATTTTAGTCAATAAATAGATAATAAAGAAATGCCCAATACAATGGATAAACATTTTCAAAATCTATGTAGTTCTTTTGTCTTCACTGGGGTAACTGAGGAGTAGAATTACCCAGAAGTGCATCTATCTTATGTAAATCTTATCAAAAACAACTGCCTGAATATATCTAAAAGGACTATATAAGACATATAAAGACTTAATTTACAATCAATTTCATCATCAATGTATATATCGAATTATGTTTGGTGTTAACTTATAGCAACAATACTTATCTCTTCATATCTCGGAAAAATAAACAATTTTCCAATTAATAGTCATTTTTTATTTTTAGAAGCAAATTTGTTTCTACTTAAAAAACACTCAGACAGAAAAATCACTGAAAAAGATAACTCTGAAAAATTCAGAATTATTTAACATCAACGGGCTTATTTACAAATCAAATGGCATTAGCTCAACTGGTTATTTTCAATCCCATATAACCGATTTATTAAAAAAAAAAAACAAGGCTTATTTTCCCAATTTCCCAATTTGTTACAATTCTTTACTTCTTTTCCCAAGTTCCAATTTTTTTATGATTTTTTCCAATTTCTATATTTCCACTAATCAAAACTTTAGAAACACTGATCGTGCCATGTATAAATTGAGCATTTATTTTGTAAAGTTGTAATTAGAAATGTTATGACCCTGAAGAAGTCCATGGTGATGAAATACAAGCAGCCATGCAGTCATTTTACATATAGCAGGGACCACACACATTCGATTGTGCTGATTAGCATACCATATAAACAGTATGTAATTTTATAAATCTGTTTGCACTCATGGTCTCAATAGGGCACATTTGACAATGAAATAAAAGTACCACATAAAGTGACCATGTTCCATTAAGTGCTTGCAAATATCTTCAACATGCCAAATAATCTTTTAATACTGTTTTGCCTAAAAGTTCATCAGCAAAATTAGCAATAAACAAGTTTTGGTAGAAACCTTGCTATTTTCTATATTTCAAAGTATGGAGCTTATACTGCATTATAAAACAGATAAGTTTCATAGCAGTACACCAGCTGAAAAGAAAGCTCCTACAATAGGGTCCTCAACAAATGTCTGGTAAGTAGGGCCTCACATCTGACCTGCTCACACACAAACAGAATCAATATCTTTTCTGCAAATATTCATTTTATCTGTCATCTGAATGGCAAGTCCCAATTGCAAGACTGAAAGGATTATCATTCAGCATAGCCCTACATCTCCTTCCAAAGATGGAAATTCTGGGGAGAAGAATGCCTCTTGACATGTCTTTGTTATACTGCCAAACCATCCACTATTTCCCCAAAATAACTTCCTTCAAGCAAGTTCCCCTGTATAGGGATCAGAATATGAGGAACTGACCGAGTTGCCCTATCTCTGTTGCTTCCCGATATTAGTAGGCCAGACAAGTATACACAGTTGGATGAAGTCTTGAATAAGCAAGCACAATTCTCAACAGTAGGCTGGAAATGAATACTAAGTCGTACCTATCTATAATAGATTTGGTGATGGCAATGGTCCACTCCTCACTCAAGGGTTTAGCAGAGTCCATACAAACTTAGATAGTTTGCATACTTATGGTGGTTGTGTATCGAATTCACACCTAAGTTGTATGGACAGGGGTACGGTATCTGATACAGAGATGTCAAATTCTCAAGATCCCTTAATATGGATAGGGCATTACAAAAGGCATAGATAATTTATATATTAAAATTAAAAAACACACATCAAAATGGCATTAGCTCAACTGGTTAAATTCCTCAACTTTCATGGAGGACACCCAAGTTCGAATCTTGCCAAGCGACGCATGCATAATTGCCAAGCTGTTCTAATACCACTATCGTTCAATGTAATACAGGTGGAGCCCATTTCAATCCCATATAACCAATTTTAAATAAATAAAAACATATAACACAAAAATGTTTACACAAATATGAGTTTTTTTTTTTTTTTGTTTTTTTTGAATTTACATGGTGGAATCGGTAGCCGCCACGAATCCGGGCAGGCTGTCCAGCTTTTATGGCCGCCACAGTATTCTACGCTGTCCGCCCTAGAAGCCGCCACACAGATCTTCGCACAGTCCGCCCCTATAACCACCATGCCACAATCATTTTAAACCTTTTACGCCGCTGAAAGCACCAGGAAAGGGACAAGCGTTCAGTCCGGCGAGGCCCGAGATTTGAACCTTGGACCTCCGCCCCCCTTATGGGGTTTGGATGAACCAATTGGTCTACACCTCGGACCTACAAATATGAGTTTTATATAGGATATTTTCCTTAATTAAATTGACAATCATAATTTTCTTCAAAATTTTGAACTTATTTTTTAAACATTATGTAATCTTCTTTCAATCTCATGTCATTGATACAACTCTAGATATGACTAGGCCATATCCAGATGTATCAGATATTGACAAAAGAGGGGCATGTATTCAGATAAGTCTGGATATGGTATTCAAGAATTGCATTTGTATCCGTATCTATATCTGACACGCAGATACGGATACCTATAACTCTCATTTACAAACACAGCAGTCATTAGTCTCCAGTCTCCACCATGCACGTACACAAAGAAGGCTCTCCATAACAACCATAGGCAAGATGCAAGGAGAACAGTCTTGAATCCAAGCTATACAATTACAGAAAACAACATAAACTAATGACAATAATAAATTTTAATTAACTATCATCATTTATTATGGACCCTGTAATTGAGATTTAGACATTTAATGTCATTATAGTCTCTTGTTTTCCATTGGACGGTTATACTGTAATGGTTAGTCTACTGTTTTCTGTTGGAGAATTGTCATATAACAGCTAGCTTTATATTGGCTAGCTCTTTGCCTATGGGTAGTATATTAGCCCAATATCTTTACAATTTGTATCCTAACGATAGGCCGAAACTTGGGGCCCAAAATTAAAATTGAAAAATAATTTGACATGTGTTTTAGCCAAAAACATCTTTCCTTAAGGACGAGCATGTCAAAAATAATAGTCATTTGAAATGACTGTTTATCTTTGAAATGACCATTATCTTGGACTATAATGTGCAACCATGGGCCTTTTCTACTAAGCCCTCGTGTTACCCTTGGCAATAGATCATTTTAGACAACTATTTCTCCTATTGTATGTTTCATGAGGATGTGCCTTGGACTTTGCAAGACATCACTGAGATGTGTCTCACTGTCTCAGAAACACATGCTAACATTTTCACACCATCCCAAGAACCTCTCCCACCATCCTGGAAATGCATCCCAACATCTTGCACCATCCTCATCCTAGAAACTTTGTTGAACATAAGGTACTATCTATACTTCTAGTTCCACTTATTTTCTTTGAAAAGCTTAGGCTTTCCCCCTTTTTGGTTTACTTGCAAGTTGCAGTCTTTTTTCTGTTCTTATTGGCTTTAGACTAATCTAATTATAGTTTCTGCTACTTTTCATTTTAACTTTGGACCCATTGTTTAGGCATCTTCAAGGCTTTATAAATGGATATCCTTTTTCAAGTGCCATTGACCTGCTCTGGTCATTCATGGACATTAATTGAATTTCCTTATTTCTTCTTTTTCTACACAAGATAAAGCTAAGATGAATGAAAACATTTGCAAACTTAACTCATGACAAGTGAGAGCCTGAACCATCAAGAATCATGTAAACCTGTGGAAAACAGGTGAAATTAGGGATATAAAAAATGCAAGCATGATTCTTCAACAACAAGGACAGGATATTTGTGGATAGAAGACATGAACGGAAAAGAATCAATCACAGACAAAATAGCTGAAGCTGTAAGGAATTTCTGAAATATTAAAGATAAACAAAAGAAGATTTGTGTAAAGTAACACAAACTTGACTTCACAAATTATAACATGAATGCCCCTAAAATGAAACAAAAGTAAAGCAGCAGAGCCAGCTCTACTTTATTCTTCAAAGTTGGAAGATAATCAAGTATGTATCCTGTTGGTGGTAAAATTTAAAATCTTGGGATTGGGAGGAATATTGGCCAAACTAAGAGGAAACCTAAACAGCAACGTTCAGGAATAGGATACGTCCAAGTACAAAAAATCCAAGCATGATTCTTCGACAACAAGGACAAGATATCTGTGAATAGCAGACATGAATGGAAAAGAATCAATCACAGACAAAATAGCTGAAGAGGAAGGAATTTCCGAAATATTTGTGTAAAGTAACACAAACTTAACTTCACAAATTCTAACATGAATGCCTCTAAAATGGAACAAAAGTAAAGCAGCACAACCAGCTCTACTTTATTCTTCAAAGTTTGAAGATAAACATGTGTCCTATTGGTGGTCAAATTTAAAATCTTGGGATTGGCAGGAATGTTGGCCAAACCAAGAGGAAACCTAAACAACAACATTCAGGAATAGATCAATTCCTTTCACTTTACGCTCAAAAGTCAAAAGGTGTGTTTCCTATAATCAGATTCTTTTATAAATATAAAATGTTGGCAAGATTTGGGATCCTTCATCTCTCAAGACACTGTAATGAAGCCCTATTTGTCTATGTGCCCAAATACCATCACTGATACCACCAAACTATATAGAAAATATATCGTCAAAAATTGATTACATTTAAAATACTCTACATATACTCACAGTGCTTCAACAAAGACAGTATATTATAACACAAGCATAGAAAATTATATTACATAAGATATTCAAAAAATTCCACAAGGGTTCAAACAGTTTTACATATAACAAAATAAAGCTTATAGAAAAATACAAGTTAAGGTTTTTGACACAGCCCAAAATGCTTGAAAACAATAATTCATTGAACAACTCAACTCTATATTAGAAATGATTTTCAACAAAGCTCTAAGCGCTCAAATGCATAATATTTCATGACAACCCATCAATTCAACAATTCAAAATGGCAAGTAACGGAATCAAAGACAAAATGTTTTGTGTGATCCATTAATCATATCAGTGCCTTATTCATTGGGCATTAACCATAGAAATGAAATGGATAGAAGAATGAGACAGGATTGCAACAACAAGAATATTGCAAAATTACTGTCATGCAAATTCTACAATAATAAAACTTCAGATCTGAGACTAGAAGCTCAAGAGAATTGAAAATAGATCCTTACAAATGTGTCAAAGACATGAATTGAAGGCCAAATTACTCAAAGACAACACCATATTTGTTGATAACAGAACAATGCACTCTGACAATTTATGTCATGAGGATTATGAATGGCATTATTACTCATCCTGATTATATCCAGCAACATTGGACACAAAGCCTCATCGAGTGGATACAGACCACCATATTCCTTGTAAGGATAGGGTATGTTATCTTTGCTCTCTGCAAGAGGTGGAAACTGGAGAACATTTCATGTTCAAGTGTATTGTTGATTGTGAGATTCTAGGGAGGTTCTATTACTTATAAGTTATATAGAAACTCAGGTGCATAGCTTGCCACTTTTTCCAACTATCCTGACCATAGATGCTTGGCTTTATACCTTCGAGATGCTATCACCCTTTCTCATCAATTATTATAGCAGAGATTGACAACTAATCACCTTATTCTTTCACTCTATCTCTGCTGTCTAGAGTAACAAGCATCCATTTGAAGCTAAGGCTCTCCAAAATGTTAACAGATTTAGGCGCCCTTGTCTACATACAATAATGGCTACTAGAATTTCAGTTCCTTCTTTTTCTTGAATGCGGCAGGACAGGACTGCAGTTATCCAATGCCAAATTCCGGCCACCTCTCATATACCCAAGAAATGTAACAAGACACAACTTGCCAGTTTCCTATCTTCTTCTATTGATTCCACAGCCATGGATGCTAGAAGAGTGTTGAGGGGCTAAACTCCATGTCTTCCCATGATTATCCAACTATTGGCTATAAGCATCATTAGATCCTGTGTTAGCCCTTTTGGGATGGTGATGATAACAATTGTGCTTCTATTTTACATCCCAATGCAAATAAGTGTTGGTGCTTCGATCCACTAGATCTCTTTTCTCTCTCTTTTTACCTTGACTGCTGGCTCTCTCTTCATCATTACTTTTAGCATGTTCGGGTTTATCCGTTTCAGGTCTAACCCTCGAGGCTGTAATTTATTGCCATATAATTGTTCCACTTTAGTTTAGTTTACACTAATTTCTTTCCTCTAATTTAGCTTATTTTTGTAGTATTTTTTGGTTACTGCACTGCATTGTAACAGCTCTTTTTGACAAGTCTCATTGGCCTACTTTATCTTATCTTAACACCGAAAGCATCACCATGTCATGCAAATTCTGCAATAGTAGAAACTCTAGATCTGAAATTGAAACCTCATGAGAACTAGATACAAATTCTAACAACTGCATCAAAGATATTCATATTCATTCAAGGCCAAATGATTCAAAGACAACTCCATAATAATTGTTAACAAAGCAATGCCCTGTGAATATCAAATTCTATTACAAAAGCACTTAAGTTGCTCATCACAGATTTGGAGGCCAGACACATCCAATACTTACAAAACTAGACCTACAAACCCTACATGCACAAGATGCTAAAATGCAAGAATAGAGATCCATTTTCAAATGTCTTCTTCATATTATCTCCTAATAACACTTGAAGATGACAAAAGCAAATGAGATACTTAACATAGGTACCAAAGAAGAACAACTGCAACCAATGAAGAAATCAAAGGTATCAACCTAAAAGTGGATCCTCATACATAGACATCATTCTTGTTACTTTCCTGCTCCAAAATTCTTTAGTTTGTTGGCAATTAGAATCTGCACAGAAATGACTCCTAGAATATCCTATCACTCCCCTAAAACTATATAAGCTTTCTAACATGTTAGCAATATGCATCTTCTGTATTATCATTCGTCTTAAAACTCTATAAAAATTTTGTCAAAAAAATTTCCTACTTTTGTTTTATTTGAGCACTTCGAAAAAATAGAGACAAATGTCTTATCTTACTTGCACTATTTATTCTATAGAACACCTTTAAAACCACATTGACAATGATTTAAAATAATGGGAAGTTCACACCTTTCCAAATGCCATATTTGAATGATTTTCAATAGGCCTTCAGCTCCTCTTTGTTTCCTTTTATTATTGAAATGAAATGAAATGAAAGATTTTAATTACGTCCGCGAGACCCAAAACATGGCCTATGGGACCTCCAAATATGGAAACACAGTTATTCAAATCATATGACCATTAATATCCTTGAGAAGGCTGTTCCTTCTCCTACTGATTTGGGTTAGCAACTCCCCAACTTTTTTTATTTTACTGTCTTCAAATAACTCTGTCATAGACCCTTTTCCAAGCGTTTCTTTGTATTTGCCACGGATGTCCGAAAAACTCGGGCATTCATAGATGAAATGTTCCTCTGTCTCTATTGCCCCTGTGCTGCATAGAGTACATATCCTTTCTTCCCATTGTTCCTTGGGCGTTGTCCATCTCCCTGTTTCACATCTAAGCCTATGAGAGCTAGTCCTTATCTGAGCAATGAGGATTTTTTCCCTCCACTTAATTTCAGCACCTATATATGCTTTTTCCTTGTGGTCATACGTTGGGTTAAACTTTGCAATATAGTATTGTCTTTTCTTGCTTGCATTTTTCCACATTCCACTTCTAAACTTTTCATTCACATAGTTTTTTATGTCTTTATTGAAATTTGGACATTCATTTATGTTGATTTCCCAACGTTTCATCCATTTCTGATTTTGTTTCATCCATGTGTTCTTCCACCTATGTAGCTCTTCATCCCTAACTGCCCTAAGCCATCTGTTGTTTTTCATGTTTTTTTTTTTTCAAGTAACATAACAACTTGGTCATAGCAATTGCCTCTAAAGGGAACATTCCAGTTTCAGCTAGAATAATTTCATAAGGGACTGTGGTCTTAATTCTAAGAAAATTTGTAATTAGATGTTTTTGAATCCTTTCTATTTGTCTCCATTTTGTATTTGTCGTGCCACTGGCCCACACCTCACAACCATACAACACAATCGGTGTGACAAGTAGACCAAATAAGACCTTGGTGGTCTTCCAGTCCCACAACTCGGCATTCCTACACCAATTTTGAAGTGCATATAGTGCTCTCAATTAAATCTGGTTGACCATAATAAGCTTCTCATTCATAGCGTATTATAATAACTAGCAAAACTTGTTTTTCGATCCACGGTAAAATGAAATACCACAAAAGGTTTGACTGCTTTACACCAAGGCAAACAATCTCCTTACCCACGATTGCTTTAGGGTCGAACATGTTCAAAAACAATATGGAGTAATGTCCTCTTGTGTGTAGATTGCAGTCCAGCACAGCACATTAAGAAATAATGCACACTTTCTTTGGCATACAAATATTGTTTTCTAGAACTTCGCCGTATTTAAATTCGAATTTGAATCGGGATTAACCGATCTAAAGACAAGGCTGTATTACTTTGCATAACCCCGGGGTCTTTTTATGAGAATTGCAATCAGGGGAATTCTTCCAACTTATTATATCAAGACAACCCAAAGTAATTATCTTATAAACGGATGCCCCTGAATTGCTTCTGTTATTAGCTGTTGAATGTCCCTCCTTTATATAAATTAGCTTCAAAAAATAACGAGTTGGAAAGAAAATTAAACGAAATTACCCAAGAGCTGCTCTAGTATTTTTTTTCCCATGGGCCCTTGTAGAGAGTGCCAGTAGCAGTAATCTCCAGGCCATCCTCCCCTGCTCTTGCTGCTGATGTTCCCTTGTTCGAACCTTCCCTCTTCATTTTCTTCCCCTGAAGAAGAAATCAATGTTACAATGTTTACACGTTTATTTCCTCCATCGACGAATTGCTTTGCAAATTTGCTCTAGGATTTTAGAGAATTCTTTGAAGTAGTGACGGTTAGACTCGACTTTGCTCACCGTTGCTTACTTGCAGAGGTCAATTATCTGTTTCTTTGCGATTGCTCTTCCTCTCCCATTGACCAATAACACAGGATAGTAGCGACAGTAAACAAATCCTATTCTCGAACATCAAAAACCGGAAATCGCTAGAGGGGATATTGATTCCTCCACCTTAGGATCCCACCTTCAAGACGGTAATCTTACGCATGCTAGACTCCCTTTTGCGGATATTGTCTCCCGCTCAAGGGAAGGGCGCCCTAGCAGTTACCACTTAATCTTGGAGAGGAGAGACAATTGCTCGCTTTGGGGCGATTTCCGTTAAAGACGAGCATCCGGTAAAGCCCCCTTCCCACACGTGGCACAAAACCTTTAGGGGAGGGGTATGCCCTGCATACATCCAACTTCAATATATAGTCCAACATGCGGTAATCTTACGCATGCTAGACTCTCTTTATCTAATTTCTCCAGCTCGAGGGAGAGGTGCCCTAGCAGTTACCGAGGATTATCGATTGGAGATGGAATAGAAAACAAAACAATTCTCTATGTGCATATCTGCTTTTAACCTCTTCCTTTGATCTTGTGTGTTAGATATAATCAAATGGCCATCTGCACAAGTGGGATAAAATATGATCAACCAAATGAACCAAGACTTGGTCATTTCTCTTGATCAAACATTCACTCAAGGTCCAAACAATAGAATCATTTACATTTTCATTTGAGCATATGAAGTCAGGTGATTGTCAATAAGACTTTAAAGATATTTTCCTTAGCAGTGGAGTGATGATCAAAAGCCCACATTAGTCCTGGCAAATACATGCCAAAATGATACTACTGCAACAAGAATAGATCCTTCTCAATGGCTCGCATAAGCTGATATCGATCTAACAGCTGTTAGCATAGCTGGCTTTGGAAAGATGATTTATTAAAGTTAACAGCACAGCGCGATGAAAACTTTTACAATGAACAGCTGGATCTTAAAACTTTGGAAAATTAAAACTTCATCAATATAATGGACCCTAAAACATTGGCCTAAAGACATAATATTCAAAAGCAATGCAATGAGTCAAATGACTTTGACAAATGCTAATATAAAACATAAGGATTGTGACAGTAGACATTAGAAATTTAAAAAGAGTCAATAACAATTCAAATACCGTAATCAAATGGCATTAGCTCAACCGGTTATATTCCTCAACTTTCAAGAGGAGATCCAGTTTGCCAAGCGATACATGCATTGCCAAGCTGTTGTAATACCACTATGTGATCATGATGTAATATAGGTGGGGCCTGTTTCAATCCCATATAACCAATTTAAAAAAAAAATATATATATATATATATATATATATATATATATATATATATTCAAATTCCATATGCAAAATATCAAAACAAAGACTTAGGTGGACCGAGGCAATTTTTCAAGGATTCTTTGATAGTAATGGGCACAAGAACCATACCTAAAACATACAACAAACTGTCATGGTTTGTTAAATGAAACTTTTGTATATTAATCCACATTTTAGACATTTAAACTAACACTCAAAAGGTGGCATCTACAAGGCAACAGGATTTTATAATGTTGTAAATCAGGGTGCTAGCATAATCCATTATTCTTGTGAGGGGAGAAAGAAAGGTATTTCCTCTTATCAAATATAAGAGGCATATCCATATTTCTGAGATTCTAATGGTCTGAGAGTATAAAATACAGAGTCACCATGTGTATAAGAATATGGGTGTTCCACTCAGTATTACAGCCCAAATGTGAAAACATTCAAGGCTTTAACTAGGAATTTGCATAACACAGATAAAAACAAGTCTTGGACTCTAACAATGTGAAAGGAACGTAGAAATGCAAGTCATATATGCACCCAAATGGACAACATTTGTCTCCTTATTGCATTTAAAGGAAACAAAAATGGTTTCTTGGCATGTAACCACTTTCCATGATGATTGTCCCAACTTAGAGTGTCAAGGACAAAGCACTTTGGAAAGGGACTTGTTATAATTCAAGTCCATTAAAAAGTTACCTATAGGTGACGTGTCTCTAAACATGCATTCCAATTATATATTTACCTAAGCATATTCTTCTAGAACATGTCATCTTTTCATAATTTGTTTTTGTATATTTAATATTCCTTTCTGCATCTTCTCTTTACCACTATATGATCTTTCCTTGCATGGAATCTTCTTACTATGAGATGTGCTTTCAATGTGTTTTTCATAGTTAGATTCACTTCTAATTAGCCCAAGCAGGTTTGTCACTATTAAATGTGTTCTCCATGCTCTATTTCAAGAAAAAGATAAAAAAATGCCTTGTAAACTTTGGTCCTTTATAACGTAAAAATATCAAACCTTTCTTATCAAAAATGTACTTGTATCCAATCAAATGGCGTTAGCTCAACCAGTTAAATTCCTTAACTTTTAAGGAGGAGACCAAGGTTGGAATCTTGCCAAGCAATACATGCATAAGTGCCAAGCTGTTATAATACCACTTTGTGGTCATGATGTAATATTGGTGGAGCCCGTTTCAATCCCATATAACCCATTAAAAAAAAAAAAGAATTGCTTGTATCCTTAAACACATAGAATATGACGAGGGATACATCTAGTTATCTTTTCAATCCATACACCACAACTGCTACTTTGGCATTCTGTCTAGTAGACAATCATATAACAAAATCCATTTAAGTTCTCTACTATTTTTGTTCAAAAGTAGGAGAGGCATCAATATTGTTGCTACAAGAATTCATAAATTAAATGTTTAATATCAATACCACAATATTAAGGAATATTAGGAGTCAGAATGTAAGAAAGAACACATTAATATTATGAGACCAACATTAAAATAAAATAAAGTAGATTAGATTTATACATTAGTTTGGTTTATTTGTTAGCCGGCCTACTGAACATATACATTTTGAATGTGTAATCTCAATAAGTTTCCTTCTGAATAATACTATAACATAATTTCTTCTATCTGTGTGTAGCCTCTTTACTTTGCCAAGTAATGGCATCAAAGCACCATACAAATTAGTGGTAGCCAAATCAAGAAAAAGTATATTTAGAATATGAAATACAAAGACATCAAAAAGATAATAAAAGACCGTGGTCAAATAAGCTATTTTTTTATAGAAAGGGAAAAAGAAAAAATCAAATAAAGGGGGATAGTATTTAAAAAAAAAAAAAAACAATTCAACAGTTCAGAAGTTTTAAAGCGAAGGACTATAAATAATTTAACACAATGTTCAAGAAAAAAAAAAAAACTGAAGGTGAAATCAATTCAAAAATTAAAGATTTCCATAGAAGTCAAAGGTTTCAGAATTAAAACCCAGGTGTTGTAGGTGAGTTAGAGAGGAGAGGGCAATCCTCCAAGGGAGGTCCCAGGTTCGAATCTCCACCCTACCAAAAAGCTGAATTGGGTACCCAAAATCCAATTGATAATGTTGGTGCGGGCAGGGCTGGGTGCAACTCCCGGGTGACTTTGACGGTATAGAACCCCCTGTTCGTGGTCTCTCAGACCAAGGCGGCCCCGCAAGGGGTTTTTCGCTTAAAAAAAAAAAAAAAAGGTTTCAGAATTAAAAGCCATTGGATTTGGGGCAAGTAGTGGGGAGCAAGAAGTTTTACACTGTAAGCCAAGGTTCCAATACCATGGGTGTACCTTAGCATTTGGTTTATCAATCATTGTCCAAGGCATTATGGAGCAATGATAAATGGGAAGCAATCATATGACCATGACCCAAGTTCAAATCATTACATTGTCGACACTCCTGTGATGATATGGCCCATGATAATAAGTTTGTTGTTATACTACAGTATGTGATTCATTGAAATACGGCTATAATACAGCGATGATGTAATACAAATGGAGCCCATTTTAGCCCCATATAACCACTTTATTAAAAAACAATACAAAAAGGGCTTTACAATTAAAAGCCAAGGCTCTCTGTTAGGAACCTACTATTAAAAATAAGCACACACACAAATATTGCAAATAAACATAAATGCTCACAACACAACTATGAAATATAAATGCAAAAATGAACAATCTCACAATTAACACAGAATCGCAAGCCACTTCAAGGGGGAAACCTCCTTCAATACTTTCATTCAATTATGCAAAAGATACATACATTCCCGCCCCTCACAGTTTTAAGGACTTCCTCTACCACCTAAATCTCAAGGTTGGCTTACATGCAAAATGCCACCCAAGCTAGAATCTCCTACCTACAAATCAGTTACATTCTTGATACAGTTACATATAATAGCGCCACTTGTCTATGCACTTCTAGAATCACAACTATTACAAAACATTATCATGGGTGTTCCCCATGTTTACAAAATATTATCGTGGGTGTCCCCACGTTCACAAGATAGTACATCATGGTCTTAGGATGGGGTCCTAACATACCCTTCCCCTTCGAAAAGCTTTGTCCTCAAAGTTGAAGATGAGGAAACTATTGTTGGAGTTGTTGAAGAGGTTCCCATGTCGCATCTTCAATTTGTAAGCCACGCCATTGGACAAGAACATCGATGATGACACGCCGGCGAAGGGTACGTGATCTGTGGTCTTGAATGCATTCAGGTTCAAGAATGATGGAGCCCTCGTCATCCAACTCTGGAAGTGTAGACTGCACCTGGACCCTATTGTCGACAACTTGCTTAAGAGAAGATACATGGAAGACTGGATGAATTTTGGAACTAGCCGAAAGGGCTAGTTTGTATGTTGTCGACCCGATCCTCTCCAACACCTGATAAGGACCATAGAATTTTGCAACAAGTTTCTGACAACCAGCTAGAGAGAGGATTGTTTGTATGGTTGTAGGTGAAGAAAAACAATGTCGCCAACGACAAAGCTATGTTCAATGCGGTGTTGATGAGCTTGTTGTTTCATGCGGTTTTGAGCCAAATCCAGATTGACCTGGAGTTGGCGAAGAATGGAATCACACTAGCGGAGAGTGGAATCCACAGCGTGAACTGTGGAACTGCCTGGAATGTAAGAAGATGGCGTTGGTGGAGGCTGACCATAAACTGCTTCGAATGGAGACACCTTAGTGGTTGTGTGATAGGATGTGTTATACCACCATTCAGACATAGGAAGCCACTTGGCCCAATGTGTAGGATGTTCATAGGTGAAGCAACAAAGGTATGTTTCCAAACATTTATTCACAATTTCTGTTTGGCCATCAGTTTGAGGATGATAGGCCAAACTCATCTTGAGTTGTGTTCCCTGCAACTTGAACAATTCTTGCCAAAAACGACTGGTGAAGGTAGGATCCCTATCAGAAACAATGGATTTAGGCATGCCATGGAGACAAAAGATAGAATCTAGGAAGGTTTGAGCAACAACGGATGTTGTGTATGTGTGGGATAGGGAACAGAAATTAGCATACTTTGTAAGACAATACACTATCACCAGAATAACCGATTTGCCACCAGACTTAGGCAACCCTTCAATGAAATCCATAGAGATATTTGTCCAAACCTGCTCAAGAATTGGCAAGGGTTGTAGGGTCCCAGGGGAACTCACAGTTTCACCTTTCATATGTTGGTAACGATCACATTCAGCCACAAAAGTATGAACATATTTTTTCATGCCCCACAAGAAAAAAGTACGCTTGGTCCTTGTGTAGGTTTTGAGAAATCTTGAATGGCCAATTGTTGGGGAAGCATGCATCTTTGCAAGGATGAGGTCCTTGATTTGTGACTGATGGGGTACAACCAAACGGTCATGATATCGTAAATCTTGACCATCCCAAGTATAACGAGAGGTCCTCTTTGATCTACTTGGGAGGTAGAGACTGAAGAACATTTCATCTTCAGATGTTTGTCTATTATGAGATTCGAGGGACGTATTATTGCTTGTATAGAGACTCAGATGGATTGCTTGCCACTTTTTTCAACTATCCTTATGAAAGATGCTTGGCTTTATACCTCAGGGAGGCTATCACTCTACAGTGTCATTTATTACAATGGAGACAAAGTACTACTCGACTATCACCTCATTCTTTCACTCTATCTCTATAGTCGAGGGTAATAGGTGTTCATTTGAAGCTATAACTATCCAAAATGTTAATGACACATCTGTGCACCCTTGTTTGCATACAAAAGTGCCTACTAGGGCTTCAATTCTTTCTTCTTGCTTGTAGCAGGCCAGGAACGCAGTTCATCGACATCGGGTTTTGACCACCCTTCACATATTGAGTTGTAGACAAACACAACTTACTAGTTTCTTGTCCTCTTCTATTGGTTCCATAGCCATGGATGCTAGAAGATTCTTGAAGGGTTGAACTCCATGTCCTCCCAAGATTATCCAACCAGGCTCTCTTGGTCCTAGGAGCATCATTAGATCCTATATGTTGGCTATCTTTGGATAGTTGGTGATGACAACGATAGTGCTTCTATCTTACATCCCACTATAGATTAATGGTGACACTAGATCCATTGAAGCTTCTTTCTATCTCTGTTGTACCTCAACTTCTAATTCTCTCTTCGTCATTACTTTTAGCATGTTAGACTTTATCCATTTTGGGTAACCCTTGAGGCCGTAATTTTATGTCATATAATTGTTCCACTTAAGTGTAGTTTACACTAGATTCTTTACTCTAGTTTAGCTTATTTTTGTAGTACTTTTTGGTTACTATAGTGCATTGTAACAACTCTTTTCAATGAGTCCCATTGGCCTACTTTGGCCATCTATGGACATTAATAAATTATCTAAGGATATTTAACAAGCTTACATAAGTCTACTGGTTCAAGATTACACAGAGTGTAGGTACAAAGCAGAAAAAAAGTGCAACTACATATTAAAACCTAATAATAATAATTATTATTATTATATATGTATGCATCTATGTCATAGATCTTTGTGTTAAACAAAAAAAAGCAATATTGAGTTCTATTTTTTATTTTTCACTTTCTTAAACACATCATATATCACACCAAGAAACCAAAAGGTTTACATTAATTGACCGCAAACATTACAAGGAAACACTCTCCATCTGAACAAAAAAAGGAAAACACCTAGGCTTTAGCACCAACAAGTAGAGATTTAACATAGTTTCAGACTAGGCAAAAGTGACTTTCATAAGGCCAAGTGTTACATAAATAGCTTCATGTCCCCAAAGCTAACCAGTGAAATGCCTTCTTGAAAAGTAGCCTTACAATATGCCATCCAATAAAAGTTGATGGTAGACAAAGGGAAGGCCTCCCATATTTGCTAACAGCATTAACATATTTTCAGACTAGGCAAAATTGACTTTGATAAGGCCAAGTGTTGCATAAATAGCTTTATGTCCTCAAGGTTAAACGGTGAAATACCTTCTTGAAAAGTGATCTTACAATATGCCATCTACAACAAGCTGATGGTAGCCAAAGGGAAGGCCTCCCATATTTGTTTACAGCTCACCCAAATCACCCAAGTCCCCCAAAAGAGAGCCATACACCGTGAGAGGAACAATAAATAGGACTCTTACTAGTATATCAAGGGTGGGTGCATCTTTGATGAGGCTTGAAAATTTGTCAATTACACACACCAACAAAAAATAATAAGAAGAATATTTAGAATAATCCTCTCGCAATTAATACTTCAATTATAAGCATGGAAAGTGTTATGACAATAACAAACTTTCCCTAAGAAAGCCCACTCTCATAATGGACATCATGTTATAATGTACTAACAAAACAAAGAGAACTACAAAGTATCTATTTTTAACAAGTAAATAACATATATCAAGTGGCATTAGCTCAACTGGTTAGATTCCTCAACATTTAAGGAGGAGACCAAGGTTCAAATCTTGCCAAGCGATACATGGATAATATCCAAGCTTTGTTGTAATACCACTCTATGGTGATGATGTAATACGGGCGGGGCCAGTTTCAATCCCATAAAACCAATTGAAAAAAAACAAGTAAATAACATATCAGTTGAAAAAAATAAAAAACAGCCATAAGAAATTATGTCAAATTAGCCCAAAGACACAATGTACTTCGCAAGAATATGTTATACAAATTCAAGCATTACAATATAAAGAAAAATCCTCTAAAATCACTGCATATTATATTTTAAATACTTTCAAATAATTATCAATGGATGACAATAATGACTTTTGAAAGCTAAACCAAAAATGCAAAAGATGCTCAATTAATTAGAAATTTCAAATCATTTGCAAAATAATTTTGCCCCAATTCCATGGTAGAATTTAGTAATGTCTCATTCAGATATGAGATAAAATGTCACTTGTTGATGTCATTTGAAAAACCAAGCAAGGCAACTTGCAACGGCACTAAAATTGATTGGACTTGTTAGTTAATGTTGCACATTGTATAAAACAGAAAAGTGGCAAAGCAAACGTAAGAGCATGGTGCATGCAGGAAAATGAAGGAAGTGCAAAAAAGGAAAAAAGCTACAAGGAAAGTCTATAAATTTTAGTGCAGAGCAGATCTATGTCTAAATAATCCAAGGTGGAATTTCCTTAACCACAGAGTAAACAAATATTTGACTTGGGCAGCCTTCTATAGCCCTTTTCCCACTCTTAAACAAAGTTGAAAGAGGGTATCATACAGTATTTAGGTATGCTAGCTTGGCTATCAGCTTAAAAATCACCCTTATCATTTAGCCTTTACATTTGAAAATGCCTAATGCCACCATAACGCAAAAAACCAAAATCATTCCATCTTAGATTGGAAAATAGATCTTGCTACATTATTGATATACAAAGAGTGCATAAATATTCTCCCCAAGTAATCAACTTTAATGAGAGACAATAGATGGGTCATATGTCAAATAAAACCATTCAAAAGAAGTAGATTTCCAGAACTACAATAGAAGCAAGCAAGCTTTCACCAATGGAACACAAGTATGAGTTAGAAAAGTGAGAATGTAGAAGTTATAGAACTAAGATAAGTAGCACATTCAATTCTCCCTAAAAGAATTTAGAAGGTCACAAATACTATGTGAAAAATGATTAGGGGTAAATTTAATAGCTTAAGGATTTTCCTTATAGTTATGCAGCCACATAGAATTTCCCCTACACAAAGTGCTTTAATTAAGCTATCAATAGTGACTCTTTGACAGACTATTAATGAAGGCAAAAACAAAGCTCATTTCCAGAGGCAAATCATACAACAATGGTTATCAACTAGAGATTAATATTATCAATGTCCCTTAAAAGATATTATCAGAAGGCCTCAACAAAAGGATCAACTTCCTTACCAAGGTGCAAATTATTATTAGATGAGAGCAAACCACATTTTCAACCTTAATATGAAGAAATAAACACCCATATAATAATATAAGATGGCCATAACCCTTGCAAAAAATTAAGGAATACTGCAAGCCTTCAAAATCAACCAAAAAGCATATAAAAAATAATGCACAAAAATTCATTAAAAGCTTACCAAATAATGTAATATCCACTACAGTCACGGCCAATTAGAAGATGTGAAAGGCAAGGGACAGCCAATAGTTCACATATTGAACTTATCTGACCAGCACTTGGAAGAATAAATTCCTCCAAGCACATGCTGCAAGTAATTGATCAAGTATATATTAGTTACAGAGGCAAAGGATAAGCAACATTACAAAAAATCCTTTGTTTTATATAATCTTGAGTCTTGACTCTAATCCAAACTTCATATTCATAAAAGAGAACATATGCATTAACAATATACTGACTAAAGCAAAAAAGGTTAGACAATAACAAAATATTATATGGGACAAATCCCACAAATCTATTTTGGAATCAATAAAATTTCGTGATGCCAACATAAAAGAATTTATCACTTTACCTCATATATGGGCAAGATAACAAGAGAAGGTGAGAAACTATTGAAGTTAAGCATACAATCTTGGTTTTGAGGCCATCCACAAAACTAATTCAAGTCAAATGACTAGAACAGTTGTTCTAGTAGTAGTTTGGTGCAGTCGTGAGGTCTTTAAGAGTTGCTTATAGTATTCAAGTGTGATTCCAATAGCAAAGGATGAAATGAGCTAAAACTTTTGAGCCCAAAGCAGAAACATTCGACAAAATAACAGAGGAATCTCAAATTCATACACATTGTGCCTTTCTCACTAGTCCAACCAGTAATGTAGTTGCACCACAGAAATGAAAGCAATTAAGAGTAGGAAGAAGATATGGAAAGGGTCAATCAAACTTAAAAATGGATGGAAGATTTTGTTTGTAGTTGCTTGAAACGTTGTTGGTGCAATAAACAATCTAAAGGAATTAGCTGGAATTTATAACCATTGCAGATTTAAAAAGTTGATTTGGAACATCCTTAGGTCTCACAATAATTTAGCTATATTCTAACTGCAAACCTTGAGAAACAATTTGGCACTAGGTAATTCATCTAATAACTGTCTATGAACGGAATACAAGACTGTAGTTGTTAGTTTGTTTAGTCCTCTAAAATATACATGTAAATGATATGACCTATCATTTTTTTCATAACAAAATAACTATATCTGAGGATGATTTTTACTTAGCATAACCTAACAATTTTGTTTTATGATAGGAGAAATCCCTATACAACTTATTATTATCAAGGGTCGGTTGTGGTTCAATTTTAATACGTCACAAAACAGTATCCACTTTACCCAATGTTTTGAAAAACCCACAAGGTCTCTCATTCATAAATATTATGGATGGATTTACCATAATTCCTTCATCCAGTTTCCACTTTCACAATGCAACATGCCAGTTCATCATGTCATAATGTTAACAATAGGTATGCATGTATTGAAAGTAAAGCTTACCCTACTGGATATCATATTTACATAACAACAAGGACATATACAACTAAGCAAATAATATCTCTGTTTTCCAAGCTTATTCTTACTAGCCAAGACAAGGACATATACAACTAAGTAATAGTAACTCTATTTTCTAAGAAGACAATTACATGATAGCATGGACATATACAAAGTAAGCAAGTAGTATATTTTTTTTCCTTTTAACTATCAAGACAATATCATTCTTTATCCCTTACATTCATCATGAACAAGTGTTATAACAATAGCATAACATCCTAATTATTAAGTTAATGTTCATTTTGTCATCATACTTTGTAGTTTGACCTAAGAGCTTTTATGAATTTTAAAAAGAACAGCTATCACAATCTTTTTATTTACCATGTTTGAGAACAGTACCCGCAAAAGAACTCACAATCTGTCATACATCTTCTATAACTTACTATTTCTAAAAGAATGTAGTCATACATCTATCATGGTCAACTGTATAATAGTCTTACATTTACATGCTCTCTTTTTGGGATAACTACAAGTTTTGAATTCATAAGAAGTATATATGTTTTCCTGATATCAATGTATGATGTCTACAGGAAAAATATTACCAAAGTGCTTTACTGCGCAACCAAGTGGCATTCTGAACCCTCGTCTCAACCTCCTTAGGAGGTATCCATGAAACCGATCTGGTTAGAGAGACATACTTTATGCTAGCCCACTCATGAATCATTCATGTAACAGTGTCCTATGAACTTATGAGTATATACTCACAACTAGATCTAGTTTTAAGTGCAACGATCAACTTACTAGGGTAATGCAACTACTATGCATTTATAATATACATTTATATTTGTACAGCATAACATGCCTTTCACCCACCCAATGACCATGCATGTACAAATCAGTGTATTATTCTTAGTACTTAGTGCACAGGTTGACCTACCAGACCCTCTCCCTGTCCAACTAGGATGGTCCTTGAATTCTTCTTTCTCAGGAATATCAATGCATGTGAAAACAATGTACAATTACTACTATATGCAATCTATCCATTCCCATAATTTAAGCCCATAATGCTTTTAGGAAGTAGTACAACATGCAAATTTAATATATTCAATTAAAACGTCAGTAATTACCAATTAACAAGTACCATGATATTCTACATTATTGTGTATGCAAGTTATGTTCTAAGCACTTTCTACTTCTTGGTGTTGGTCCCAATGAATCCAGAGTAAGTGTACCTGTTGTCACATTTTGCACGGGGTGCAATGTCTTCAATATTGTTTTGTAACAGTGCTGCTCTTCTTTTCCTCCTTCCGTTTTTCTTCCTTCTCTCCCTTTCCTTTTCTTTCCCATTCTCTTTCTCTCCCCCCTTTTTTCCTTGGAGTCCCCCAGTTGATTTTCCAACTTTCCAGCAGGTCTATCTGAAATTGGCTAAGTCTGGGTGCAAAGTTCGCACTTCGCCCAGTTTTGGTGCGAAGTGCGTACTTCGCCCAGTTTTGGTGCGAAGTTCGTACTTCGCCCCACTTTCTGGGCGCACCTTGCACTGGCAGACTGGCAGGTCAACGTAGAAGAAAGATAAAATGCCGGAGCAGGTCCATATGGCGGCAGACACCAGTGTTCGCCTGTGCGCAGTTCGACTTCTCAACGAGTCGGAATGCGCCCTTGATGAGTGTGCGGTAGGGGAACAAACCCGGAATTTGACCAAGGCTTGAAGGCCTTCCTCGACTGCACTGATTTCTGCACGCATCCCAAGGAGCCCCGATCCCAAGCGAAGATGGATAGACTGCCCTCTAAGGCAGGCATGTGTCACACGACATAACCCATCATCAGACAAGTGTCCAACTTCGGGATTTGAACCAAGACTGCCGACCAAAAAGGGATAAGCATGGGCTGCCTGCACCGCCTGCGTTAATATCCTCATTCAAAGTTGATCTGAGGTTTCACCTGCTCCAGCTACCAGCGAGCCTGCCGACTTGAAGTTTTGCCCAGCACTCCGCCACGTAGCTGCCCAGCTTCCGGGAAGACCATCTCTGCGGGTACAGCCCGATCCGACAAAAGGTCAGCATTTGCAGCTCTTTCGCCGCTTCTGTCAGCTTATGTTTGACTGGGACTCTGTGCCCATTAATGTAACGGGTGGGACTCGGGCTATAAAAGCCCATCTTAAATTCATTGTAAAGTGTGGAAGGGGAATGTTTGTTAGGGAACTACTGTGCTTACTGTAACCGTGCTTCTGCTTATGAATACAATCTGTATGCCTGGTTCTGTTCTACTGTCTTTATTCTTTTATGCTGTCTTTCATTATATGCCTTAGGCCCACCTGTGTCGTGGCTCGTTGATTCATTTCGGCATTTGGCGATCAGGTTCCTCTAGCATTGCTTGTTTAAAGCACCTTCTGTACTTCATTAATTTAAAGCATTCATATAATAGATCTGGTAGCAGTTCCATCAGTTATGTGTGACGTTGCTGGCCCGTATCTAGTGATTGATGCGATCCCCTGCTGTTAGTTCCTTGTAGGGAATGTTTGCTAGGGAGCCATTGAAGCTGTGCGGTTAAACTCTCTGCCTAACACATATACCTGGCTCTGACATCTCTAAGTTTACTTTCTACCCCTGTCAGTGTAAGTATCTGGTGATTGATACGATCCCCTGCTGTTAGTTCCTTGTAGGGAATGTTTGCTAGGGAGCTATTGAAGCTGTGCATACGCTGCTGGTGTATCGGAAGTACGCCTAGGTTTTGCAGTTCCTTGTCATGCTCTGTGTTTGTATGCAGTAAGTAGCGGTGATTGGTGTGTTCCCGTACTGTTAGTTCCCCCCACCAACCTTTGGACATATTTGTAATCTCTTTCTGTACATTTATCTCTTTCCGTTCATTTATTTCTTTCCTGTTCCCTTTGGCTTAAATCAGACCCCCCCCAAGGAGCCGGCCTTCTCCGGAGATTGGCTCGGAAGGCATCTCTTCCTTCCGGCCTTTCATGCTGGTGGGCGAATCTGGGCGCATTAACCAAAAATCCTTTCCTCATGGCAGATTCGTAACCAACAGTTTCTCTGGCACGCCCGGTGGGACGCTTGTCCCACGATTTAAAGAAAGAGTACCCGTCCAGTTTCCACCTAGCGCAACAGTTCTTCTGACCCGCTCGGCGGAACACGGGTCCCACATCTGACGAGAGATTTTCCGATCAGTCTCCACCTGGCGCTGACAGTTCCTGAGCTCTTGGTGAGACAAGGAAGTTTCTCACCCCCGACGGAATCGAAGCACCGGTGTTCGCTTCATTGCTGTTCCAAATATGAACACCTGGCGACTCTGCACGAACAAATCCTCTGAGTCTAGAAGACCGGTCCTGTCACCTTCATGCACACGAGAAGGTGGCGAACAAGAAATCCGAGAAGCCCGCCTGAGTTCTACGAACTAGACATCCACGCTCGAGGCGAGATACCCAGGCTGGCTGATCCGCGAGCTCGTTTCGACGAAGCCGAGGTTGAGATCCAAGAAGAGGCCGAAGCTGAGGTCGGAAGAGCCGAGTACGAAGTAGAAGAGGCCGAGGAAGAGGAAAATCCTGCATCCTCGGAAAGTACCGACACCGAGTACACAACCGACGGCGGAGAAGAAGAAGAAATGGGCTGCTCAACAGCCGAATGACGATGATCTCTTCCCGGCGGTGGACTCTACAAGGCCTTTGGCCCTGATCGGTCAGCAAGTTGTGCCCCCTGCTGCTTTAAAGTCTATTCCTACATACGACGGCTACGGTAAGACGGCGTACGAACACATCCAGGACATCCTTGCCCTAGCCGCACTGCATACCATCACCGATGAAAGTGTGAAGACCCGTCTTCTGGCCCTTTCCCTGAGGGGAAAGCTTCTCTCTTGGTGGAGATCGGCGCCAGAGGGATCCATCACTGGGTGGCCCCAACTTGCCAGGAGGCTCGTAAAAGGATGCAACGAGTCTGCTGATCCTACCTCTCTACTGCATCAGTTCCAAGCAATCCAGAGGCATCCTCAAGAGGAGGTGTCTGATTTTAACATTAGGTTTGCGAGATCCTGGAAACGGGTACCTCGAGAACTTCGGCCTTCAGCCGGCATGGCTGCTCACTACTATCTGAGGTCTTTCAACTCAGACATATGCCTGCTTGTTGAAGATCGCCCGAATTGACGAATTCCCTGCACTATACGAAGCTGCCCAGCAAGCTGAAGCTGACATTATCTCCATCGGCAGGCTTCTGTCCAGAGTGCAGGAGTCGATTCATCCCGACTTTCCCAGATCGCAGTATCCTTCTACTACGGTGGTGTGCCGTCTACTTCGGGGCAGCAACCCCAACCGCGATGGAATCCGGCACCGGTCGTAACTCAATACGGCCCGCCTCAGTTGCATTACCCTCATCCGCCTCCTCCCGCTCCGCATTTTCCAGCGCTTCTTGCTCCCCCGCAGTATGCGTCTTATTCTAACCCTCCTCCATTGGCCGCTTTGCCTCCACCGGCACAGTTGCCGCCTCCCGACAGCAACATCCAGAACACGATTCTACAAGAAGTGCGGGCTTTGGCCTCCGGATATCATGCCATGTCCAATGACATGACCGCTATGAAAAAGAAGCAGGCCCAAATGGACTTTGCTCCTAGAAGGCCGTATGCACCATCGACGCTGACAAAAGATAAAGCCCCAGAAAACCAACAGCAGAGGCGTCCGCCTCCGAGAAATGCTGCTATAGATGACCCACCTGGTCCTCCCGACCGAGTCAAGCGAGTGCACTACGTGCAATGACCCGCATTCGGAGGAAGACCGCACTTTGCACCCGGCACTACATCCGAGACCTTGGCCGGCAGCACTATAGAAGATGATGAGCTGTACATGATCTTGGACGGCGAGGCCAATTTTGCCCTGCCAGAAGAGAATCCAGTGACGCCCGCCAAGGAAGAAAAGAAAGCTACGGACGCGGCTAAACCTTTGCAGGTATACGCGAGAAGAGAAAAACCGCAGCCCGATGGGCTGCCACCGTACAAGCGGCTGTGGCCTTACACAGCCCAGGAGAAGGCGTCCAAAGATAAAGCTCCCGCTAAACCTTCTCCGACAAAGGCTGCTGCTGTTCCAGCTAAGCCTCCAGCAAAGGCCCCAACTCCCGCTAAGCCTCTTGTACCTCAGCCCCCAGCCGAAACCAAAGAACAAGCCCAGGAGAAGGTCGAAGTACCCGTCTCGACCAAGAGACGGCGAGTTGAGGCCACCCAACGGTACCGGACCAGGTATGAACCGGCTAAACCAGCGGAAGGAGCTAGTACCTCGGGCTACAGCATTGTAGACGAGTTAAAGAAGACTCCTGCCAGAATCAGCATGTACGATGCTCTTCTGCTTCCAGGCCAGGTAGATCTGCTGCAAGAATCACTGAAGAACATGAAGAACGGCAAGCAGATGCAGCCTGCTGTCTTGGTTCAACCTTTGACAGTCTCCGCCACTGGGAAGAACAGACCGCCACCCTTTTATCTGTCTTTGCGGATGCAAGGGCACATAGTTCACAACTGCATGGTGGATTCTGGTGCTTCCTCGACTGTGATGCCGAAGGCCGTCTGCGATGAGATCGGGATGGAATACACACGGAGCAGCCAAGGTGTGCTGGCAATTAGACGGCACCCCTGTCAAGACAGTTGGTGTCATAAAGGACATCCCTATCCGGCTGCACAAAGCTCTCGACATTGTGGTCATCCAAGAGGTCGTGATTGTTGACCTGGAGCCTTACTTCGGCATGTGTCTCTCTCGGGAGTTCACTGCGAAGTTGGACGGGTACCTGTCTCTAGACTACTCGCACATGGAAGTGCCCTTCAAAGGAAGGAGACTGAAAATTTTCAATGAGAAGCCTTCCCCTTTTCTAGTAGACAAGATACCCGGAGGAGAGATGGACTGCATGGTCCAGTTGTCAGAGGAAGAACTGGTGACAGTAGAACTGACCGAGCAAGCTCTCGAAGTGCTACAGCTTGAAGACGAGTTCTCGTTGCAAGACTTCAATGCTGTAATCGGGACAGAGCAGGGCTGTTACTCCATTAAGCAGCCCGAGGAGCTTGACGTGTCCGTTGCGAAGGAAGTAGGACCTGCACCCGAAGAGCTGTGGAAGCTTTTCTTTGACGGCGCGCGTTGCAAGAATGGCGCCGGTGCAGGGGTCCTCCTGGTTTCCCCAACCGGAGTCCAGAGGGACTATGCCTACAGGCTGGCCTGGAGCTGTACTAACAATTCGGCGGAGTACGAAGCCCTGTGCTTGGGTGTGCGAAAGGCGGAAAGGCTCGGAATCAAGCATCTCCAAATTTTCGGAGATTCGGAGTTAGTGTGTCATCAAGTTACGAATAAATGCGCGTCTAAGCATCACTATCTTAGAGCGTACCGCAATCGGGTTTGGGACCTGATGGAATCGTTTGACTCATTGAACGTTAAGGCAATATCACGTGAGAGAAACAAGCACGCTGATATTCTGGCGTCTGTTGGAGCAGGTACGTTCCGGCTGAAGACGTTGTCCAGAAACTGAAGCCGGTCCGCACCATTTACTGAGCCTTACGTGCACGATAGGGATACCTTACGGCGGGTATTCAGTTGTGACGAGGAGATCGTCACATTCCTAGTTAACGAAGTGTGTGTAATCGAAGGTAGAGACCCTGATGACGAGCAATATGAGGGGTTGATACAGTTACGGAATAATCACGTCCCAAAAGGACTGATTACATTAGAGAGTCTCTTTGATCGAAATGACAGAGCAATATCCCACAGGATCAAAGTAGACCCGAGGCAGTATGCCGACTTGGAGCTCGAACCTGGTAAAACCATCAAGGTCGGAACAGACTGCACGTCGGAGGAGCCGGTGCAGATCAGATCATTGTGCCGGGAGTTCCCCGACATCGTGGCCTGGTGCTACGAGGATTTGAGGGGTATGACAGAACTGTCATCCAGCATACCATCGAGCTAGAGGATGGCGCCAAGCCGTTCCGACAGAAGCAAAGGGCCGTAAATCCAAAGATTGAGGCCATGATGAAGACCGAGCTCTTGAAGATGCTGGAGGCCAAGATCATCTACCCCATCAAACATTCATCCTGGGTCGCGAATTTGGTGCCCGTGAGGAAAAAGAATGGCGACATACGTCTACGTGTCGACTTCGAAACCTAAATCGGGCTTCCCTCAGGGACCACTATCCGCTTCCCCAAATCGACCGGATTCTACATATCGTTCTCTGGAGCCCGAGAGATTTTCACTTTTAGATGGATTTTTCGGCTACAACCAGATTTGGGTCAAAGACGAAGACCAGCATAAGACGGCGTTTACCACGAAGTGGGGGACGTTCGCCTATCAGCGCATGTCGTTTGGCTTATCCAATGCTGGTGCCACGTTCCAAAGGGCCATGGACCTGGCCTTCGAGAGCTGCTCAACAAGATTATTGTCATCTACCTTGATGACATGATCGTTTCTCTCACCGACGAGAAGATCATGTTTCGCACTGCAGCAGATATTTGAAAGTTGTCGAGAATTCGGCATCTCTATAAACCCGAAGAAGTCTGTCTTCGCGGTAAAGGAAGGAAAGCTGCTGGGACATGTCATCTCCGAGGAAGGCCTCGCCATTGACCATGACAGAGCAGAAGCCCTCGTTCGCTTGCCACATTACTGATAAAAAGGGCTGCAGTCCTTCTTCGGTCAGATTAACTTCGTGCGGAAGTTCATCCCGGACTTCGCACGGGTGATCAAGCCTATGGCCGAACTGTTGAAGAAAGATACACCTTACGAATGGACTGATGAGAGAGAGCAAGCTTTCGAGGAAATCAAGGCTCGAATTGCGCAAGCTCCGGTGTTGACAAACCCGGACTACTCCAAGGACTTCATCCTGTATGCAGTGGGAGAACCCGAAAGTTACGCTGCAGTCCTGACTCAGAAGGGAGACGACGGTGAGGAGCGCCCCATTGCGTTCCTAAGCCAAGTGATTTTGCCGCACGAAGAGAAGTACAATTTTATAGAGCGGCAAGTCCATGCGGTCATGAAGTCCCTTCGAAAGTTCAGGCACTTTGTCTCCCAGAGTAAGACCACTTTCTTTGTGATTCACCCCGATGTTCGCAGTTTCATCTTGCAAGGAGAACCGGGTCACAAGAGAGCGGGATGGATTGCCAAGATCCAGGAGTTTGACATCGAAGTACGGCCCACCAAGCTTATCAGAGGCCGAGCCTTGTGTCAGGAATTGGCCCGAAGCGCTGTAGCCGGCATCTCCGCCTACAAGTGGGAGGACACAGCGACACGCATCTACCTAGCCAACTCCTTATCGGAGGGGAGTGATTGGACAGATGAACTGGTGAGATACTTCTGCACCGGAAGATGTCCCGATCACCTGAACGCCTCACAACGAAGGAGATTTCGGCTAGGTGCACTAAGGTACACTCTTCGCCCCGAGGGGCTTTACTTCAAAAACATTGACGGCATCCTGTTGCGGTGCGTCATAAAATCTGACCAGCCTAGGATCCTCGGAGACTTTCATTCCGGGATGCCTGGGGGTCACCATTCTTCAAGGCCAACGGCCTTAAAAATAATAAGGGCTGGATACTATTGGCCCACTCGTTTTGCAGACGCGTATGCGGTCTGCGCCAAATGTGATCAATGCCAGAGGTATGCTGGCCGAAACAGAAAAGCACCCCTGCCCCTTCAACCGATTCAAGCCGAAGCTCCGTTCCAACAATGGGGTCTAGACTTCATTGGGGTGATTTCTCCTAACTCCTCCGCCGGCCACAAGTTTATTCTCACAGCTACTGACTATTTCACACGGTGGACGGAGGCGATCCCGACCAAGAACGCCGACCAAGAAACGGTCATCGAGTTCATTGAGAGCCCGATTACCCGCTCCGGGGTTCCGAGTCGATTGTGACGAGACAACGGTCCGGGATTTGTAGGCGCCGTACTCACGGAGTACACTAGCGAGACTTGGCATCTATCACAAGATGTCTTCTAATTACTACCCGCGGGGGAATGGCCTTGCCGAGTCTACTAACAAGAACCTCCTGAAAATTCTCCGGAGGACCATTGAAAAGAAGGACTTGGCACTTGCTCCTGAACCGGCGGCGTGGGCGGACAGAGTTGTGTTCAAGAAATCCCTCAAGATGTCCCCCTACGCGCTCGTCTATGGCAAGCAAGCTGTTATGCCATCACACATTGAAATCCCCGCCTTGTGGATGGTTGATGAAGACAGGAGCAGCGGAGACCCGGTAGACGACAGATTGTGCCAACTCCTGCAGTTGGAAGAAGACAGAGAAAGTGCATACCAGGCCTTCGCGGATCACATTGCAGCCACTAAAGGCTGGTTTGCCAAAGGCACCATTGCTCGAGTTTTCGAAGTCGGGGACCTGGTGCTGAAGTGGGACTCATACAAGGCAAAACCGGGTAATCACGGAAAATTTGACGCTCTCTGGGAGGGCCCTTATCAGATTTCCCGGGTGAATCAGTTCAATGCCTACATACTTTCGGATATGGAGGGTCAGCTCCTCCCCATCCCCGTCAACGGGTTCCACTTGAAGCTTTATCGCTGTTGAAGGCGCCCGAGTGGCCCTTCCTTGTAAAAAATTTTCCTTGTGTTTTTTATTTTTCCCCGCATGTATAGTTTCCAGTTTTAGCTTTCAGTTTATTTTTTCCTTCTTTGAGCTTAAATGCGGCATGGGAGAGAAAGACAGACTTCGCAGCGAAGTCTGTCGTTGCCCCGCAGGAGGGGCGAAGTTCGGCTATGCAGAGAAAGAAAGGAGAAAAAAGAGCAAAAAATCGACTAAGTGTTGGCCGAAGCCCGACTTCGCAGCGAAGCCTGACTTCGGCCCAGCCGAATTGCGAAGTTTGTTCGAGAAAACACTGAAGCACACCAAGAAGAAGCTCCGCTCATCCTTTGACCGAAGTACGCACTGCGCAACCCTTCGTGCGAAGTACGCCCTGCGCGCAAAGTTTGCGCGAAGTGCGAACTTCGCAGCGAAGCCTAACTTCGGCCAGCGCTCGCGCGAAGTGCGCGCTGCGCTCTACTCTCGTGCGAAGCGCGAACTTCGCGCGAAGTTCGCACTTCGCACCAAGCTTCGGCCGAAGTCCGAACAAAGTCAGCATCGCATTGCGCAGTTCGGACAACGGGCGAAGGTTGCAAAGATGTGTGAAGCCCAAAGGCGGCAAAGACCCAGACCGCGCCCGAAGCCTTGGGCGCAGCAAGCAAGCAAAAGAGTTCAAGCACGCGCTTTGCGCGAAGTTCGAACTTCGCCGAAATTCGGGCGAAGTCCGACTTCGCCGGCGAGGTCGGGCCGCGCCCAACCGGGCGAACCCGGCTGCGCCTAGTTTTCCGGGCCAGCGTTGGGACGCGTTTCAAAAGAAAAATAATAACGAAAAATTCAAAAACCCCCAAGCTGGGCCCAAGGCGCGCTTGCACTTGTTTTAATCTGGGTTTCCGCGCCAAAGGTTTTGTCTTGAGCAGTGTGCCCAAGTGGTGGCGGCAACGTCAGCCATGGTGCAGTCCCCAACGCTGAATTAATGATTGCGCGTTTTTCAAGGAAAAATGCAACTAAAGAAGCAAGGCACGTCTGCCGGGCGCGTCTTTTCTCAAACGTTCTCTGCTGCGGCCACCAAGGGTTTTAACTCAGCCGACCTACCCCTCCTGCGTTGCATTAATGGCGCTGTTTTTATCTAGAAAAGGGGGTCAGAATCATGCCAACATTCCAGATTGCAGAGATTATTCCTCGGACAGTGCTAATTATTCCTCTGATAGCGAAATTTGTTGCAAACAGCCTGAACCTGTCATTATTGCTGACTCGGAGAGATGGACAAGGGAAAAAGGCCCGTGTCAGCGCAATCCAGCGAAGCAATGAACCGGGGGATTTGCCGCGGCCGAAGAGTTTTCAAAGGCGATCCTCCGCCGAGAGAAAAGTCAAAGGCCCGGACGAAGAAGGTACGGCGTGGGCAATCCCCACCACCTCCGGTGAATTACATGGCAGGATATGTGGACGGCTTGTTTTCCATGAGCCTAACTCAGCTGCGAGCGAATGTGGAAGGCTGGGCTGACAAAGTTTCGCCCTCCCATCATTTTGGAGCGGCGTACAAATCAAATCTCTTCAGATTCATGTGCCCTCCTGTCCACCAATGCCCGGAGCTGATAGACTTAATTGTTAGACATTATAAACCAGCTTCCCGGCAAATCTGCAGTTCCGTTGGCAAACCCTTGTTCGCACTGCGCAGGGAGACTGTACAGCCAGCTTTCGCCCCAGGGCTGGAGTATGACTCCGGCACCATCCTCAGAAAAATCAGTCTAGGCGAACAAGCGGGACGTTTCACGCACACCAAGCGAATGAGGGATTTCCTCAATTCAGAGCTCAACGCCCCGCTTCCAGCCGGACAATGGCCGACTGGCCCCATGCCTTTGGCGAAATTTCAGAGCAAGTATCTATATACCATCTTGGCATGGATCCTCGGCTGCGACTCCGATGAGCTGGTGCACCCGTACCAGTGGCGGCGCGAGAATGCCTCCTGTGTGGAGAATCTTACGAACCAGCGGCGCAGCGGAGCGGAAAGCGCCCCATCTCTTTCGACTGGGCAGACTGGCTGGCTTACGCCATTCATTCCAGCCTGTTGAAGATTCAGAAGAGGCAGTCAACCGATTTTCGTTTCAGTTCCGTTCTGGCCTGGCTTTGTTTGTACCATCTGCACCCCCAAATGCCGATCCTGAACCTAAAGAAGGTTAACGAGAAGGGAGAGCCCCAGCCCGTCTATAACTGGACGGATGACTTATACCGGAAAGGGTCCTACTACAAGTTCAACTTCAACTTTATGGGATTCGTCATGTCAGTCTTCACCGAAAGTGAAATCCCCCGTCCCCCGAGAGAAATGATGAGTGCTTTGATAAACTAGGAGCTCGAGGACGTTTTTAGACTGACGCAAGGGATTGTGATCAGAATCTACGGGTTCAAGGGCAAACCCTATTTGCTGCCCTATTGGTGCTCGAAACATCTGTTCGGGATGGAGGTTGCCCGACAGATGGACTATGTGGAAGAAGAGTTTGGCCTAGGGAAGAAAAGAGGACAGATTTTCCAATACCCTCTTTCCTGGGCCAACGTTGAGATTACTGAGGTAGGACAACATGTCTACCTAGAGCAAGCGTTGTCCCGGATTGGCCTGGTTTTGCTGCCGCAGCGTTGGAAGTATGACCCTCATGGGATAAGGGGAAAGTTTGCACATTTGTGCCCCCGGGATATAACCGAAGATAGATGCGACGTGGTCCATGTGGACCTTGGTCGGGAGATTGAATTAATGGAAGCTTCTCCCCCCCGGCGGGATTTCTCTGCGAGGAGGTGACATATGACCCCAAGCGAAACCCGGACCATCACTTCTCATCTCCGGGGTTCAAAAAATTTCTGTCCAAGATTGCGAGGCCTTAACCGGTCTAAAGAAAAGATTACCGAATCTTTGGAAAATGAGATGCCGCACGCAGCACGATAAATCCACAAGGAGAAACCTGGCCGTAGATGACGACTTCTCGGTTCTCTATGACCGGCATCATGACAGCTGGCGGTCGTTCGCATATCAAGGTTACGTTCCCCGAGGCCCCTTTGAGGATTATAAAAGTGGGTCTCCTCCCAAACAGTTGTACACTTCGGCAACTGCCAGCGCCGGCCCAGCAAGTACCCAGGCCGATCCAATGCAGCCCGTGGCTCCTAAGGCGGCGCCTGAAAAGGCGAAAGAGTTAGTCAAGGCAGCGCCCGAGGCACTTCCTCAGGCAAGAAAAGCGCCAGCGCCGCCAGAAAGCAGACCGGTCGCGGCAGACCTTACGCAAGTCAAACCCCGGTACAAGTTTACCGTGGGAGCATCGGTTGCTGCTCGCACCGCTCGTCTCCTTCCCACGATCCGACGGTTGTTCCGGAAGAGAAGAAGCGGAGGAGAGTTGAGAAAATCGGGCGACCCTAGCACGATAGTGCAGCAGCCAGTCGCAGAGCCGCAGCCGCGTCCTGCCGCCGCAGAGGCAATTCCTTTGGGCAGTCCCAAGCCAGCCGCCGAGACAAGAAGCGAAGACATTCACCCGGCATCGGCTCAGGCGGAGCCCGCAGGTACGTTTGCTGTCCCTGTCTCTCTAGTCTCACCCAGTTCTACTTCCACTCAGTCCCCCGCTCAATCTGGGCGAGCCATGACCACATCCTCCTCCCCGTCTCCGCGTCCTTCTAGCGGTCCCCATTCTTTCGATCAGTTTGCTCAGAACCCTAACGTCTCTCTTTCTCTGAGCACAACTCCAAACCCTTCGCCCGAGAGTCGGTCTGCGAGGCTGTCCGTTCACCATCACATCCTCCGCCTCAGCCGCTTCAAACCCTCACAGTGTCAGCCGCTCCCATTTCCATTTCCCGGTCGCCCCCACAAGCGACCGATTCTTCCAAGGTCCGTCCGGTTCCTCCTGATCCCATCCCCGCAGGAGAGACGTCTCAGCAGATCCCTAAGGTGCGGGGGAACCAGATTTTATGGACGACCTTCGAACTCAGATGACTTGCCCCTGGCAACGAGAGCCGTAGAGTATTCTGTTTCTTTCCGCCAAGACTTGAAGCGGAGGAGACACGAAGAGATAGCCGCCCCGGCAAAACGCGCAAAGTATGATTTCGGAAGGAGAGTGATTACAACGGAGAAAATAATCCCAATAGTGAAGAAGCCTCTCCGAGAAATGACTAAGGCGGACTACGTGCTCCAGACAAAGGAGAAAAGCTTTGACGACATTGATAAACAGTATGAGATTCAGACGATCATGCGCAAAGCTGACAATCTCTTTGTCAAGAGTCTGGAGGAGCAGGAAGAACTTTTCGCGTTGCAGGACAAAGTAAGGCAACTTGAAGAGGACCTATCTAGGTCCATCGAGCAGCTGGAAGCGACGCGGCGAGAAACGGATGAATTCAAAGCCCAGCTGGCCGCTTCTCGACAACGAGCCGCAACCGAAAAGAAATCAGCCTCGGAGCAGATTTCTCGGCTCCGGGAGTCTTTGAAGCGGCGCGATCGCGGCTTGCAGAGAAAACATCTCAAGCGGCTATCTTTTCAAAGACAAAAGTTAAGGAAATGAGGGCTGGTTTGCTGAGGGAATGCAAGCCCCATACCTTTAAGGCGATGGCGGTCCTGGACTTCGCATCCAGGATTCAAGAAGTTTCTGCCCAGGGAAAGCCTGTGGTAGAGGAGGCCGAGCGCCAGGCAAAGCAATGGCTGGACCTGGCGATAAATCTTCAGGAGCGCGAGCGCGACGGCGTCCTTTTTCCCCCGTGTCCTCATTCGCTGCAGAATGGGCAGGTGCAAGGGTGACCTTGCACAAATATTTCAGAAAAGTTGAAGAGGTGAGAGTGGCCAGACGAATGCTTGACGCATTCGGACATGAAAGAGATATCTGTCTGGCCCCCTTTCACGCTCTTTCAGAACTTGGGTGTCCAAGTTTTGTTGAGAATGGCGAGCTCCTCACCCTAGATCGGGTAAAGAAGAATTGGCAGTCCTTTGAAACAGATACAGCTGAAATTGATAGCTGGACTGAGCCAATTCAAGACAGTCAGGTCACTCAGATGGTGTCCAAATATTCCAGGATCCGCTCCTATTTTCAGGAGTTAGAGAAAAGATACCTCACCATCGACCTGCACGCGGTCGCTGCTTTTCACGGAGCATTAGAAGATATAGCTGACCGCAAGCCATTCGAAGCGGAAGCCTGGCGCTCAGCCCAAGAGGCGTACACTCGCATGTGCGAGGCAAAAGCAGGAAATGGAGAGTTTTCGGAAGGAGATACTGATGAGGCAACTGACAAAGATGAATCTGAAGAACAGTTGCCGCAAGGAGAACAATTAGAGCAGCAAAAGGCAGGGGAGGTAAGTTCCTCTGCACCCAAAGGATGAAGGCATGGATTCTTTGCGCCGAGGCGAGCTCGACACCCCGCGAGCCGCCAGAAATGTTGTCACATTTTGCACGGGGTGCAATGTCTTCAATATTGTTTTGTAACGATCTTTGCTCTTCTTTTCCTCCTTCCGTTTTTCTTCCTTCTCTCCCTTTCCTTTTCTTTCCCATTCTCTTTCTCTCCCCCCTTTTTTCCTTGGAGTCCCCCAGTTGATTTTCCAACTTTCCAGCAGGTCTATCTGAAATTGGCTAAGTTTGGGTGCGAAGTTCGCACTTCGCCCAGTTTTGGTGCGAAGTGCGCACTTCGCCCAGTTTTGGTGCGAAGTGCGCACTTCGCCCCACTTCTGGGCGCACCTTGCACTGGGCGACTGGCAGGTCAACGTAGAAGAAAGATAAAATGCCGGAGCGGGTCCATATGGCGGCAGACACCAGTGTTTGCCTGTGCGCAGTTCGACTTCTCAACAGAGTCGGAATGCGCCCTTGACAGGTGTGCGGTAGGGGAACAAACCCGGAATTTGACCAAGGCTTGAAGGCCTTCCCCGACTGCACTGATTTTTGCACGCATCCCAAGGAGCCCCGATCCCAAGCGAAGATGGATAGACTGCCCTCTAAGGCAGGCATGTGTCACACAGCATAACCCATCATCAGACAAGTGTCCAGCTTCGGGATTTGAACCAAGACTGCCGACCAAAAGGGATAAGCATGGGCTGCCTGCACCGCCTGCGTTAATATCCTCATTCAAAGCTGATCTGAGGTTTCACCTGCTCCAGCTACCAGCGAGCCTGCCGACTTGAAGTTTTGCCCAGCACTCCGCCACGTAGCTGCCCAGCTTCCAGGAAGACCATGCTGCGGGTACGGCCCAGTCCGACAAAAGGTCAGCATTTGCAGCTCTTTCGCCGCTTATGTCAGCTCATGTTTGACTGGGACTCTGTGCCCATTAATGTAACGGGTGGGACTCGGGCTATAAAAGCCCATCTTAAATTCATTGTAAAGTGTGGAAGGGGAATGTTTGTTAGGGAACTACGTGCTTCTTCGTAACCGTGCTTACGCTTATGAATACAATCTGTATGCCCGGTTCCAGTTCTCTTGTCTTTATTCTTTTATCTTTGTCTTTCATTATATGCCTTAGGCCCACTGTGTCGCGGCTCGTTGATTCATTTCGGCATTTGGCGATCAGGTTCCTCTAGCATTGCTTGTTTAAAGCACTTTCTGTACTTCATTAATTTAAAGCATTCATATAATAGATCTGGTAGCAGTTCCATCAGTTATGTGTGACGTTGCTGGCCCGTATCCGGTGATTGATGCGATCCCTGCTTGTTAGTTCCTTGTAGGGAATGTTTGCTAGGGAGCCATTGAAGCTGTGCGGTTAAACTCTCTGCCTAACACATATACCTAGCTCTGACATCTCTAAGTTTACTTTCTACCCCTGTCAGTGTAAGTATCTGGTGATTGATACGATCCCCTACTGTTAGTTCCTTGTAGGGAATGTTTGCTAGGGAGCTATTGAAGTCGTGCATGCGCTGCTAGTGTATCGGAAGTACGCTTAGGTTTTGCAGTCCCTTGTCATGCTCTGTGTTCGTATGCAGTAAGTAGCGGTGATTGGTATGTTCCCGTACTGTTAGTTCCCCCCACCAACCTTTGGACATATTTGTAATCTCTTTCTGTACATTTATCTCTTTCCGTTCATTTATTTCTTTCCTGTTCCCTTTGGCTTAAATCAGACCCCCCCCCAAGGAGCCGGCCTTCTCCGGAGATTGGCTCGGAAGGCATCTCTTCCTTCCGGCCTTTCATGCTGGTGGGCGAATCTGGGCGCATTAACCAAAAATCCTTTCCTCATGGCAGATTCGTAACCAACAGTACCTATTTATGCCTTCAATGTATAATGCATACAGTAAGGAAAAGCTCCTACTTAATGATACTTCTAAGCATATACCAACAATAATACTATAGTCCTTTTCCCATAGCTATTCTAGGTGGTATATTATAGTATTAGGGTTGCTCTAAGGCTCAACCAAAAGTTACGTCACTTAGTGCAGTGACCAAGAAATGTGTGCGAACTTTGATACAAATCTTCCATAGAAATTGGCAAGACCCAAAATGTTGTGAAGCTATGTTAAAGTACTTGGGTAGGCCAATATCTAGTTACCTGAACCTTCTCATGATAAACATGGAATCCTTTGTCAATAATGTACCTGAGGTACTGAAACTTTGTCATGCCAAATGAACACTTCTCCAAATTAGCATATAGCTTATGTCTTTAAAGAGTTTGGAGTACCTATAAAACAAGTTGTAGATGCTTCTCTCATGCCTTACAATGGATGAGAATGTCATCTAAGTACACCACAACAAATGAGTTGGTGTAGGGACATAGAATGTCTTTCATTATCCTTATGAATGTGGCAGGTGCATTGGTCAGGCCAAAAGGCATAACCAACCACTCAAATAAACCCTCATTGGGTTTGAATGCAGTCTTCCATATGTCAGATGTCTTAATGGATATTTGATGACATATGAATTTGAGATCAATTTTGGTGAAGAATTTTACACCACGAATCTAGTCCAGCAAGTCATCTATCTAAGGGAGTGGATAGTGATTCTTCATGGTGATTTGATTCAAATTTCTATATAAAAAATAGTCTCTACGTTCCATATTTCTTCAAATCCAAGACAATTGGACTGCCACATGGTGAAGCACTTGATTTGATGTCTCCCTTCTAAATCAGTTCTTGCATTTGTCTTCTAATTTCATCATTTCAAGGATTGATCTGTGATAAACAAGTGCATTAGGTAAATGAGAACCAAGAACTAAATCAATAGAATGTTTTACCTCATAATCAAGTGAAACCCCAATTACTGACTTGAACAAGTCATCATACTCTACTATAATTTGATTCATCTACTTTGGATGTGTAGGTCCTATGATCAATGTAACAACAGTCTTCCTTCTGCTTTATGGCTTGCTCATCAATAGATGATTTTTCTTATTTTGGTTGTCATATTCCTCCATTGTTTGCCACCAATTGAAGAAACAAAGTTAGGAGAAGATATCTATTGTATCTTGAAGCACTAACCTATGATAGCGATGGTGACAATTTAGGGCCTAGACTCATACACGCCATGACTCTTTCACATGAATTGTTGGCCCAAAATTACATCATATAAAACTTTATCTTTTAAGGGCTTGATGTGTTAGGGTACCTTGGAATAGATATTTGGGGATATGTTATTATATTGTATAAGGGTTGGCATGGGCCACACATGACCCAAGGTTGATTGTATTATAATATTATATTATATTATAATATAATATTATATTAATAGTCGGCTCCCCAAAGTAAAATTAGAAGATGGATATATAAAGAAGAGACATTTGTTATTGTAATCATCATGGAGATCAATCATATGTAATCGTCTTTGCCCATGAAGTGGCTTATGGGACTTTGCCCTCTCTAAGTGGCGCTCTCATCTTGGGAGATCTTGTGGAGTTATTCCTTCCTTAAGGAGTATTATTGGTGTTGCCCTACCTTAAGGTATTATCCATCTTTGTCTCATTGTGTGGATTATTATTGTGGATATTATTTGTGGATGAATGATTTGATATTTTTGCATAGTGTTGAATGATTTTTTTTAATGAGAATATAGTTTCCTAACATGATGGCATAAGAGAGAAGACATTGTTGAGTGACATGAAAATCTCCCCTTTGTTGTAACCATCAAACATTATATGGTTATCAATGTGGTATGGCAAATAGAATCCTTCATAATATGAGCAGAAATCAAATTCTTTTGACTCCCACTATCAACAATGGAATGTAATGGCTTACCTTTTACCCACATTTGTGATTGAAAAAAGTGTTCCTCCTCTAACAACTCTTCTTGTGACTCCTTTGGTGTAGCATGTGTGGTGGCAATGGTCACATTTGGTTTAGCTTCTATGATCTGCTCCCCTCTATCATCATCATGTGGATGTGAAGGCGGTGGTGTAGCAGATGTAGAGGGTTGTGACTTAGAAAATAGTGACTAAATTGCTCAACACTCCTCCCTATAATGTCGATTGCTCTTGTGATAATCACACCATTTGCCAATCTTGGTCTGTAGGGGATTCTTTTCTTAGGAGTTTTTCTTTTATTTCCAATTATGTTTTTGGGGTTGACCCCCTTTGTCTTGAATCTTTAGAGAGTCACTCTTGCTTTTCTTTGCATGATACTTGGTGTTATAGTCTTTATTATTTGCTCTTTCTTGTTTTTATTTTTATACTTCTGCTGCAATTTGATAGTTTGTATGCCTCTCCCAATATGTTGAATTCGAAGAGGTACATGTCCTTTCAAATGTACCATTGCATCCTACTATAGTATTGAGGATTCAATACCTTTCAATATCTTGAATACATAGTTTGCTACCATGGAATGGAGAGCATCGGTATAATCTTGAATAGTCTAGTCTTTACCTTGACGCAATTGTTACCATCACATGTATTGGTCTTAGTAGGCTCTCATGGGATATTATTCTTCCTTGACATCCTCCATGAAATAATCCCATGTGAACACTACTTCTTCATCTTCACTATCCTCCTTGAACCTGTTGTAATATTCTAACCATCGATTTTGAACAGGTAATAAAGCTTCCAAGAGTGTCAAATTGATCTTCTCATTGGTGATGAATATAATTACGGAGAAGTATGAAAATAATTAATCAAACCTATTTTCTAGGGCATCAAGATTAATTTCTCCTTCAAAAGTAGGAATATCAAAATTCACTTGCACCTTAAAATTTGTAGGAGCATTGAACAGTACTAGGGTAGTGAGCGTCATGCAGAGAAGGTTGCAGAATTTGTAGTAGAAGACATTGAAGAATTGTTTGATCATCTCATTCCTCTATTTCATGGGGATTTGTTCAACATCTCCTTGAAAGGATAGAATGCCTTAGTGTCATCCGTTATAGTTCCCAGTTGAAATAGTTTGGAATGACAAGGGAGTTAGTCAAAGGGATATCTTGATCTTGTGAAATACACTTAAATGACTTTGATACCATTGATCAAAACTTAGAATTTTGAGTTAAGAAAGATCAACAAAGAGAACAATTCATAAATAACAAAGTATAACAAATTAGAACACAAAAATATAATCAAAATAACAAAATTAATTTATTGCTTAGAAAACATAGGGCAATGCAAGCAATCTCTAAGAAGAGATGTGAGGCTATAACATTGCTTCCATTACTCATGTCTTTTACAATCATGAGTGCATCTCCCTTTATATAATATTTGGTGTGTTGGAAATCCATCATATTGAATATAGAAGTTCACCCATATGAAAATGCGGTGCTTCACCTTCCATGAGCTAGAAGGTCACCCGTATGAAAATCTTGTGGTTCACCTTCCATGATATACAAAGTGCATATTAAATAAGAACAAAATACATATGACTTGTCCTTTTATGTTTTATCTTCTACTAATGTGTCAACATTGGTTAGAGATGCATTTTGTCTATGAATATCTAAATTTAGTAAATATTTTATTTTGCATTTTTTAGGACCTCTAAAGCATTTTTCCATATAATTGGTTTGGAAATATATGCCAAGTATTTGGCATGGATTTTTGTCTAATAGTTTTAGTTCGTCCTATAAGATTTCTAAAGCTTCTTGAACAAATCAAAATGGAGTCTTGAGCACAAAGTCATACCCTTGATAGTGTGGTCAGGACCAAACAATAGGTTTTGGGGCATAAAGCCATGCCCAAAAAGGTCACATGCCTAAATTATCCACTCCCCTTTGAAAAGCAATGGTCTGTATTGTGTCAACTTTTGATATTAGGTGCAGAAATTAGTTCTTTATCTGACTTTTTTAGCCATTCCCCTTGCTGACCAAGTTGTCCTTCCTTAACCACTTGATACATCGAAATAGACTATCCTTTGGTGGTCTTAGTCCTAGTATCGATAATCTGGTCTTCCTCCACCGATGGTAAATTGCCTACACTGAGTTCTTCAATGTCCAACTATTTTGTTATCGCGAAAAAATCCAACAAAAATAGATAATAGGGCCTAAGAAGTTCAACATTGAATATTGAATGCAAACCAAGATACGATGGAAGATTCAATTCCAAAGCATTCTCTCCCATCTTCTTGGTGATCTTGTATGGTCCATAGAAAAGAGGTCTGATCTTCCTATGGGTTTACGCAAGTCTCTCTTTCTAAATACTTAACCATACCTTATCTCCAACCTTGAATTGATGTGGGACCCAATGTTGGTCATGACATTGTTTGAATTTTTTATTTTACTTCTCTAAGAGGTCATGGACCTGTTCTTAGATATGTTGAATCTATTCCATAAATTGTGTTGTTTTTTTCTGCTTCTTTTTGTCCATGAGGTGAGTATTCCATGGGTTTCACAAGGGGATCTACATCGAAGTGTCCCAAAGGTTGGAACACAAAAGAGATTTGAAATGAGTTGTATTTGGTAGAGCTATATAGAGCTCAATTGTACCCATGCTAAATTTAGGGGAGGATCTCATCCCGTGTGTATGGATTCTTGAAAATGCACATTGCAAGAAGATGTTCTATCAGTCGATTAACAAGTTTTTGTCTGGCTATCATTTTGAGGACGGAAGGTTGTGAACATGGTCAGCTTGGTGTCCATCATGCTCCATTGTACCCATGCTAAATTTAGGGGAGGATCTCATCCCATGTGTATGGATTCTTGAAAATGCGATTTGGAAGAAGATGTACAATTGGTCGATTAACAACTTTTGTCTAGCCATCATTCTGAGGATGGAAGGTTGTGAACATGGTCAGCTTGGTGTCCATTGTGCTCCATAGGATGGACTAGAAAATGCTTAGTAATTTACTATCCCTGTCAAAGACAATGGATTTTGGTAAGCCAAAGCTGAGTTGCACATGACTAAAATAGAGCTTAGTAGTCTACTATGTTCAAATGAATTTCTTACAAGGAATCATGATATCCATTGTTTAAATAATCAACTACCATAAAAACACAATCATCAACATGCTTAGACGTGGGAAAACTTGAGAGGAAATCCATGGAGATGGATTCCCAAGGCTTAGATGGCATTGGCAATGGTGTATACAATCCTTTGTTTTGGCAACAATGCAAGGGGTACATGACTTGATTTACCTCTCAACATCATTCCTCATTTTAGAAGTACTTTTGAAGAACCACCAATGTTTTCTCCAACCCAAAATAAATAAAAATAAAAAACATAAAAACATGTTTACCGGCATGAAGAACCTCTCTCTCTCTCTCTCTCTCTCTCTCTCCACTCATTACAACCACCTTCCCAAGACAAAACATCATCATTTGCAATCATGACTTCAAAATCCTTGCTAAATAGATATATAATATTAATCTCCTAGCAAAAGCCGAGGTCTACAAAATTGTGTGCTACCTAATTCAATTGGGAAAGTTACCTTTTATACTTAAGGTATGCCCACATTCTAAACAGGCGATATTTGACTGATTCTGCTCACAGCAGGTATTCAGATAGTAGGTGGATTGTCTTCTATTTTCAATACATCATCAAAATTTGAATCGTTTTCAAGTTTCAATAGTACCATTTATATTGTTGTCGTTCACATCATCAATATTACAAATGGCATAACTTTTATTTTCTCTTTTCTCCTTTTTAAGGATTGTTACAATAAATTTAATCTTTTTCACCTTTTCAGCTTTCTTGACCATCTTGACAACAAATACGGTGATTTAAATTCCTGCAACTCATTTTTAGAGTAATCTCCTATATTGCTATTTACATGAAACCAATAATTTCTCCTCCTCTTTGTTTTTATAGTTCTTTTGTTTAGTTCTCTAAAATCTATATGTAAGTGTTATGACCTGTACTTATTTAATACCAAACTAACTAGATCTAAGTAGAGGTTGTAATAATTCTTCTCCTAATTGTTCACTTTTGTTTTGTGATAGTAAGAAATTAAGAATATCTATATAACTTTTGTTTTGTGATAGTAAGAAATTAAGAATATCTATATAACTTTTGTTTTGTGATAGTAAGAAATTAAGAATATCTATATGACTTAATATTGATAGAGGCCACTTGTGGTCAACTTCAATCATATGATTTGGAATTCTTGGAAAGCCACAACATGCCTGCTAATGATACCTTCCATTTACAATGAATTCTTAGTCTCTTTTACTGCTAATTCAATTGCATAGCACCTAGCTAAAACTATTAGAGCAACTTTCATAGTAAAATTATCTATATGATGTGGTGACACTGATTGTGTTGCCAAGATAAGATAATTCTATTAATGTCCATGAATGACCAAAATATGGCAATGGAACTCATAAAAAAAAAATTATTACAATGCAGCAATCAAAAAGTACCAACAAGATAAACCAAAATAACGTAAATAGCTAAAGAAATTACATTAAAGTAAATCATTGTACAAAACCTAATCTCAGCATCGTGAGGAAATCCCAAAAAAGGCAAACTCTAAAAAATGTTACCAGAAGTGAAGAGACAAAGGAACCAACCACCAAAGACAAAAAGCCCAATTGGATCCAAAGTACCAACTCTAATCGACTGCAGAATGCAAAGTAGAAATAAAGCTATCACCATCACCAACCATCACAAACAAACCAACACAAGATCTAAGGATGCTCCCAAGAGAATGGCTAGTACAAAGAAGGCCTGATTGGATAATCCTCGAATGGCACAACTGTTGGAATTTGCATATTTTCCAAAAACAAACAGAAGCAAACCATTAACTCAAATCTTACACAAAAAGCAAAGAAGAAGGACGAAAGAAATTTGGGGTACTTGTAGGCACCATAAATAAACACTATCTGTAGATAAATTGCACAACATTCCGACAAGAAATGGGGAGTGTGAGGAGAATATTTATAGCAATACCAAAATCCCAAATCATATCATAAAGTTTAACCTAAGTTGACATAACAAGTGGGATTTAGGTTAATTACAAATATTAAATAAGGTTTAATCATAACAAGGTTAACCATGGCCCATTGGGCTTACATAATAAAATATTACAAAATATTAAATACATTACACAATGAAATGTCCTTAGGCCTATCCAATACATCGCACAATGTCGGCTCTTGGCCATGAATCAGATTACAAATTCAACACCCCCACATAATTTGAATTGAGGGGCCAAGTAGAGAAGACATTAGTGATAATAATATCTTTCCCCCCATAATAAATGGTCTAGTGGGCCTCTGCAGTTGAGGCAAATCCATTTGAATCTCCCTCATTATCTGAAAGACATTCACCTTACTTCAAGAACTTAGATTCAATTATTTATAAGAAGTCCCTCCCTTTTATAGTATATGCACATGGTCTTCGATTTCTTTGAAGACAACCTTGCCCATGGGCCCTTGGGTCTTAGCCTCCTTAGATTGGAATTCCTTTGCATGAGCTTGTATGTGAGGATTTCCACCACCACAATTCCACATTGAACCTGAAAGTGAACCAAAAGAGAAAAAAGTTGATGAAGAGTAAGAGTCTTTCAAGATTCCAAGAACATATGAACTATTAGGTTCAATATCTGAAAGGAGGGAGAGAGATTAGCAAGGACAATCTTAACACATTCTACATCATCTTTCTTTTTGCCTCCAGAAGATGCAATATCTGCCCTCAAAGCCTTGAATCTCACAATATAGTCCTCAACATTATCAAACTCAGCTAGCTTAAGAGAAGAAAGCTCTAATTCCAAGCGACTTACTTCAATAGTATTAACCTTTCCAAAAATTTCATGCAACTTTGACCATACCTTGATAGGGTCACTCTCTTCTTTGATATGGAAAAGCAACTTTGGTTCAATCAGCAAGGAAAACAAACCTAAAGCCTCTTTTTCCTTTTGGTGCCAAACTCCATCATCAAGGTACCGGTCGATCATTTGAGTTGACCAAATATTGTAATTTCGCCCATTAAGGCAAGTAACTAGGGCTTTGTGGTCCATATTACACAACCCGACCCTTGACGGTGTAGCAAGTCCGTGAACTGATGCAAACAATGCGTAGAGCTCGAAAAATCGTGTGATTAGAAAAAAAAGGGCTCAAACTGCTTTTATATGCAAAAGTTATGGCCTTTGGAATTTTTGCCCTAATGGACCCCAAAAAGTTAAAAATTAAATGATCAAACCTTCCAAACCTGCCACTTGGCGAATCCCGATTGGCTGTTGCCCTCCAATCACAATTTGCTTCTAAGTCGGCAAGTTGTCGATATTTGCATTTTAACCATTGGTTTAACTGGTATAAATATAAAAAAATTGTATTTTTCAATGTCCATGTCGACTGCCACCTCAGCCACCAAAATCACAATTGCACATGCAAGGGAGAGAGGGTTGAACATCAGACCTCCACTTGACAAGCGGCCTAAGCTAGCCACACTAGCCCACTGCTCGCACAAATGCACTAGGAGGTAAAAGGTGCATTCACCTCTTAAGGCAGATAGCACCTCTCTCAAATGCCCCCAAACTTCATGGGGATCGAACCGTACATGCTAAAGAGAAAAGCTCGAGATGGTATCGTCTTGCCACTGCACTATGCGTTCCGAATGGAACGGTGACTTGGATGCACCTGTAAAGAATGCAGAGACAAAACTTAATCACATGCGCTTGCACCCTTACAACGACAAGAGGAATCAAAACCAAGACCAAGAGAATCAATGCCTTGACACCCACTCGCCTGTCCATCTTTGCCATAGTTGGGGACATAACAGGGGGAGGCGTCCTTCAAAGATGCTCACGTTGCCGAAAGTGGGGACACGAGACGTGGTGGTCGTGGTCAGGGCACGATTCGAAAAAAGGAAGCATCACCCTATCCAGTTGTGACACAAACACTCCTCCATGGCCAAAGCAAATGGCCTATTCTTCAAATCCGTAGAGTACTAAGGAAAAGGAACGGTTGTTTTTGGGAGAACGATGATCATGCTAGAGGTAGGTGCAACCAAAAAGGCAAAGAGGAGGAAGAAACAGGTGATGGCGCTTGGAACAAATTTTCTCTCCAAAGCAAAATTCAAACTGGCCATTATACAAAAATACAAATTGCTTTAACTTGCCATTGCTTCTTTTGTCAAAAAAGACTTATGAATCTCCAAAGAAGAGGTCGCCCTTCGAATCAGAAGAATAATCGGACGCACCAAAAGAGCCTTCTGCGTGACCAAGCAATGCTACTCCATACCTACTCTGATACCATGTTGGAATTCACATTATTTTCTAGAAACAAATAGAAGCAAACCATTAACTCAAATCTTATACAAAAAGCAAAGAAGAATCATGAAAGAGATTTGGGGTACCTGTACGCACCATAAATAAACAATATCTGTATATAATATTACACAACACTCTGATAAGAAATGAGGAGTGTGAGATGGGTATTTATAGCAATACAAAAACCCCAAATTACATCATAAAGTTTAACCTAAGCCAACATAACAAGTGGGCTTTAGGTTAATTACAAATATTAAATAAGGTTTAACCATAACAAGGTTAACCATGGCCCATTGGACTTACATAATAAAATATTACAAGATATTAAATACATCACACAATGAAATGCCCATAGGCCTATCCAATATATCGCACAATATTGGCTCTTGGCCATGAATTAGATTACAAATTGAACAATAAAGTCTAACTCCTCAAAACTCTCCTAGCATCCATTGGAGAGAAGTGATTATTGAGGGGGAAAAAAAGACTATCACTCCATTCCAATTTGAGACAACCATCCCATTTCCCCGAGTTACTCATGTGGGTGTGAAGAAGTAGAAGTCTTCATGGACCAAAATTGGATCAATGAACAATGGATGATACAAGAGCTCCTAGTTGCTTGGTCCTCTTTATTCCCTCCACAAACAGGGCACTTACATGACCCATAAATGTATAGCTAAAGCTTAGTTTACCTTGCAGAATTGTCTAGGCAGATCGAAGTAAACCTCATCACTGATTTTGCATATCTACGTACCTCTGTTACGAAATCGGCAAAAAATCGCCGAAATCGTGAGCCATTCGCGAAACGAGTGGATCGACAACTTATTGCGAGTCCGACGATTTTTTGAAAAAATCGGAATCGGCGATTTTTTGCTGATTTTTTTGAAAAATCTGCAAATTTTTTTTTTTTTTTTAATAATAATTTTTTTTTCAAGTTGTGGCCAATTTAGGGTTTTTTATGCAAGCCCATTTTTCAGCTGTTAATGTTTAAACTTCGAAGTTTAAAGTTTAAACCCTAAATCAGAAACCCTAGTTTAGGGTTTTGGGTTTTTTCTTTTTCCTTTTTTAAGTAAATATTGCTGCTTGATAACTATGTATGCAAGCCCATTTTTCAACTGTTAGTGTTTGAAACTTTGAAGTTTAAACCCTAAACCCTAGGCTAGGCCCTAGGTTTTTTTTCCTCCTCTTTTAAAGTAAATAAGTAAATATTGCTGCCTGGTAACTATGTATGCAAGCCCATTTTTCAGCTGTTAGTGTTTGAATTTGAAACTTTGAACTTGAATTTTAAACCCTAAACCTTAGTCTAGGGCCTAGGGTTTTGGGTTTAGGGTTTATTTTCCTCCTCTTTTTAAGTAAATATTGTTGCCTGATAACTATGTATGCAAGCCCATTTTTCAGTTGTCAATGTTTCAATTTTAAACCCTAAACCCTAGCCTTTTGGTTTAGGGTTTAGGTTTTTTTTTCCTTTTTTTCATGTGATTGTAACTTTGTTGTTACTTGTTTCCATGTGCAGGCATATAAAAAATGAAACCTTTTTTTCCTTCTTGTTACTTGTAATAATGTACCTCTTCATATTATAACCAATACAGGATGTGTTGTCACTTTCATGTGTACTTAAAGCTTGAACCTTATATGATGTCTTGAGTCTCTTGACTTGAATTGTTGCTTTTATAGCAATATTTGATTTGCATAATGTTAATTCATTGTAATATAATGAAAAATAAAAATAAAAATTCGTTTTCTTCGGTTTGTTTTTGGCCGATTCTTTGCCGATTTTTTCCCCAGCCGATTTACTACCCGATTCCAATTTTCTCTACTATGCTACGTACTTCCTGTACTATAATCACATTATCCTCTCCATCCATTGGCCCTCTTTTATTGGCCATCAAATTAGGCGTGAGCAACTCAGCTTAATTCCTTCAATGAGTGCAATGTCGAATCAATATAGAGCAACTACCAAGCATGGATAGTTGCATGCAGATTGCCTAGTGGGTATTGGTGTTAAATATTGTTTGTAGTCAACCGAGGAGCAATGGCTTTACGACTATCATCAATTCCAAAGGAGTTGGATGATTCCTAGATTTTGCTTTGCTGCCTATTGGTTACATTGATCAGCCTGCCTTATCCCCATGTTGAGTGCACGTCGAGGGAATGTTCTAATAATTCTTTCCTTGGTATGGTGGTTCAGAGGTAGGATACTGATTAGTTAACAATAGCTCGATGCGCTTCATTCCTATTAGTTCAGGCTAGGTAGGGTCATTTTGTGTAGGGTCATTTTGTTGCAACAAATAGATTCGTTTGCCCCTGCAAGATGAGTAGTTCCAATCAGACCCAAATCCTTGAAGTACGTTGTAGTATGTACACCTTCCCAAACGAATTTACATATATCACTCCAAACTACACTTGGAAAAAATGAATTCATCTCACCATCCACATCACAAAACAATATCCACTCCACCCATTGTTATTTTGTTTAAAATGATATTAATGGGTATTCTTGCATGGCTAATTTGACCTCACAAGTATTGCCTATGCAAGACAAAACATAGTTGTTTACAATCATAACTTTGGAATCTTTTGTTTGATGGACAATCTTTTGGCAATGCCTAGGTACAAAAATCGTGTGCACTACCTAAGTCAATTAGTAATGTTCCTTCATCAAATGGCATGAGCTCAACTAGTTAAATTCCTCGACTTTCAAGGAGAAGACCCAAGTTCGAATCTTGCCAAGCGATAAATGGGTAATAGCCATATTGTTGTAATACCACTATGTGGTTATGATGCAATACGGGTTGGACCCATTTCAATTCCGTATAACCAATTTAAAAAAAAAAATAGCTACATTTATTTCCCATTGTTAACACATCCCTGATTTTAAGCATGCATGGTTGACTGATTCTACTCATAACATGCATTGAGACAATAGGCAGATTGTCCTAGTTGTCAATTCATCATCAAATTAAATATTGTTATCCTCCACATGTAAGGCTTGCAACAAACAATTTTATCTTTTTTACCTTCTCAGTTTTCTTCACATACTTAGCAACTAAATATGGTTATTTGAATTCCTGCAACTCGTTTTTAGAGTAAACTCTTGTATTGTTATTCATTTGAAACCAACAAATTCCTCTCTGCTTTGGAAGCTTATGCTCAAGTCTTTAAGTCATACTTCTTGCAACCCAAATTCTCAAGACCTGCAGTACTAAAAAAAACTTTTCTGATTTCTGATTGTAATCCTCCAATATAAGATTCCTTTAATTTTTCACCTGTAAGATTTGGAAACTCATAAGGTTCTCACTCAAATGTCTATTATTGTATTTGTCCACTCAAATGGACTTCACATGGAATTCGACAAGAGTTGTAGCATGTAATTAGACCAGGCCTTCTAAATTTTTTCTGTGAAGGGACATGTTTTCAATACCAGTTAACTATATTGATCACCTCCCAAGACCCACTAAGCAATAGGAAGCCCTTGAGCTATCTCACGCCACAATTGGATCCTTTGACATTGCATGGGGCAAAACAAACCTTCATCTAGCTGGTTGGTACACATGGTCTAACCAGCAAGCACAAAGGAATCAAGTACAAGCTAGATCTGATCAAGTTTATTCTAGCTCACCCATGATCACCTTCTCTTTCTATGCCAAATGCTCATTCTTTTCAAGTCCTCCCATACAATCTTCAATCATTTCCACATCTCTACTTAAATGACCTCAGGGAGTAATATTCACGAGTGATTCACAGTCCCCATTCAAGTTATATTTCTTTCGGCTTTGAGGAGTATCTCAAACCTGCTGCTAGGACTTGGAACCTGGTGTCAGCATCACTGGTAATGAGAAAAGGATCCTATGGTAGGAGGCAGACATTCAACACAAGTTTTCTAGTAGATGGGCTTGCATGGTTACCATGACAAGGAAAGAAAGGAAAAAACATACCCTGCTTAACATTTTTTCTTTGTTGTGTAAAATTTTAGGGTAAAGCACGAGTTTTTGAAAGGGGTCCTGGTCCCCTTGTACCGGGGTTTGAACTTGGGTCTCTTGGATGAAAACCCAAAGACATACCACTACAGTATCCCTCACGGGACAAAAATGTTAGGGTAAAGCACAGGTTTTTGAAAGGGGTTCCAGTCCCCTTGTACCAGGATTTGAACTTGAGTCTCCTAGAAGTAAACCCAAAGACATACCACTACGGTATCCCTCACGGGACATACCTTGCTTAACATTAAACAAACTAGGCATGAGGTGGAACTAGACCATTTTAATGAAAGAAATCAGGTTGTAACAAATGAAATAGAGACTCAACTCAGGAAATTTGAGTACTGGAAAACGGGATCCAGAATTAGAGGACACATGCAGTGGATTGCAGATGCTAATGTGTCGTCTTAATGCAACATCAATACCAAAAGACAAAGTGTATATCAAAAGGAATCCTTTCACTCCAGAATAAAAGGGGACTTCACCAAAGATAAGCTTCAAATTCGATATATTTCAGCAACTTCCAGAAGATTTTTACTTCTAGTGGAATCGATCTCCTAAGGTTTACATCTATGGTGGTCACTGAAAAAGTTGAAAGCTAGTGGTTAATAAGTCTTACTAATCGATGTTTAATGCAGAAATATATTAATTCACTGGCAATCGTTACTATCCTATTTAAAAACTTCTTGATTATCCTGGAACCATGAATTATTTTCTGGCTTGGACAATTAAATCAGTTCCAAAATCCTTAATTCAATCAATGCAGCAACAATTTGGTTTTTCTACCAATTCATTCTCTTCGCTGTTTTCTTCAAGTGATGGTTCCAAGATATTAGCATTTCTGAATCTGTTCACAATTTCTTCCAAATAGTGATAAATATTTCTTCCTAACAAACCTTTGTTATCAAGAAATGACCAATTATTAGTCTCATATTCCATACCAAGCAAGTGTTGAGTCGGAAAGTGGATGAAGCAAAAGATCTTTATTTGGACAAACCTGAAGCAACCATGAGGAGAATAAAGAACAACAATCTCAAGATCCAGATGGTGTCATATTAGATTTGTACAAGAAGTGGCATAAAGTTGGCCAGCCTACCTATAAATGTGCCAAGAATCAATCAAAAGATGAGTCATAGGTGAACTTTTTAAAGTGAATCTCATCAAATCAATCCAAAAGGAATTAGAAGGGCGATAATATGAGGACTGTGACACATTTCACTTCCAAACCCTATCTGTAACTCTTGCTAGAGGAATCAAACTTTAGGCGGACCAAATAGCTCAATGAGAGCAGACTGAAGTTATCAAAGGCCAATGCGTTCTTCGTAACTTAATGACAACTTGGTAACGCATTAAAAGAGAGTGTGAATCTGAACAAAAGGCACTCCTTTCAAAAATTGCCTTTGACAAGGCCAATGACTGAATAGCGCAGCACTTCATACTAAACATGTTAGGTTGGTTGGGATTCAGTCCCTTCTATCATCGAGCTATGGACAAGGGTGGGTTTGAATGGCTTCTTTGATATTATTCTCATATAAAGGTCCATACATTAGGGCCGCCCTTGGCTCGTTATTTATATACAATTGTGGCAAAAATATCAGGTAGCTTCTAAAGATAGCTCAATTTTAGTGAAAGATAAAAGGAAAATCCTTGCTAGGAGGTGCTTAACTTCTTAATGTAAACTTGGCAGGTGACTCTGTCTTAACTGCAAAACCTACCCAACCTTCACCAGAGATACAATGCTATGTCTACACAAATTTGCTGAAGATGAGTGCACCAGCCAGCGATGACAAAATAGAGGTGCCTCTCATAATATGGTCCAGTGAGTTGATGAAAGAACTTGTTTGGTTGCTTGGGATGTATGTACTCTCCCAAGGGATAATGGGGGGTCAAGAATTCCAAACATTGGAGCTCAAGGCATAACCCCTTACAACTAAGTGGGCAGTAAGAACATTGGAAGTTGCAACCTTTGGGGGTCTGACATACAATTTGTTTTGCACACCAAATTTAGAGGATAAAAAGGCCTTTCAACAATGATATTAGTGGTAGTGCTAGGTCCTTCCACATGAATGGGTCCCCATAACTGAAAAAAATTTAGGCAACATGGCAATCAATTTTAGATTCACTTCAGTTAGCATTATGCTTGGGATCTACATCACAACCTATATGGATTTTCCTACGTTCCACAAACTTCTGGGTTGCGGACAGCAGGAAGGATTTTTGGGATGGCAGGACATGTGTCCAAGACAGCAAAGCATGTCTTTGAGGCAGCCACCAAATCCCAAGACAAGTCCCCAAGGACATCGGCTTTTTCATTCTTAGAAGTCAATGTAACCTGTTTCCACCACTAGTAGGTGAAGATTAGGAAGGAGAAGGAAAAAACTAGGAGGCTATCAAAATAGAAAAACAACAGGACACCATAAAAAAGATGATAATCTACATGCCAATTGTTCTCGAAGGCCTTTATTATATAGAATAAGCAGGCAATTGATGTAATCTTGTCTTTGGGGTCTATTATTTCTATTTGTAAACAATTGACTAGTCTAATCGCATTGGGATCTGCTCTCAAACATCATGTTTTTCTAATAAGTTAGTAGTATTAAGAGCTCATCTCTATAATTGTTTCATCATTAGTCCTATTTATGGGTTAGGTGAAGTGACATGAAACACTGACTTTCAAATCTTTGCATACCTATCTTTCCAAAAAAAATTTCTCAAGAAAAGTTATTTTTTCTCTCGGGAGACCTTCAGAATCAAGAGTTACAACAATGGCACTCATGGAGGGATTACACCATAAACAAACCAGCTTTTAAGATCTTTGTAAACTGACCCCTAATAGCTTCCTTTTCAAACTGCAATTTCAAGAACTAGAACCTCCTTAGATGGATTGGAAATGGGCCAAAGGGAAGGTCAGCAGCATCCATACTACAAAAGTCTTGTACACCCAATTGAGACATACTCCAACCATTGCTCCTCTTTTGAACAAGAGGTTGGAAGTAAATGACCCAAAATGTAGATGGTAAAATGTGTTGCCAATCCATTTGGAAAGCAAAAGCTCCATTTGATTACAACATTTTGTGGGTGGATTTTTGTGTTGATGGCTAGGCTTCAAAACTCAATAGAGTAAGAATGGTATTTCAATTTTGTCATGAATTTGGTTTAGGGAGGAAGAATTAATCACCTATGTTTTTTGTTGATGTTCTATAGCAAGGAGGTTTCAGTCTTGGTTTCAAACTGAAAAATCATTCTCTTCAGTACATCTCTTTCATGGCATGGATCCCTTTTAAGAAAAATCTTATTAATGTCCTTAAATGAGCAAAGTAGGTCAATGGCATTTGAACAAGACAATACACAGAAAAAACCAAAGAAAAAAATATGCCTTCAGAAACAAAGGATATATAACTTGTTTGTAACTAAACAAGATCAAATCAAACTGAATTAATGTCTAATACACAACCTTGGCAATTTGTTTAATCCAAAGAGAGACAAAACCTAATCATGTAGAAAAGAGAAGATGTTGTGTGGTGCTTGAAGCACAAATAGCTATATATTGGAAAATTTGTTGCTTACGGATAATGAGCTCAAGTGAAGAAGGGAGGCCAACTCTGGTATGTAATGGAATGAATATTGGCAACATAGCCACCATCGTCATCAACCATCACTAGATCTATTGATGCTCCTAGGAAAATGGCCAGAACTGATTGGCCCTGCTTGGAGGGTGCACAGCTCAACCCCTGAAATCTCTTCTATCATCCATGGTCAATGAACTCATAGAAGAAGACAAGAAACTATTAATTTTTCTGTCTAAACCTCTTGAACTATGAGGAGAGGTCAATACTCTAAGACGAAAAGCAACAATGCCACCTAGCCTCATACGAGAAGATGAGGTTGTAATGTCCCCTTTCCTAACTAGCCACTAGGTACAGTATGGATTTGCCTATACAATGGTTCCCGTAGGCAATGTCGTGGGTTTGGGAGCCTCCAGGTGTTGTGGAGTTACTGTTGGACGTTCAGTTTTCAGTGTGGACAGCTTTCAGGACCGTTTCTAGCAGGCTTTAGGGGGACTTACTATTTTTAGTAAGTTGATCAGAGGTAGTATCTTGGGAAGCAAACGTTACAGATGGATTGTTCGGCGAAATGGGTGTTCGTTTCCAGTATTTTTTCTTGGGTCCGGCCTTAGGAGGATTATTATTTTAATGCCCAAAAGTTATTAATGTAATATTTAAATGTAAGGTCCGAGGTGTAGACCAATTGGTTCATCCAAACCCCATAAGGGGGCGGAGGTCCAAGGTTCAAATCTTGGGCCTCGCCGGACTGAACGCTTGTCCCTTTCCTGGTGCTTTCAGCAGCGTAAAAGGTTTAAAATGATTGTGGCATGGTGGTTATAGGGGCGGATTGTGCGAAGATCTGTGTGGCGGCTTCTGGGGCGGACAGTGCAGAATCTGTGGCGGCCATAAAAAGCTGGACAGCCTGCTCGGATTCGTGGCGGCTACCTATTCCATCATGTAAATTAAAAAATATATATATATATATATATATATTTAAATGTAATGTTTAAATATTCTAATGTTGGGCTTATATTTTATTATTAAGGGGTTATAAGGGGGATTTTTAGGAGTCATAAGGTAAGTTATAAATTAAAATTAAGATGTTATCTCCCTAGGAGTTTGGGACGACCCCTCATGGGGCTCTTTAAAAATAAATTTAAATGCAAATGAAATTAAAGGAAAAAAAAGCAAACTAGGCCGACCCAATTGTGAGAGGGAAATAAAAGAATGAAGTTGAATTCATTTTCACATCTTTGGCTATTCATTCTCTTGGAGCAATTTTGAGGAGTTCTTGCAGAGTTGCAGGGGTTTCGAATTCAGCTTGTTGTGTGACGAAAATCACCACCGGGGACAACATCCTCGAGTTGAAAGATATTCTCGGGGTGTTCATGAGCAACTCTACTTCAAGGGTTGCATTGGAGCTTTATATCCAGTAGATTTACTTGTGGTTTTCAGGGGGTTTGGAAGGGATTTCGAAGCATATTTTGCATACATTGCTGTAGCATTCATTCCTCAGCATAGCCATACAAGTGGAGTCATTTATTGTATGTGATTCCATGATTTGAGTTGGGGTTTCAAGGTGACTTGGCTTTTTTGCTTCTACAGTTCCAACTATTCCATTTAGAGTGGATTTCTTATGGTTTCAGGGCAGATTTCAGACATTTCTTGCTAGCCATAATTTCCTCTAGCCTGGCCGTACCATATCTTGCCTGGCATTGAAGGTGGTTTTTAATATTCAGAGTTTGGCTGCCAATTAATGATTGTGATTGAGGCGTCTAAGGATTGGAAACTTTCCTTTGCATTGATATTGTAAAAAGACATCTTTTATTTGTTGCTGGGAAAGAAATACATATATTCCTGTGTTGCTGTTCAGCTATAAAGTCGCCATTTTCAGTCTTGTACAACTTTCGGGTATTTTGTTACTTTCCAAAGTCCTTTAAAGGGTTTATAGTTTTATATAAATATTATCTAAATTCCAAGTTTCATTGATTCCCGCCAAGTAGTTTGCTAGATATTATTTGTTCAAGTTGGCAGTTTAACTTTTTCCTGCATATTCTGTACTTAAATAAAAAATACAAAAAAATCAGAATATTGCACAAAAACCGAAAACCTTGCAAATTTCCAAAATAACAAAACAAGGCAGAAATTTCGTATCTTAGCTTGGGTGGGATATTACATTGGTATCAGAGCAGAATACAGTAAACCCTTTTAAGCAAAATATACAAAAAAATAGCAAACACCCAAAACTCAGTTGGGGGCACAACATTACAGAGGTGATAGTAGCTACTCGCATTGGAGGACACGGTCATGGATATACCATCATTGTTTTGGAATGTGGTAGCCTATGAAAAACACTTATTATGCCCAACAACAGAACCATCTTTGCGCTTAGGGGACATGCTTGAAATGAAGACAACCTAGGTCAACATATCAAGGACACCTAGGCCTTCCTAAGAAACTGTGAGGACACAAAAACGTCCACACTATGCCTAGGGGGCATATGGGCATCTCTACAAGGCAAGGATAGCCCCAACACTATCCTCAATATGGTGGAGTGTTCCAGACATGTGGTGACCCTCTCTTCTAGTTATCAAAGTGCTAATGCTTGGCTCAACATGTATGAGCATCACAAACATAAAACAAGGTTGTAAAAGGTCAATGCGATGTCGAATCAATCAAGTGGTTCAAAAAGTACCTTGAATGTGAAAACCGTTTTAGGCCAACAAAAACAACCACATGCAATACCAATCATCGAACAAATAACCTTGTTCTTGTGGATATGGGTCCTTAACCATTAACATCTTGATTTGCCAAAGACCTCGTTCTTTTTTTATGCAACTAACAATATGGTGCTAGATAATTAGTGCTAGACTTTTGTGTCTTTACAAGTTAAAACCCAAATTAGTGCATGGAAGTTGAATAGTTTCAACTACCCATACATATAACCTTAGTTTTCTTTTTTAATTGGTTATATGGGATTGAAACAGGCCCCACCCGTATTACGTCCTAACTACATAGTGGTATTCCAACAACATTTTTGGTAATTATACACAGTTACAAAAATCAACAAATAAATCAGCAATTCCCGATTTTTTCAAAATTCTGAGTCAACTCGACGCAAAATTGCGAATCATCAAGTTTTTGGTGGTTTTTCCAATTTTTCGGAAAAATCAAAACTGTCGATTTTTTTTTTTAAAAACGAGGATTAAAGCGGGAAAAATTAGCCACATCCGCAGGCGTAGAGGCTGCGGCCGATTTATTTAAAAGTCACTTTTTTTTCATATTCTTTCATTTCACCTATTGCAAATTGGAGAAATGGGTTTGCCTACCTGCTACCACACCAAACCAAACACACTAGGGCATCCTAACAACGGAAAGTTTGCAATTTGAAGGAATCCAACAGCCACCAACAATGGCCCAAAGGATTCATCCGAGGTAAGAAAAACTTTTGAAATTTTTTTTTTTTTTCCAGGTTGAAACTAGGTTTAGATTAAGGTTGTTTGGAAATGATTTTGTTTTCTTTTTCAGTCATGTTCCCAAAGATTAAATTTAAGGTAGATATTTTAAAAACTAGGTCTAGGGTTTAGGGGGTTTTTTCTATCCTTTTAAGTAAATATTGTTGCCTGACAATCATGTATGCAAGCCCATTTTTCAAATGTCAATGTTTCAAGTTTAAACCCTAAACCCTAGTCTAGGGTTTTGGGTTTAGGGTTTTTTCTCCTTTTAAGTAAATATTGCTACTTGATAACTATGTATGCAAGCCCATTTTTCAGCTGGCAATGTTTCAAGTTTAAACCCTAAACCCTCATCTAGGGTTTTGGGTTTAAGGGTTTTTTTTATTTTCTCCTTTTAAGAAATATTGTTGCCTGATAACTATGTATGCAACCCATTTTTCAATTGTCAATATTTCAAGTTTAAACCCTATACCTTAGTCTAGGATTTAGGGATTTTTTTTAAGTAATTGTTTGTACTTTGTTGTTACTTGTTTCTATGTGCAAGCATAAAAAAAATGACGAAAAGAGATCCAACATGGGCATATGGAAGGGACGGGAAAAAGAAAGAGGAAGCTATATGCAATTTTTGTGACACTCTTTTTCATGGAGGCATTTACCGCCTCAAATTCCATTTGGCAAAGAAAACTAGCAATGATGCCAAGCCATGCCAAAAGGTGCCGGAAGAAGTTAGACAAAAAGTAGATGCCATGATCTCTGGCTCACAGGAAAAAAGAGAACTCAAACAAAGACAAACAGAGGCCATGTCATGCCCCCCTTCTCGAATTCCCTGTACCAGCAGCAACTTTAGCCAGTTTCAGCACGAGAATTCGAGTCCATCAATTGCACAAGCTGAGAGTGGGACAAGAGAGTCCCATTTTGTAGAGCATTCCATGCCAGGAGCACAACCCACACTTGAGCGTATGGCCGCGTGGAACCAAGAGAAGCACAACGCAACAAGGACAACCATTGCCACTTCAATGTGGCAAGGTCTCCATATCGATGACGCATGATAGATGTCGTCGCAAGTTGCGGTGCATGATTTAAGGCGCCAACTTTTGATGAACTTAGGGGCCCTCTCCTTCAACAATCTATGGACAACATTTAGGTTGTGCTTAAATTTATACACATGCATGATTAAATTATGTTTTTAAAATGCAAACTTCAAAAAAATCAAAGGGGATTAAATTTATACATGTGCATGATTAAATTTTTTTTTATAACTTCAAGGTGTGCTTGAAGACCAACACAAGGTGTGGAGGATGAAGGGTTGCAATATCATGTCTGATGGTTGGACGGATGGGAAGGAAAGAACCTTGATTAATTTTTGGTTGCTTCTACAGGAGGAACTGCATTGCTCAAGTCAGTAGATGCATCGGCACAAGTTAAGAGTGTTGAAATGCTTGCAGAGTTGTTGGTGGAGGTTGTGTTGGAAGTCGGGGAGAAGAATGTTGTTGGACCCCATGTATAGCCCATTCTCTCGATTTGCTCCTTGAAGACATTGAGAAATTACCTTGGGTGGAAGAGGTTGTATAAAAGGCTACGGCTATCACAAAATTCATCTACAACAATGCATGGGTCCTCAGCCTCATGAGGCGATGTATTGGTGGGAGGTATCTAGTGCGGTCTAGAGTTACATGCTTCGCCACAAACTTTGTGACATTGCAGAGCATCTATAATGCAAGAGGGTCATTGAAGCAAATGTTTGTGAGGGGTGACTGGAATTTCAAAGAAGTTGCAAAATACCGATTCTCACCTAAGGGGTAGAATGTATATGCCTATTTGTTTGACAAGGCCTTCTAGATAGCCATGGATGAGGCCATCAAGGTACAAGAATAAGTTTATTAATTTATTTTATCATTTATTTTTTAATAAAATATTTTTCCATTTGGGAATCTTGTATTGTAATTTGTAATTTTTTTTATTATAAAATATTTTTATTTAAATTATTTTTCCTTTTTTTTTTCCAAGTGTCAGAGCCTTTGGTGAAGGTTCTTCGTCTTGTTGATGGAGAAAAATCTGCAATGGGATATGTATATGAGGGTATGGACAAGGCAAAAGAAGCAATTACTGCATCTTATGGATATGCCCACACCAAATACAATCCCATTTGGACAATCATTGATAACCGATGGACATCTCAGATCCATAGCCCTCTTCATGCAGTGGGTTACTACTTCAACACCAAAAGTTTTTATTTTGCTACATTTCATGTCGATTATGAGGTGAAGGTTGGTGTTCAAGCTTGTATTAACCACATGTTCCCTAATAGGGAATTGCACAATAAGGTACGTGAAGAGATACAAGATTATAAGGAATGTCGAGGCCTCCTTTTCCCATCCAAGCAATGCAAGAGAATGAGGTCAAAATTGAGGCCAGGGAATCCTCATCGAATTATTATTTATTTTGTCTTTTGATTTTATTTTAAAAGATCTCAATTTACAATTTTACATGTGAATTATTAAAAAAAGAAAAATATTGTTGTTTCTAGATTTATGGTGGGAGGACTATGGTGATTTTATGTCCAATTTGCAATGCATGGTCATTAGAATCTTATCTCAACCATGTAGCACTTCATATTGTGAGTGCAATTGGAGTATGTTTGAGCACATACACTCCAAGAAGCACAATAGGCTTACACAAGAAAAGTTGAATGATCTTGTGTTTGTGCATTACAACCTTTGCCTCCACCATAAAAATATTACAAAAACAAGTACTGAGCCCATTGACCTAAGTTACAATGATCCATCATTTGAATGGATGATAGATCTAGAGCAAAAGCAGCAAGGAGAGCCCCTCTTCTCCCCAGATGAATTACAAAACTTTGAAGACCTAGTGGAGGAGATACCAGCCAAAGACCAAGAAGAGGCACAGGCACAAGAAGTCTCAAGGGCACGTCAACAAAGAGAGACTAGAGCTTCTACTAGGGCAAAAGGCAAAGGACTTGCAAGACACTAGATAGTGGGCCTATTGAGGCATTTTGACACATTTTGACATTTTGTAATTTGTACCTTTTCAAAATTCATATTATAAGCAATACAAGATGTGTTTTGTCACTTTCATGTGTAGTTTAAGCTTACAGTCTTACATCATTAATATTTGATTTGCATAATGTTAATTCATTGTGATATGCATGAAAAAAACATTTTTTCAATGAAAATTTGCGTTTTCTTCGGGTTTTTTTTTGCCGATTTTTTCTCGATTCCCAATTTTTCCCAATTCTTTCTCTATCCTGATTCTAAGCCGATTCTGATTTTTGTAAGTATGATTATGCATATATGGCCTGACAAGATTTAAACTTCGGTCTTCTCCTTGTAAGTTGACGTATTTAACAAATTGAGCTCATGCCATTTGATAAAGATTAAGATTTGCCCATGGGATTTGAACCTTGGTTTATGGTGTGAAACTCTTCATTCCTCAGCATTTGCTCCAAAACCGATGGGCAATGTTAAGTTTCACCCATGGGATTTGAACCTTGGTTTAAAGTGTGAAAATCTTCACTCTAAACCCCATGGGCATACATATAACCCTAGCTTCTAACATATGTATAAAAAATATAAATGCTTCTAAAGTAGACTAATTCCAACCTGGAAATTTCCACTCTTCCATATACAGAGGACCTTTGCAAGTTTTCTTGAAGGTTTTTGTGCATATATACTTATAGTTAAAGACATACTTTTTACAATATATATTAACCAATCTATATGTCGTTCTATGCACTCTGATTTGATATTGTGTGTGTGTTTATTACATACACTAGTTTTAGCCCTTATAACACAAGAGAATTGTCATTCACCATGTTTTTCCCAATATACATCTTCGAAGCTTGATCACTTGAGAATAAACAAGTTTGCCATTGTCCGATACATATGATCCTCCAAATGCAAACTAGAAATCCTATAGGTAAAATCAACATTATCAAGCGAAAGAAGGTTGTTAAAACTACATGAGTCATAATTTTGGTTGTATCCAATATTAATTTGGTTCGCTCACTAGAATGCCAAACAGCCAAAAATGGAATTTTTGACTATAGACCATAACTTGAATAATTTATTAGGGACATTTTTCTTCGTGTTTAGGCCCTTAAAAATATTTTTCTTTAATCATTTTGCATTTATATTACATATGCTTCAATAATGTAATATAATTTGTACCTTCATTCTTTTTTAATATATATGTTCTCCCCCACTTCTCTCACCATCATCCAAAAAATTAGGGCCAAACCTCAATCATCCCATAGACGCATTTTCTCATACCATACCAACCTTGCCCTAAAAACTATGTGGAACATAAGATCCTAGCAAATGTCCATGAGCATATATGCCAAATCACCAAAGCCTTCTACCAATAGTCAGACCTAGCACCAACATTATATCATATTAGCAAGCTTGGTGCCAATGCCATCCAACCGTTGCCAACAAGCACCAATCCTTGATGCCAAAGAGAACACGAAAGGACAGCAATTTAATAATTGTTTACACTCTTTCTTGTAAGTAATGGAAGATGACCCACTTCCATCTTCCTCGGCATCTCTTCAAATTCCTCATATGCAAACTAGCATGTATACATCTTGTTACATACTAATTAGTTCGTTTGTTATATACTAATTATTTAGTTGGCAGTAGCACATGTAGGACACATCTCTCCACATATGTTTTTCTACCCTTCTTCCATCTCTCCACAATGATCAATGCACAATTTTTAACATAATGTATATAGTTTTCTCTTTTTCTACATTAGGTCTCTTCTTTTTTATTCCTTTGTTCACTAATGCAATAAGAACTAAGCAGCCTAACCATTTAAGATAAATGGTATCAAAGCATGCATTCTCATTTTATGCAAGCTCGCACAAGCTTAGGCTATCAGAAGAGTTGTCTCACACCAAATGACCTGTCAATATGCATTCCTTGTTGTACCACACAACCCTAGATGGCAAGCCACACGAAAAGAACCAATCACCGCCAAGTAATGTAGAACAAAGCATTGGCCAAATAGAAAATGGAAATCTTCAATCATTTCATGTAGAATCTTCAACATATTCCTAACTAATTATGTCTAGCAACATTAGACACACAACCTTAGGATTCCTCTTGGTTAGCTCAAAGTATGCTCACATCAATTGCAAGTGGAGATAGACCACCATATTCCTCAAGAGGATAAGGTATGTCGTCTTTGCTCTATTTGAGAGGTGGAGACTAAAGAACATTTCATCTTTAGGTGTCCTACTTATTATGAGATTCAAGGGAGATACTATTGCTTGTATAGAGGTTCAAGTGGATTGCTTGCTACTTTTTTCAACTATCTTGACCAAATATGCTTGGCTCTATACCTCAAGGAAGCTATCACTCTTTGAGATCAATTATTATAGGGAATACAAACCACTACTCAACTACTCACATCATTCTTCCATTCTATCTCTGCAATTGAGAGTGATAAGCATTCATTTGAAGCTACAATTGTCCAAAATGTTAATGACAAATATGTGCACCCTTGTCTACATACTACAGTGGCTACTAGGGATTTAGTTCTTTCTTCTTGCTTGTTGCAGGACAGGATTGTAATTGTCTAACATCAAGTTTCGGCCACCCTTCACATGTTGAAGAGTTGTAGATAGACGTAGCTTACCAGTGTCTTGTCCTCTTTTATTGGTTCCATAGCCATGGATTCCCAAAGAGTCTTGAGGGATCGAACTTGATGTCCTCCCAAGATTATCCAACCAGGCCCTCTTAGTCCATGCCATTTTCCTAGGAACATCATTAGATCTTGTGTTGGCCCTTTTGGGATAGTTGATGATGACGACAAATGTGTTTCTACTTTACGCCCCACTATAGATTAATGTTGGTGCATGGATCCACTAGAGCTCCTTTCTATATATTTTACATCTCGACTTCTAGCTCTCTCTCAATCATTACTTTTAGCATGTTAGGGTTTATCCATTTGGGTAACCCTTGAGAATGTAATTTTATGCCATACAGTTGTTCCACTTCAAACTAGATTCTTTAATCTAGCTTATTTTTGTAGTACTTTTTGGTTACTAGAATTCATTGTAATTTGTAACAGCTCGTTTCAATGAGTCCAATTGGCCTACTTTGGCCATCTATCAACATTAATAAAATTATCTTCTCTTATCTTACCTACCACGACTCAACTTCCACCTCCAACAAGAAGATCCTTCAAAAGCTCTAGACCCTTCAAAGTTCAAATAAATTTTCATATTTGTACTTTTAAAGATAAAAATGATGCAAAGGCTTTAGAGAATTGGTTAGATAAATTCTCAAACAAAAATAAGATTAAATTTGCACTCTTGCGAGCCACAATACTTGTTTGAAGCTAGTGGGAGGCATATGCTACTCAAACCAAACAAGAGAATGCTGAAGCTAGTATAGTAGACTCTACGCTTACTTGGACAAAAATTTGTAAATGCCATCAAGGACAAGCACTACCCATTAAACGACTATGACAAATGCACTTGAAGGCTGTATCAATCCTCTCCACAAGCTTTTGACAACACAAGTACACCCAAAAGATGGACTTTCTCAACATCACAATGTCAAGAAAAGAATACAAATATGCAACATAGATCAAAAAAATTTAGGGATAAATGTGTTTGAAAGGAGAGGGGCTCCAACAATAAGTCATGATCGAAGAAGGATAAAAGTGGTTTCAAACTTATCGCCAAATCTCAGATCAAAGGATAACCACGAGAAAACCAGATTAGGAAGACGTCATCAGGTAACTCATTGAAGAAATCTGGGACGTGGTGTGCATACCACAAGAGCTGATTTTACAACCAAGATGAATGTCACATTGTTTAGTCATTATTGATTGAAGAACCAGTGCGTGCATCACCATCCAAGCAAACACCAACTTTCTCAACTAAAGATAAAGAGAAACAAACCACTAAATTTGACCCAAATGCCATCATTGCCACTACATTAGAGCAGCCTAATAATCAAGATGAAAAGGAGCACCTCTTTCACTCAAAGAGGGGGCTACAAGAAGAGCGTTTACATTTCATTGTGGATAGCGGTAGCCAAAATAACTTGATTTCTACGAAAGTAGTCAAACAGATGAAGCTAACAAAGATGCCTTGCCATTAGTCATACACTGCTGGATGGTTTAGCAAGGAAAAGCAATCCATATCATTGAATAGTGCCACCACCACTTTGCATCAAGCCTTTTCAGGATGAGGTACTTTGTGACAACATTCCACATGGCACATGTGATGTCCTTCTTGGGCAACAGTACATGTGGGAACGCAAAGTTGCATGAGACAATGAAGTTAGTAAAGCCAACAAAATGTATGAGCTGAAAATGAAACTTGACACAGTTTAATAACAGCAAATGCATTGGATACAATGGAGTCACTAAGCCAATAGAATGTATGAACTGAAGATGAGAAAGGTCCATGTGTCTAAGGATGTTATCTTCCAAGGAAACAATGAAGTTGATTCGGCATTGGCATAGCTTCAACAAGTGGCATAGTGGATGAACCACAAGAATCAAGTTCTACCAAACTAATGGCATATCTCAAAACACAAGTGATGATGAGCAAGACAATCTCCAAGCAATTCCTTCAAAGAAAATGTAATTACACAAATGCTATGTTAAGACAATTACAAATGCACAACTACCTGCTTCTAAAGGTAAAACAAACTTCAAATAAGATCTTCACAAAAATAAATTATGCACTTATGGGACAAGCCCTCAACACAAATGAAATTTCTACTTTTGAGAAGGCTAATAAAGAGAGAGCAAAAAAAAAAAAAAAAGACAAGACAATGAATGGGGAAACCCATGCCATTAAGAAAAACAAGACATGGGACTCGGTCAAAGCTTCCCAAAGGAAAGGAAGCAATTAGGTGAAATGGGTCTGCAAAAACAAATAGAGAAAACTGATGGGACAATTGACAAACAGGCAGATTAGAAGCCACATGTTTAAAGCAAAAGGCTGGCACAGACAATCAGGAAGCCTTTGCATTAATTTAACAATGACTACCATTAGAATTTTTCTTGCATTAGTTGCAGAATGTAAGAGAGAGGTTCATTAGTTATATGTTGAAATTGCCTTCCTCAATATAAGCTAGACAAATCAGGTATTTATGAAGCAGCCACCATCTTATATAAACAGGGCAAAGAGCATCTATATATTACATCAAGGATTTGTCTGGACTAAAACAAGCTCTCAAATCAAACTTGATGATTATTTCAAGAGGAATACTTTTGAAAAATCTGCATTAGATGCAAGCTTGTGCATTTATGTTTAGAACAAGGTTAGCGCCCTTTCTGGTCCCGCATTTAGTGCTTCTACGCCTAGTGTTTAGTTGGTCTGTCGGTAGGGATGCCAACAAGTCTAGAGGAGGGAAGAGGTATAGCCAGATGATTTGTCACATTTGCATGAGTGCACATCTAAATGAATGCATGAATGTATGAGCACATGCATGCATGGATGCACATGCTACGAGTTGGTGAAAAGTGAAATTAAAAGTTGTCATATGTAAGTGCTGTCACGTTGTGTGTACATGGCATTTTAAGTGTTTGTAATAAATATTTTGTAACGTTATAGGTTATTTTAAAATTTTCATGTATACAGGTAGTTCGGTGGTGGTTAGGCAATTTTCAACTGCCTACCGGTCCCGTAATACCCATATGTACACCATCTACATTGGTTGAGATAGGTTGGTGGAGTTATTGGTCAAACCATGATGTTGGTCGATGTTGGTCAAGGCAAGCTGTGTGTTTTATGTGTGACCAGACCATGACGTATTGTAGATAATTGGCTTGCAAGATACATGTTATGTGTGTAATGTATCCACATGTATCTGTAAGTTTTACCAGATTGTGTACCTTTGTTAATATATGTATAATGCAATTATATTGTGTTGTGCTGTATTCTATTTCTATGGTAGGCAGCACACTCAACAAATAGCTAGTTGGCAGTTTGACTTATCTTATTACAACTAGGCCAGATTTTACTTACGCAATTGGGATGATATCCAAGTTCATGACATAACCGAAGAAGAGTGATTGCAAAACAGCAAACCAGAACCAGAAATATTTGCAAGGTTCTTTGCATTATAAACTTAAGTTTGTCTATACTAACAAATCCAAGCTAGATAGTTATACAGATTCTGATTGGGGCAGACATAGCAAAACTAAAAATCCGCCTCTAGTGAAGCAGCAAGTGGCAATCTAGTATTATTCTTTGATCAATGAATGTTGTGTATAATGCTCTAGCTGGGGCAGCATGAGAGGCTATTTAGTTGAGCTGGATCCTTGAAAATTTTACTTCCACGAGACCAAACTATAAAGTTGTATTGTGGTAATAAGAGTGTCTTGACACATGGAAGGGTCATTTGACAATGGAGTTAAACACAAAGGATCTGCTTTAATCTATGGTAAAATGGAAATGTCCAAAAAATGGGTTTATCAAAATTAATTTTTTTGGTACTTCCAAAGGAATTCAGGAAAATCTGATAAAGGTGGTGTTTTTCAGAATAATGAAGGCAAAATTCTCCTCACTTACACAAAATCATATGAAACTTCAACTAACAACTACGCAGAGGCTAGGGCACTTCTTATAGGGATCAAAATTACGATTGAAAAAGGATGGAAACATATTTCACTTGAGGGGAATTCAAAAATTATTATTATGAACAAAAATGGATGTGGGGATTGGATAAAACATAACACTATCGCTGATGTTCGTCAACTATTGTCCAAGGCAATCCCTTGGAAATGTGAGCATATCTATAGAGAAGGAAACTGGATAGCAAATAATTTAGCCAATCACAGTGTTGATCTTCTTTAGACGAAATTCAAATTCTAGAAGGCAACCGGCCAAGTTATATTTTATCTTTTAATGAAAATGATGTCAATGAGCTGATTGTAGAAACATTGCAATTGCAAGAAGATAAAGAATCTATTTGATAGAAAAGGAAATGAAGAATACTTTTGATAAAAAAGGGCAAGCTAACTTGACCTGACAGTAAATGTAATGTTTGTTATTTTGATGCGAGTGGCCCTTGATAGAAGCCACACATAGCTTATTATAAAAAAACAAAAAATAAAATTTAAAAAAATCTCTTGAAACTTGCCATGATTCCAATATTCTACGCTCAAACCAAACATATTGAGATGAATCACCATTTTATTAGAGATCTTGTTGGAAATGGTCAGATTGATCTTATCTATAGTCCATCCCGCAAGAAGCTGGGAAACATTTTTACCAAGCCACTTCAATGTGACAAGTTTAAGAAATTCAAAAATGATCCGAGTGTAACAAATAATGAAGAAAATTACCCATGGTATTTAGGGCAGGTGGATGGGTGTGAAGAGTTTCGTACTCTAAACCAAGGTTCAAATCCCATAGGTGAACCTTAACATTTTAGCCCATGGGGTCTGGGCCAAGCAGCGGGGAGCAAGACGTTTCGTGTTGTAGACCAAGGTTCCAATCCCATAGGTGAATCTTAACATTTAATCAAATGGCATGAGCTCAATTGGTTAAATACATTGATCTTCAAGACAGAGATCAGGGCTCAAATCTTGCCAACCGACATATACGTAACTGCCAAAATGTTGTTGTAATACCATTGTGCTGTCATGATGTAATACAAGTAGGGCCCGTTTCAATACCATTTAACAAATATAAAAATTAAAAAGAAAAAATTAATGGACAAATTTTTTTATTATAGGATGAGCACTTTCTCCAACAGCAATGGCAATATACTTATGTAAATAACCAAACATATTATTGATTTAAACTCTATTTCCTTCTTTGAAGTCATCCTTATATCTCAAACAGGAGAAATTCAAAAATAGATGACACATGGCAGCCTCAAAACATATGACCATAATGAAGAAATCCAACCTCCATCTCAAGTCCATATTCCATACATGCACGCTTCCATTTTCTCCAGCTGCAATAATAGAGCGTGGTGCAGAAACCAATATACAGTACATGCTCTCTGTGGAGGATAACCTTGTTAACACTGAAACCTGTCCATTTTGTATTGTGACTAATTTAACCCCATGTCCTCCACATTGACCTTGGGAGGTACATTGAGACCGTACACAATTTATCTGTGGTTCCCTGTATTTCATAACAATTCTTAGATTCTAAACAGGCCATAATCAATAAATTTTGATGCCAATTTCCAGGTAATGCAGACCAAGGTAATAGAAATACATCAAACCACCCAAAAAAGCATTCACGTTTGGTACAAAGCAACAAGCATACCTCAAGTCTGGAACCCTGATACACTGGAGAAGAATGAGATTTTGTCCATCTGGTGTGAGCTGTATCCCATATCTGTCCAATGTATACTGTTCTAGGAACGATAAGCATGAGTATTTGATAAACAAAATGCAAAATACTTTAAAGAATAGACCTTAAACTCCAAATTATACAATGCCCATTTTTGCAAAGAAAATCACTTGCCTTCTTGTCAAAGTAATCTTTTACATCTGGAAGAACAGCTACCGTGTAACCAACCAGATAAGAAGTGTTGTCCAAGGTTTCTCCAATCACCACCTTATAGATGAAAATATTCCTTTCACTTCTTTCTGGGAAACCACACACAACACAAAGATGGATGTCTTCTCCATGTACATGCAAAGTCATTGAAATTACTGGACAAGGATGTTCATAGCAACCAACAAGTTCAACTGATTGAAGAGCCTTGTTATTTGCATTGGATGATTGATGAGTACTTAATTTAGCATTTTGACTAGAGATGATTTCAGAACAATTATTATTCGCAACAGTTTTGCACATTAGCGTAGAAGGTGGCACATCTGAAAAAGTGAAGACTGACTGAATGCCTCTTGAGTCTTTGCAAAAGCTCTCTGCCCGTATACTCTGATAACATGATGCAAATTTAACATCTTGATAAGAGTTCAAGTTTGTCATTTCTGTCCTTGCGTTTGCTGAATAGTCAACTCTTTGATGATTGGCTACATTCATGGTCACATGTGAATCCAAATCTAAATTGCTAACAGAAGGGAATGCCACATGTTCTATTCCAGAAAATTTGTCAGAACTTTGGATCTGTTTATTCTGAGAAGCTCCCTTAGAAATGTCTTGTGTTTTATCAGAGAATTTGAAATTCTCCCTTCCCTCAAGTATCAACCGGGAAACATCCAAGTCATCATCGGCCCAAGACGTACATACTCCATGACAAACTTCTTTGTCAGAAAACTGCCAATAAGAGTTGACATGCGACTCCTCAGTAGTATAGTTCTTATCAAAAGAAAAATGATCACAAGCCCTATTATTGGTATTTTGGCAACAAGGTGTACACATATTAACACCAGCTGAAGTTACTTGTAAATCACAAGACAACTCCTTAACCTGCTGTTGCTTAATTGAATAGACATCATTCTGTTGTTTTTGACAGTTGCCTGTGCCACTCATTCCTGCGATCCAAGACTGTGCACCACCACTATAAAAGTGAGCTTGCACATCACCAGCCTGGCCAGGTTTACATTCAGAACCTAGATTGTAAGACTTCTCATCTTGAATGCTTTCCTTCTGAGCAAGGGTACCGAACCCTTGTCCAGTGAATTCACATTTTGATATTTGTTCTCTCTGAGAAATATAAGCATGCTGTGTACCGTCAAACTGGTCACCTTTTTCATGTGTCTCATCAAAGTCAGAAGTGCATTTATATTTTCCAATCTTTTCACAAGTGATTTCATCTAATTGTGCATCTTGTGTGCTAATCCTTTTGGTAATAGCATCACTTACACATATTCCTCCAATGGCCTTGCAAGCCAAAGGATTCACTATCATGAGGCTTGCTTTAACATCAGACTCTCCTGAACAGAGTACAGCACTCTTCAGATCTATGCCCTGTAATCCAGAATAGTTGCAATTAGAAAATAATGCATCCACATGACCAGACTGACCATGAAAGCTATAATCCTTGTAACTTTCATTTATCTAGGTAAATCACATTTCTTTTGACATTAGACAAAAGGAACTACCTCTTTACATATACATTTTAATTGCAGATTTCAATTTATTTTTCATATTTCCCAGACTGACTAGAAATAATGAAAAAAAAAATTAAGAACTTAAGAGAATATGTAGTAAAAGTTTACCATTTTATCACTACTGCAGCCAAATTGCTGAACACTATTGACAGTTTCCAGACTTATAGAAGGCAGGCCCAATGCATCTGGATCTTTCTCAGCATTTGCCACAGATAGAGTATGATTTTCATGAGAAGCCTGTAATTCACCAATGTCGTGTGATGTTCTCTTGAAATTATCATTTGCAGAAGGATCGTCCTCAAAACTGTCTGGAACAACACATTCTACTAGTGCAGAATCGTGTTTAGCAGTTCCTAGATCATCCTTTTTATCATGCTGAGTTGGAAAGGCAAATTTATCATCACATCTTCCGGAGGCAACATTGCAGTTGGATCCCAAAGCCCCAACTATCCCCAAACCCTGACTTATCCTCAGCAGTGGTTTTAAAGGGTGTTTCTCTAACTCTTTGATTTGCACAATGAAAGGATGCACACTACATTCAACTTGTTTTCCATGTTTTTCCTCAGTAGTGGAAGTAACTTTAAACAACTCTCCATGATTCTCATTTACCTTATCTCTGGTCTGACAGGAGGTTGGTTCGAGTAACTTCTGTTCAATGCTAGCCTCTCCAAAGGCAGTGTCACCGAACTTTGAAACTTGGGGTACATTAATCACCTGCACAGGAGACAACACTTTATGAGTGCACTGTTTTGTTAGAGATGATCCTTCCTCTTTAGAATGATTCATTTGACACATTATACCTACAGGATTTTCAAGTTCCACATATGTATAAGAGACAACTGCATCAGACAGCATTGTCTTTTCACCTCCTCCATGTATACATGACGTTCCATCAGTATTCTCTTTGATTGAAGCCTTTGCACATAAGACTTCAGATTCTTTACCCAATCTCCAATCAGCAGTAGTTCTCCCAAAGGCTAAATCACTGTCTACATGTGCACCTCCATAATTTTTAAGATCAGAGACCACATGCATTCCGCTTGACAACATTTCAGCTTTCATCTCAACTGGATGCTGTTCATCAACTGATTTAATATTGCAAGTATATGTGGCAAAAGAAGAAACATGTCCCTGTTCATCTCCTTTACTCTTTTTTCCCTTCTTATTAGATTTTTTAAGCAAAGGCAATACTTGCGGGAGTAGCACTGTCATCATTGATCTTGCTAGCTCCTGACCCATGGAATCTGAATCCACCTTGTCAAAACTTCCATCAGATGATTGAGTGGCACTATATTGTGTAATCTGTTGTGAGGGACTCAAATTCAACTCCTGAGGAAGTATTGGATCCTTCAGAGAAAATTTAGAGTTAGCCTCCAAAGGAATAGTACTGGTTGAAAAATTGACCTGATTGGTTTTGCCATCCTTCTCTAGCCCGTCACCATCTTTTAGCTCTTCTAATACCTCTTTAAGCCCTCTTGCAGAAGCAGCAGGCATGAAATCGGCTTGGCATTCATCTTTTGCTGTGGATGGTTCTGTGCAATTGGAAACTAATTCACAACCTTCAAGTGTGCCCTTTCCAAAATTAAAAGCTGCAGATTGATTATTTGCATTGACTTCTGGATTTCTGCATGCCTCTGTGGTCTCACCATGCTCAACATTTGAACTCCATATTTCTCCCAGATTGCAAGGTGAATCCGAAAAAAAAGGTGCAAATGCACTGTCTTTATTGTTTATGATGATACCATTACAAGTTGATTTTGTATCCTTTGATATGTGGAGTGAATTTAGCGGTTTTCTTTCTTCCAGAACATCCATGGTATCTGGCACATATGACCCAATGTCCCCTCGAATATCAACTTTTGCAGGAGATTCACCATACTGAAGCACCACAGGAGAAGCACTGCAGTCTTTATCACTCTCAGAAGAGTCTAGACACACTGTACCAACAGCCTTCCGTTTCACAAGCTTCGAACGTTTTTTTCTTATTGATCCCTCTGTTGTTACAGGTGGAGGTTGCTGTATGCATTATTGTGTCAGCATTTTAAAAGAAATAAACACCCCAGTTTTAAACATGTGAATATACGCACATGTATTGGTTTGGGGGACCAAAAAAATACAGAATTACCAAATACTGCTATATAATATATGCTTAGTTCCATAAAATAGCCACATTATTGTTCTCTTAAGATTTCAAAAATTGTACTTACAAAACATTCATGAAAAAGCTCAACAGATTAAAAAGAAGCATTCCGAGCAAAATAACAGGCATCAAACTCAATCAAATGGGATTAGCTCAGTGGTTTAAAACATGGACTTTCAAGGCAGAGACCCAAGTTCAAATCTTGCCAGGGAATACATGCATAATTACCAAATAACACTATGTGGTTTGTTGAAATACCGTGGTAAAACAGTCATGATGTGATACGGGTGGGGCCCATTTCAATCCATATAACCAATTAAAAAAATAGGCACCAAATTAAAATTACAGAGCTCACAAAAAAAGGCTACAAAACAAAATGGCATCCAAGTGGTATGACAGAGTCTAAAAGGATTTTGAGAAGGCTTAGAAGGCATAATGAGCAGATAAGAAGGTTGGAACATTGTTGGAGTAGACAAAGCCGCAGCCAAAAACATATCCATATGCCTTTCTGTTCATGCTTGAATTGCCATGTAAATCTCATGGTTTGAGTAAATAAAGTCGTCATGTTTTCCTAAGGAGTTTCTTCCTCGAGGTTCTAATTAAAACTAGTATCTCACTTTTTTTGTTTGACATTTCAAATCTTCTCATAGAGTCTTTTTTCCAGATTTCAAGCTAAAACAGCTTAAGTTCATGATTTTGCCTGGGTTTATTTCAATAAATTATAACCGGTGCATGAGTACTATTGGTGAGCAATACATATTACAGATCATAAATGCACATATATCACGAAGAGAATCACTTAAATTTGAAGAACATACCCCAACACTTGAGTCACTCTGCTTTGCAGTCTCATGTTCATTTGCCACAAGTTCACGAAATAAGCGCTGAACCAATGGATTTGTAAATCCAAAAATCTACATATCAGAAGAGAAGACCAATATTCAATACATTGTTGCTAAGTGAAATCCTTTGCTTCTGTCTTAGATCTTTGAATTTCTATTTTGAATAGATCATAAAGAAGCACAATATAACACGTTGCTTACTGAACATTTTACTTATATTGATTGAAATTTGATATAGCTCGCAATATAAATATTTGAAATTATGAACCACTAGATGGTTTTCTTCAAATTTCATTTTCTTCGTGGTTATTGCAAGCAATACCTCAAAATTACGACCTTCCACAAAACACTCATTGGTAGTCATTGTGAGATATGATGGCTTTATAAAGCATTACAGGTACTATAAACTTTGCCAATCGGGAAGTAGGCATTGGGTTGAGGTCCTTGAGATGATGTATTGACATCTACTTTCTCTCTGGTATTAACACCACTTAAGGTACTTGTGTGCTTTGTGTGTCCCCATAAATTATAATTATTATCAAATTATTGAGATTTAAAAAGGTTATAGAAGCTAATGACCGCTCAATTAAAAAAAATTCATTTAAAGAAATAATTAGTATTAATGCAATGCAATGAGATCCCATGAAGCCCTTGAAGAATCCCTCTCTTATAAAAAAAATAAATGAGTTCAAGAGTGAAAAATCTGAAAAACATAAAAGTGTGGCACGGATGTGCTTAAAGTTGTACAAAACCCAAAGGAAATAATACATGTATTGACTTGTTGCAGGCAAATGGACTTGAACTTCCAAGACCATGAAGCTTAAGGACTGGAAAGACTATTCCCCATCATCAATACCATATTGTCAAAATGACAGTAATGAAAAGAACAAGGGGCTACATTGTCATTATCAAAAACTCCACACATTCCTCTGATCAGATGTTTCAATAAAATGCAGGAAGAAATCCAGATGAAATGATAAGTACATTCATTCTTGTAATGAGTTCAATTAAAATCTATGCTAGACTTATTTGCAATCTCTCTAACGAAAATCAGAAGCAGACTAAAGAAAAGTTGTAACAGAATCTGGCAAACTATTAGTGCGCATCCACGGCTAAATTGTGTAAAGACAGATATATGCATGATAGCCAGGACCTGAGATGAGGAGTCTTCCTGACAACATGACATCAATTTCCCCAAGTTAAGTTTTTAAATATATTGTTTGAAATTTTGCTGCTGTTAGGAAAACAGTCAATCGTACAACTTTACACCCAAAACATTATATATTGAGATATACACATGATAACACACACATGAAAGAGGAGTCTTCAGGTAGCAGTATGTTTACAGTTCAACTGTTAAATGTCCAATTTTACTGTAAATGAAACAGTTAAACTTCCAGATTTAAATCTATGAAAGAACACTATGTTAATGGTCATAGATTAACAAATAGTGATTACTGGGACTGGAAATTTGCATATTATCATGTCCATCAAAAAATTAACATAGGAATAAAGAAAACAGAACATAGAGATAGCATCTTAAAGCAATGCCAAGGCAAGTGCGAGATAGGTATAAAGCCCGGATATATGCAGGCTTGCAAATGTATAAGCTGTGAGTGTGTACCAGTTTGTGTGAGATTGAGAGAGAGTGATAGAGAGATCTTGGCATAAGCTATGACGTTTTTTAGAGTGTACAGAGCCATGTCTTGCTACCTGAATGTTCTTTGTCCATGCACAAAAGATGAACAACAATGAAAGAAAATTCTGGGTGAAACCCAAGGAAGAAAGTTGAGAGAAGGGAAAGCTGACCAAATGTTGTTTATAAGAAGTGAAAAGGAGGAAAGAAAAAAACTTTAGTGAAGTGCATGATCGAATAAGTACATTCAGGTAGAGTGCTCAGTGGGCAATCTTTGAGCTATATCTTCTATCTACATTTGTCAATGTAAAATCAACAAAGAATACTAGAAAATGGTGGAACGAGATATGATGACCTTTGTCATAGAATGGAGGATAAAACCTTTAGCAATATTCTTGTATACACAGGAAAACTGAAAAGAGCCCACATTACTGAAAATTAGTGCAGTGTCAAAACACAGGAAAACCTTCAGGCAAGCAGGCGGCAGTGTTCAAGAGGTGTCTCTTCTGTCAGAGTCCACAGGTAATATGCAGATGACCTTTTAGTCTAATTTAATTACCAGGCCATATAATTAGGAGGAAGCAAGTCCACTGGGGCTTGGACAGAGGTCATTGTAATGGAAATTGCTCTGCCTTGGCACTCTACCATGGCATGCAGGACACATCCTTACACGTTGGGATATAAATACCACTGCTTAGCAGTAGTTTGAAGGTACAACGTTAGGAATTGGTAAAATCCTTTAGCATTACGTGGATCTACTCAACACAGAACAACCAACAGGAAATGCATCAATTGTACCTCAGCACCATCAACTCTTGCATACAGATTTCTCTGCCGCTTTTGAGATCGCAAATTCTTTGTTTTTTGGATTTTTTCCCAGGCAATAGTTGGAGTTTCCCCAGGGCACAAAATCCCTTCATCAGAAATAACCTGCATCCAATAAGCGCTTCAACAAAGAATGAACGTAGAAGAAAGGAAATAAATTCCTAGTGAAAAGAATAAAAACTGAGATAAAGCACAAACAATGTTCCCTTTACATATAAGCACAATATGCTGTCAAAACTTGTTTCCTTTTGTAAAGCACATTGTCTGGTTAAAGAAATAACCTCAAGGAGGTAATTTTCTATCAATTTCAACGTAAAAAGTACAAATAATCCCTGGCAATGACTGCACAAAGATCACAACTTGGTACAATAAACAATATCTCAAGGAACCTAAGTTCTTAAAGACACTCACCACAAATATAGGTCCCTTGTGACCCTCCTGTATTTCCATTTTATAGATGTGCCCAACATGATTGCGTATTGCTTGATATCCAATGGGATAGGGATATCGGTCTTTCCCCTGCAGATCTAAGTGATTTAATAAGAATCAATTATTAGCTCAATTAAAGGACCATTTAAACATCTACTGCCTTCTTTTTCATAATGAAACAGCAAGTTTGTTTGTAAATCCGGATCATTAACTCTAAATTTCAACATAATCTTAGAAGAGACAACTGCTTTAAAGTATAACATATTCAACATACTAGTCAACTACAACATCTTCATACATCAGCAACACCATTTCTAGCAGTGTATATTATTATGTACTACACTGACCAATGTGATGACTCCCAAGGTCATTCAATAGTGTTGCTTAATTTCAAACCAAACATTTTCCCTCTTCTTTATTTTGCTGGGAGAAAAAGTATTATATTGGATTATATAAAGGCCAAAGTCCAAAAACAGTACACAACCAAAAATAGTACATGCTGTGTTTTCTTTTTGAAATTTTGGAGCTATGCAAAAAAACTGACTCTAGAGAATGCAGCAAATGCAATTTAAAACTTCCTAATGCAAATCTAGAATGCACAGACCCACCTCAGACAATCAAAATATGGGCTAATTTAAGTACCCATGAGAACAAAGAACAGAGCAATAATGTATAGACTACAACCCTACAGACTAGAAGGCAGCAACAGTACTATCAACTGTTATAAACCCTCTTGTTTCCAACAGCAAATCAGAAAAGGGGAAAAAATTATTCTAGGAAGATACTTATTCTTGAAAGCTGGGATAAGAATAAAGCTTATAGTTCTGCTGAGTATTAGGATGAGAACATAGCAACAGAAATTTTGTAACTTAGAAGAAGAAAGCAAGTTCAGCTGGATGAATAACGCAGGAACAGAAAGAAGAATATAGCACGTACAACTAGAAGAATAAAGAAAAGATGGTCATGCAAAGGACAAAACAGCTTTAGGAGAATAAAGCAAGGATATTCTAAAACACATCAATTTTAATGATAACTATGGTAACTAGTTAAATCAGCAACTTCAACATAAAGAGTGGTTTGTCTTCAAGATTGGGAGTGCCTTATCTGAAAGTTTGGGCTGTTCTATATACTCATGGTATTGTAGCAGAGTTGTTTTTCTCTTGTATGTTTCACAAAGTACTATTTAAGAAACAAAAAAAATATATACCTTTTTCATTTTTTTTAAAGTCAATTTTCTTTAAAAAATTGCCAAGTCTTGGTTCAGTTCCTTAAGGTGGTATTAGAGATCACACATGGCCTTGTGGGGAGGACACTAGCATCATGGATAAGAGATTATAGAAAATACTTGATAGGATAGACCACATTTTTCATCAATTTCACCACAAATTGAACCAATGGAAGCATAAATCAGTTCTAAGGATTGCTCACACTGTACACAAGGAATATAACTTGGAAATCAAAGCTTTGTTGGATTTGGAAGATTCTTGCAGTAAATGCATGAAAAAATACCAAATGAGTTCTCAAAATCAAAGTTTTGTTGGTAATGCAACTATTACATTTTCTATATCAATGTCAGTCACTTTAGTTGTGACCATCTTAATCCCAAAAACAAGCTATCGCCCGTATGGACAAACAAAGATTCTTAACAAATGCCTAGAGGGGTAGATGAAAAATTATGTTGTAAATCATCAAACCCCATTGCCAAATTGGTTACATTTGGTGAAAATTTGGTATAATATGGCATCCTATGCAGTCTCTGGTGTGCCACCATTTAAGGCTTTGTATGGCTACGATCATCCTTTATTGATTCTATTGACAACATCCCAGTGTGAACTATTTGTGATTCCCTTGAAGAATATCTGCATTTTGAAACAAATCCTCCTTTACTGATTCTACTAAAGACACCTCAGTGCGAACCATTTGTGATTTCCTTGAAGAATCTCCAGATCTTGACACAATTAAGCAATCTTAAAGTAGCTCAAGATAGAATGAAAACTCACTAGGATGAGCATAGAAGTAAGAAAATTTTATGTAGATGATTCAATTTTCTTGAAGGTTCAACCTATAAGTAGAAGTCTCTTAAAGGAAAAGGGTCAAAAAATGTTGAGCCTTGATATGGATCCTACCAGATATTAATAGAGTGGAAAAGACTGCATACAATCTTGGGATGCCAGAAGAACATGCATGGATAATGCCTTCACCAAAACATCATAGCTTCAAAGGCCTTGCCACCTTTAGAGAAGGGAGGACAAGTTAGCATAGTTCCAAACAAATATTTTTCCCACTAGAGAAAAGAATTTGAGTCATTGGGTACTAAACTGTACCTCATATGATGAAAGGCTCTGTTTGTCAAAGACACAACCTGGGATGGCCCAAATATACTACGACATCCAACACTCTAATCGCTTTAGGGACACAAAAACTCAAGGGGATTTTTTCAGCTATTCATCTTCTAATTTTGGTTACTTGGTCAAGTGTGTTAGAGATAAATATATTTTTCATTACTTAGAATAACAAAAGCAATTTTAAGTCATTTATCTCACACTCAAGGCGAAAATGTTCACAAAGTAAAAGTAACTACATAATTTAAGTTTTCTAGCTTTTCAGAGTGAGAGAGGTAGTTGGAGTCGAGCGCCTGAAACCCTAGCTACTGCTTGCCTGCTCCTCACGGCAATCATGGCTTCCTTCAAAGAAGCCCTGTGTGGGAAAAAAAATGTAGTCCCACTTGGAACCATTGAAGCCCTAATAGCGGAAGCCAGGGCGCAAAAAATCCCTTAGAGGCCAGGGATGATTTGAAAATGGTCAAAAGATGGGAAGAAGTTCCCACGATAGAGATAACAGATGAAGCTATTGGAGAAGAAATTTATGGTCTCTCGGCGTTGGCTCTTATATGCTGATTTACTGGTTCATGGCCTTCAAGGAAAACCATTGAAGGCTGGATTGACAAAGAATGGAGAACTAAGGTAAGAGGGGGAATAGAAATCAAACTATGTGGAAGGGATTTTTTTGCCGCCATCTTCACCTCTGAGGAGGACAAAAATCTGATTTTCAGATCTGGTCCATGGTTTATGGGTCCTTGTGGTCTATACATGAATATGTGGAATCCTCACTTTGACCCCTTGGAAGAGACTCCTTCCAAAGTCCTAGTATGGGTTCGTCTTCCTTTCCTCCCATTGCATTTTTGGAAGGAAGAAACATTGAAGGCCATTGGAAATAAGATCGGAATCTACAAAATGAAAGTGGAGCCGAAAGATAAAAATTACACGGTAGCTCGAATATGTGTTGAAGTAAACCTAGCAGAGGGGCTACCAAAAGCCATCACGTTGTCATTCAAGGGGCTGCAACATACCCAAAAGCTAGACTATGACCAGATACCTTTCAAGTGTTCCAGATGTCATGAATATGGGCACTTCCAGAGAGATTGCCCTGCAAAGCCTGCGACTCAAGTTCAGCAACAAGAAGACTTTACAAAAGTCCAAAGGAAAAGAGGAAAGAATGTCTATATCCCTAAAAATCAAAATTCTAAAGAGAAAACGCAAGTTCAAAATAAGTTTAGTCTATTGGAAGAAGATTTGGAGGAAACAACAGCAGCTGCTCTTGAACATCAAGAAGAAGCCTCCAAACAAGACCCTCTACTAAACATGGCAGTCCCAGAAGAAGAGCAAGGTGAAGAGGAATCAATGCACTCCAGCTCGAAAGAAGGGGAAGATGGGGAAGAAAGAGTCTCAAAAATCCCAAGGCCAGAACAAGAAGCACATACCCAAGAAAATGAGGACAACACCTCTTCTCCAATGGCCAAAACCAAAACCAGAGCAAGACATGTTCCACACACAGAGCTCAGAGAGAGAAGCTTCAAAAAATATAGCGGAAGGGAAGCAGGCCACAATCGAGGACACATTGAAGAAGACAGCAAAGAAAAATCCCAAAAAGAGGTAGAATAATTTGACCCTTCTTCTATCCATATTATCAATGATGAAATTTATTACTTGGAATATTAGAGGGTTAGGACAAGAAAATAAGAAAATAGGAGTAAAGAACTTGGTCATCCAAGAAAAGCCAGATGTACTTTTGGTCCAGGAAACCAAACTAGATCTAGAAAGAGTCAATACAACAATGGGCTTTTGTTGGCCCTCGTGCAAACATTTAGCCATATCAGCCAAGGGGAGTTCTGGAGGGGTTTTAACAGCCTGGAAAATTGAGTGGGAGTTAATTTTGGTAGAGGCCACAAAGCACTGGCTAACAACAGTGCTTAAAGCCCCTACTGGTCAAGTTTACACTATCACCAACATTTATGCTCCTAACAGCCTGGCTGAAAAGAACCGGTGTTAAAAGGCGCTGCTTAATGTGTATTCTAACTCCAAGCAGGAAAATTGGGTAATTGGAGGAGATCTCAATCTAGTTTTGAAATCCATCGAAAAAAAGAGGGGGTCTACATAAGAGACCCAAATAGAGAGCTAGTAGAAGATCTCATGCAGCAACACAACTTAATGGATGTACAACTGACAAGGGGCAAATATACTTGGACTAATAAAAGAGTCGGATCCAACTTTATTGCAGAAATATTAGACCAATTTCTCATTGATGACAGCCTATTAGCTCATAGAAGCAAAATCTCTCAAGAAATATTGTCTAATGGTCATTCTGACCATAGACCAGTTCTTCTGGGGTTTGAACAACAAGCCAATTGGGGCCCCCTCCCTTTCAAATATAACTCTATTTGGTCTACGAAGGCTGACTTTAAAGAGTTAGTTCAGCAAGCATGGGAAGACAACAGGGAAAATGGAAGTTATGCCCAAAGGTGGGTCAAAAAGATACAAACATTAAAGCAGCAGATCAGAATTTGGGTCAAAAAGAAAGCCAAGGACACACCCTACTCCATACTGAAAGTAAAACTGAATGAAGTTCAAATCACAATGGAAAATAGAGGAGGAGAGGAGAGTTTAATACAAGAACAACAAGATCTCACAACCCAAATATTGAAACTGGAAAGAGAAGAAGAAAATAAATGGCGTATAAAATCTAGAATGATATGGCTTAAGGTGACAAAAACACCAAATTCTTTCACAAGAAAGCGCAGCAAAGGAATATGTACAACACCATAACAAATCTAAAATGGAAGATGGGGCAATATAAAGTGATGTGCAGCAATTGAAAAAACAAAATTTTCATTACTTCAAAGATTTGTTGAGCAAAGATGGAGATATCAATGCAGCCAATCAGCAAGAACTTTTAAATATAATTCCATGATCTTTGAAGCAAAAGGAAAATGAAAAACTGACCCAACCTATCACCATGGAGGAGCTCAAAGGAGTGGTATTTTCTATGCAACTTGATAAAGCTCCGAGGCCCAATGGATTCAATGTAAATTTTTATCAGGACTTTTGGAACATCATCAAGACGGATCTTTTGGGGATGGTTGAAGAAAGCAAGAACAAACAACAAATACATGGGGGAATCAACTCCACCTTTTTGGCTCTAATCCCCAAAGAAAAACATGCCCATTCACTGCAAAGATTCAGGCCAATATCGCTTTGTAACACATTGTACAAAATAATATCCAAAATCATCAAAAACAGAATGCTTCCATTGCTGGATACAATCATCTCCCCCAACCAAACTGGGTTCATGAAAGGACGAAGGATTCATGAAGGAATCATACTAGTTCAAGAAGCAATGCACTCTAGCAGGGATGACAAATCCAATGACATGGCTCTCAAAGTAGACATGGGAAAAGGTTCGAAAGAAATGAACAAAAAAAAAATTTAAAAAATTCTAAGAAATGGGATTCCATGAACAGTTCAAAAAATGGATAGCAGCATGTATTTCAAGACCCTAGATTGCTCCTCTGCTTAATGGCAGACCCACTCCCTTCTTCCAGGCTTCTAGAGGAGTTAGACAGGGCTGTCCCCTCTCCCCATATTTATTCATTCTGGCAACAGAAGGCCTATCCCAGCTACTAGAACAACAAAGGGGCTTAAAAAAACTTCCAAGACTTCCAATCCATTAGAAGGTTCAAAGAATCAATAATGCTCAGTTTGCAGATGATCTAATCTTATTGAGTAAAGCCACAAAATTGGCTGCCATAAGAATCAAAAAGGTTCTCAAAACATATGTGATTTCCATTTTCATAAATCACCCAAAAAATATCTAGTTCATCCACAACAACGACACCACTTGCTCAAAACATATCAGGAAGCAACAGGAAACAAGATAAACCACAGTAAGTCTACAATATATTTCTCTAGCAAAGATAATAGAGAAGTCAAAGAGATAGAGAGAATATTGGGCTGTCAAAGCAAGACTAATGTCACTTTCAAATATTTAGGAATCCCTATCGGCTTCAGCAGGATTAAGAGTAACCAATGGAATGAAATTATTGAAAAAATAAAGAAGAGAATTGAAGGATGGTCCAATGTTTGGCTCACACACCATGGAAGAATGACCCTAATCAAGGTTGTCATCAATGCTTTACCTATCTACCAATGCTCTATTATCCATGCACCAAAGTCCTTTCTTAATGAGTTGGAGAAAATCATTAGAAGATTTTTATGGGCAAGGGGTAAACAGGATGGAAAAAGGAAATACAGCCTGATCAAGTGGGATATCAATTATATCCTAAACGCCGACCTACCCACCCACAATAACATCACTCGGCCGATGAGTAAAGGAGGATTGGGTATTAAAGCAATAAGTAAAAATTTAGCATTAAAAGTAAAATTGGTTTGGGAAATGATTACTCAGCCCTCAAAATGGTGGGTGCAAGCGTTGGTGCACAAATATTGCAATGGGAAAACTGGACTAGAGACCTTTGTCAATCCAAAAACTCTAAAAACATCCAAAATCTGGAAAGGAATTCAAGAGGCCAAAGACATTATTATAGAAGAATTATCATGGAATCCCACCTCTGGTAAAGAAGTCTTTCTCTCTCATAAGATTCTGGGAAATTTCAGACTGCAAATAGAGCCTTCACTACAAGAGTGGCTAAATGACAATAATTTCAAAACTCTCAATTCCATCATGCACAATCAGAAGTTGAAAAATGAAGAACAACTTGGCCTTCCTGCAAATTTACAACCTCACTAGCAGATGGTTAAATCTCAATTGATTGGAAGACTGCCATCTTATGCTGAAAATACAGATTTAATCATATGGGGATCTCCTACCGGAGATGGAAGATATACTGTAAACAAGGGATATAAGTCCATAATCAATCCCAGTTCTGTAGGTAACATTACTTGGAATCTGATTTGGACTCCTTATTCAATCCCAAAGGTCAACTTCTTTCTCTGGACTGCTTGCCACAATCATCAGCTTACTCAGGATAACCTGAAAAAAAGAGGATTTTCTGGTCCGTCTATCTGCCCCTTATGCTATAATCAGGAAGAAAGTATAGCTCATCTAGTGTTGTCATGCCCTTTCTCTAGAGCAATATGGGCCAAGCTTCATGAAGGCCTTCTTGGTTGGAGTGAAGCCCCCATGCTCTCTTCAATACCTGAGTTCATTTCTCCTAGAAATCCCTTCTTGCTTGTAGAAATTAAAAATGATAAATCCATGCTCCAAACTTGGAAAATCATCCCCAAATATTTTCTTTGGGGAATATGGAACAATAGGAACAAGAAAATTTTCAAAGAAGAAGCTCCCAATATAGATAGAACCATGGTCAAAATCCAATGTCTAGTTAGGGATACTATCAAAGCCTATCCATGCAATATTAAAAAAAAAGCCTCAAAACCGCTTCCTCAAGAAAAGATAGGCACAAAATACCTTCTGAAGTTTGACAGGGCCTCTAAAGGCAACCCCGGCATTTCTAGCGCAAGGGGAACAATCCTCAACGAAGATGGCAAGGAGGTATGGTTTTACTTTCAATTGACTGGTTATAATACTAACAATTTTGCAGAATTTCATGCCCTCAAGACAGGAATGGAGCTGGCAGTAGAAAAAGAAATCAAACAACTTACAGTGCGGGGGGACTCTCAATTGGTTATTAACAGCTTGAACAACAAAGCTAAGCCAAAATCTATTTGGCTTCAAAGAGTGTATCAGGAAGTGAAGGAAATCAGCCTTAATTTTGACCATATCCAATTTGAACACATCCCCAAGAATCTAAATAAAAGAGCAAATCAGCTGGCCAATAAAGGAACCCAGTGAGGGGAAGGAGTACAAAGATATGTCAACCAGGCAATCTACAGAACAGCGACTAGCAACAAGCAGAAAATGTAGCGATAGGTGAATATGCAGCGCTGAAAATATGTGCAGTGTCAGTTGAACACCCAATGCTAATTGAACTTGCCACAACAGAAGAGCATGCAATACCAGTAGGGCAGGCAGTGCCAACTGAATTTACAGCATCAGCAACACAGGCAGCACCAAGTAAATATGCAGCAAAGTGAATATGCAACGATTGGCAAATATTTAGCGCCAATGGAATATGTAGTGCCAGATGAACAAGTAGCACCATCAAAACATGCAACGCCTAAGAAACATGTAGCGACAGTCGAATATGAAGTGATAGTGGATTATGCAACGCCGGTCGGACACGTGACATCCAAACATGCAACACTAACAGAACATATAGAGCCACATGCAATACAAGTAGAACAATCAACGCATACAACAAATGTGGATCAAGAAGAACATACAGAAGGAGGAACTATAGGAAAAGAAGGAAGAAGACCCTATCAGAGTCAAGAAAAGCATGATCTGGGATAATTGGTTACCCAGCCCTTGATCCTGTCTAATGTGGATGTGTATGCATATTCTGTAATTATTCGTCCCACCTGTAATACAAATTTATTTTCCTTTTTTAAAAAAAAAAGTAACTGTAAAAATAACTTTATCTAATATGCACAAAGGAAAGTTCACAAGGAGGAAGTCATTGTTAATAATTTTATGTCCTCCCACCCATGACATTATTACTAATGGTTTCCCATTTTTGGTTGGGATCAGACAAGGGTTGCAACAAGACTAGAGTTCTCACATTCCTTTTTTATTCCTTTTGCAAATTTCATAGGAAACCATAGTGTCTTTTATGTCTTTGTTCAGTCACTTCCAAAAATTCTTACTTCTTACGTTGTAATATGTCACAAACAAACAAATGTGACCAGTGCCTGAGATGTGACATTCTTTTAAGAATCTAAATTTAGAATTAGAGACATGATGCATGCAATTCTGTCACATCCCCACTACTAGCGATTAATTTTCTTGGAAGAATGTGATTCTGCGATTAGTGTTTGTGGTGCAGGTGCAGGAATCGGGGCGGATAGAGAGAGGAACACCCACCCCATTAACCGAGGCAGCGGATCGGAAACGCCGGGTAAGTGGATATGATGCTGTGCCCCAAGCACCTTGGTCCGTGGGTACATGGACGCCCACAATAGGTTGCATTGCATTCTGCCTGTCATAAATTGAATGAATGATTGCATGTTGATATTTGCTTTTGTCGGCTTGTGTTCTTTGATGGCAACCATTTAAAATGACAATATATGTATATTTATAATTATTTTAGCAGAAAAAGTGATATAAAAAAAATAATAATAATAAAATAATAATTAAAAATAATAATAATATAATAAAATAAATCGTAACTACGGAATTATTCATAAGAGTAATAATAAAAAGATAATAACATTAGTATAAAAATTAAAAGGCAATAAAGAATATATAAATAAAATAAAAAAAATTAAACCTAAATGTTGGTCGTAGCGAGGACCAACAAATCCTAAGTTAAATATGGCTAAGGAATTTACGTATACGAAGCTAGGAGTGACTAAGGAACCTAAGGAAATTATAATCCAAAACTACATTGGGCACTTCAAAGAAGCCTTAATAGATTAAAATAATAAAGTATAGCTAAATGCATTACGTGGAGGACGTCTGGACGTTCTAACTGGCAATCCGAGTGAAGTGTCCACCCTCCATTAATCACCATCTCTTATATAAGGAAAACGTTCTGGAAGAAGAGAGATATGTGTGTGGATGTGGGAGTTTTGAAGGAGCTCTCTCGAAAGCAACAATATAAGGCCGCAGAAGGAAGTATCGCAGAAGGAGGTCTGTACTCTGTGAGAAGAAGGTCAGATTTCTTTTGCTATGCCAATATGAGGAATGTTAAAATGTGTATTGAATTAATTGACTAATTTTTAGTAGAATAGCCACTACTTTCATTACCAGATTACGTAAGAGAATAATTTAATAATCTTACAGTGATTTATGGTGTACTGCCTGTAATGCTGTGTAGAGACGTAGGTGTTCAACTTATGAAAATTAATAAACCCGGAATGGAACCAAGTAACTTTGTAAATATATCTGCATGGCATACTGCTATGAGAAGGTATTTGATTATAAATACGAACATAGGGAAGTAAAAACGAAAATAAAAGATTTGCCTTGCAAATGTTTCCACTGAAAGATGATAAGAAAATAAATGAATTGCTTATATTTGTTTTCTATTTCAAGCTGCCGTAAATTGCTAGTGTGAAAACATCATTCTGTCTGCTCTCGTCTGTGTAAATTCAGTTGTCATGGTAGCGAAGGAATTCATTATTTTGTATTGTCAAGTCTGGATTTTCTTCATTTAATACAGCCGCATGAATTCCATTTTCGTTTTTCTTTAAGCCTGCATGTTGCTGAGTCCGCTTGACGCGATTTGAATGCATGATATGACTTGCATGTGTGTCATATAGTCATTAAGGGCCAAGTCTGAACCTATCAAACCCCGTCTCTGTTCCGCCGATTAATGTGGGTGGGCTGGAGGCGCAATATCCGCCGCTCAAGCTTAAGGAGTGAAGGATGTCACTTCGGAATGGCAGAAGCCTAGCTAAAGGCTGGGAAGCCTTGAACCACGATATTGCAGAATTAATGTTGTTTAATTATTAGTCCGAATGTTGTTGAGTTCGTTTAAATTTTCGTTATTCTGGAATGATAATATTGTTGGGAGAGGAACTATTTTCGAATTTCTCTTAAACTTATGTTTAGAGCTAATTCAAGGAAATGTATATAATTGATTATTAAAAGTAAGGCCGTAAGGAGATTGGATAGCAGTTTAAGGGAATTGGGTTGCTTGTTTTATTCTTTACGTTATGCACTTTATAAACTTAGGGATATAATGTCTTAAGGTATGACTCATACGAAACTAAAAATAGTACGCTGTTGGCTTGAATTCTTTTAAAAAGTATGATTTGTAATAGCTAAATAGCGTGGAAATTAAGGGACTTGGTCACACGAATTTTATTATGAATATTATTTTAGAGAAAGGGGAATTTACTGAGAAATGTTTTAAGAGTTATAAATTTTGTAGTTTCACTTAATATGGTTGGAAAAGTTAGTATGAGTTCTATTTAAAGTGGTTTTACTTTATAATGTCATAAGTCTTTAAATTATTAATATTTTATTTAAAAATTTACTATAGACTTATGGGTTTATCTTTTGATTTGAAAGTTCTTCTGATTATATGAGATATAATTTGTTTTGAGATATGAGTTCTGAATTATAATGTAGAGGTTCTTAGAAATATATATTTTTGGCTTATAAGGAAGAGGTATTAACTGTAAAATTATAACCTTAGAATGACCATTGAACTTACTTACCACCCGGAGATAAACAATTTGCTTCTTAAAAGAGGAAGTCAAGATAGGACTTTCTCCACCCATCCACATTAAGTCACGAGGTGACTTATGTGAGGCTGAGTCACTGTACTCCGGCAGTTAAGGGCAGAGGTCCAGAGTGTAACGAGCGGCGGTATGGGACGTCGCTCTAGGTGATCAGTCTGTTGGTGGTGGTGGTAATCGTCATTCCACTCGGACTGGGGAAATGTCAATATATTTTATGGCCAGTGGGCTCCTCATGGCATTTCCAGCGGCAGATTGTTATGGGCAGCATTGTCATCAGTCCGGGAGGGAATATGATTATCTAGCCCAAAGGCCATGTGATGGCGGGCTCTAGTCAAACCTTAGCAGAAGGTCACTGACTAGCACCGGCATACGAATGCTGGTTCCAAAGTATTGAGTTGAGTACTCGAAGGAATTGTGGGTTCTTCCAACTTTGGACAAGGGAAATAGCGTACCCCGCTCAAGTGATATGGGCCCTGAATAGATAACCCTTTGCCAGATTCTAAGAGGACTCATGTGAAGAGTTAGAATCTTTTAAGACGAGCCGCGGGATTAGGCCAGTCCCGAGCACTTAAGACACCAGCTGCAGTGGTGGCCAATCTTGAAGTGTATTTACTTGTATGCCTGAGCTAACATTATGATGGGTTGCAAGCAAAGTGTTCATGTTTATATATAAAAAAAAAAAGGTGAAAATTTTTGGGTTGTGACAGTTGGGTTGTGACAAATTCTTATAAAACATATTCCTTTTGGATCATTTCAGATCGCGTAGAATACAAGCAGCTCTCTCCTTGTTTGCATATACAACCAATATTTTTTCTTTCCCTCCAACTTCTATCATGCAATTGAAGTAGTCTACATAACAAATCTATAACATCGTTTATGCCCTTATAATATAGAACTTCAATGTAGTTTCCTTGGCTACTTTGCTTGTTTAGTAACATTTCTTTGGAATAACAAATACATCACAAACTATTATGGTCTATCTTGATAAATAAGTGTTGACCCAATAATTTTGGCTTGAATTGTTCTATTGGCATGCATTAGGTTGAGGACCAACATTTTCTTATCATAAATTCACAATATTTCCGCTTTCAAAACCTTAGGCTGTTGATTTTGCATAAGCACAAGCCCTCTGCCTATGTCTAAAGCATCACAATAGAAGACTGTAAAAAAATTTAAAAATGCAAGTACAAAGGTAGAAGTCACTGCATCTTTCATTTACTGAACTCTAGCTTTTGCTAGCTATGTCCATTTGAATTGATCTTTTTTCTTATAACAATGAGGGATGCCATGATCTCTTTGAAACCCTTGACAATTATTCTATAAAAACTACACAACTTATTAAATCCCATAGAATATGTGACATTGTTGGAAGTGAGCCAATCAAAGATAGCTTGAAATTATGTTGGACATGCTTTAATTGCTCCTTTACTATAAGGTCCTTTAATATCTTCATGTATACAGGTATCAAGTGCTACTATCTAGATGAGGAAGCAAGATGTTTGGATGATGAGACATGTCATCTACATGAGGAAGTAGGACGTTTGAATGATGGAGGATGTTGTTTGGATGGAAATGAATGGGAGGAACACAATCCAAGAAGTGTCCCAAAGGATGGACCTATTCTAGGAAGCGTCTTGAAGAACAAATGAAGTCTAAGAAGAAGAAATGCAGTCCAAGCTTGGCAAGGACCACACAAACGCAGCCTCGGCCTATCTAAACATTGTTTAGAGTTGAAGGGAAGACACCAAAGGAGGAACTTGTAGGTTGTCAAGCATCATACTCTGAGTTTCAAGAAGAGTTCCATGCTTGAAGCATGTCATCCAAACCTTTTGAGGTGTTGTCCCCCTCATGAATGTTGTCCTTGAGAAAGCTTTGCAATCATCCCAAGCAGGCCACCCACAATTGCCAACAAGTCTTTCCTTCTCTCTAAGGCACGCTAGTTTCACTTTGAGGCAATCAATGTGTTGTCCCTTCCAAACTTGTCATCCATCATTTCAAGATGCCATCCTCCTTCAACATGTTGCTCTCCTCAAACAAGTCATCTATAATCCCTATAATGTCCTTTCGTGTTCAATTGGTGATCTACTTAGGATCTTCAACTAGGATGTCATCCATGCCAACATTGTTGTCCTTCCTCTCAAAGAGAACGTCCACTTATAAATTGTCGCCCTCCATTTTGTTTGTGTTGTCCTCAACCATGTCGATGCCTTCCCTTGCATGAATTGAGTTGCCAAGCTAGTAAGCATAAGTCTAGGAGCTAGAGGATTGATGGAACTAGACGAAACATGTGTAATCCATGCAATCCATGCAATAATCCATGTTGTTCATGTCGTCCATGGAGTCTTCCATGTTATCTCTTTACTTGGAAAAGTGTTAGGTTTGAGATAAGTCATTCAATATGGCCTTCTTGTCCTTCACATATAAGTTGTTGACAATATACTATTGTGTGTCGTCCATCCCTGAAATGAGCTAGTTGCAGTCTAAGGCAAAAAGAAAGTTGTTTATTGGGGTTCAAGAAAGGACCCAACCCTCCATACTTACTTCCTCATTCCCATTGTTGTTCATAAGCTTGTGGAAGCCATCCATGATGCCATCCCCAACCACTTCACCTTCAATGTGTGACACATGCTTGACTTATTGTCCCCCTCTATAGTGAAACGTTCAAGGTGATAACCAAGCTCTACATGTCAATCACGAGTAGGTCGTTTGAGAGCAAGGAGAGTGTCGAACGAGTTGGGCCAAAGACCAACTATCCACACTAGAAGTATCATCTTGCACAACTACAAACCATCCTTCATGCTACAATCATCATTTGAAGCTATAGTGTTGTCACCTTTTTGGATTTCATTTGAAGAGTATTGAGAATAAAAGTGAGGGTCAAGAGTTGTCTCTCTCCAAGAATCCATCGCCCACTTTGAGGTTATCATCCTCTCCACCCATAAAGTGATTGTTGGTTGTCAAAAGGTCATTGCACAAGTGAGCAAGGTTGTCATTCATTGAGAAGAGCCATCAAGAGGATTTTTTGCCCAAGTGAAAGTTGTCATTGCAGTTGATGAACAACACAAGAATTGAAGGACTTGTTGAAGTATTGTGGAGGCTGTCCACCCTCATGCCAAACAGGTCATCCTCTTCAAGGCCATCAAACAAGCCATTATCACTAGCAAGGTCATTACCATCTTCAAGATTATCATTCCCCTTTTAGAAGAAATGCTAGGAGTATGAGGGCAAAGAATGGTTGTCACTATTCACTAGAAGTTTGTCACCTTCACAAGCCCACTCTTCAAAGAGGGAGTCTTCATCACTCAACATCTAATAGGAGTCACTCCTTGCTTGCCCAATCCATGGTAGCAACCATCTCTCCCAAAGTTGTCACTTGCTAGCAAAAGGTCATCCTTATTGCGTTTTGCTAGATAAGAATTGTCCAAGCCATTTCAAGGTAAACTAAAGGTGTCAACAAGGCCATCCAAGTCTTCCATTAGATGCAAATTAACAAGGTTTTATCCATATAGCCAAAAGACCTATTGTCCATAAATGGAAGCCTGCTACTGGGTTGAAAATCCAAGGCTTGGTCATCTAAGAAAGCATCAAAACAATCAATGAGTATGTCATCCGAAAGACCCGCCATAAAATTGACTATTAAAAAAATTCTACCAAGATTCAAGACAACAAAGAATATGATATATGCTCCATTGAGGTTTTGGGGCTCTATCTCGAGCCTCAAGGAATTTTGCCCCTTGACTTTGCAAGGCGCACTGCTCTTTGACTCCCAACTCAGATTATGGTGAACTTTGCCTATCAGCCTAATGATGTCTCCAATTACACGGCGAAGCAAGAGAGGAGATATGCTCCATTGCTTGCAGATTCCAATTTTAGAAAAGATGTACAAAACATGAAGAAGCATAAGAAACCCAACAAGTATTGGAAGTAGCAAGACTAGAGGATATACTCTGTCTGTTTTAAGTTGGTCTAAGGACAAGGATGACAACAAGTCTAAAGGAAGCGATAGATGTAGGTAAATGAGTTGGTCCACATGAATTCATGAACACATAAGCCTCCATATGAACCATAACAATGATGATGAGTGATGTGTGTGAGTTGTATATAACATTGTTGTACATAAAGTTGTAGTCATATTTCGACATATATGAATTATGTAATAAAATAGTATGTCGAATACTATGGGATGCTTTTAATATTTTCATGTATATGAGTATTGGGTAGTTAGTTGGTAGTTGAGCAGATATGGTAGTTGCCAACTAACTATTGTTTCATGTGATAAGTGGTATGTATCCCTATTTATCTTGGTCAAAGCATATGAGCACATGAGCAATTAGTCATTCGTCAAATGATGGTCGAGGCACACTTTGTGTTGTACACTGAACTAGACCATGATGTATTCTCAAATATTAGGATGTGAATGATACATGCTTTGTGTGTTGTGTACTCACAAGTATTTGTGATTTCTTCACATTGAGTCTTTCTTTGTCTAATACAGAATTATTGTGTAGTATGTTGCATTGTACAGAATATTTGCATGGTTGGAATAATCTTACATGCTAGATTGCCAAAATCATTAAGGGTCACCATTGCTCTTCTTTTCACTTTACAATTCATCCTTAGAAGTTTTATAGTACGTGATTACCAACAAAAATAAAAACTGCCAATGTTTCTTGTTGTTTTATGTCCTAGACAAGAGTTGAATGACCTCCGATATTGGTGAGCGTTTGCACCATAGTTACCACCTTCAAAAAATACGATTCATTCTGGAGATTTCAATAATCTGAAAATTCAAAATCTCCAAAAGAGTTCCAAAAAATTCAGCTCAAAAAATATAATGCACACACACACAAATCTTGGAATATGTGGTGTTCAGCTTCTCTTGAGACCACTATCAACTTTTGTACCATATTTATTGTATAGCCCTTTGGGCCTTTGTACACCTTGTATAGGTGGCATTATTGTGATACTTTATTAATAAACCTTAAGGTCGATTCTTTAGCCTTCACCTAAGGTAACATGTAATCAAGTACTTACACCCCTTGAGACAAACCATTTGATAATCGATCAAAGTACTTATTCTTTCCTTTAGCGTGATTATTCTGTTGTCTACGGATACCCTTCATATTGCATTGTGTTCTTTTTATGAGTTGTTCCTTTTCTCAATAATGTGTTGATTCCACTCATTTATGGAAAGTATTGATAAATCCAACATGGTATCAAGAGTGGGTGTGAATCCCCATTACTCAACCTCAAGTCTTTTGAAAATTCCCTTTCTAGGGCAGTTCCAAAAAATAGTGTGGTTGTGGAAGTGGACTGTGGAAGCTTTGTGTTGTCGATAGTTTATTTAGGGCTATACACCAAAAAACCATAAGTGGACTTAGATTGCAAGGATCTCTCTATATCATGACAGATTTGTTGCTCCAAAAGAAATATTCACCAACAAGTTCCTCTTTCCTCCCTTGATATTCAATCTGCTTTCTTTTGACCAGATGATTCCCCTAACTACCAAATTGAATTTTTCGATGATGTTTGAAACCCTCACTTGTCTTTTATGGATTTTTGAAAAGAATAATTTCCTTTTCTGATTTGGATTTTTTGGTATCGATGCAACACAGATGAGAGGACAGTTTGCATGATTGTCAAAGAAGAAAAAAAGATGCTAAAAAAAAATTTGGCAATCCCCAAATGTTAAAGAAGTCATGAGCAGACTTTCATGCATGGCAAAGACCTTTGAGCCGCTTGACAAAGTTGTTAAAATGGTCCAACAACATTTTTGTTGCATTGGCGAGAGAGGATGGCTTGATTGGTTGAACTCCAGGGGAAACATTATGTGGGGTAAACCATGGCAGACATGGAGAACCCGTCAACATTTCTAGATTCTTTGTGAAATTTCAACCCTTTTCGCCATTTTGGCTCCAAGTATTTCGTTTTCTGCATTGAAAAGAACTGTATTTTACCTCCTTTTTCAAAGAATTTAAATTTTAAAATGAGAATATTCTCATGAATATTCCACTTGTGGACAGGGAATTATTTTGGCACACGTGTCAAGGAGAGACATCCTGCTACATGGATTCCAGGTTTGAAATTTATTGGAGGTTGTGGTGCTTTGGTTTTGTGTTCCCTTGGTAAGGCACTCATAGTGCCTTGTCACAGGTTCAAACCCATTCATGGGCAAATGGTGTTTTGGATGGAGGAGAGCAATGTGTGCACGGATGCTTCCAATGCAAAGACATCAAGGTTTTGCATTGGCAGGTTCGGTATTGACATGTTGTGTGCTTTGTTGGATAAGAAGCCTTGTGTAAAGGCAATCCTCCTCATGGGTCGGGGGTTCAAATCCTAGAGCAGTCTTTTTGCTTGGGCAGGGGAGGCCTTTGGAGCGCACAATGTCATGGCATACTTATCAAAGGCAATTCCCTTTGAACCCATGCACCCATGTGGGCTTATGGAAAGGGGAGAGCACTTTAAGGCTTCAATCCCTTGCCCCATTTTTTTGAGTGGATGATTGGTAGCCTTGTAGCCAATGTCGCATCCATAGCTGACGTGGCAATGATGTGGCACCCAAATTTTGGGTATAAAAAGGTCATTCAATTGGATTGTGATACTTCACCATTCAAACAATACTTGCCTCAGGTTAGCCAGTAGCAAATGTGGTGCACAAGTGTTTTTTACTTCTCAAGAAGGCGACACGTGGCAACCTGTGGTTTGTCAATACTTTGTCTAGTGGCCTACATAGTCAGTGTCTGAGTGGCACCCCCTTGTCCATTCAACGACACTTGTCAGCAATTGGTTCGCTAAAGTACTATCCAGTTGGTAGACCAATCAGCACATTGTTGGCACCCTCTTGGTCATTTGGACAATGACACATGGCATCACCTCATTCAATGAAGGTATTAACTTTTTTTGCAAAGTTTGAAATGTTTTGATGGCATATTTTATAATTTTTGGGCCAAACTTCCAAGGGCCATAACTTTTGCATATAAAAGTGTTTTGAGCCTCTTTTTTTTCAAATTGCACACTTTTTCGAGTTCTTCGAATTGGCAATATTGTTTTTTGTCACAACTACATACAGAAGACTCGATTTTGGCAAGGATTCCATAAATCAGCATGTGCCCTTACTCAATGGACCTAACTATGCCACCTGAAAAATTAAGATTGAAGCTCTGCTTTGGAGTAAGGGACTTCTCAAATATGTGAATGAGGACCCTCAAGACACTAATTCTAATAAGACAAAGCAGTTGTACAAGAACTAGAAGCAGGAATCTCATGGTGTGACTACTCTTCATGTTGACATGATCTATGATAATCACATCAATAGCACTTTGGATCCAAAACAGCTATTGAACAAATTCAGATATATGACCGCATTTACTCTACACAGATTAGTAGATTGGAGGCAGAACTTTCCACTTTAGACATGGGCAATTTCAAGATTGTTGATGAGTACATCAGCCGGTTCAAGAAACTTCCAAAAGACATTCGCATTGCCAGAGGAGGTATTGGTGGAAAGTGAACTCTTGATCTTCTCAATATTGTCTTCAATAATGTTTCTGAAGCATATAAGACGGTCACTATTGTATTTGAGATGTTTCAAGAATACTTCCTGCAAGTCCTACTCCATCTCTTGATGATGGGTTCAAATACCTTCTTCACTATTAGGCTCGGCGACAACGGCGTAAGAATCGATTCCTCAATGTGTAGGCTCATGAAAAATAAGTGGTTAAATCAAAAGTTGAAAAGAAGTCAAAACAAGGAGAGAACAAAGCCAAGAAGCCAGGTTACAATTTTTGTAAGAAGGAAAGACACTAGGCAGAGTTTTATCGATTATGGATTAAGAAGCTTGAAGAGGCAATCAAAAAAGGGGTTGTTGATGTTGCTCTCTTCTTTGCTCAAGGTGAGGATGATCATCATGTTGAAAACTTACAAGCACATGTAATTGTTCTTTCAGCATATTGGACATCCACTTCCTCCGAAGAGTGGACTGCAGATTCAAAGGCAACCTGACACATGACTAAGCATCGCCATCTTTTGCATGACAACAGTAAACAACATTCCGAAGAGTGTGTGATCATTCGAGATGATTCTTGTTTACAGGTGGTCGCATGTGGTAAGGTGATAGTTGGTTCCTCTTTATTTGTTGAAGTCCTTCATGTTCCAGGTGTTGACCCCAATTTCCTTTCTATCTATCGCATCACTCATATGAATAAGAAGGTTGAGTTTTGGCTGGATTGATGGGTGATTAAGTACATTGATTATGTTTTCAAGATAGCTGCCTTAGGATATTGTAATGAGTCTGATTAGATGTACAAGCTTGGTGATTGTCTTCTTCTTCCTCCAAGAAGAAAGACTTTGCGGCTATGGTGGCTCGGGTAGATGACATTAGCAAGCAATGGCATCGCAAACTTGGGCACATTTGATATGGATCTTTGAGGTACAAGAGTTAGTATCAAGTGGTTGTTGGTCTTCCTTCTATTTCTCCTCCTAGTGGATTTTGTTAGGGCCCAAGGGTGTATCTTGGGGAAGCATCCTCAAGAGTCCTTCCCTAAAAAAATTGCTAGGCGTGCTACACAACCCTTGAAGCTCATTCACAGAGATATTTGTGGGCCCATGGCAGCACCATTTTTTCCAAGAATAAGTAACTTCTTCCTTTTATTAATAACTTCTCCAAGTATGTATGGTTGTACACTATTTGTACCAAATATTAAGCCTTTCGCAACTTCAAGGCTCTTGTGGAGAATCGGTTTGAGAGGAAAATCAAGTGCTTGCAGACAAATGAAAGAGGTGAGTATGTTAGTGATGCCTTTGGTGATTTCTTGGCTCTTCATGGCATTTCTTTTTAGAGGACTATTCACTATACCCTGAAGCAAAATGGGGTCGCTGAGCAAAATATTAGGGTTATCACCAAAATGTCTAGATGTATGTTGCATGCCAAGCAAATTGAACCCAAGTATCTTTGGATCCGTTGCATGGGCCCACATCCCCAAAGATGCACAGAATAAGGTGTACACCAAGAATTGTCGTTGCATCCTCATGGGGTATTGACACCTCCAAGGCTTATCACTTGTATGATCTCATCAAGCATTCAAAGAGATGTGCTCTTTGATGAGGTGCTTCCATTTGCTCCTTCTGGCATGTTCCCTATTCTTTTGGCATATGATTCCCTTCTCACGATCTTTCTAGTAGTTCTTGTTACCCCCTTTGAGATTTTCATTGGTACGATTCCAATTGCCTCGATTTCTTCATCTCCCTACAGGTGTTCATTAGCATGTTCTACTGATTTGATCCTCTTTTGAACCCTTCTCTAGCACTTACAGTTTCAAATACCGCAAAAAATGAGCTTGATCCTCCCATGCCTTATGCAACAGTGTTGGATATTGAGGTCAATGGTGAGTTTGGCTTTGATGCTCCAATACAAGCTTCTGATGCTACTTCTATGGAGGATGTACCACAGTCTTCCATATGTCGCCCAATGCCCAAGTGGTCTTAAACTCTCCTTCAGGATGTTTAGCCCTTTCTCTTAGGAGTGTTGGCACCCTCTCGGGCCTTAATTTTAAGGGTTGATGATTCTGGAGATCCCCTCACCTATTCCCAAACAAGGGTTGTCCGAAGTGGGAGGATGCTATGCTTGTTAAGTACAAGTCATTGATGAGGAATTAGACGAGGGAGCTTGTTCCTCTTCCTAAAGGGAAAAACATTGTTGGCTATAAATAGGTCTATAAGACCACGTACACTTTCGATGCTCAAGTGGAGAAGCACAAGGCACACCTTGTTGCTAAGGCATTCTCTCAAAAGGAGGGAGTTGATTATTTAGAGACCTTTGCCCCAGTTGCCCGAATTGACTTTGTTCAGATGATTCTCTCTGTTGTTGCCTCTTATAGGTGGGAGGTACATCAAACAGATGTGAAGAGTGACTTTCTTCATAGAGAGCTTCAAAAGGAGATTTATATGTGGCAGCCACTAGGTTTTGAGCTTGAAGGACTCACTACCTTGTTGTGTAGGCTAAATAATAGTAGCGAAAATAAGAAAAAATCGACGATTTTTGTTGATTTCGAGTTTGAGTCAGCTTTGCCGAGTCACTCAGGCTCAAGACTCGGATTTTTGAAAAAATTGGTGATTTTTTCAAAAAATCGTTGTCACTCGAGAATCATGAGTCCCGATAAAAAAAATCATCCAATATAAGACAAGTTGGGGAAACGAGATAAAAAGGTTGTTTTTCCATTTGCTTCTTGGAAACTAGAGAGAGAGTTCTACCTACGTGCTACCACACCAAACAAAACACTAAAGTGCATCCTAACAGCTGATTTTTTGCAGTTTGAAGGAATCTAGCAGCCACGAACAGCCGCCCAACTCATTCGCCAACAAAATTCTATCTCAACCATGTAGCACTTCAGGTTGTGATTGCAATTGGAGTATGTTTGAGCACATACACTCCAAGAAGCGCAATAGGCTTGCACAAGAAAAGTTGAATGATATAATGTTTGTTCGTTCGCCTCCACCATAAAAAAAATATAGGAACAAGTAACGAGGCCATTGACCTAGATGAGGTTGATCCATCATTTGAATGGATCATAGAGCCACAGTAGGAGCAGCAACAAGAGCCTCTCTTCTGCATGGATGAGTTTGAAAACTATGAAAACCTAATGGAGGAGTTAGCATCCAAGGCACAAGAAGAGGCACAGACACAACGACAAAGAGAGACTAGAGCTTCTACTAGGGCAAGGGGTAAAGGCATTGCAAGATCTTGAGGCATTGTCATGACTCATAACACATTTTGTAATTTGTACCTTTTTATATTATAAGCAATACAAGAATATTTGAATTTTGGACGCATTAAAATTTCTTTATTTAAGATTTGTTTTTTCACTTTCATGTGTAGTTTAAGGCTTTAAGCTTGTATCACTTGCCACTTTCATGTGTATTTTAAGCTTGTATCACTTACAGTATTAATTTTTTATTTGCATAATATTAATTCATTGTGATATGCATGAAAAAAAACTTTTTTTCAATGAAAATTTGCATTTTCTTTGGGATTTTTTGCCAAGTTTTTGCCGAGTCCCAATTTTTTGCGATTCTTTTGCCTTGCCAAGTTCAAGCCGACTCTGATATTCTCAACTATGGGCTAAATAAGTCCTTGTATGGGCTTAAGTAGGCTCCTCATGCTTGGTATGAGAAGATTCGTTCCTTATTTCTTAGTTGTGGATTTCGAGGATTCGAGGCAAAGCATGATGTCTACATCAAGCATCAATACGGTCAGATTTTGGTGATTGTGTTGTATGTTGATAATCTTCTAATCACAAGAAGCTCAACATCCTTAATCCAGGAGATGAAGTCACAACTTCATGACACCTTTGAGATGACAAATTTAAGCCTCCATTATTTTTGGGGATTCAAAATGATCAATCACCCTCCGAGATGACCATTTCTCATCCCAAGTATGTCTTGGATCTTCTACTGTGGTTCGAGATGGAGGACTACAAACATGCTCGAACTCCCTTTGCTTCAAGTTTGAAGTTGCCATCAGATTGCACTACTTTTTTGGTGGATGCCACTTTGTACCAGCCACTTGTTGGGGTCTTCTCTATCTCACCCACATTCGGCTAGATATTGCTTTTGTTGTCAGCTATTGTTTTAGTATATGTCAACACCCCACAAGAGTTACTAGAAAGCGGCCAAGCGAATCCTTCAATATATCCAAGGTACATACCAAATGGGTATTATTCACTCAGTTGGAGCACCTTGACAGGGTTTTTTGATGTAGATTGGGTCAGTGATTTGGACCAGCATTGCTCCCCGGCCAAGTCTGTTTTTTTATCTTGGCTCTAGACTAGTCTCTTGGTGTTGTAGACGATAGTCCACCATATCTCAATCTTCTACAAAAGCTAAATATTGTGCTGCCAATGAGGCTGCCAAACACCTTCGATGGATGCTCATGATTTTAGAGCAGTTGGGTCTTCCTCAATAGTTCCTGGTCACCAATCATTGCGACAATCAAAGTTCCATCAAGCTTGTCCGCAATCCATTGTTTCATCAACGGATTAAGCATATTGAAGTTTGGATGCACTATGTCCAATGGTTTCATGCCTATGGAATGCTTGGTCTAGTCTATGTGCCATCAACAAAGAAAACAACAAATACCTTGACCTAAGTCATGCCCAAGGTGCCTTTTGTGCAATTGCAAGAGCAGCTTGGACTAGGAGAGTGTCCCTTAAGGGGAGGTGACTAATAAGGGTCTCTCTCCATGTCCCCCTCTCAATACAAGTAGGGATGTTGGAATATGTGGTGTTAAGCTTCACTTAAGGCCACGACCAACTTTTGTATTATATTTATTGTATAGCCCTTTGGGCCTTTGTACACCTTGTATAGATGGGTTTATTGTAATATTTTATTAATAAACCTTTTTTTTTCCTCAGAAAAAATCATAATTTCTATTCCAATAGAAAAGAAGATTACATAGCGTAGTTGCCCAAGGCATACAAAGAAAACAAGAACAGTGAAAACTGACCCAGCATAAAAGAAAGGAATACAACTCTAGAACTGTCAAACAAACGCCACAACAGCGAAGTAAAAACAAATGAGAACAACACAGTCAAAATCTCAAAACGTCACAAGGCAAATAATAGAATAAGGACGAAAACGGGAGGGAAGAAAGTAGAGAGGGGAGGGCTCTAGTCCCTCCCCTGCTCCCCCTGCCATGGCTCCTGGTTCCTGCCCAGTTCCTGGCTCAACCCAGGTCATCCCTCCCGGGGAGTGGTTGTTTGCAGATGATCTCCGGGGGAGATCCTTCTCCACTATCTGTGCCCCTCCCGGCCGGCTAGGGTTTCCTTGGTTGTTTTTTCGGATTGGTGCTTCCCAGGGATCCCTGTTTGGTTGGGGATCCCTTCCCTTTTTCCCTCAGGCTTCCCCCTGGGGTTTTTTGCAGGTTATTCGCATGGATCTGGTCCCCTGCGTTTCTCGGTGCGGTGGAGGTGATGGTTTAGGGTTTGGACAGCTTCCCCTTTTTCTTGTGAATCCTCGACGGGCTCTGTGCTTGGACGGGATTCTTGGTCCCTGCTGCTGGGATCCTCTTCTGTTTTCTCGGGGCGGGTTCTTTGTGGTGCAACTCTTTGGTCACTTCCTGATGGGCTGGATCCTCTCTGTGTTGGCTGTCGGCTTCCTGCAGGATGGCTCTCGCTGAACGGAATGTTTTCCCGGTGGGCGGGATGGTTTCTCCACAGGGCGGGATCCGCCAAATCCACCGGTTTTCCTGCGAGGCGGGATCCTTTCTTTTTTGCTGGTTTCCCGGATGGCGGGATTTCCCTGTTGCTTCCCGCTAGGCGGGACTGTTTGTGGTGGTTTTGACTGCTTCCCGCGAGGCGGGATTTTATTGTAACGGTTTTTCTTTGCTTCCTGCTGGGCGGGATCTTCTCGATGGTGGTTTTTGGCTACTCCCCGCTGGGCGGGATCTCCAAAACTACTTTCTTTCTTATTTGTCTGTTTCCCGCTGACAGGGATTGTTTCATGCTTACTGTTACCGCTGGGCGGGATTTCTATTTTGGTGTTCAGTTTCAAGGGATTGATGCCCTAGGCCCATTGCTTATGTAATCAAGTTTTTTTAGGGGTTACGTTTTCTGTAATAGGCTTATACATAAAGCCAGGAGGCATGATGCAAGGCTGATTTTGTACATAAGGTTTTGGGATCCTCTATAAAAACCCTTTTTTAATCTACTATAATAATTACCAAAAAAAAAAATAATAGAATAAGGACAGCCACCATAAAAGATTTATAAACCTTAAGGTTCATTTTTTAACCTTGACCTACGATCACATGTAATCGGATATTTATATCCCTTGAGACCAACCATATGATTATAGGTTGGAGTGCTTATTCTTTCCTTTAGTGAAATTATTTTAGTGTCTACAGACAACCTTCATATTGCATTGTGTTCTTTTTGTGAGTTATTCATTTTTCAGTGTAATTTGTTGATCCTGTTAATTTTTGCAAAGTATTAAGAGTTGTTCCTTTTTTTGGGTAATGTGTTGATTTTGTTTGCTGTTGGAATGTATTGATAAATCCAACAAGAGAGAGAGAGAGTGGTGTAGTTTTTAACGTCCATGAGGCCATAGGTCATATAGGACAATCCTCATAGAGGATGTTGTTTAACCTTATATGTATTTATCCAACCAAACTCTAGTTACCAAAGCATGGTGTACAACTCTACCCCCCATCGGATTCAAACCTTGTACCTCCTATTCGAAGTTCCAAAGTCTTCACCATTAGGCCCAGTCAAGTTGTGAGAGAGAGAGAGATTTAATTCTACAAAATGTAGACAAAGTATATGAAAATATATAAAATTTTACAATAATTCATGAGCAGAAATATGCTAAGATGATAAATGTATGAGTTTCAAACTTCAATAACATTAAAATATATAATAATCTCCATCAAAGATTCATGGCTAAGCTTGAATTGAAATGACCTTTTAAGTGTTAAACATTTGAAACTTAAAACCTGCTACAGCATCAAAATCATTTTATTATTTTTAGAAGGATAGGGATTGGATAGACTATACGAATCCGGTGTGGCTAAAAAATCTTGATTGGACCCGATTTTGTCCAAATCCATTTGGATTTGGTAACTATGGTTTGTACAATCACCAAGAGATGGAGGACATCCAAGAAAAAACTAGGCTATCCATACAACCACCAAAGTCTAGAATGATGTCAACCTTTGGGGAATTAGGCATTTGTATGACCACCAACAAGAGAGGAGTAGATGTCCGAGTTACTAAAACCCTAATGAGGATTGATGTTAGTTCACTCACATGACCCCTCTTTCTTCCTAGCTAGGTTTGCATAGTTTTATTTCTTGCAAATAATTGTAATGTGAGTCCTCATATTCTCACGTACACTTCTTGTGCACTAGTTGCAAGTTTGGTTACGATATGATTTGTTAAGTTAAGTTTAGCTTATCTTATCTCTTCCCTCATATTTTGCCATACGTGAGGATTTGGTGGAGATGGTTATGTATTTTGGGCACTTCCATACCTATATATTGCACACTCATGAATAAAGAATTTCAGTTGGATTTTCAACCTTTTCATTGGTATCAGAGCCTCAGTTCTTTTGCACTGGGCTTGTGAGTGGAGGAGAAAAGGAAGAGAAGTATTGAGAGTAAGTTTGCTTCATGGTAAACTATTTCTCATGAGGGCTAGGTCTAGGCCTTTACGACGTCTGAAGACCATTCATTGGAGGAAGTTCCTTCGATGACAAACCCCTCGTTCCAACTTCCTTCGTATGCTTAGGAAGTATAGGAAGAGTTTACCCCGTTTTCTATCTTACAAAAATCTTTTGGTAGGATTGGATTTCAGCTACTGTGAGATGTTGTTGCGGGCATCGCGAGCACCTGCCACTTCGAAGTCTTGAATATTGGGGTCGTCACCAACGCCAGTCATGTGTCGACTGGATCTGGATTACCTTTCAAATGTTGGTCGTGTGTCAACTAGATCTTGAAAGGTGTGCTACTTCTCTGTAGGGTTTGCAATAATTTTGATAGTTCTGAGGTGAATTACAGTTTTGCCTTAGTTTACTCATCTTTTCGTGCAATTTGGACAATTATTGTGGGTTTAAAATAATATATATTATCCTTCTGATATATATTATTTTATAAAAATATGTATATATATTGTTTTTTAAACCCACCCGATTGGCCACCCAATTTACCGACCGTTGGGCCTCGTTCCGGCAATCGATAGCACTAGCATCTAGTGCATCCAGCGTCGTTTTTCGACAACCGGCAGCACCAACAACTGACACAACTAGTGTCGTTCCCCGACACACCACGCCGAACAAATAATCAGGCATGAAGCGCCTAACTTCTCATCAGGCATGACAGCGCCTGCACTCTGTCAAGCACCCGCGCCTGACTTTTGTTAGGCGCCACACTTGACAGTGCAGTGACAGACGCTACGCCTGACAGTGCAGTGACAAGCGCTTGCGCTTGTGTCAGGCGCTCTAGCACCTATATTGGAGCAGGTGCAGCACAAGCGCCTTTGCGCCTGCATTGGAGCAGGCGCTACGTCAAGCACGCTTGCACGTGCGACAGCATACACGCTTTGCAGCGCTCGGGTGACAGGAGGTCACCCGATTGGCCAACCAATTGCCTTGAATTCCGCACAAAACTAGTTTAACGCCTCAAATAGGAGAATCGCATCTCGGGAGAAGTGCATTTTTAGTTCAGGGAATTTCATGCAACCATCTAATTTTTGCATGGTAAATATTTTCAGCCAACGTGCGGTGGAGTACAGGTTGGCAGCTCGACAATTTTAGCAAGAGGAGCAAAAGTTGGATTAATTTAATTTTGTGCTATTATAAGGTTTATTTTGCATGTAAATTTTTTTAATTTATTAATTTATTTTTAAATAGCTTAATTAATTTAATTAATCAAATTGATTAATTAATTTCTTTTTATTAATTAAGTTATTTTTAAATTAATAAATTACAAGGTTCCACGAGCCTGGGGGACGGGGGGACGGGTTTCCGGGGACGGTGGGGGACGGCAGGCCGATTTTAGGGGACGGCTCGGGGACGGCTGGGGGGACGGCTAGTATAATACTATAAAAATTGAATTTTTTTAGAAATTTAGAATAATCTACACATTCAGAATTATACACCCAGCAAAAATGATATTTCATATTACTAATCAATTATGTAAGTGCAGCCATTCATATTGAGATTAGTTACTAACACATAAGTGCAGCCATAATTGAGTCATTTAACATTTTCATATTCATATTAGTTACTAATATGCAGCCATTTAATTGTTTCAAGTTCAACAACTATAACTTGAAGGTTCAGCCAAGGATATCAAGTGCAAACAATGTTCAAACAGTCATCATTTTAAGTAATAACAGTCATCATTTTTTCAGCCACCAATGTTCAAACAAAGACTGTCATTTTTAAAAAATTTCAGTCACTAACTATCACTAACTGTTCAAATTTTCAGTCACTATACCAAAAGAATTGGTATTGTTTAAATAAACCTCCTTTTAGTCTTGTAATGATGGCATTATAGCATAATTCCAAAGACCCTTACCATTTTTTAAGTTAAATTTTTTTTTTTTTTTTCCCCCTTGGGTGAGGATGCCCAGCCGTGGGGGGACGGCTGGGCGTCCCTAGGGACGCCCCAAAAAGGGGGACGTCCCGGGGACGGGAGGCCACAGGCCTCAGCCGTCCCCCAAAAAGGGGGACGGGGGGAAACGTCCCCCTTGCCGTCCCCCGTGCTGGGGGACGCGGGAAACGGGGGACGCGTCCCCGTGGAACACTGATAAATTACAAAAATTAAACTTTATTTTAGAATTAAATTTTCCAATTACAAGCATTTTTCCAATACTACAAATTTTTCTTTCACCTCCAAAATGATGAACAAACTTTGTTAATTTGCTCTCCATTAGATTGACATCAGTATTTTGCTTGTAATTAGCCTAGGAGTTATTTCATTTAAGGGAAACAAATTGTAACAAGGTACACAAAATTTACCTTGCTTTAAGTGCATTTTTCCCTTTTCTCCTGGCTTATACCCATTTTCAAATGGCCTCGGATTTGGCTGCCCAAATGGCAGAATTGGCTCACGTTGTAAATATACTTGCAGATAAGGCAAATGAAACTACTTTGGCACAAGTTGTAAGTAGCCTTGCTGACAAGGTTAACGACATTAGTATACAAAATGCTACTGACGTCAAGATTTACAATAACAACCTCGATCGAAGGCTCGGTGTGAAGTTCCATTGTATGATGGGTCAAGAAATCCAGATGTCTTGAATAGTTGGATTCTAGACATGGAATCTTGGTTTTCTTACACTCACACTCAAGATGATGATAGGGTTCCATTTGCAAAGCTTAAGCTTTCAGGCTTAGCTAAGGTTTTAGTCGAATGAAAAGAAGGCCAAGATGCCCTTACCACTTGGGAGAATCTTTTTTTTTTTTTTTTAAAGAAAAAGTTGAATTAAATCAGAGAGAAAAGATACAAAGGAGCAACAGGCACCAGAAAACATAGGTCGCCAGCATACAAAAGACACCGGGAAGGTCACCAAAAATCAAAAAGCACCAAAGGACTAAGGCACTAACATTCAACAGAAGAAGAAAAATAAAAAATAGAACCAACAACATAAAGCTCACACGCATCCTCCTCTTTGTTGAGCTCTATTCCTAGTAATTCTGAGATTGGAATATTTGCTTTTAATAGCACTGTTGGCAAGTGCATCTGCAGTCTTGTTAAATTCTCGATGAATGTGGAAATAGTGCACTTGAGTAAAATTTTTAATTAGCTCTTTCATTCTGACCAAAATGAGTTGAAGTTGAATGGAGCTAACCAAATTGTCCTTGGAGAGAGCATTTATAATAAGGGTAGAGTCCCCATAAATGTGCAGGTGTCTTATCTACTGCTCAATAGCCATCTTCAATCCAAACTCACAAGCCAAAGCTTCTGCAACATTGTTGGAAGCAATTCCAAGGTTGATACAATAATTGAGGGCAAGCCTCCCATCTTCTTTCATGATCACTCCCCCTGCAACAGCTATGCCCAGATTAGACTTAGATGCCCCATCAAAGAACAAGGTTGGGTAATGTATCTTTGGGGGCATTATAGCTAAAACATTCATGTTGGTAGATATGAATTCTTGAAGATCAAGCTGACTAATAAGATTCAATTCCTGCACAATTAAAATTTGTTGATTTTGCTTATATTTGAATGTGGCTTTGAAATTGGTCACAAGGTCTCTGACTATTCTTTCAGTGAGGATGCTATTATTTTCCTTTTTACCTTCAAATATCAACCTGTTCCTATTATTCCAAATGTTCCATATAACAAAGAAGGGGATGACATTCCAAAGGGATTTGATTAGAGGCTTCCCCTTAAGACTCCACTTATAATTTGATTGCCAATTGATTAAACATTGTTCCATGTTGAGAGTACCAGATAGGGGAGAGCCAAATTGGAAGGCTATCTTTAACCATATAGGTGTAGCAGAGCTACATTCAAAGAATAAGTGGTGCATAGTTTCATTGTGTTTCATACATCTTGAACACACATGGGGGCCAACAATATTCCTTTTTTGTAAGTTATCACCTGTGAGGATCTTATTTTGAAGAACTAACCAAGAAAATATTTGTACCCTGGGAGGCAATTTTAGATTCCAAATCGCAGCCAATATTTTATTGGGAATTCCAACAAGTTGCATTTGAATACCCATCTGAATAGTATAAACACCAAATTTATTGATGTCACCCCAAATAAGTTGGTCCATATTTTGTTGTCGCAACAGTTTCATATTAGTGTGTTGTTTCTTGAAATATTCCCATTCAACAGTTAGGGGAGATGGCAGAGGAGGTTCTCTCCATTCCACAACATTGTTGTGCCAATACAAAATTTCAGAAAGCTTAGAGATTTGTAAATGTTGTAGCTCTTCTTTGAGAGCTGGGCTGCAACTGCTTAGAAGAGGAGGCTTGCCAAGAATGGGATCATGCCAAAGGTCAATTTGAGTGCCATCACCTGGAAGCCAAGAGGCCTTGTCTAGAATCAATTGCTTGGCTTCTACAATATGTTTCCATATTAAAGAAGCACCTGACCTCATATTCAAATTTCTCATTAGGTGCATTCCTGTAGTTGAGGCAACATATTTTATTTTTAAGATCCTTTTCCATGGGGTGTCTGGAGGCTGAGATAGATGCCATAACAATTTAGCCCCTAAAGCCTTGCATACTATTTCAGCACGAACTATACCAAGTCCCCCTTGATTCATTCTTGTAGCAATTGATTCCCAACAAACTAAATGAAATTTCTTTTTTTTCGTTCTGTTTACCTCCTTGCCATAGAAAGTTTCTAACCAGCCTATCAAAGGTTTGAAGAATACTTTTAGGAGCATGATAAACCAAAAGTTGATATATAGGAAGGGTAGATAAAACAGATCTGATTAGCACTCTTCTTCCAGCTAAACTCAACCAACCATTACTATAAGTAAGAATTCGCTTCTGAATTTTCTCAATGGTTGGTAACCAACTATTTTTAGATTTAAGATGAAATCCCATAGGAACTCCTAAGTATCTAAAATATTGATCTGATCCTTCCTTGAATCCAAGAATTTTTGCAAAACCTCTATTTCCTATTGGAGTGGTGTTAATTGTGTAAAACTAACTTTTGCTACAATTAATTAAGGCACCTGAGGCTGCTTCAAAGCAGTTAAGACAACTCTTTAAGCTCTTAATGTTGTGCTTGGTTGCTTCTCCAAGCAATATGGTATCATCAGCAAATTGGGCATGTGTGAAAGGTCTAACACCATGAACAACTCTGATTCCAATTAATTCCCTAGCTCTACGCAAGCTGTTAAGAGCTCTGCCAAGAGTTTCAACAAGTAAAATATAGAGATAAGGAGATAGAGGGCAGCCCTGGCGAATTCCTCTAGAAGGTTGAAAGAAGGCAGAAGGTTCTCCATTGATCAAAGGGGAGATCCAAGGAGCTTTGATACAAGCTCCAATCCATTGAACCATTTGGGTTGGAAACCCAAAGTTAATGAGAATTCTTTCCAAAAACTGTAAGTTGACTCTATCAAAAGCATTTGCCATATCCAATTTTATGGCAATCTTCTTTGATTTGATATTGGAATAGGAATGAAGAGTCTCATGAACCATAATGATGTTGTCATATATTTGCTTTCCAGGGATAAAACCTCCTTGTTCTTTAGAGATCAATTTGCTAAGCAACTTTTTGATTCGATTAGCAATTATCTTTGTCATGATTTTATAAGAGCAGTTGCAAAGAGAAATTGGCCTGAATCGGTTAAAAGTAGTGGAATTCTTCTCCTTGGGGATTAGAGCAAGGAATGTTGAATTAATGGCTCTAGAAAGAGTACCTTTCTTTCTAACATCTTCAATCATGTGCAATAGGTCATCACCAATAAGATACATGAATTGTTGATAGAAATTATTAGTGAAACCATATGGTCCTGGAGCTTTATCTTTAGGGAGAGAATGCACCACAGACTCCAATTCTTCTTTAGTAACTTGGGCACATAAACTAGCTTTGTCCTCTTGAGTAAGAGAAGATGGAATATTCTGAAGCAAAAGGTCTTGGGCTTGAAGATCTCCAGGTTCATGAGTGAGCAGCCTTGAGAAGTAATTTTTAGCCAGTTCTTTTAACTTTTCTTTCTCTGTGTAGATGATGTCGTCCTCCTCAATACTTCTAATAGTATTCCTACAATAGTTTTGTAGAGTTTTGAGATGGAAAATTTTTGTGTTTTTATCCCCTTTTTGTAACCATACCATCCTAGATTTTAATCTCCATTGGGCCTCTTCTGCAGCATTCAACTTGCATAGTTCAACCAACAACTCATTTCTTTTCTCAACATGCTGAGGAAGAGGAGAAGTATCTTCTAACTCTATTTCCAATTTCTCAAGTTGTTGTAAAATCAACTATTTTCTTTGAGGTGGATTTTTGGATAGTCATTTTCTAATTTCTTTTTTAAGTCTTAGAATTTTCTCCTTCCAGATGTCTTGTGGTCTTTTTGAAGTAGTTTCCTGTTTCCAATTGTTCTCAACTAGAGGTCTAAAAGAATCCAGCTCTGCCCATCCTGAGTTGTATTTAAATGGAATCTTTCTAACTTCCTGAATATTCTATCCTTTTTCCAAAAGAATTGGTTTATGATCAGATATTGCACTTTGGTAATGTGATTAGTTATAAAGGTAAATGGACAGAAGATTTTCACTAACTAGAAATCTGTCCAGTCTTTCAGCAATGTAATGAATCCCTGATCTTCTATTTGTCCAAGTATACTTCCCTTTTTGAGGGATGATATCTTGTAGATTTTCTTGGGCAATTATATGCTTAACTAGGTCTCTGTTGGAATCATAATTCCTGTTTCCCCTGTCTTTTTCCAATACTCTAATGTGACATTCATATCTCCTCCAATAAGAAGGTTCTCAGGTTGTTCTTGGATGATCCAATGATGCAATTGATTCCATGCCTCTCTTTTGTGCACTGGATTGTTTGGCCCATAGAAGTTGACAATAGTGATGCAAGTGCCACTAAGAAGTTTGAATTTTAAAGCAAGCCAATTATTTTGTTTATGTTTTGCTATGCAAGTTAACTGCTGGGAATCCCAAGCTGTTATAAGCCCTCCTGAAGCACCTAATGAGCTTACTACTTCGTGCTCTGACTGTCTCCAAATCTTATTCCATTCTAGTGCCACTACATGATCTGCCATTTTGGATTCTTGTAAACAGATAACAAGAGGTTTATAAAGTTTCACTAAATCTGAAAGGTAGTTTTTTTTAAGGAGACTACCCAATCCTCTGCAATTCCATGATAAAAATATCATTTTTTACCGACTTTCTTTTTTGGAAATTCCAAAGTGGTCTGAATTTTGCTCTGGGGATTTCTGCTGCGCTCGAGGGGGATTTCTGCTGCGCTCGGGAGGGGATTTCTGCTGCGCTCGAGGGGGATTTCTGCTGCGCTCGAGGGGGATTTCTGCTGCGCTCGAGGAGGATTTCTGCTACGCTCGAGAGGGGATTTCTTGGTGTTCGTGTGTGATGGGGATACTTGATGAAGGAGGAATGGAGGAAACACGGGCTTCTCCTCTTAAATCTATCCAACGCTTTCACACAACAGTTTCATACCAGCGTTTGTCTAAACAGATTAATTCTCTCCAGAAACAGCTAGACACACAAGCTAGTATTATACTCTCCTTGCAAGACCAAGTGAAAGACGGCAGCCGCATTATCGCAGATCTCCAAATTAAACTTCAAGATCAGCAAGCTATCATTACTCAATTGCAGACTGCACATACCGAACAACCTCCTCAGAATTCCGCGAATTTACACTCTGAAATCTTAAAAATTCGAGATGAACAGGCTGTTCTTCTTGCTGAGCAGGAACGTCTCAAAGAAGCATCAACTGCACAAAGCCAAAAATTAGCTGACCAACAATCTTGGGTTCAGGTTGTAGCCGGAAAGAAGAACCCCCCTCCCATAGTTGAGTTGGCTGTCCAAGCTAAATTTGAAGAAGAAAGAATCCGTAATGCGAAAGCGCTCAATCTTAGGGTTCGTGGGGTGCCCAAACCTATTGATCCGCTTCAAGCTGGAAATGCCTTCATTCACAACACTCTTGAGTTAACGGATGTTACTCTCGAGAGAGCATGGTTCTCTCCCGACTCCACATTGGTCATACGCTTCAAAAATGCGGAAGAGCGTATGAAGGCGTTGAGGGCCAAACGGAAATTATTTACTCTTCGGGACAAGATCTACCTTGATGAGGACCTTACGCGACTCCGAGTTGAAGAATTGAAGAAAGCTAGGGAACAAGTAGCCGCAGCCAGGAAAGCTAACAAATGGGCAGTTATTCGTAATTTGCGTGCAGTGATTAGGGACTCTCCTCCACCTGGTTGGTCCAAACCCTTGCCTAACAAATGACTCCATCGGCACGGAAGGGGGGTGGCAGATAAGCTAGCTATAGCTTGTTGGAACTGCAATGGTATGATGTGGTCTGCCCCAGGGTCCCTTCTTGATGTGATTGGTAGACATGACATCATTCTTATCTGTGAGACGCACGAGAGTCCCGAGCGGGCCCTTCCAGTTATCTCTGGTTACTTTTGGTGGTCCAGTTGTCGGCAACTCACTCGACGCTCTGGAGGGGTTAGAGGATCAGGAGGTGTTGCTGCTCTTATCAAGGATAAGCTCCAGGGTTCGGTTTCCTTGGTTTCGACTGACCCCCACTCCAGGTTTTTATGGATTAAAATCCTTCGTCACCCACCTCTTTGGGATATCTACATTGCCACTGTTACTTTCCCCCCACCACGTCCAATTTTGTTATTCACACGGACGGGGACCCTTTCCAGGATCTCTATGAGGACATTACTAGATACTCGGCTTCGGGGAGATACTTACGTTGGGAGATTTCAATGCTCGGACCGGACCTATGCGAGTTTCTCTTCATGACCTCACAACCGATGAGATGCAGACTCGGGAATTGGATCTTGAGGACCTTGGTTTTGCTCGAATCTCCGGCGACACACAGGTGACTGCTTATGGTAAGCATCTTATTGAGTTGGGTGAATCCAACGAGCTAGTGCTTCTCAATGGTATATCTTGTTTTCCAGATTCTAGTGGGTTTACTTGCTTTCCTCATAGTGGTGGAGCCAGTGTCGTCGACTATGCTATTTCCTCTACCACCCTCATTCCATTCATTTCCCGATTCAACGTCTCTGATCACCCTCCTCCCCTTACCGATCATTCAGTTCTTTCTCTTACGTTATCCATTGTTTCCCTTCCTGTTACTCCTCCCCCTCCTCCCTCCCCTTCAGTCCCTCGAGTCACTATAGACTTTGACTATTATTATTCCTTTACCTACATGGACCGGTTGCGTCATGTTCTCCCCAAGGTGTCTTCTCTTTCCGATGTTTCCGATCGTTATGCTTGCTTGGTCCAAACTATTTGGAAGGCTGCTTTGGAATCATACCCCCACACTATTCGTCCTCCCCCTCGTCCTCGTCCCCCTGGTCATTGCCCCATGAACATATGGTATGATGAGGAATGTAAGTCTGCCCACCGAAGGTTGAAATATGCCATTCGAAATCCTTCCCAGCCCCATGCCATTTCTCACAAAGACTATAGGATGCTTCTTCGAAAGAAGAAGCGTCTCTTCCTCTCTCGGCATCGACTTGATCTTATCCACTCCCTTCAGCAATCTCCTAAATCCTTCTGGCGCCTTATCCTCCCCCGTGATCGGATTACTCATGGGATCGATCTTTCCTCTTGGACCATCCATGCCTCTTCCCTTTATACCATCCCAAATCAGCCTCGTATTTCTGTTCCCTCCCCCCCCTCTTCGTGCCACCTCTTTTCTCTTGGTCTTGTCAGGCAGGCTATCTGGAAACTCTGTACAAGCAAAGCAGCAGATTTGGATGGGTTACAGGCGGAATTTTTGAAGCATGGTATTGACCCTCTTGTTGGGCCCCTTGCTGATCTCTTTAATCTTGTTGTATGTTCTGGGTTTCCTGAGTCCTGGACTCAGCATATCATTCACCCCATTCATAAGGCGGGTGATCCCCATGAACCCAATAACTACAGGACTATCATGATTGGGCATATCTTTGCCAAGCTCTATGCCACAACATTGGATGTGCTTCTCTCTCGAAGGTTGGAGGAGGGGGGTTTCCGGGCTCTTGGCAAAGCTGGTTTTCGGCAAGATCATCGGACCACGAGATCACATTCTAGTCCTCAGAGCTATTATTGAGGAGGCGCGTTCCAGGTCCTCGAAGGTTTATTGTTGCTTTGTAGACTTCAAGAAAGCTTTCGACACGGTGCCTCGACATTTACTTCTTGAGAGGCTTCGATCAATTGGCATCTCTGGGCAACTTTTGACAGCGGTTACACGGTTATATGAGACTGTGAAAGGTCGGTTTCGCTCCCCTCAAGGGCTTTCGGCCAATATTCTTAGCACCATAGGAGTGAAACAGGGATGCCCCCTTTCGCCGACACTTTTTGGGATCTTTATCGACGAGCTTGAGACTTTTATCAGGGAGAACGCTCACCCGAGAGGATGGTTGCCTTCTTCACCATGTGTTGATTTCTATTCTCCTCTTTGCTGATGATGTTGTTCTTTTGGCCTCATCCCCTGAGGGGCTTCAGCGTCATCTGGACACACTTGCCGCTTTTTGTGACTCGAGACAGTTGACGGTGAATCTTTCTAAGACCAAGGTTATGGTATTCAATACTACCAAAGAGGCTCTATCCCATCTCCACTTCCTTTTCCAGGGCCAGGAGGTCGAAATCACCACCTCTTATGTGTATTTGGGGGTTCTTTTCATTGGTCCCACTTTTGGTATGAAACCCGCCGCCCAGGTCCGGGTGTGTAAGGGGTATGCGGCTCTGTCTTTGCTAGAGAGGAATTGCTTCAAAGCACATTTTCAGGATATACCTGTGAAGATGAGGATCTTTGACGCTTTGGTCAAGCCAACTATTACTTATGGGTCAGTGGTTTGGGGCCCTAGTCTTGGCCCGGCTGAGTGGTCACGGGTTGAACGAGTGCGGACACTCTTTCTTCGACGATTCATTCGTTGCAAGGGAACAGTCCCTCGTTCTATTATTCGCAGCGAGTTTGGGGCTTCTCCTCTCCAGCTTGAGATTATCTTCCTGATTATCGGTTATCTTCACAGGATCCGTACTTTCGGAGATACCCATGAGGGTTGCAGGCGGTACCCTTACCTCGCCCTTCGCTCCTCGATGGAACTCTCTCCGAGTTCTCGAGGAGGCCGGAGGAGCTGGTATTTTCAGGTTTCTACTCTCCTGGCCAGCATTCAGATACAGATAGACGAGGCTGCCCCCTTATTCTTTGGGGGTTCTCCCCCCTCTCGGCTTACTAAGGAGAAGATGCTCCACGAGATTCGGAAGGATGTTAGTCTCCGGTACACCAGATGCACATGGATCTCTCCTGTTGCCCCTCTTTCCCCCAAGTTGTCTTTCTACCATGAGCACTTCTTACAGATACAGGAGGGCAGAATAGTTCCTCCACAATACCTTCGACAACACACAATGCATAGTCTTCGGATCACTATTGGGCAACTCGGGGTGTGTTCTCACCAACTCCGGATTGAGTCAGATCACCATCTTCCGATGGAGGAGCGGATTTGCTTGTTTTGCTCCTTGGGTGAAGTTGAGACCCTGCATCACTTCATTTTTTGTTGTCCCATTTATTATGAGATCCGGGGTAGGTTCCATTGCCTTTTCAGGGACAACTCTCGATGTGTTTCTACCTTCTTCAGATACCCGGACCAGCGTTGTCTCGCACTCTTTCTTAGGGAGATAACTCAGCTTCGACGACATAAAAGTTCTCCAAATGGATCTCACCCTCCTCAACATCGGCTCATCACAACATACTTCACCAACTCCGACGGACCAGGTGACTTCGATCGAAAACGCCCCACACCATCCAGTTTGAACAGAAGCAGGGTCACTAGACAGCGCACCAACAGTTTGTCAGGGTTCCGAACTAGCAATGGGCAGAGACATATCATGGACTTCTTCAGCTCCGGTACTTCGGCCTCGACTGTTAGGAGAGATTAGTTTTTGGGGGATTCTCGGAGCTTGCCCCTCCTGGTCTGCTCCCTCCCCCTCCTTCTCTCTCTCCGTTCTTCTTGGCATGCACTTCTCTCTGTTGGACTGCAGCCCTCCCCCCCTCTGCTCTCCCTTTTCTTTTCTTTTCCCTTTCTCTTTGGCCCGTTTGTCGGGTTTGATCTTGTATTTTTCTTAGTTCTTTTCTTTGTTGGGCTTTTTAGCCTGCTAGTTGGCAGTCATTATTGTACTTCTTATAGTCCCTTGGGTCTTATTTTGGCCCACCGCGGACATTAATAATATTTCATTTCATTTCATTTCATTTCGGATGTCCTTCAGAGTTTCTTCTTCTCTTAGGATATGGTTGGATTTTCTACCTTTGGCTGTTGAGCGTGTTGCTGGAATTACACCTAGTATAACTAATTCCACTTGTAAAGTTTCCTTAATCCCTTCTTTTGTGTCTTCATTTGATGGCTCTGAGTCTTTTTCAAAATTCTTCTGTTGTGTTTCTACTTTCTTGTGTGTCATCTGAGTGGTTATTGAGGGGTTCCCCCATAATATCTTTACCTTTTTCTTGATTTCCATTGTAATTTGGTGTTTCTATTTCTTCCTCCACATATGATGTGAGGATGGCAAATTTGTTTGGATTTTGCAGATCCGTTTTTTCCTGTGGTTTCCTTCGTTGGCTTCTTGATCTGTGAGACTTTCCATTCCTGACAGGTTGGAGTTCAAGTTTTGTTTCCTTTCTGGATTGGACAGGTTTTGTTGGACAGTTTCAAGAGAAGTGTCCATGTTGGTGACAAGAAATGCATTTAAAAGGGATGTGCTCATAGTCCAAAGGTTAGGTGTGAACCTAGTCAAGAACCTTGATCCCAATGCTCTCTGGGAGTCCTTTTTTAGGTTTACCCTTACACATATACGGGCACAGATTGCATTATTGGCCTTTGGATGGGCCCAATCAATGTATGTCCCTATTGTGTTTCCTATCAACTCCATCTTGTGAAAGCACTTAAGCAAAATTTATATCCCTCAAATTATCAAAAAGAATTGGTTATTAAGTGGTTTTGTTTTCGACAGGGAACTAACATGTCCGTGCAAGACTACATCTTTCAATTTAACAGGTATCGCATCTTGATGTGGATGATGAAGTAGTAGCTTTGATTCTCAAATTTCAGAGCGAGCTTTTGGAGCACCTGTATAGAGAGATTATGTATGTTCCTATGGAAACCTTGGACCTAGCTTTCAACCATGCGCAACTTGTGGAAGACAAGTTTTTGGCGCAATCGAAGGGGTTTCGTCCTCCTTCTACTTCAGTTGTTGGAAGTTCATCAAAAGGGAATGGTTCTTCTTTTCAAAAGAAAACTTTTCCACCAAAGAAGACATCTTCTTTTTCTTCCTCTCCTTCTCCTTCTACTTCTTCTTCTACTTCAAATTCTAAAAAGTTTTGTAATTATTGTAAAATGAAAGGACATGAAAAGTCAAAATGTTTTAAGTTAAAGAAGGGAAGCTTGATTGTAACGTCTCAAGTGGAGGACAAAGTGCAAGGTCCCATTGAGGCGGTAGGAGAAAATCAACCATACACGGAACTAAGAGGTAAACTTAATCAAGTTACCTTGATGCACCATAGTTCATCAGTGAGTGCTCATGATTCATTGTTCATCAATAGAGCACATTTGACTCACAACTTTTCAACTGATTGTATTGTAGACAATGGCTCACAGAAGAACTTAATTGCGAGATCCATAGTCGAAAAATTGCATTTGTCGATGGAGCCTCATCCTCATCCCTATTCTTTGGGTTGGAAGGATAGTGGTACAAGCTCCAAGATAACTCACACTTGCAATGTGAGTTTTGCATTTGGTCCAAAATTCATTGATAGGGTCACTTGTGATGTGACGCCTATGGACTGTTGTGGGATTTTGCTTGGTCAACCATATCAGTATGATAGGAAAGCAGTATATGATACCTTTAACAAAACATACACACTTCAGCATGATAATAAGGCTTACCTCATAAAATGCACCAACACACCTAATCTGGTTTTAAGTTCCAAGCAAGCAAAGAAGGCAATTAAACAAGCTCGTGATGTTGCACTTATCTTCATTCATCCACAACACACTAATGCATCTGCTTCACCCACACATCGGCATGCTAATTTGGATAAGTTGTTGAAAAGATACTCAAATATTTTTTAGGAGCCAAAGTCTCTTCCACCAATACGCACTATAAATCATAGCATTGAAATCATTCCAGGTTCTTCACTTCCTAATGCACCCATGTATCGATAATCTATATTGCAAAATGAAGAAATCAAAAGGCAAATAGAATATTTGTTGTCAAAGGGTTTCATTAAAACAAGTACTTCACCTTGTGCATCACCAATCTTGTTGGTTCTTAAAAAGGATGGTACTTGGAGGTTGTGTATTGATTTCAGAGCTTTGAACAAAATTTCTATTAAGAATCGATATCCACTTCCCCGCATAGATGATCTCTTAGATCAGCTCCAAGGAGTCAAATTATTTTCTAAGATAGATCTTAAAAGTGGATATCACCAAGTGCGTATACAAGCTGAAGATACATGGAAGACAACTTTTAAGACGAATATAGGCCTTTTTGAGTGGTTGGTCATGCCCTTTGGTCTTACCAATGCTCTTGCTACTTTCATGAGATTGATGAATGAGGTTTTTCGTGATGTTCTTGACAAATTTGTAATTATATATCTTGATGATATATTGATTTTCTCATCTACTTGGGAGGAACACCTTGGGCATATTCAACAAGCACTTGACATCCTTCATAGGAATCAGTTATATGCCAACCTCACCAAGTGCTCTTTTGGCAACACTTCCATCTCTTACCTTGGTTTTGTGATTAGTGAGCGTGGAATTCAGGTAGATCCCACTAAAGTAGAAGTCTTACTTAAGTGGCCCCCTCCTACTACTCTCACCGAGTTAAGGAGTTTTCTAGGACTTGCGAATTTCTATCGCAAGTTCATTCCTCAATATTCCACTATTGCAGCTTCATTGCACTACTTAACCAAGTCTAAGGTATCCTTTCAATGGGGAAAGAAACAGGAAGTTGCCTTTGAGAATTTGAAAAAGAAACTTTGTACAACACCTGTGCTTGCTTTACCTGATCTCTCTCAACCTTTTGAGATTGAGACGGATGCATCTCAAGTTGCTTTAGGTGTTGTCCTCAAACAAAATGGTCATCCAGTAGCTTACCATTCTGAAACATTTTTTGCTGCAAAGTTGAACTATTCAACATATGACAAGGAGTTGTATGCCTTAGTTCAAGCTATTAAGTACTGGAGACACTACCTTTTGGGGAAAGAAACCATTGTTCACACTGATCATATGCCCCTCAAATTCCTTCAATCCCAAAATAAAATTGAAGAAGCTCGACATATGAAGTGGGCCTCTTATCTCCAACAATTTCACTTGGTCATCAAGTATAAAAAGGGGAAGAGTAATTCTGTGGTAGATTGTTTGAGTAGGCCTCCTACCGCTCATGCCTTGATAGTAATGACCACTTCACATTTGGGTTTTCAAGATTGGCCAGCTCAATATTCACAAGATCCTGATTTTGGGAAGATATTTCAGCAAGTGAGTAATCCTACTTCTTCCAATTTGCATCCTTTCCAAGATTTTCATATCAAGGATGGACTTCTTTACAAATTGGACAAGGTTTGTGTTCCTCATGAGCCTAGAGTGTCTCTTCTTAAGGAAGCTCATTCTACACTCTATGGCGGTCATTTTGGTAAGCACAAAACACTTCATCACTTGCAAAGATTCTTCTATTGGCCACGGATGCAGCGGGATGTTTTGAGATTTTTGAGGCAGTGTGCAGTTTGTTGCCGATCTAAGCCTGCTAATAGGAAATTTGGCTTAGGCATTCCCTTGCCTATTCCTTCTCATCCTTGGGAAAGTATTTCCATGGACGTAGTGATTTCCCAATGATGGTACAACAACATGATTGTGTCTTTGTTGTTGTTGATAGATTTAGCAAAATGGCTAAGTTTCTTCCTTGTCACAAGACTTGTTCTGCATCGGACTTAGCCCAATTGTTCTTTGACTGCATATGGTGATCCTTTGGTCTTCCCACCAGCATTGTGTTGGATCGTGATTCACACTTTGTGGGTCATTTTTGGTGCTCTTTGTGGAAAATTTTGGGGGTTTCTCTCAACTTTTCCACAACCTATCATCCACAATCCGATGGGCAGACCAAAGTGGTGAACCGTACCCTTGTGCAAAGTTTGTGAATCTATCATCATGCTTCACCAACCAAGTGGGACTTGAGTCTCACTCACATTGAGCATGCATACAATAGGGTAGTACATTCTTCTACAAGGCATTCTCCATTTGAGGTTTGTTTGGGTTTTCAGCCGTTGGCTCCCTATGAGTTACCTTTGTCTTTGCCTTCTCTTGTCACCACTCATATTTAGAAGGAGCAAGACAAGGCTCACTCTTTCATTCAACACTTGCAAAAACTTCAATCCAGGGTGATTCAGATTTTGCAAAAGACACAACAGCAGCAGAAATAGACCATGGATCGACATCGAATTCCTCATCCTTTTCAGGTTGGTGACAGGGTTTGGTTGCACTTAGACAAGTGATATTTTTTAGATAAGACTCATAGCAAAATCAAACCGATTCGCTATGGGCCTTATACTATCCTTCAACAGGTGTCCGAGAATGCTTTCCACCTTGATCTTCCCGCACACCTTGGGATACATGACGTCATCAATGTAGATCTTTTGAAGTTGTATCATGATTCTACATTGGAGACCGCACCTGCCATCAATCATCCTGTTGATGTGGTTCCTGATTCTCAATGGTCATTGGATTCTGATCAGGTCTATGACACCAAGACTCGTCAGACTCGCTAGGGTTCTTCCACTTCTTATCTTGTGGCTCGGTGTGGGCAGTTTGCACATCAGGCTTGTTGGATTTCTTCTCATCAGATGTCCCATGACTTCCCTTCTCTTCTGAAAGCATTGGAGTCCAATGCTTCTATTGTGGGGAGGCATGATGAGGATTGATGTTTGTTCACTCACATGACCCCTCTTTCTTCCTAGCTAGGTTTGCATAGTTTTATTTCTTGCAAATAATTGTAATGTGAGTCCTCATATTCTCACGTACACTTCTTGTGCACTAGGTGGCAGCTAGTTGGCATTTAGAAGGATTTGTTAGGATTAGTTAAGTTAAGATAGTATATAGCTATTTTAGCTAGGCTTGCACATTTTGTTGCATATTTGGTTAGGATATGATTTGTTAAGTTTAGCTTATCTTATCTCTTACCTCATCTTTTGCCATACATGAGGATTTGGGGGAGATGGTTATGTCTTTTGGGAACTTCCATGCCTATATATTCAACACTCATGGATAAAGAATTCCAGTTGGATTTTCAACCTTTTCAAACCCACCTACAAGGCCTTCAAACGGAGGTTGGACCCAATCAATTAAGGACATTCAAGCAGCATAAAGAGGTCACCAAATTTAATGCACAGCCCTTACATTTGCCCACAGGTATAGAAGACCAAATTCAAAAGAAAACCTTCAAAATTTCAACCATTGCAATCTCCAAATTCATAAGATTTGCCAAAGAAATCGCAAATAAGGCTAGGATGCCTGGCACTAGAATATCAAAGCAATTGGGGAGGTCAGCATAGCTACCAAATGGATGACAACAGCCACACGGATACCATGCTGACCAGAACAAGCCAAACCATTACCCAAAAGCAGTCGTTTATTGGTTGCTACCCAACTTCACTGGATCCAATCTCAAGGCGAAAAGGTTATTGTTTCAATTGCTACCGCACAACTACTTCTGTATTTTGAAAATGTTTGCCTACTTGGGGATTTTGGTATTGGTTCCAAGCAGAATTTTTCGTGTTATTTTTTTTCCACGCTCCTTTGGAAAGGAGTATTGCTTTGGACTCTTGGATGATAATAGAGGTATAAAAACTATGGGATATTTCATCTTGTTTGCCTTTCCTCTTGTGGAAAATGCATTAACAAGCAATATTTCCACAGGATGCCCCTTCACCAGACCTACCTAAGTTGAAGCTATTTATGCAAGATTTGACAGATTTTGTCAAAACACATGTGAAATGAATATATAAGGATATTGATTCTTTACCAACAGGAGTGAAATCCATATGCGTTCTCTCCTAGCTTGTTTAGGAAGAGACTTCCCATGTAATCCTATTGTTTTTTATTAGGGTAAATACAGGTTTTTGTTTTAAAGGGCCTGTACCTTTTCTCAACTAGGGGCACAACAGGGGCCACCCTCCCCGGGATTCAAACTTGGGTCTCTTGGATGAAAGCCCAAATACATACCAATTCGGTGTCCCGATAAGGACCATGTAATCCTATTGTTCAATAGATGTAGATTTTTTTTAAATAATATATATTGGGCAATGACTAATGTATCATGGTTTAAAAAATTATGCATGATAATCACACAAATTATGCACTAAAAGATTCAGAATTCAGAAGTGCCATATTCCTTGAGATCTAAACAAAGTTTTAAGCATTCCATCCATAGTCTATTCAAGATTTCATGTAAAACATGCATAAATACCAAAAGTCATTATATCAAGAAATGCATTGTTTTGGTTTTGTCACTTTGCCTGTTCTTGCTTGTTATTCAGTACTAAAAAATTCTTGAAATTGCCTTTCAATACTTAATGCATGAAGTTATGCCTCTCATTTATCCACTAATTATAATGTTGTTTTATACGTAGTAATGGTATCATTACTGCCCTGTGCGGCTTATAGGGACTTACTGCTTCCACCTACTCTCCCCTCAATGAAATGAAATGAAATGAAAGATTTTAATTACGTCCGCGAGACCCAAACATGGCCTATGGGACCTCCAAATATGGAAGCACAGTTATTCAAATCATATGACCATTAATATCCTTGAGAAGGTTGTTCCTTCTCCTACTGATTTGGGTTAGCAACTCCCCAACTTTTTTTATTTTACTGTCTTCAAATAACTCTGTCATAGACCCTTTTCCAAGCGTTTCTTTGTATTTGCCACGAATGTCCGAAAAACTCGGGCATTCATAGATGAAATGTTCCTCTGTCTCTATTGCCCCTGTGCTGCATAGAGTACATATCCTTTCTTCCCATTGTTCCTTGGGCGTTGTCCATCTCCCTGTTTCACATCTAAGCCTATGAGAGCTAGTCCTTATCTGAGCAATGAGGATTTTTTCCCTCCACTTAATTTCAGCACCTATATATGTTTTTTCCTTGTGGTCATACATTGGGTTAAACTTTGCAATATAGTATTGTCTTTTCTTGCTTGCATTTTTCCACATTCCACTTCTAAACTTTTCATTCACATAGTTTTTTATGTCTTTATTGAAATTTGGACATTCATTTATGTTGATTTCCCAACGTTTCATCCATTTCTGATTTTGTTTCATCCATGTGTTCTTCCGTCTATGTAGCTCTTCATCCCTAACTGCCCTAAGCCATCTGTTGTTTTTCATGTTTTCTTTTTTTTCAAGTAACATAACAACTTGGTCATAGCAATTGCCTCTAAAGGGAACATTCCAGTTTCAGCTAGAATAATTTCATAAGGGACTGTGGTCTTAATTCTAAGAAAATTTGTAATTAGATGTTTTTGAATCCTTTCTATTTGCCTCCATTTTGTATTTGTCGTGCCATTGGCCCACACCTCACAACCATACAACACAATCGGTGTGACAAGTAGACCAAATAAGACCTTGGTGGTCTTCCAGTCCCACAACTCGGCATTCCTACACCAATTTTGAAGTGCATATAGTGCTCTCAATTAAATCTGGTTGACCATAATAAGCTTCTCATTCATAGCGTATTATAATAACTAGCAAAAACTTGTTTTTCGATCCACGGTAAAATGAAATACCACAAAAGGTTTGACTGCTTTACACTAAGGCAAACGATCTCCTTACCCACGATTGCTTTAGGGTCGAACATGTTCAAAAACAATATGGAGTAATGTCCTCTTGTGTGTAGATTGCAGTCCAGCACAGCACATTAAGAAATAATGCACACTTTCTTTGGCATACAAATATTGTTTTCTAGAACTTCGCCGTAATTAAATTCGAATTTGAATCGGGATTAACCGATCTAAAGACAAGGCTGTATTACTTTGCATAACCCTGGGGTCTTTTTATGAGAATTGCAGTCAGGGGAATTCTTCCAACTTATTATATCAAGACAACTTAAAGTAATTATCTTATAAACGGATGCCCCTTGAATTGCCTCTGTTATTAGCTGTTGAATGTCCCTCCTTTATATAAATTAGCTTCAAAAAATAACGAGTTGGAAAGAAAATTAAACGAAATTACCCGAGAGCTGCTCCAGTATTTCTTTTCCCATGGGCCCTTGTAGAGAGTGCCAATAGCAGTAATCTCCAGGCCATCCTCCCCTGCTCTTGCTGCTGATGTTCCCTTGCTCGAACCTTCCCTCTTCATTTTCTTCCCCTGAAGAAGAAATCAATGTTACAATGTTTACACGTTTATTTCCTCCATCGACGAATTGCTCTGCAAATTTGCTTTAGGCTTTTAGACAATTCTTTGAAGCGGTGATGGTTAGACTCGGCTTTGCTCACCGTTGCTTACTTGCATAGGTCTATTATCTGTTTCTCTGTGATTGCTCTTCCTCTCCCGCCAAAACATAAAAATACATATCTGCTCTTGAATGTGGAAATATAGCGGGGAAAGTTGCACGTCTCATATGTCACGCGCCTAAGTAGGAAGTTGGATGTATCGCATGGTATGGCTTAAGTTTTTGTGGGATACGTTGCTTTGTTGTAGTGGTATGCATTACATATAGGTTAATTAAACTATGTTTTGTTTGTTTTAAATTAAATTTATTTTCATTTTTTAATTAGTTATTTTTTATATTATTTATTAAGATGGGTATTTTCTTTGTTAATTGTTTTTTAAGATTTAAGATATGAATTTGATTCACATAAACATCAATATCATATATCATGATTAATTTGTTTATTTATAATTTTATTTTTTTAAAGTAGATATGTTGACGTATTTAAGATTTTGCTTTCATTTATAATTGATTGAAATCCAAAACGATATTATTGTTTTTATAATACTAAATATGTAATTTTTATTTGGAATCATTTTTATCCAAAAAAAAAAAAAAATTAGAATATTACATTTGTTGTTAGGCCATTTAAATTATATTTAATTTGTCTTTCTATTCAAGATATTTTTTATCTTCCTCAAAATGTTAGTTTCTTCTTTAATTCCTTAGCATCATTTTTATTAAGAGATAAAATCTCCAAGTTATTTTTTGAAATTTTAATTTTGTCAATATAAAGATCAACATTACAATTGGCTAAATTATCTATCGCCATATTTACCTTTCTATATATTTATTTATATGTATACGCTAACATTTGTAAGACACGTCCCTCAACAACAATTAGACATCATAATTTGAGTTATTATCAATCCAATCTCTACATTTATTTTTATCTTGACGATATTAGTAATAATTTGTAAATCCCCCTTAAGCCAAGAGAGGTCTTAGACAGGGAGATCCTCTATCACCATATTTATTTATTATTATGTGTAATGTCCCCTTTCTAGGCAGTCAATGAGTTAGGGTGGATTAGCCTACTACTAGGTTCCCGTAGGCTAGTGATGGTGATTGGGAACCCTAATTGGGTTGGTTCCTTGTGTTTTGTGCCTCGCCAACTTTCCTCTACCTCTTTTTGGAGGCATTTTGGGGTTGTGGGCCATCACTTACTTTTTATAGTAACTTACTATTTTTAGTAAGTTGGAGTTTGGACAGTCAGTGGTGATGGTGTGTTGGAGGTTCTTGCTTCGACTATCACTTGTTATTTATAGCCGTACTTACTATTTTTAGTAAGTGTGGTCGGTGGACGTTGTTTGATCAAGATTTTGATGGGAGATGTGTTTATGGCTCTTGGAGTCCGTTTCAGTGCGTTTCGAAGATCGGTGTAGTTATTTACCATTTTTGGCAGTACTTACTATTTTTAGTAAGTAGGGTTTTCGAGCATGGTCCTGATCAGGGTTGGCAGTTTGTGATGTTCGAGGTGTTTTGAGACAATATGCTTCATAGTTGGATCGATAATTGGGTCTGGAGTTTATTATTTAATATTTAACGTTATATTGGCATTATATTAAATAATAATAAAGTGTTTTTTCTAAGTCAGGGAAATTAAATATTTAATTGATAAAGTGGCTCATTTCCCTAAGTTAAAAGAAATATTATTATTTTTATAAAGTGACTTAGGAAAAGTGCTCTAAGGGGGTCGAACTAAAAAGTAATTTTAAAATATTAAAAAGTTCCCTCAAAACCCTAAAAAGGGCATAGCATTTCTAGGAGATATAAGGAGTTTTGAGAGCTCATTTTTGGGCATTCTAGTATTTTGATATTTTCTCTCTAGTGAGACTTGCAGCTTTGGCAGCAGGAATCCATAGCTTTGTGAGGACGAAAACCTTCACAGGGAACATTGCTTGCGGGTGTGAAAGATCACTCCTGAGCAATCATCAGCCAGTTTTCATTCAGAAGCTGGGATTTGTGCTTCAACCGAGATTCACAGAGGTATTCAGTTTGATTTGATTGTTGATATTTTTGGGGTTTTATATCACAGTGATTGCAAGAGTTTTTGGAGGGCATTTTGTGTGTTGAATCTATTGCAAGCCTGGTCATACTAGTTTCCTGTACCAGGTCGTACCACCTTTTGGCATCCTGCATTCAGGGTTCAAGGCAATCAGTTCTAGTTGGTCGTACATCTTGAGATCTTCCTAGGGTTTGTGAAAGAGGTTCTAGGTGTTCCACCAAACCATCCATCTGGCTAGGGTGACCCTATTACAGGTGATTTTTAGAGGTTATAAGGCAGAAACAATTTACTCATGGGAGTCGTGCCATTCTTGGTACAATTTGTACCACCTGGAAGAGAAGCATTTTCAGAGTTTGGTAAGGTACTTGCAGATGGGCAGTGCATAGTTCAGATTTATGTCATTGGGCGACTCCTTTCAGGCACTGTTTGGGCAGTTGATGTTGTTCACTACTTCTTCAAGGTTGTCGTACACCTTCTAGCAGCCGTACTACTCCTGCATGGTGAAATAAACATTTCTGATTTGTGTAACAGACCTGCAATAATCATGTAAGCTCTCATTCTAAGGATTTTTATGATAATATATTTGTTTATGCATTGAATGTACTCTCTGGGTCTGGTCTATCCACCCAAGTGTCTGTAATCCAATGTATTTGTGAGCTAATAATTCAAATAAAGAACTCTTGCAGCTGAATGTTCTCTATTTTGCAATACATTTTATTTTGTATGAGTCCATTTGGCAAGATTGCAAAACAAAAAAAAAATTATTGCAAACAGGGGTGGGTCATTTCAGTGGTATCAGAGCTCATAGTATCCTGCCATCCTGTCGGGTAGAGTGGAAATTGACATTCAAGTTTGAGTAGCATGGCATCAAACAGTGAAGAAGAGTTGGTCAATAAACTTTTAAATGCAGGGGTTAAGCTTGGACACCTATCTCAGCCAAAGGATGATCTTCTCAGCACTCTGAAGGAAGTGGAGGATTGTCTGCACATGGTAAATCAGTCACCTTCTAAGATAATACAAACAACTATAATTCCTACAGTGACTTCCTTAAATCAGCATGAATGGTTGAGACACACAGATAGGGAGGTAAGACTTATGGTTACTTCTTGTTTGAGTGAGATCTTGAGAATTTCAGCACCTAAAGCCCCTTATAGCGATGACACATTGAGAAAGATAATGCGGCTGTTGGTAGAGAGTTTCAAAGGGTTAGGGAATGTCACAAGTTCTCATTTTACTAGGAGAGTTACCATACTTGAAACATTTGCAAAAACTGGATTGGGCAACATCATGTTAGATTTGGTTTTGGATGAGTTAATTTACAAAATGTTTCAGCATTTCATTGCTACAGCCAAAAAAGAACATGCTGATAATGTTATTGCAGCCATGCGAAACATTATGGTTTTGACCATTAATGAAAGTGATGATATCTTCCAGCCACTCTTATCTATGTTATTGGCCGTTTGGAGGCAAGATCTAGTTGCTTCTACAACTGCACATGAATTGGTTAACGGTGTTGTCAAACAGTGTGTGAAGAAGTTGAAACCTTTCTTGCACAATGAGGAGAATAGTGAAGAAGAGGAGCTCATGACAGAAATTTTGCATGAAGAAAATACCACATCACATGAGGTATGTATGGTTGAGTCCCAAATTGACTCCATTGACATGCATGCATCTACACATGTTGAAAATGCACCTAATGAAGATGTTAAATCAGCAACCTTGGATGTAAATGTGGATCAAATCAGTGAAGATTCCAAGACTATCAATTGCCTTGATGACACTAGTGGAAGGAAAGCCAATGACAAATTTGTTGGGATCACTAACACCATCCCAGAAAAAGAACATGTTGCTGATTTCCAATCAGCATATAGTGATGAATCCTTTCACCATGTCAGTAATGATAGCTCAGAGGAAGAAAGACATGCTCTAATGACAAATGTGTTTCAGTTTGACATGCAGACAGAATCTATGGAGAAGAGTGTTCATGATAGCTTCCATGTTCTTGATTTGGAGAGTGATTTTTTTAGAGAAACAATCACTCATGATGAGCACAATGCACATATATTGTCTGAACAAAGCAATCGGCTCATGGTAAGTGATTTATTCAGAGAGACAATCACTCATGATGAGCACAATGCACATATTTTTTCTGAACAAAGCAATCAGCTCATAGTCCCATGGGATCCAGGTGTTTTGGTACCAAAGTATGATGAAGAACCACTTTGGGATGAATTTCCTCTTGACCAAAGTGTTGTCCTAACCTTTGAACAAAAGATGTGCAAAGAGGATATCCTAGTGGGAGTTGATTTTGACAGGCATGATCCTGTAGACAAATCTGAAATTTTAATGCATGAAGCTGATTATGATTGGAATCCTAGTGATGGTGGTGGGACGAGTTTTGAAGGAGAGACACTTGAAGTTTGGGGCAGCCATGGAGACACTGCTGATAGGTATGAGGTTAGTTCTGATTTTTGCATGCATTCTAACAACAACTCATTAAATTTGCATGATCTTGATATCCATGATGAAAAATGGAAGAACCAACTATTGGTGTCTGCTGAAAATGAAGTGCACATGTTATCTAAGTTAGATGACACAAAAATATTTGTTGAAAATGTCATCCAAAAGACACCAAGAAACCAGTATGAACAAATCATTTCCATTGCTGATTTGCAAAGAATTGAGAGCACAATGAATGAAATGAAATCAGCTTACTTACATATGATCAGAGACAGAGATGTGGCTACCAGGATTGCAGATGAGGCCTTATCTCATGTCAGGGAAACACAGGTAAAGGTGGATGAGCTCACTCTTGAGCTTAGTACAACTAGAGATTCTTTGACAGGTATTCAAATGGCATTGCACCAAACTGAAGAAGAACTTGCTGCTGTCACAAAATTCAGAGAGCAAGAAAATGAGGAAAGAGCAAAGGAGATTGGGCAAGTGATCGAAGAACTGGATAGCATACAGGAGGTTTATAATCTAGTTCAATATCCCAAGAAATCAGAAAAAGAAAGTTTAGATCAGCAGGTTGAGCAGGAGGACAATGAGAGTATTCAGTTGGTTGACAATCCATTGTCTGAGATGGATACTGATTCATCTTTTGACAATCCACTCTTTGAGATGCATGATGACAGTTTGGGAAAGGAACACGGTCCTTATGGCTTGATGATTGACCTTGTGGACTCACCACAAGGAGAGGAGTTCTATTATGATTTAGAGGATGTTGGAGTGGAGAGGCCTTATATTGAATCTTCAAGCATCACCAAATCCTCTAAAGGTGATATTCATATGATGATCGGTGTAATGCAGCTCCAGCATAACAGAGCCCCTTTGGAGGTAAGTTTCTATACCCAGGATCATGTACATGGGCTGTTAGACATATCAGATGATGGGAGAGGCATACCTTGGGTGATTTTTGATCAAAAGAATGGAAGATATGTTGTTGTTACCCTTTTGAACAACCACCTTTTAGATCCATTTGTGTTCATACAAGTGGATTGGAGAGATATTTTGAGCAAAAATTGGAGACTTGCTGAGTTGGTGACTTTTTGGGAGGCCATTTCAGTTGAGGATATGATCAGATTTTGCATTCTGGTCGTCATGTTTCAGCGTTGCAGCAGTTGTGCTTCTTTGAGGATGCTGATTTTTCAAAAATCAGACTATAAGTTGTTAATTTCAGACTTGGATAGCTGCAAGTTTGTTAAATTTCAGACCATTCAGCTTTATGTTCGGGTTAGTTTTTGGTTTCACATGAAGAAAATAAATATTGCAGCTAACCAGGTTCAGTGTTGGATGGGTATTTGGGCATCAAATCAGAGTTATTGCAACCATTTCATGTGGATAGATTATCTATCTACTGATGTTGTTTTGATGTTCACAGTTGTTTGGGTAAATTGGAATGATGGGGATCATTTTCTTGACACTGGGAGGTTAAGTGCCAACATATTGTTTTCGGTTTTTGATAGCATATGCATTCCCAGGATGATCATTTTCAGATCTAACATTGTTGTCCTCTTCTATATCAGCCACTCATCGGAGGCTAATCGACATCCTTGTTGGGTCACCATGGTGAGAGATGTTGTGTACCATGTTTCCTTGTTGAGCAGATTATATTTTTAGGTGCCCAGGATCATGTTGGACAGTGGGAGTGCAGGAGTAGTCCAAACTGAGATGCTTAGGCATGAGATTTTTCATGGCATAGAGCTCAGTCCTTATAGGTATCCTAGTTCAGGTTTTGAGGATGATGATGTTTTGGGGCTACAGGAGAGGAGAGTGCAGTTCTGGCACGATGAGTTCCTAGTTGTGATCAGTGTGGCGCAGCGACAACATGGTGGAATTTTTTTGAGGTTGTTATGGGACCCTGGGATCATACGTGACTGCAACCAGGAGCAGACAGATGATTTGAGTATGATTTGGCATTGCTTGAGGACAAGCAATCTTTGGGAAGGGCGGACTGTAATGTCCCCTTTCTAGGCAGTCAGTGAGTTAGGGTGGATTAGCCTACTACTGGGTTCCCGTAGGCTAGTGATGGTGATTGGGAACCCTAATTGGGTTGGTTCCTTGTGTTATGTGCCTCGCCAACTTTCCTCTGCCTCTTTCTAGAGGTATTTCGAGGTTGTGGGCCATCACTTACTTTTTATAGTAACTTACTATTTTTAGTAAGTTGGAGTTTGGACAGTCAGTGGTGATGGTGTGTTGGAGGTTCTTGCTCAGAGAGATGTTGCTAGCATGTTTTGGAGGTTTGGTTGTCACCTACTATTTATAGTCGTACTTACTATTTTTAGTAAGTGTGGTCGGTGGACGTTGTTTGATCAAGATTTCGATGGGAGATGTGTTTTTGGCTCTTGGAGTCCATTTTAGTGCATTTCGGAGATTGGTGCAGTTATTTACCATTTTTGGCAGTACTTACTATTTTTAGTAAGTAGGGTTTTCGGGCGTGGTCCTGATCAGGGTTGGCAGTTTGTGATGTTCGAGGTGTTTTGAGACAATATGCTTCACAGTTGGATCGATAATTGGGTCTGGAGTTTATTATTTAATATTTAACATTATATTGGCGTTATATTAAATAATAATAAAGTGTTTTTTTCCTAAGTCAGGGAAATTAAATATTTAATTGATAAAGTGGCTCATTTCCCTAAGTTAAAAGAAATATTATTATTTTTATAAAGTGACTTAGGAAAAGTGCTCTAAGGGGGTCGAACTAAAAAGTAATTTTAAAATATTAAAAAGTTCCCTCAAAACCCTAAAAAGGGCGTAGCATTTTTGGGAGATATAAGGAGTTTTGAGAGCTCATTTTTGGGCATTCTGGTATTTTGATATTTTCTCTCTAGTGAGACTTGCAGCTTTGGCAGCAGGAATCCATAGCTTTGTGAGGACGAAAACCTTCACAGGGAACATTGCTTGCGGGTGTGAAAGATCACTCCTAAGCAATCATCAACCAGTTTTCATTCAAAAGCTGGGATTTGTGCTTCAACCGAGATTCACAAAGGTATTCAGTTTGATTTGATTGTTGATATTTTTGGGGTTTTATATCACAGTGATTGCAGGAGTTTTTGGAGGGCATTTTGTGTGTTGAATCTATTGCAAGCCTGGTCGTACCAGTTTCTTGTACCAGGTCGTACCACCTTTTGGCATCCTGCATTCAGGGTTCAAGGCAATCAGTTCTAGCTGGCCGTACATCTTGAGATCTTCCTAGGGTTTGTGAAAGAGGTTCTGGGTGTTCCACCAAACCATCCATCTGGCTAGGGTGACCCTATTACAGGTGATTTTTAGAGGTTATAAGGTAGAAACAATTTACTCGTGGGAGTCGTGCCATTCTTGGTATAGTCCGTACCACCTGGAAGAGAAGCATTTTTAGAGTTTGGTAAGGTACTTGCAGATGGGCAGTGCATAGTTCAGATTTATGTCATTGGGCGACTCCTTTCAGGCACTATTTGGGTAGTTGATATTGTTCACTACTTCTTCAAGGTTGTCGTACACCTTCTAGCAGTCGTACTACTCCTGCATGGTGAAATAAACATTTTTTATTTGTGTAACAGACCTGCAATAATCGTGTAAGCTCTCATTCTAAGGATTTTTATGATAATATATTTGTTTATGCATTGAATGTACTCTTTGGGTCTGGTCTATCCACCCAAGTGTCTGTAATCCAATGTATTTGTGAGCTAATAATTCAAATAAAGAACTCTTGCAGCTGAATGTTCTCTATTTTGCAATACATTTTATTTTGTATGAGTCCATTTGGCAAGATTGCAAAAAAAAAATTACAAACAGGGGTGGGTCATTTCATTAGGTTTTGGGGGGACTTAAGGCCAAAGGGAGGGACACCCAAAAGGAGAAAACACTTTTGGGAGGGTAAGGATAAACAAATCCAGAGTTTTAGATAAATTATTAAAGGAATATGAAAGTGCATCATGACAAAGAAGAAAAACAAAATCCAAACCCAAAACCCTTACTTCAAATGGAGGAGGTAAACTTTCCAACAACTTATCTAGGGATGTCCTTATTTGAGGGGAGAATGAGGGTAGAACTATGGAATCCAATTATAAGTTTAAAATAAACCACCAACATGGAAAGGTAGATGGTTATCATTAGCAGGAAGAGTCCAACTAATTAAATCGATCTTACAGGCCATTCCAACTTATTATATGTCCTTGTATACTATTTCAAGTAGATAGAAAAAGTTTAATTTATATTATTTGGTCCTTTTTGTGTTTAAGTTTACGTGATAAAAGTAAATTTCCTTTGGTGAAATCGGGCAAGGTGTGAGATAAAACAGGGGAGGAGAAAGAATTAGGAGTTGTACAAAGAGCATGACCTAAGCTTAATATTTATTGCATTCTCACTTCCAAATGATTTTTCTCTATAGAATGGTTTAAAAAAATCTATTGATCTAGTGATTAAAGGTCTAAGATGGGTGGTGGGAATTGGAGAAAATATTTTTATTTGGATGGATACATGGTGTGATTAAAAACCACTCAATCTAGATCCAACTTAGAAAAAATGGATGAGGTTACTTCAAGGTAAATATGGTGATAGGGTTTCAAACATTATGTACAAGGATCAGGAAGGAAGATACAATTGGAAAGATTTTTTTTACAAGTATACAAGACATTGATGCTAGGAAGCAATTAAGAAGAAATATAACAACAATTATTATTTTGAGAGGAGCCAAGGATAAGTTGATTTGGGAGTTGAATAGCTCAAGAGAATACACAACAAGAAGTGGATATAATGTAAAGCACCAACAAAATAGAAATATCGTAAGAATATGGAGAGATATTTGGGATAGCTTGAGCATTCCTAAAGTCAAAATGTTTGTTTGGCTAGTAGGTCATAAAATAATTTATCTAGGATAACCTTATGAAAAGGGATTTTTATGGCCCCTCATAATGTGTTTTTTATTAAAGGGAGGAGGAGAGTATAGACCATCTCTTGGGACATTGCTCAATAGTATGGAATCTATGGCAATGGATTCTTAATATGTGTGGTAAATGCATGGCGATGATTGGAAGAATTGAAGAATGGTTAAAGTAATGGTAGAGGACTTTTACAAGTGAGGTTTTACAGACAATCTAGGATATATCAAAAGATACAATACTTTGGATTGTATGGGTAGAAAGGATTAGAAGAATATTTAAAGGAAAGCAAAGTAATTTAGAGGTAATGAAAAGGAAGATTTGTTTAGCTAGAGAGGAGTCTAAATCGACCCTATCAACTCACCTAGTCCCTAATATGGAAGCAGAGAGCATTGATAGATGGAGTCAAGTCATCAAATGGAATTATGATGTTGGGTACAGGAGAAACAAAAAGCAGGAAAAAAATATAAAGTGGAAACCTAGAACCAAAAAATATGGTATTGGAATTTTGATGGAGCATCTAAAGGAAACCTAGAACCAACAAAAGGAGGAGGAATAATTAGAAATAATAGAGGAGAGATTTTGTCTCATTATACTTTTAATAGTGGATTTAAGATAAATAATGGAGTTGAAGCTTAGGTAGCTTTGGAAGGGTTAAAAATATGCAAACAAATGAAATGGAACATAGTATGGATGGAAGGTGATTCACTCATAGTGATAAATGCAATTATGAGGAGAGCAAAATCTCCATGGAACATACAAGAGATAATTGTGGAAACTTGAGACCTTGGTATAGAGTTTGAAGAAATCAGGTTTACACATATGGTAAGGGAAGGAAACAAATGTGCAAATAGGCTGGCCAATAGAGGGATTTTAATCGAGGATCGTGAAGTTAAATTCTCTTTTCCATGGTTAGAAGTAGTAAGTTTAGTTGAAGCTGACAAGAAAATGTTAACTACTTGAATCAAATAATGATTAAGATTTACTTTAATATTTCTCATTGGTAATATTTGTTTTATTTTATAACATTAATGTATTTTTATATAATCTATTTATTACAATTTTTGTGGTTGCACTCATGCTTCACGAAGGAAACTAGCAATCCTGACTTGGTAAAATGAACTATGATCGTGCGATGTTTTGGAAATATTACTCTACTAAGATGCAATGCATAGATAGTAGAGGTGGAGTTTTGGTATTATCAAGGTTGTAGAAAAATGTCAAGAAGAGTGCTAAATTCTAGAATATTTATATTCACCCAAAAAATTGAAGAAAATCCAAAAAAAAAAATTCAAATATTTTATGAAAAATGATGCAGGTATCTAGCTATAGCATCTCAATTAATGAGAATTGAATCTGTTTGTAAAATCTCAAGATTTAAAGGAGAGAATTGTGGCTTTTCAGGTGTGGAGGATCTAAGTAAAACCCTTTGTTCTCAAACAAAAAAATGTATTGTTGAGGTCTTCGGGAAGCCTAAGGTAACCAAATATTACTTCAAGAATTTTTTGGTGGAGTATGAAACTCCAAGTGCACTCCAAACACTTAAATACAAAATTGACCAAGTGTCCACATCTTTTCATAGATTCTAAACAATTTCATCCTTCCACCAAAAAAATAACAAATACAACTCTTGAAACACAATTTGAAGCCCATTTGCTATGTGTTTGAGATCTTCTCCCTTAACTGAGTTACTAAAATAAATCTATAATCTGAAATTGTTGCTCACATTAATATATTTCTTGGCCTTTGACCCTCTACAATCTACATACGCCCAAATCAAACAAAAAATTTGTAGAATCACCCTCATTGACTAACCATTTGATATGTTTTTTGATCAATTCTAAACTCTCTGATATAAAGTTTCATGTTGCAAGTCCCTAATTAGGGTTCATTTCCTTGATAATTTAATTGCATCCATAGAGCCTATATATTTTTAAGTAATATATTTACCCAGTTCATTTATTGATCTTTGAAGAATCTTTATTAGAGCTTTGCTCCTAATTCAAAACTCATAACTCTATATTACCATAAGCTTGTACCTCCAATATTATTTCCTTTACAAATTCTATCCTACTTACAAATAGAAAACCTATTTTTTTTCTTCAAATCCTATCTTAAAAAAATAATTGATTTTTTTAAAATTTGCATGTTAGACCTATAAGCAACCTTGAAAGTGACATCATATTTATGGAGATAGATTGCAATGTAGGCTATAAATTATCACCTTCCATCCATAATTAAAAAATTACCATTTTGATCCCTCAAACAAGTTTTTATTCTATCTAAATTGTGTCCAAAAAATCCTTCATTTATTAGAGAAAGGAATACCTAGGCATATTGATGGCTATTTTTTGAACTTTAAACCTTAAAATGTCCACAATAATTCATTGTAAATATAGGAACATATTAATGAAAAATCAAAGATTTTTTGTAGTATTAAACAATTGTGCAATAACCTTCTCATAACATGGTAATGTTGGGTTAATTTCCATTGTGTCGATTACAAAGGAAGGTCCCAAAAGAAAAAAATATCAAAAAATAGAGATGATTTTCGAAGACACCATTTGTTGCAACTCGAATACCTTTCATTTTTTCTTCCATTTTTTGCCTTTGAAAAAACTCTCCCTTATGCCCCATTAAGATTAACAAAGAGATAAGAAGATAATGAGTCAATATGGTTAAGTGCACAATATTAAGAAGGAAATTGTTTGATAAAAATAAAATATTTTGGAGTGCTATAACATCTACATTCACACAAAACTTGATTAGATCCAAATTTTATGAGAATATAATGACAAAAATGATATCAAACCCTGTCATGTGCTTTGTTCATATTTAATTTATAAAGCATTCTTGGTTTTTTCATGCAATGAAGAGAATGTATGGCCTACTCTGCAATGATTATACCATTAATATTTTTTTTCCATGAACAAAAACACCTTGTTCCTCTAAGTTAACCTAGTCTCCATTGATTTTCAATCTATTTGCAATCATTCTTAAAATGATCTTATAAATCATACTACAAAGGTTTATTGTATGAAAACTATCAAAATCTTGTCTCGCCTATATTGGGAATCAATATAATAAATATGATATTGACCTCACTTATTATAGAATTATTTTTCCTAACTTCTTCAACAAATTCCAAATTTTTGAAAGAAAATTATATGCAATCCATCAAGTTAGGTGTCTTATTAGGGTGAAAAGATAAAATTGCCTCCTATGGAAAATTTTCCAAAAGCTTATTCTAAGACTCCTTATATTGCCTAAATAATTAATTGATTCCTGAAAGCATGAGGATATGGAAGCAAAAAGGAAAGCAAAGATGTGATGCAAACCGAACTAAACTCGACGTAAAATCCTAGGAATTGAAAGTGCTTGAAAAGGGGGAAAGCATGAACGAATCGAAAACTTAAACTCAAGACAATAAAGAAGACAACCCTTTTTATTGATATGTTTTAGAACTCAGTTACAATTCGTCTCCTCCCTTTTTAGGGGCTAGGAGTGTTTAAGTATGCGTTCTTGTTACATCCATGGATGCCCTTCCTTCTTTCGCGTGCCCACATGTAAAATGGGCGGACCAAACGTCACCGCCGCTTGTGTTTACGAGTCTTGACTCCTTGCTTCTCCTTCGACATCCAGACCCTACGTTCAAAGGAACAAGAAATAGTCAGTAGCACCTACGGATAAAACAAAGCATGCAATCCCCAAGCCTACGATAAGTGAATGAGAAAAATGAATTAAAATATGACTAAAATGAATCCAAATGATCTAAAAATTTGATAGGGGCATCAGGACATCACTATTAGGGCACTGCAAAAATAACAATCAAGAAATTTCTCGTCGATTCGAATTCGCTTCGAGGAGGGACGAATTTACCTGCAACAAAATGCTAAAAAGGGACTATCCCAAATGTCCTGCCTAGGAAGCTCCAAAAGACCTAAAAAATTGGGGTTAGCTAATTGGGGGTATTTTGGGAAGACCCAGATGGTCATATTTTCCCAATTTGGCCTTCGTCAATGGGAATTTGATGATGCTACCTGTAGGTTAGTAAAAGCGAACGAAGATAGAAACATGATCAAAATTGTTCAAAATGAGACAAAATTTAAATGACAACCTATCTAAGCATCATAGAATTGAATGCAAAAATGGAAGAAAGAAATTCTAGCATAGATTTCCCATCGCTTGGAAGAGGGGCAATTAGGACTATAGCAGTGTGGGAGGGGGCGCCCATGGGGCAGGCCGCCCACCGTTTGAGGCCTGATTTTGGCACCAATCCACTTGGGATGGGTCAAAAACCTCTTGTGGGGTATTGTCAAAAAATTTGGTGGGATATTGTGGCCAAATGTCAAGTTTTGTTCCGGATTTGTGCTTCCAATAACCACCCTATGACCTCCTCTCCAAAAGAGATCAAGGATGTGAAAGACACAACTCAAAAGGGTGTAGGTGTGAAAGTAAAATGACAACACTTCATTGCTCAAGAAATGCTCCTTCTCTCCATTATTTGGGGTGAGGAAACTCACCAATTTATAGACCTGGAGGTCTCTTGAATTGGGCATGCAGAGGCACCACTTGGCAATCATGCCTTCCCAGGAGGAAGGAGATTCCTCCCTGAATAGGGACTTCATGAATGCCCCTTGTAACAGCCTCTAACACTCGAAAATGCTCACCCACACTCCCATGCAATGAAGGAAGTGTTAAGTGGCAGATCTGAGTTGCCATTTGTCAAGATTTGACTTTTTGCCCGTCAAACCTACAATTCGCCCCACCCTAGAGAGAATTATGAATTCGTCCCTGGATGGAACGAATCCCATTTTGAATTCGTCCCTGGGTGGAACGGATATTGAGAAAAGTGCCTGAAGGTGCCAAAATGATTTATGACCTTCAAAAACTACTATGAGAGTGGTTAGGACCACTGTTTAACCTCTGGGGGCTGCCCTGGGGCTGTGTGCGTTAATGCGATCAGTGTTTGCAGTCACATAATCGGATTGGTGCTATTTTGGTGTCTACACTTCCTTCCTAATAGCTTACTCTTCCTTGATACTTCTTCCACTTGGGGTTGAAATATTTTTTTATTAAATGAAAAGACAAATCTATTTTGCTAGTAGCACGAAAAAATGGTTTGCCATTTCTACCTAGATTTTGGGGCCCAATACGACTCTTTTGTTTTTCAATGCACTATGATAATTAGAAAGTAATTATTTTCATACATATAAGTGCATTGGTCCCTTCTATTTATCTCTACTATCTCTTGTAAAACTTTGAGCTTGGATTTAATTTCCTTCTTTATTTTAGATGTGTTAATAAATATTCAACATTCCATATCTTCATTTGTCACTTTATATATTTTTAAACAAAACTAGACATACATAATCCTTCAAAATTACTTCATCCAACCACAACATAACTAATTAGAAGAAATAAAGGTCTGAGAGACACATTAATTGAAATCAAAATGGCTTTTGATAGCCATTATTGAGTATATCACATCTCAAGAGAATGGACTTGTGATATGATCTTGTTTAATAAAATATCTAAAGAGGTTGTATGTTCTATTTCTAAGGAATGTCTTAGATAACAAAAAACTGTCCAATATTTATGCTACATGAGTTTGCCCAATACATATACTATTTCATGTGCATTAAAAGCTTGAAAAAATAGCATTCCAAAGGTCATTAGAATTTACAAAGGAAGCAATAACCTCCATTAATTTGGACCATCCATAAATACCACCTTTCTTTGTGTGAAAGAGATAAAACTATGTTGAAGTCCCCAATAACGACTCTAATATAGCCATATCAACTATCTTTATTATTATTAGATCAAACCCTAGGATAAGGTAGTTGGCCCTTGAGAAATTGGGTTAGGGTTGATGTTGATATAATTTATAAATAGGAAGAGCTATGCTGTAGTTGGAACCTTCTTTCATATTCAATCCTTTATCACCTTTATTTCATACATGAGACTTTACTCTCTCCAAGTGGTTAAGAGACTTTATCCTCTCTAAGTGGATAGGATTTGTATTGATTTAGAATCTAGAATCTTTTACTTGGCATTGAATCATTGTTTCTAGTGGATGTTTACTTTTGTGCATTATTGAATTATTATTGTTATTATTATATTTTTTAAACTTGTTTCATTTCAATTAGTATCAGAGCATCGATTTTAGCTCTATATAGCAGTGCAAAAGTGTGGTAAAAAGTATGTGAACCATTCTAGAACCTCTGGAAATCAATTTTGCTTCTTGTTGCCTAGTAAATATTCATCATTTTTTTAGCTCAATTGTTTGGTGTATTTTTATTTTGTAATATTATGAGTTAGTTGTAGTTATTTCATTTCTTGAACTAGATTAAAAAATGAGCATCGAGGATGCTAGGACCCTTGTGGAAGATTGATTTCATTATGATCATCTATTCGAGTCGATTAAAACAACGGGTATCTCTAGCAACACTTTCTTAGGAATTGAGTGTGTTGAAACCCTTGTGGGAGACCTATCCCATTATGATCATCTCTTCAAGCTAATCAAAGTAAGGGTTACTTCTCACAATATTTTTTTTAATTATTTAGGATTCTTTGGGGTTTTTCCATAGTGCATGAACAAGCATATTGCTTTTGCTAGTTGGTTGTGAATCAACAGTTGATTGTAGCACATTGGTTATTCATAGAATATGTACATGAGTAGAAATAAATGTCAACCCAAAAATATTGATAAGCATCCAAATAATAATACTTTTGACATGCATGCTCTTTCTTATTTAAACACCGTGGTCATACCTCCTCCTAACACCCTTCCTCCTACTTGTACTCCTCCCAACACTCCTCATGCTTCTCCTCCAATTGGTAATGCTCTTCCCAATACCATTGACCCTAATTTACAATCATATCTTATACACCAAGAAAACTAGTTAAATCTATTGATAAATCTGATAATGAAATAAAAAAGACCTTATATATAATCCAAAACCATCTTGGTCTTGCATGTACTAAAATTTTCCTTGAACAAAAGTTCTAATAAGTTGTTGGGTAATAACCATAAGGCATACAATAAGCACCAAATCTGAAGGGCCACCAATATCAAGATATAAACATCTACCAATTATCATTGTGTGTCATGGACCTCTACTTTCCCAACAATCACATGGCTTACTATGATACCATGGGCACTCTTCTAGGTATGGGCAATTTTAACTTAGGCTTTGCTAACGATCTTGATCCCTTTGTATAAGGTGCTTCTAATTTCCTTACTTGGTCTCATGATGTTCTTGTTCCACATATTGACATCCAACCATTGAGGGTGCTAATCCACATGGGAAGCTATCCAACATGGATGGAATCATCCATCTACACTGTTAAGAGGGAAAACTGAAAAGGATTATTTTATTGATAAATATGAGTTACATATATAGGCAGAAGGCCTATATGAAACACATGACACTTGTCAAGAGAAACTGACAAGTGTCAAGGTGAAGGCATAGTGCACTTTAACTCTAACATTCCCCCTTAAAGTGCACTATCCTAACTAAAGAAGAAATAAAACAAGTCAACATTAGGTAACATTCCCCCTTAATGTTGACTTCTCTAAAAAAAATAACCTATCATCCTCTTGTTTTTGGTCTAGGCTCGTGCTCTTTGCGCTTGGCTCTCCAACTATGAATAACGCTAGATCCACTATGTATACATCTTGGTCTGTTGCCTCAGGGTCAGCCACTTCAACGGGTCTGTTGCCACTGGGTCAGCCATCTAAGTGCCTCAGGGTCATCATGGGTGCCTCAGGGTCAGCCACATCTGGGTCTGTTGCCTCTGCAGGTCATCCTCAGAGGATGTTGCCACTCGTAGGTCATCGACTAGATTCACCATGAGTATGAAATCCCTCCTCATGGTGAACTCAATCTAGAAGGTGTCGGTCTCTGCCGAAAATGCACCTAATGAAAGGAAAAAACGAGCCATATAAGAGTGTCGGTCTCTGTCGAAAATGCACTCAATACAATAAAATGAGCCATAGATCAAAATAGGAGGAGAGAAGAAGAAAAGAAGAGAATATTCTGAAGTGTCTTCGTCTGTAGTCTTCAGAAGTAGATCCGAAAAAACCTCGGATAGAGTCTAGGGTGTCTATGTCTGTAGTCCCTAGAATAAGTGTCCTTATGGTGACCATGTCATCCCACCGAAATGCATGGGTAACCAGCCGCTGCATCCGCTAAGTGTATAGAAAAGGTCACTGGGTACAAGGATCACATATAAAATTACCTTGGGAGTGTCGGGTATAACCGAAAGTGCACTCCAAGGTAGAAAAATTTTGAGGCTAAAAAAACTAAACTGAAACAGCCTCAAAATTACAATTTGACACCACCATTGTGTCCGTCGTGGAAAAACGTTTCCAACGACTATAAATACCCCTATATTCCATTCTCAATGGGGCCTTCATCTGTGGGAAAACAACATGCCTCCCTAAGACAGCAACTAAACCTCGCACTGTGGCGGCATCGCTCTCTATCAAAATAAAAAACTTCATCAATTTTTCCCTCGCAGGGGAATTACTTGGACCTTTCCATGTCTAAAATATTTATAAAACACCCTTTACAATAGTTTCCATATAATTTGAAGAATAAAGTATCTTCTACTTTTCATAAGATGCCCCATCAATTATAAAAAAAAATAAAATAAAATGTTTCATGTTTTAAATAAAATTCCCCACGCATTACTTTGACGTATCCTTTGTGATAGCTGGAAATATCTCTACACTGTGCTCAACAGTTCAACTCGACATCGTGAGTGGGACCTCACGGAATCAAAGCTACCAAAACTCCACTACACTTTGGTGAAGACAACTTGCCAATCAACTGCACGTTTAACAGAGTAAACTCAACTGCACATAGCATTTACTTCATATCGACGCCAGGTGAGCTACAGAAAACCCCAAACCCAATTAAGCTGCGAGTGGAACGGCACAGAGGGCAGGAGGGAGGAACGGGCGAGCGGCGGATGGTCTGCTACTTCACCCGCAGATTGTGAAGATTATGTTGCTGTGCTGCCAGATAAAGGCGGCCAGATTCAAAAATAATTGCGGTCCACGAGCCACCTTCGCCATGCAACCAAACAACACTGGATACCTGCGGACGATTCAACGATCCCATCGTAAAATAACACTAAACAATTGCTTCAGGGAATGATGAGACTCCTGGATCACCACTCATCATCAAGGCCATCAACTCGGACTGCAACCTTCGGGAAACGGCAGCGCACGAACACCAACGCTTATTCCACAAAAAAAAAAAAATCAACGGTAGCAGATTAGTTTTAACTCCATTTCCAGCGTGGGCAGCACACCTCTTTGCCACAGGCTCAGATCAAAACTGGCCATCGCTCTGACTCACAGTCCACAAACTGTTGGCAAAGGGGTCTTTCCACCCCAGGTAGTCCCAGAACTCCACATTGAACGCCAGCACAATCGGCACATCAAAGAACAAGCAGTCTAAATCCTCTGCTAAAATATTTGCCAGCACGGCGTCCCGGAACAGAACAGAACCACGCTGACGGTTGAACAGAATGACACTCACTGGCCCGCGGTAGTCCGCTTCTATAACACCAGCACGTCGGAACCATGCACGCTGCGGCACTTGAAAGGTCATAGCCGACCGCCAAGGCAGAGCCTCTGGACGGCAGAATAGCGTTGGAAGAAAGCCTTTTCACATGCAGCAATGCCGCCGTAGCCTGTAGCATTGCTGTCTGCTGCGACGCAACTCCATTGGACGCCATCTGCGTGTAGCTCCCGATGTTTACCTGCCAACCACTTGCATTCGTAGAGCAGAAGACCACAAAACCCACGGCTATCCAAATAGCTCGCCAAAGAATAACAACACCAACCCAAGTCAACAGCGGACAACAACTCTGCGCCTCCAATGCTAAATATTATCACCAAAAAAAAGAAAAAACACAAACGGCGAAGACATGTGTCATATTCACCAGAAAGTTCGCCATACACGCAGGACATTTCAGCTCAAGCTGGGCCTCTGTTCACACTATACTTTGAAGCTTCAGTCCCTGCTTTTGGTTATTCTGTGTATTTCCTAAGATCTGCAAAGACTGGATCTTCTCAAACTTTGCCAATGAAGCTAGAACATATCAATGGAGAAATCACTCTGGACTCAACAAGGATTCAAATTGTGTTCTCCAACTCTACAGGGTCATTGAAAGAGATCAGAGATCATAATAATAATGCAGTATTTCCTATACATCAGACATTTGGACCCTGTAGCGTCTTTTGCAATAATGCCGCAACAAATACACGAAATACATAGGAGCCGCCACGGCAAAAAAATGCTTAAAACACAGCAGAACAGCGAACAGCAGTCTCCCCATCAAATCCCGGTCCTCTCGGAGAAAAGAGAGAGACAGCAAGAACTGCAGATCTGGCAGATCTGGAGTAGAGATCTCTCCAACAGGCAATGCAACCGGAGGCCGGAGATCGGAGATGGAGGACACCGAAAGAGCTCACCCTCACCCGGTGCCCATCCTTGAAGGAGAGAATGGCGGCAGAGGACATGTACGTGCTTTCTGTAAATCGTTCCGTTTTGTCTGCGCCTTCGACAGTCCCACAGCAGATTAAAAAAAAAAAAATGCAGCAACAAGGTAGATAATAAAAGTTTTTGGAGGGAGCAATTGGTCTTCGGACCCGCAGCGCTTTCATCAAGCACGCAATCGGGCAGGAACAGCACCACCAATTCTCAGAAAACAGTGATTTTTCTCTGCTCTGATAGCGATGTCCATAATTTTATGATTTGCTTAACAAACTGCCATATTTCTTTTTCCAAACAATTCTTCACATCTTTCGTGTGCAGGTGGATACTGAACTCCGTCACATCAATTATAGACTCCACTGCAGATCGGGAGTAGTGCACACAGGGCTATCGAGGATGCCAACAGCCACATCCTCAAACTCTACGCTTGTCCCGCGGCCAACAATGATGACAACAACAATAACCAGAGCAACGGTAACGACGCTGCTCAATTTCGGATGGGACTTAGCACGTCTGAATCACGGTCAACAAAAAAAAATAAAGCCAAGGGTGAGCCGTCAACTCCATTTAGAAAATCAAATGCCCACACCGCGTGGCTACCTCCATGGATCTGCAAACCCTAAAAAACTAAAAAAAAAAATTCTGAAAAAAAATTCCCAAATTTTAAAATTCTTACCATCTGGTTTCTGATCCATCAAATGATGGAGAGCATACTCCCTCGGTAAAAAATTAAAAAAAAATATGGAAAAAATAAATGAGGGGGAGGGAGGATTTCCATGAGGGAAATCCCCCCTCAAGGGTTTTCACAGGGCAGGGAAAGCCCGCTCTGATACCAAATGTTAGGAGGGAAAACTGAAAGGGATTATTTTATTGATAAATATGAGTTACATATATAGGCAGAAGGCCTATATGAAACACATGACACTTGTCAAGAGAAACTGACAAGTGTCAAGGTGAAGGCATAGTGCACTTTAACTCTAACATACACCATGTTTCTAAAGAAAATATTACATTAGTTGCTACTAAGTTGGAAATCCATGGTCATCAATGGTTGTTATGAGAGATCGACCAACATGGGACTTATATTTTGTGTTCCGATTTCAAAGCACTATTCCTCTATAAGTTTGAAAAAGGATCTTTCATATCATACTAGTCCATTTGATGTAAACCAAATAAATAAGATTGATAGAGAATTATGGTATAAAGTTCGCAAGTATGCTCACCTACACCTGTTAATTGTATCCAATGGTGGTTGTATAAGCCTTTCACCATGGCCTTAAGGATGAAATTCAATGGGAATTCAACATTCTCAATACATACATCCTTGAGGATGTTGAATGTGTAGCTTTAGCAATAAAAAAGAAGCTCTAGTTTTCCTATCCTCAACCTCGATGTGATTTCATCCTTTGGTTGTATTACTTTAATAAATACAAGGGGTACCCCATGGATTCTTCAATATCAAATGCTATTCACACCATCCTTGAAATCATTCCTATGAAGAATGTCAAAACTATTTTCAAGTGGAAGACAAAGAAGTAGCAGTGTTAAAAATGTATATTCATTGCAACAAGAGTAACCAACTGAAGTATCTAATTTTGAGCATAATGATGATACCATGTATTTTTTGTTTTTGCCCTTATGGGTCTTCAAGCTCATCATACTATTAATATCCAAGGATTCATTAAACATCAGTGAATTAATGTTTTGATTTATCCAAGTAGCAAGCATAACTTTAATGATAACAAAAAAACCGTCTTTGGGATTGTATATCAATACCAATAAATTTCAATTATTAAATGCAAATGAGGTCAATGGGTCAAATTACTAAGGTTAAAATCTATATGAAGGATTATCCTTGGTCTTTCAACCTCTTTGCCATGAATTTAGGAAGTACATATGTCATCTTGGGGGTACAATGGCTATCCTAGCTTAGTGATATTACTATTAATCAATAATGACTATATATCAATGAATAATAGAAAGGTTGTTTGTCTCTAAGGAATTTGACTTCCTCACTCCAAGGTGGTTAGTTCCCACATAATGGAAAAATGTTGAAGAAGAGTGGTTGTAGATTCTTTGCCTAGGTTAATTACATAGAATTTAGTCTATACAGTTGCTTCTTCTTTCTTTTCCTTTAAACTTGTAAAATATTGTGGATTGTTATGTGAATATCTCTAATGAGCCCATCAAGATTCTCCTTAAGCACACACATGATCATGCCATCCATCTATGTGAATGTCAACCCCATAATGTTCATCTTTATCATTATTCCCAACCCCAAAATTATGAGATTGATAAGTTGGTCTAGGAAATGTTTGAGCAAGGAGATATCCATCCAAGCATTAGTCCTTATTCCTCTTTTGTGGTTATGATGTGGTGTAAGGACAACTCTTGGCACATATGTCCTAGTTTGTTACCTCTCAACAAGATCACCATTAGAGATAAGATTCCTATCCCTATTATAGATGATATAGTGAATGAATTGCATGGTGCTAAATATTTTACAAAACTAGAATTACAGTCTAGGTTCCATAAAATTAGGGTTAGAGAAGAGGATATCCCTAAGAGTATTTTTTGCACACATGAGGGTCATTACAAGTTGTTAGTTATACCTTTTGGTCTCACTAATATTCCTTCCAATTTCCAAAACCTCATGAATTTTAATTTTTTTTTCTTTTTTTTTTAAGTTTTTCCTTGTCTTCTTTTATGATATCTTAATTTACAATAAGTCCTAGGAAGCTCGTCTAGTTCATGTGGGCCAAGTTCTTCACCTCTTATAGAAGGAAAATTCTTTGACAAAAGGTCTAAGTGTTTTTTTGGTGTCTTTGAGGTAGATTACTTATGACGTATATTATCTTAAGAAGGTTTTAAAGTGGATCCTAACATTATCAAAGTCATGCAAGACTAGCCCTTACCAAAATCTCTTAAGCAACTCCATGGATTTTTAGGTCTCATAAGGTACTACAGGAAATTTATCCACAACTATGGAAAGATCATTTCTCCTTTCACAACTCTCACTAAGAAGGATGTCTTTGTTGGTGTGAAGCAACTTTCTAATACTTCTGTACCTAAGGAGGCTATGTGTACCACTCCTATTTTGGCCACTCATGATTTTAATAAACCCTTGTCATTGAGTGTGATGATTTAGATACAATAATTAGAGCTTTGATGTAGGATGAACATCCCTTGGCCTTTGAAAGTAAGAAACTATTCAATATTAATATAGGTTGATCCATTTATGACAAGGAAATATTAGTTGTTATGCATATCACATAGAAATAGAAACCTTATTTGTTGGGGAGATGCGTCATCATCAAGACTGACCATATTAGGCTTAAGCATTTTCTAGAACAATGTCTCTCATGCCCTAAACAAAATAAATGGTTGACAAAGCTCTTGGGTATTTATTTTATCTTTGAGTATAAGGGAGAGGAGAATGCGATGTCCAATGTTCTATCTTGTAAGCTTGATGATGTTGTTGTTTTCAATGTTATATTTAGTCTTCCTTCATATAGGATTTCCTAAATTTGGAAGGATAGGTTTTATAATATCAAGATTGCTAACATCATTCAAGAAGTGGAGTTTGGCTTTTCGTTGTCTTTATTTTTCTCATATATTGATGGGGTTTTCCACAAGAAGGATTACATTTATCTTCCTTCATCCTCAACTGTTAAGACTAATGTCCTCCAAGAATTGTATGCATATCTTTTGGCTGGACAGTCTAGATTCTTAAAACATACCAATGACTGAAGCAATAATTTTCTTGGAAAGGATTAAAAGTGGATATTAAGAACTTTGTGGTCAAATGTGATGTATGTCAATGAAATAAGGGTAAAATTATTAAGTCTTTTGGATTGTTATAACCCTTGCCTATTCCTAATTGTCAATGGGAGCACATTTCCATGGATTTCACTAAGGACCTTTCTAAATATGAGGGAAAAATAGTGATATTTGTGGTAGTGGATGACATTTCCAAGTATGTTAAGTTTTTTGCACTATAACTTTCCTTCTCATCCAATAAGTTTGGTAAGTTATTTTATTATTTTGTTTTTAAACTGTATTGCATGGCCAAGTCGATTATCAATGATCATGACCCTATCTTCACCAACAATTTTTGGAAAGAATTGTTCTCTTTTAGTGATACTTGAATATGTCCTCTTCAAATCACCATGAGATAAATATTGATAACAAATGTTTGGGTATTTACCTTTGTTATTTTGTCCAAGACAAATAATATCGTTGGGTTCATTGGTTTTCTTTAGTTGAATGGTGATACAATACTTCTTACCATTCTTCCCTCAAGATGTCTTTGTTTGAGGAATTATATGGTCAAACACTTTCATTAGTGGAAAATTATGTTCTAATATCCTTCAATTTGGCTCAAGTGAATGATTTGTTGTAGCAACAATAACTTGTGTTATAGCTTCTTAAATATATTTGACCTAGGCCTAGAATTGAATGAAGTAGCAATATAAATTGTATCATTTTGAGTAGCAATTTATTATGGGGGATATAATTTTTGGTGCCTCCAACCCTATAAACAATTATCCTTGAAGACCAAGTCCATATCAAAGTTGGATCCTTTATTTTATGAACCCCACATGGTGGTTCATCGCATAGGTAAAGTGGTATAATAGTTGGAGTTTCCATTATCTTCTTGTATCCAACTAGTCTTTTGTATCTCTTGTCGTATATAGGTTATTGGCTAGAAAGTGCAATCCTAAATGAAGCTTCCAATACTCAATGAAGGTCAAATAAATATAAATCCAAAAGTAGTGTTGTAGTCTAGAGTTTGTATTCCGTAATATTGCTAGATTTAGGAGTTCCTCATTTAGTGGCAAGATCTTCTAGAAGAAGATGCAATGTGGGAGCCTAAGAACATTTTTCCAATATTTTCTAGTTTTGAAGATAAATATTTCTAAGGGGAGATCCATTTAATGGATCAAATATGGCCACATCAACTATATTCATTAAAGGTTGTTGACCCTTGAGCATTAGGGTTAGGGTTAATGTTGATTTAGTCTATAAATAAGAAGACTTGTTTTGTATTTGGAATTATCTTTCATATTCCAATCTTACTCGTCTTTGTTGCACATATAGTATTTCACCCTCTCTAAATGACTAGGATTTGTATTAATTTAGAATTTAATTTTTTTTACTTGTATTACTATTTTTTGCATTGAATTTGAATGGTTATTTCTAGAGGATATTTATTTTTATGAATTATTGAATTGATGTTGCTATTATTGTATTTCTAAAAGTTGTTTTGTTACATCCTCCCAAATATTCCTTAGATCATAATTACAAATCACCATTGAATATGAGATAAATAAATAGAGGTCCTTATAATATCTATCATAAAAATGAAATATAATTGGGGAATATGCATTACTTTTACATTTTCCTCTTTCTTGCAAAATATTTCAACAACATAATAATGTCTTGCTTCTAGTAATTATCCACCCCATTTGGCTTTGTACCAAATTTTTGTAATATCTATTGAAGTTCATACAATGGAAATTGATAAAAAATCCCTCATATTCCAACACTTTTTGGATCCATCCTTACATTCGTTACTACTTATTTTATATTTCTTGTATTAAAGAAACTCAAGACTATAATAACCTATGAATTCCTTGGTAACTCCTATTTTCAGAGGCCTCATTTATACCCATAGTATTTCAATATACCTCTTCATCATCACTTTTTATTCTTATTTATGGGCTTAGTCCCACTTCTTGTTAACATTTACAATATTTATTTTTAATTTCCAGATCAATAACAATTTGAGTTTCCTTTTACGTTTATATATGTTGTTCATGATATGTCATTTAAAAAATTATAATGCCTTGGAGAACTTAAAGTGCAAGGAACAACCTTAAAAACACTTATTTATTTATGTAACCCTATTTGCAACAAAAGAAATGACACCAAACATATAAACTGAAAATAGAGCAATTGCAATATAATGAACAATCTTTGTATTAAACAGGGGAGCCTTGATCTTCCATTTTTACAATGTTGCTGTCCCAATGTGAAAGAGGTAAATATTACAATGCTTTATTTTTTTTTTTTTTTTTTGAAGTTACATGGTGGAATCGGTAGCCGCCATGAATACGGGCAAGCTGTCCAGCTTTTATGGCCGCCACAGTATTCTATGCTGTCCACCCCAAAATCCGCCACACAGATCTTCGCGCAGTCTACCCCTATAACCACCATGCCACAATCATTTTAAACCTTTTACGCTGCTGAAAGCACCAGGAAAGGGACAAGCGTTCAGTTTGACGAGGCCCGAGATTTGAACCTTGGACCTCCACCCCCATTATGGGGTTTGGATGAACCAATTGGTCTACACCTCGGACCTACAATGCTTTATTTTACAAAATACAATGCTTTAGATTATTCAAGCAAGTTAAATTGGTGTCTTTCGCTCCTTTGCTACAACTTCAAAGATTTGAGTGGGCTTGAGTATATTGGGAATAGGGCCACTTCAACTTTAGCAACTACTCAAAGATATATCTCCTGCACACATGAAATGCAAACAAGGGTTTAGTAGCACCTGCATATATGATTGAAAACCCATCAAATAAAACCCTTGAATGAATGTTTGCAGAAATCAAAAGTATAGTGCAAAAAACATAAAAATTAAACCTAAATGCCTTGCCAAATTTTAGCTTACCGATCTCTGTTGTGGTTGACAAAAAATCGCTCCTAAGTAATCGCGGGCGCGCGGGTGGAGGCTGTCCAACCACGGGTAGGCAGTTGGAGAACCGTGGAAGGACGATTGAGGTTGGATTGCAAAAATCTTCAAAGTGGCATTTTAGGGCTTTGAATCCTTGATCTCCTTGGGATGCGTGTGAGCTCTTAGTGTGATTTCGATAGCCTATCGATATGTTCTTTTAGCATCCTTTGGTTGATGGGATGAAGGTGCCTTTATAGGCCCCTTAGGATTTTTTAGGGAAAGGGAGGTGGCAAGCCAGGATTACCAAGTGGTAATCCAGGGCTACCAAATGAAAGGGGTAGTTATAGTGAGTCACCTAAGGTGTCTCACTTAACTGTGGTGATGTGGCTTGTGGGTAGGTGCAAGTGGAGTGAGGTGTGAGGGATATCCCATGTGAAGGGACAAGGGTGACATGGGTGTGTAAGAGGTGGCAAGGGGTGGTGGTGATGTGACTAGGACACATGTCTAATGAGTAGGCAGGGTATTCTAGGAAGACTTTTCAGATTTAAAAAATCTGGAAAATACTTTTAATGTGACAATTTCTATGCTTAAGTTTGGATTAGGCATATATTATGCAGGATTGTGATGTGCAATGTGCAAGGATTAATATGCCTAAGTTTAGACTTAGTCATATATTCTATTATGTGGTAAAGTGCAAATGCCTAGGTTTTGGTGTCTACAAGAATCATATATATGTCTAAAATTCAAGTTTCTTCCTAAATTTTTTTGAAGAGTCCCCAAATTTCAGACATGTTGAGTTCTTAAAAATCTATTATAATCCTTGATGATGATTATTTTGCAAGGGTATACACAAGGGGATTTATAAGTATGTGAATAAGTTTGATACTACCAAAGATATAAAGTGAACATGTCGTATACCCAAGACTTCTACAACAATTATATATATCACAATGAAAATTAGAGGAAACATCCATGGATTTTATTGATGACTTACCAATCTATATATACGATAGAAGTTTTGTGGTGGTGGATTGTCTCACCAAGTTTTTTCCATTTCATATTGACGAAGCATACATGCTCCACATTTCAAATGGTAGAAAACAATATCATCCATGATTATAAGCTTTATTGATTTCCAAATATAATCATAAGTAATTGTGATCCATTATTTAATAATATTTTCTAGAAAGAATATGTAAACAAATAGGGATCTTGCAAATACTAAATTCAACATACCCTCAAACCGATGGACAAAAATAAATGTAAATAAGTGTTTAGAAGGTTACTTATAATGTTTTGTATCAAATAAACTTCAACATGGGCTAAATGATTATCTATTGCTAGATGGTGGTATAACACAACTTAACATACATTAGCCAAAATGTCTCCTTCTTAGCCTTATATGACTACAAACTTTTGTGAATAAAAGACTTTATGTTTAAACAAGTAAAGATCCCAACTATATGTGATTATCTAAAAAAAATCCAATGCAGTCGTACATACTTTAAAGAGTAACTTAAAATCTAAAAAAATCCAATGCAATCATACATACTTTAAAGAGTAACTTAAATGTAGGAAAAAAAATGGGACAGCCTACCAAACAACCAGCCTGTTCCTTTCCCTAAAAATTTTAGGATAAAAGCCCTGGTTTTTTTTAAATTTTATTTTTTAAAATGTCACAATATCTTTATATTGAAAGTTTGAACATAAATATTTTAAATAAAAACCTAAAAACATACCACTTAAATACCCCTCTTAAAACTAAAAAAATTAATATATATATTTTTCTTCTATTTTTCAAAACATTTAAAATCGAGATGACTATATCTCCACGTAACATATGATATTGTATAACGTGTTTGTGCACGATGCGGAACAACTGACAAAGGTAACAAGTGAAAGGAGTGGTTGAAGCAAATTACTTTAAGTGGCATGCAATTGTCTGTGTCAATCCCTCATCTCTACCAGCGTGTACTTGGAAACTATTCCCCGGCCCAACATTGATAACAAAGATTCTATCAATCTGCATGCTACTTAAGCGCCATGGAACAGTAGAAATAAGTGGTAGCCTTTTTCTGGTTTGCCTCTGATAGTTATTCTAATTTGCCTGGTCTTGTGTTAACTTTTGAGAAGTATTAATATCTAATGAAATTTTATCATAAAATATATTTTTATATTTTATTTTTATGTAAGTCTTTGAATGATTATATATCTATATATCTATTTTTGCATGTGGATTCTGTGCTTAAAGCCAGAGATAATGTGCATACCGTGAAAGCTGAGATTTGAGTCAGTACCACCAAAGGTAATCTCTGTCACATTATTGCTGAAGGTAATAAGGCAATATATTTTATTTAAATAGAAAGTAATGAATAAGTTTAAAATTATATAATTTTTTTTAATAGCGGTTTTTAGGTTGTCCGTTCATATGACCATCATGTCATAATTTAAAACCTTTTATTCAGGTTGAAAGCATCAGAAAAGGAACAAGCACCAATACCAAAGATTTGAACCTTGGATCTTTGCCCCTTATGGGGTTTGGTTGAGGCAGTTGGTCTATACCTCTAGCTTTAAAACTATAACTATGTTTTATATGGGTTTGATAACGTTTCATTTATATTACATCATCATGGTACAGGGGTATTATAACAAAGCTTAGATATTATCCATGTATATAGCTTGGTACTATTTGAACTTAAATTTTCTCTTTTCTCTTTGAATGTCCATGAATTTAACCCATTAAACTAATCTTATTTAATTATTTATTTGATAATTATAACAAAGCTTACATATTATCTATGTATATAGTTTGATAATATTTGAACTTAAGTCTTCTTTTTGAATGTCCATGAATTTAACCCATTAAACTAATCTTATTTAATTATCTTATCTAATTATTTATTTGATAATTAACTTATATTTTAATAAAATTATTTTTAACACTTTATGTATTTAATATTAATTTTTTATTTTATTAATGAAAATAACAATACACAGTATATATATTTTTTTGGTTACATAGAAGGATGGTAATTACCTATCATTTTCTATTAACAGTTCTAGGTTCAAATCTTGGAGCTATCACTATAACCCTTACCTACCTTTCCTCATGATTAGAGATACATGAAGTGAAGGAAACTACTGGTGCCTCAAGATTGGTATTGCCATTGTTTGACTTGCGATTTGCACTCAAAGGAGTCAAGTCAGACTACTACCTTTATCCAAACAGGTAAGATTTGAAAGTGGGTCTCCTCCTAATAAGAACAGAACTTACCAATCCACCCATACTACTATAACATTAATATAACATAAATATATTAACTAATAACATAAAAATATATAAAAATAAAAGGTTAAAAAAAATATTATTATCTTTAAAGTATGGTAAAACCCTGAGTTTAGGTAGATTATGAATATTTCATTAACCAAGAGTTTGTTAGACATTTCCCTTTATTAAACATATATAAGTAAAAATTACACCTCATACATTTTGTTAGATATTTCCCTTTATTAAAAAGATTACACCTCATACATTTATAAAAATGATTTAATATATAATATGGTAATATCTTGAGTTCACGTAGATTATGAATATTTGCTAAAACCTTGAATTTAGGTAGATAATGAATATTTTAACTAAAAGTTTTTCCTTTATTAAAAAATATATATATAAAAGATTACACCTTATTAGATAAGATAATTAAATGAGATAATTATTATGAAGGTTGTTAAATAAAGGTTGTTACAAAATTTGATTTGATTTTTGAATTATCCAAATTTTATTGATTTTATTTTTATTTAATAAATTAAAATTTATAAAAATTATTTTATGCAATAGCAAAAAAAATTAGATCTGTAAAACCATTAATTTGGGGTCTTCTCATTATAATATTGAAGTTTTGCTGTATTTTCATAATCTACTTAATTCTATAATGAATGGTGTATAAAAATATTTGGGTATTGCTGTATTTTCATAATCTACTTAGTACTATAATGAATGGTTTTTTTTTTTTTTTGAAAATTGAATGTTTACAAATTACATCAACAACCACCCTCAAAAGGGTTTGAACACAAAACCACTTTAAAAAACAACCATCATCTTAACCATTAAACTTGTAGATATAATTAAAAAATATTTATGTCCATGTTAGCGTAAGTGCCCTCGTACACACTATTCGTGCTTTCATCTAATGCTTCCATCAAATTCGAAGTACTCTTCAACGAGGAAGCACCTATGTTTATCGAAGAATTATGCCTTTATATATATATATATATAAGATTTTCAACAAGTTTAACCCTTCTCCTGAGATCACTTGATAACCTGATAGTTTCTGGTTTGGCACGCCTAGGTCCTTACATTAACATTAAAATACCGTTATATGCTTGATTACGGGAAGTTTAATAAGAAATTATTAATGTTCTATAAATAGGGTGTGCAAGCTTTTACTATAACTAAAACATCCACTTTTACCTTACAAGTAACTCTAATTATAAAAGAAGAGGTGGTGTGTGGGCTTCACACAAAAACAATTGTTTTTACCTTAAAAAAAACTCTAACTTGAGATAGATACAATTATGTATTAAGGGTAGTCTTATAAATAATAAATAATTGATTATGATATTTTATTATTACAGTGGTAAAAACTTTATTTCAGTCTTTCAAAAGTCAAGAGTATATTATACCACTTTATTTCAGTCTTTCAAAAGTCAAGAGTATATTACGATATTTTAGTATTACATTATTATTCCAACCTTTCAAAAGTAAGAGTATGCTTCTTATGCTATGTATTTACACTGGTTTTGTGCTATGTCTCGATAAAAAAAAGTTTATAATATCAGTTTAAGTTTAATTTTTATGGTGCATAAGCGATTTCGTCTAAGATATGATCCCCGTATCTTTTTTTGGTAAGTTAATTGATATTATATTATTTTGGAAAATATGAAGGTTTCTAAATACTTCTTATTTTAATAGGGAACAACATACATCAGCCTAAGTTCAAGAGGAAGTATACAAAACCATCACAAAAGCAGGTAAATCTTTACTTATTACATCGACAAAAAACACTATAGCAAACATAGAGAAAATGATCCATCCCTCAAGACTACAAGATGAAAGTCGAACCCAAGAAAAACAAAGAAGCCCCTTGGGCACTACCCAAACCAAACAGTAGGAACATCCGAGCAACAATCTACTGATCAGGACTGCCCATGGCCTCCTTTTGTCCATCCACTTTTTTGCTAGAAGCTTCTAGATTCTTCTCAGCTCCTCCCAAAGTCTGAGAATTTTGGAAAGAAGCAAGTAATTTTTTGAATTGCTTCTGATGCAACAAATTTTTCCCACCCTATCACATTCGGTGATAGTTCCAAGACTTTTAGATTTTTCAAAAATGATGATTCCCAACATTGTTAGATTTCCTATCTGTCTCGGTCCTGGAGCAAATCTTGTCACTCTTCAAATAAACATCTTTTGGTGCCAATGATCTTTCCACAAGCGATACGGTTCGCTCGAATTGGAAAGAATGAGATCTCCATTTGTGTTTTTGATGTCCCCACTATATCTGCAAAAAAACATCCTTTGATTTGTTCCCAAAATTTCTATTTGAGACGTTAGTAGGCTTTGGGAATGAACTATTACTCCTGGTTGTTGAAAAATCATAATTTTTTGGAGAAATAGATAAATCATGTGGCAATGGACATAGATACCAGACATGCTAGGGGTTATGTGATAGGACACCCACCTATTATGGAAATGATGTAGATTAAGATTCATGAGATAAATGGGTTTGAAACTAGTCCAGATGATCATGAGACAACCATCCAACTCACGGTTCCACAGAGAGAAGGGTCATTAAATTGATGGAATTTGTTATTCAAAAGGATGGGCGAGAAAACCAAAAGCTTAAAGACTTTTTGAAATTTGGTGCCTATTGTCCTACTAGAACCTTTTAAAACTTCAACACTCTTACACATAATGAGGAAACTTATAAAAAATATGGTAACCCAGCTAATCATTGTCAAAATTTTCAATAGTGGCTAAAGCATGTACCTCGGTAGTGTGCTTGTCCAAGTCAACAAACTTGGACCATCAACCCCAATGGTTGCCAGTTTATTTGCTACCTTATTTGCTTCTCTGAAAGCATGATCCCCGCTTCTTATTTGTTCCATTTAAGGAGTCTTGCCACTATACACACATACTATTTATAGTAGATTTGTTTTAGATACTATACTAATGTTTATGGTAACTTTGCTCCATATTTAAATGATTAGATAATAGATATCAAATTATTAATTTTAAAGGTTGGGTGGATTAATAAACTTTGGTGTTTATAAAGAAGAGTTTCAGGTTCAAATGTTTGCAGTAAGCTTGTTTGGAGCAAAGGTAGTAAATTGTCTTGATTTCACTGAGTGTAGGTCAGTTCAATGATGATGGTTCCAATTTTGTCTCCCTCAGATGAGGTCCCTAATACTGAGGTCATGCAGGGGTTATAAAAACAACTCCAAATATTTGAGCTCAGGTTTGATAGTAAAAAAATGAAAAAAAGTTACCAATTTTCCTATGTAAAAAAAAACAATACATACTAAATTATGTTTTTTTTTTTTTTTTTGAATTTACATGGTAGAATCGGTAGCCTCCACGAATCCGGGTAGGCTGTCCAGCTTTTATGGCCGCCACAGTATTCTGCGCTGTCTGCCCTAAAAGCCGCCACACAGATCTTCGCGCAGTCTGCTCCTATAACCACCATGCCACAATCATTTAAAACCTTTTACACCCCTGAAAGCACCAGGAAAGGGACAAGCGTTCAGTCCGACGAGACCCGAGATTTGAACCTTGGACCTCCGCCTTCCTTATGGGGTAAATTATGTTTTTTTAAAAATGAATATTTTTAATCATATCTACTAAACTATCCAAAACCAATAAACCATTAGTTAAAGTATTCACAGTCCAAATAAAGCAAGACCATAAATTAATGGTTTTATATATCTAATCTTTTTTGGTTGCTTAAGAAAACTTTTAAAAATCACTTATTGAATAAAGATAAAATCAATAAAACATGGACAATTCAAAAATTGAATCTAATTCTGTAACAAACTCTATTAGAAGTTACTAACTAGTTCTATTAAAAATTATTAACTAGTGACAAAATGGTAAATTAATTGTATTACAAATTTTAAGTCACTGACTAGTGTATGTACCAATCTATATTTTTTGGAAAATTGCTACTATAACCACCTACCCCATTCTCAATAAACATTTACTCTAGTAAAAAAAATCTAAAAAGATTCGATAAACATTTACTATATGAAAGCTATGTTAAATAAATTTAATATAAAAATTTGAATAAAATAAAAATTACTACTGTAACCACCTACCCCACCCTCAATAAATATTTACTCTAATAAAAAAAACCTAAAAAAATTGATATACATTTACTATATCATAACCTATGTTAAATGAATCTAATTTAATAATTTGAATAAAACGCTCAAAACGCTCTCCGAAATGAATCTCACACAGTAAAGATATGCAAAAATGTCCAAGTTGATAACTACCCACAAGAAAGCATAGTTTTCTTTTTAATATTCTTCCCATTCATGTTAAATTCATTCTAAAATCTAAACCACAACCTGGCTTCAACTTTGGACACATGTTTGCCAGCAACTTCAAAGCTACAAGTTGGTTAATTGAAGAAGACTCCATGTTCTTGGATATTTTAGAAGCAAGAATCCATTAGGTTCTCAATGTTCTAGTGGATTGGTTGGTGATGTGAAGGGTGACGTGACAACCTGGCAGAAGTTTGGCCCAGCCAATTCCAACAGCAATCATTGCTGCACCCTTCCTTGACTTCCTCAGGGTGCTGTCAAAATACCAATTATGTCTCCGCTTAATATCTTCACCATTCACTTCTTCCCCTGCATAGATTGGCATCCTTCGCAAGTCCTGTTTCTAGCTGAAAACAATTAATTTCATTTGTTACAGCAGGTTTCTAGGGTTTGCAGTGCAGTGTCATCAGACCCAGTAGCCCCCGATGTTGAACATGGAAGGCAAAATGCTACATACAATTCCTGTTCAGGTTCAGATTTGTTTGATAAAGCCATTAAATGGTTTCTCCCCGTGCCAACTTAACAGTTTGCAGTCACGACAGTAACTACAATGGCCACAGAGTTTTGGTTTTGGCTTAGTTGGTACAGATATGGGAAGTGTTCCAGATACAAAGCGTCAGGACCTATACTTTGAATCCAAATCAGTAGGAGCAAGAGTAGAATGCAATGAATAACAATCTGGACTACACTCAATGGGCAGCTTCAGCTGAGGTTGCTTGTATAAAGAGTATGCTCTTATGTTCAAAAAAAAGTAATTCTAAATATTTGCAAGAAAGTAGTTACAGCATGATAGCAATGGCTGCTTCTACGCTATCCAATAAAAAGCCAATAAAAAGAGTTATAGGTTGAGAAGATGAATTGTACAAAGATAAATATACTATTGTGTTTGGGTTGAGAGTGTTGGGTATGGTTGGGTATTTATTAAGAAGAGATCTAGGTTTAAATATTGAGAAGCTAATTTTTTTTTAAAGGTAGTAGTCTGCTCCGAATTCTATGAGTGCTCCCCATACCGAAGACCAACAACCATAGGAACTTCAAGCTTCCAACTATAAGAACCTCAAGCTTCCTCTGGTCTTTATCTCACACTGATCAACAAGAATGAGATGGATAAGTTTGTTAGAAGCCCTCCTATTGTTTGAACTCTACACTAACCAATTACTAAAAATAGTAGTTGTGGCCAACTCTCCTATATAATAAAAAAATAAAATAAATATAATATTGTTAATATTTCCTCTTCACAGTGGATGTGGATATCGAGAAGAACTGGCGCCATATGTTGTGTTGCGTTACTTGTTGGCTCCTCCTGGACTGTGCGGGGATATCGTTCATGATGATGATATTGCGCCCAAACGCCCAAACGACCTGGTTGTGACAACAAGTTCGTACTGGTATGTCTCTCTTCCTCTCTGTAGAGAAACAACTGAAACTGTGTGTATATTTTTAGTTTCCTCCCTTTTGTTAATGAATTTCGCCAAGCTTTCTTTAATCGAATCGATTCTAGCAGCCATTTCCACGAAAAGAAAGTTGGGGAAGTTTGTTTTCTTTTCACTCTCCGTTAGACAATATGATATAAAGGTTTCATTGCGAAGCATTCGAACCAAATCTTCGAAAGATTTTCCACAATTTGATGCATTCGAATCAAATCTTCGAAAGATTTCCCACAATTGGATGACACACTTTTTTGGATAAAAATAATTATTAATGGTAATGGCTTAGATGACGCCGCTTTTGTAAGTTTGATTCATTTTTCTTGTATTGGTTTGAACACGCGGATCTTTACTTTGCCCAATTCAGCCTTTTTCACAAACAATCTACCATATTACTAACATATTATGTTACTTATTCTTTTAAAAGAAGAAGAAGACTGGTTTATGTAAAAAATCAAAATTACGCTATTGATTTTCTGATAATATTTTTTAAATTTTTTTGTTCTTGTTTTTTTAAACAATTCAAACATAAAATCTATTGGCAATGTACATAAAATCTATTGATAATATATCAATATAAATATATAATTATTCTGATTATTATTATAAGTTTTACATTCTAAAATAAAATATTTTTTTTTGCTACTACCCATTAAATTCAATATCAATAGGTACATATTCTCTCTTGCTATGCTTTTTTAGGTTTCTTCCATCTACCTGCAGTTGATTTGAGTTCTCCTCAGTTGAAGTATAAGCATATTTGCTCTCCTTTTAATATTTGCATCTACATATTAATTTTGATGTTCTCCTTTTAATATTTGCATCTACATATTAATTTTGATGTTGCTCATATGAAGGATTGAACTTGTTTACACTAGTTTTGATGGATGAATACCATGGATAAGCTTGGCTTCATGTTTAGATGGATGAATACCATGGATAAGCTTGGCTTCATGTTTATGTTAAGGAACCAGATTTTAAAAGAAGACTGGTTTATGTAAAAAATCAAAATTAAGTTTTTTTTTTTTTTAAGATGTGATCATTGGCTATTAATTTGTTGATAATATTTTTTAAGATTCTTGTTCTTGTTTCTTCAAACAATTCGGACATAGAATCCACTGGTAATGTATTAGCAAATTGTTCTTGTTTCTTCAAACAATTCGGACATAGAATCCACTGGTAATGTATTAGCAAATCAATAGTTAATGATCACTTCTTCAGAAAAAAATAATAATTTAAATTTTGATTTTTAAAACCTGGTTTCTGAGCATATAAACATGAAGCCACGTTTATCAATGATATTCATCCATCAAAATTAATGTAAGTAAATATAGTTTAATTTTTCGTATAAATAATATTAAAATTTATATTTAGATACAAATATCAAATGAAGAGCAAATATGTTTATACTTCAATTCTTATGTAAGGCAGTAGATGAAAGAAACCTAAAAAGCATGGCAATAAAGAATATACACCTATTAAACTTAATGGCCAATAGTGGAAAAGAAAAAACACTTTATCATGCAAAACTTATAATAATATTGAGAATAGTTATATTGATACTGTAAATTCTATTTCTGATTTGTTTGAAGAAACAATGAAAAAAGTTTAGAAAATATTATTAGCAAATCAATAGCTAAGGATCATTTCTTCAGGGAAAAAGAATGATAGCCTAATTTTTACATAAACCAGTCTCCACATAAAGTGTTAGTAAGGTGGTAGGTTGTTTGTGAAAAAAAGGTAGAATTGGGCAAATTAAAGAGAGTGTTCAAACCAATACAAGAAGAATGAGTCCGACTTAAAATAGCGGCGCCATCTAAGACATTACCATTAATAATTTTTTTTAACCCAAAAAAACATGTCATCGAATTGTGGGAAATCTTTCGAAGATTTGGTTAGAATGCATTGAATTGTGGAAAATCTTTCGAAGATGTGGTTCGAATGCTTCTGCTTCGCAATGAAACCTTTATATCATATTGTTAAGGGAGAGTGAAAAGAAAAAAAACTTCCGCAACTTTCTTTTTCCCAAAGGCAAAACTTCGTGAAAAAGGCTACAAGAATCGATTCGATTAAAGAAAACTTTGCAAAACTCTTTAACAAAGAAGGGAAACTAAAAATATACATACAATTTCAGTTGTCTCCTCTACAGAGAGGAAGAGAGACATACCAGTACGAACTTTGGTCAGAACCAGGTCTGTTGGCGCAATATCATCATCGTGAACGATATCCCCGCACAGTCCAAGCGAAGCCAACAGTAACGCCACACATGTGACGCCAATTCTTCTGGATATCCACATCCACTATAAGTATTGTTTATGTTATTATATTAGTTTCATTGTGTATTTGTTGAAAATATAATTATACAACCATAGTGTAATACAAGTATGAATATTAAATTATAAATAAATCTTAAACAAAAATATTATTCCCTAACTTACATGATATTTAAGACATAACAATCTTACATGATATTTAAGACATAAAAAAAGAAAATAAGAATGATGAATTAAATTAGGATCCATCTAAGACTTATATGAGTTCATTCTTTTATGCTTGAAAATACCTTTAATATACCTGTACACATTTGTAGAAGGCAAATTAAATAAGTTGTATGAGCCATTCAAGTGATTATTTGTTAGGATGTTTTAAACTTATATTTTTCATCTTAACTTTATATTAGATGAATATTAAATAGAGATTTTTTTATTAAATTTTTATATATTTTATGTATGAGAATGATGATTTAGCATCTTTTCACCAAATAAGTTTATAGGATTTATGGAGGTATGATTATATTTGTTGGGTTTTAAAGTTAATTTATAAGAAACATTATTGAAATAGTCATTGGTCATCAAATTTAAGTTTATTTTTTATTTTTTAATTTTGGTTAATTGGTTTATTTTCATTGGAAACACATTTAAACTAGTTACTTTAGGGTTTTTGGGGTACCCCTCATAATGAGTTTTAAGAAAAAATAAACCCAAGTACGTCAGGTTAGGACTTGCACCCAATCCTACAAAATATTATTAGTCTAATGTAGACACTTTTTAAGCACCAAAAAAAGAGTAATGATGTGCACTGTAGCAACTCTATTACGCACTATAGCAACCCTATTGTGTGTATTGTAGCAACAATTGTACACTGTAGCAATCTTGTCAAGCACTATAGAAACCCTATTGTACACTAGAGCAATCCTATCATGCATTGTAGCATCCCTATCATGCACTATAGCAACCCTGTTATGCGCATTATAGCAAGCCTATCACATGTTGTAGCAATCCTGTTGTACGCACTGTAGCAACCCTATCACAAACTATAGCAACCCTGTTGTGCATTGTAGCAACCCTATCAAGCACTGTAGAAACTTTGTTACGTAATGTAGCAACCGTGTCAAGCATTGTAGTAACCCTATTATGCACTGTAACAACCCTGTCAAGCACTATAGAAACTCTGTTGTGCACTATAGCAACCCTATCAAACACTGTAGAAACCCTATTGTGCACCGTAGCAACCTTGTCGAGCACTGTAGAAATCCTGTTAGCACTGTAACAACCCTATCACAAATTGTAGCAACCTTGTCAAGCATTGTAGCAACCCTTGTAAAGGTGTGTAAGTTATGTTTTAGATAATGATCTGATTATTTTGTTTTTAATTTAACATTTGTATGTTCATTGTTAAAATTGTTTTAATCATTTTAAACGAAAGAAAAATATATTTTTTATTTAGTTTTTCTTTGTATTTTTTTTTCAATTTTCACTTTTTTTTTTTTTTTTTTTTTTCTTTTTAAAAGTTTATGAAATGAATCTACTTGTATGAAATAGCTATATTAAAGCTTAGAGTTGGACTTCTCATGGCCCTGCACTATCACTTGAATTAAAGAAAAAATTATTAAATATCCTTTAAAGTTTTTAAAATAATTTATTTTGTTTCAAACCTTAAATGTTCAATTGCTTAAGTTATCTTTATTATTTTGTTGTTATTCAAAAATGGTAAAGTATTATAATTTTTATAGTTTTTTTTGACGTGTGTTTATTTATTTATTTTTGTTTATTTTTAATAGTTTACATGACATTAAAATAGGTCCACTCATATCATTTTGTGGCAACATAATAATAGTATTATGATCCCTTAGAAATTATGTATGTATCTCATTTTGAAAGTATAAGGACTTAACTAGCTAAGCTAAAGCCATTTAAATTTTTCACCTTTGTTTTGGAATGTTTTGAATTTGTTTCACTTCTTGTTTCTTTTTAGAAATTTATAGTTTAAACCTATCTATGAGAAATTAATATCTTAAAGGCTTAGAAAATGGTCTTTATTGAAAATATCGAGTGGCCGATATTCAAAAGCTTAGAAATTGAATTTATTTATAAGAAAAATACATCTTAAAACTTTAAAAAGGAAGCTATATTCAAAATAAGGATTCATTAGGGTTGAATCGAGGATCTTATGGAGTTTAGATATAGTCACTATATCAACTAAACTATTAATTGTTTGGTATTTGAGTGATTAGTGTAGGATCTTCTATTGCATATATGGTAGTTGTAGCAATGAGCTACCACCCTTTTGATGTCCAACTAATAAATGTGGATGATCACATTCTCTAACTTCCTTTCTTAATCCACAATTAACTTCATTAACTAGTGTCCAAGCCAAGTTCTTAAAATGCACATATAATTTTTCTACTATTGAAATACCAACATTAGATAAAATTAATTAATTCTTGGATATTGTGTGGACAACAAACACACCTAATTAACTTTGTGACAAAAAAGAATTCCTTCTCTAGTACAACTTGGAATATAGCATAATTTTTTTTTAGTAATATCTTAAGACATATGATATACACATATTAAGATTAAATATTTGTTCGAATCAAGGAGAGGGTGTCCCATTATGCCCCAACTATAAAACTATGTTTAGTAAAGAAAGTTCCTACCTCAAATGTTAATCTATGGTTAAAAGAAAAACAAAAAAGAAAAACTTTCAAAACTCGTCTTAAAAATTTCAAATTTCTTAGCACAAAGATAATCCTAAACCCCTTCAAGTCATCTCCTTGGAATAAAAACTTACTGAGATAGACAAGTAGAAAAACCATATATATAAACAAAAAACATAATAATTATATAAATTTAATAAAATAATTGGCTATGGTAAATAACTAATGCACCATCCAAACTTAAAAACATCTGGAGATTATGCTAATACCCTACTTGACTATGGTAAATGACTAGCGCAATGTCCAAACTCAAAAAAATATGGAGATGATGCTCATACCCTAAAAAGAAGAATAACAACAATATTTTGTGTTAGCAATCTTCTAAATAATCCTTTTATATTGACAATCTTGTTTTAAGACTTTGCCTAGCAACAATATAAGGAGATATGAAATAGGTATTGCATGTTAGATATAATAAATGTATTTATAAAAATTGTAAGTTTGTTGCAGTGGTAAATTTTTTGGCCTCTCTTTAAAGAGTTTTAAATTTCAAACCCCACTAAATATAAAGGGACTAAAACCCTCCTCCTAAAAGCATGTATAAACAGATTGAAAAAAATAAATATAAGAACCAAAGACCAATTGTTTGTCTCAATTTATAAGAGCCAAAGACCATGTGATCCCTAAATTTTATCTTTCTACCGAGCACCCTTTAAACCTACAACTCTTCTTATTGGATAACATAGAAGTAATAATTGCCACCATGCTTTAACCACTTTCTTGCAAATATTTTGAATTACTTTTTGAAATATAAGAACATACTCTTTATATAGGTAACCTGAGCTGAAGCTACCCATTGAGTGTATTCCAGATTGTTATTCATTGTTAGAGTATATTACATCATTTGGATTATGTAAATGTACCACCTTTGGTACATAGCTAGAGTAGGAGTTTACTTTAGAGTGAAGTTACTTAGTTGCTCCAAGTATTGTAATAAATAGGTTATTCACAGTGGTGAATATTCACAAATTGGGTGAATATTAGTATTTTCAAAATTAGAAATTGGCAAATATGAGGACCATCGATGTTGGCCCATTCGCCTAAATTTTTTGGGACTAATGTTTTCTTAGAGTCAATTTGCCAAAATATATATCCAAACATAGGCATATTTGTACTCGTTGGAAAGCTCTTTTCGGGCCTGATCTAATGGTGTGTTTGTGTGAAGTTATAATATGATTTAATTGGTCAAAATTTACCTCAAAGATAGCCTTAATTTTTAGGGCTTCAAATGCCCATTTGGTGTGAAGATGATTGATTTGATTCGCTTAGGATTCACCTTAATATACCTTGATTTCAATTAGAATTCACAATTTTTTACAAGTACATTTCAAGTCCAACCCCTTATGCATAACCCTAGTAATAAATGCACAAGTGTCAATGTGCAAGTTGTAAATGTGCATGTAGTCCACATGTACATAAGTCCTAGGTAGAGTAAGGGCCAAGGAATCTATCTTCCTGTATAAGAGGAAGTGAATATAGAGAGTGTGTGTTATAGTTTAGTAGTATGGTACAATGTAGTCATTTCATATCAGTTGAGTGTTAATGTCCTCCATTGTATAGTATTGTACTATTTTTATTACTTTCATTAATGACATATTTTTGAGTTATTTGTAGATGTTCATATTATTACTTTCTTGCATATTATTGTGTCATTAGTTTACATTCATCTTAGATTAATTATTTTATATCTTGTGGTCATACTACCTCCCATCAAAAGCTAATAGTGGTATCAGAGCTAATGGTAGATCAGACAAAGAATAGAGAGAGCCACAAGTGAGATTGAGAGAAATCCATTAGACAAAGAATAGGGAAAGCCACAAGTGGTATCAGAGCTAATGGTTTATTAGTTTTAGATAGACTGGTAGATTAGATTAAAAATATTTATGTCCATGCTAGCATAAGTGCCCTCATCCACACTATGTCTGCTTTCTTCTAATGATTCCATCAAATTTGAAGTCCTCTTCAGAGAGGAAGCACCTATGTTTATCGAAGAATTATGCCTTTTTACGTGCATGTATATATATATATATATTTCAACTAGTTTAAAAAAATAATCTACTTTAACCTTGAGATCACATCATAGTTTCTGGTTTGGTAGGACTAGTTCCTTACATTAAAATATCGTACTTGATTACACGAGGTTTAATAAGGGATTATTAATTCTGTATAGGTAGGGTGTGCAAGATTTTACTATAGCTAAAACATCCACTTTTATCTTACAAGTAACTCTAATTATAAAATAAGAGGTGTTTGGGTTTTACAAAAAAAATAAATAATTGTTTTAATTGTTTTTACCTTATAAGAAACTTTAAATTGAGATAGATACCACAAACGTGGAATGTATTAAGTGTACTTCTATAAATAATAAATAATAAATAATAGATGATATTTGATTATTACAGTGACAAAGAATTTATTCCAACCTTTCAAAATTCAAGAGTCTGCTACTTATGCCATGTATTTACACTGGGTTTTGTGCTAACTCATGTCTAGATAAAAAAATTTATAATATCAATTTATGTTTTTCTTAATAACATTTTCTTGGAGAGGTCAAGGTTCAAACCATGGCGTGGGTGAGTGTGTGGATGTGTGTCTCCCTAGTGGAATTGTTGTAACAAGTTGTGAAGTTATTGTAACAGGTTGAAAGATTCGTTGTCAAAACCTCGTTGTTTAACATTAAAAAAAAAACATTTTCATCCACAAAATTACTACTATAACCACAGTAACCACCTATCTCACCCCGCTTGATAAACATAGTAGTTAAATGAATCTAATATAAAAATTTGAATAAAACTCTCACAACGCTCTCCGAAATGAATCTCGGTTAGTAAAGATATGCAAAAATATCCAGTTGATAACTCCCCACCAAAAAGCAGAGTTTTCTTTTTAATATTCTTCCAATTCATGTTAAATCCATTCTAAAACCTAAGCTATAACTTGGCTTCAACTTTGGGCACATATTTGCCAATAACTTCAAAGCTACAAATTTCTTACGTGAAGAAGACTCCATTTTCTTGGATATTTTAGAAGCAAGAATCCATTAGGTTCTCAATTTTCTATTGGATTGGTTGGTGATGTGAAGGGTGACATGAAAACCTGGCAGAAGTTTGGCCCAGCCAATTCCAACAACAATCATTGCTGCACCCTTCCTTGACTTCCTCAATTGTGGGTGGGTGCTGTCAAAATACCAATGATGTCTCCACTTAATATCTTCACCATTCACTTCTTCCCCTGCATATATTGGCATCCTTCGCAAGCCCTTTTTCTAGCCGAAAACCATTAATTTCATTCATTACAGCAGGTTTCTAGGGTTTGCAGTGCAGTGTCATCAGACCCAGTAGCCCCCGATGTTGAACATGGAAAGCAAAATGCTACATACAATTCCTGTTCAGGTTCAGATTTGTTTGATAAAGCCATTAAATGGTTTCTCCCCCGTGCCAACTCAGCAGCTTGCAGTCACAACAGTAACTACAATGGCCACAAAGTTTTGGTTTTGGCTTACTTGGTACAGATATGGGAAGTCTTCCGGATACAAAGCGTCAGGACCTATACTTTGAATCCAAATCAGTAGGAGCAAGAGTAGAATGCAATGAATAACAATCTGGACTACACTCAATGGGCAGCTTCAGCTGAGGTTGCTTGTATAAAGAGGATGTTCTTGTGTTCAAAAAAGTAATTCTAAATATTTGCAAGAAAGTGGTTAAAGCATGATAGCAATTGCTGCTTCTACCCTATCCAATAAAAAGAGTTATACGTTGAAAGGATGTTTCCGCTTCACAGTGGATGTGGATATCAAGAAGAATTGGCGTCATATGTTGTGTTGCGTTATTGTTGGCTCCCATGGACTGTGCGGGGATATGATGATATTGCTCCCAAACGACCTGGTTGTAACTTGTAACAACAAGTTCATACTGGTATGTCTCTCTTCCTCTATGTAGAGAAGAACTGAAAGTGTATATATATATATATTTTTGTTTTCCCCTCTTTGTAAAGAATTTCGCCAAGTTTTCCTTATTCGAATCGATTCTTTCAGCCTTTTCCACGAAGTTTTACCTTTGGAAAAAAGAAAGTTGCGGAAGTTTTTTTTTCTTTTCACTCCGTTAGACAATATGATATAAAGGTTTTATTGAGAAGCATTCGAACCAAATCTTCGAAAAATTTCCCACAATTCGATGCATTCGAACCAAATCTTCTAAAGATTTGTCACAATTCGATGACACTTTCGAACCAAATCTTCAAAAGGTTTCTCACAATTCGATGACACTTTTTTTTGTGTCGATAAAAAGAATTATTAATGGTAATGTCTAAGATAGCACCGCTATTTTAAGTCTGATTCATTCTTTTTGTATTGGTTTGAACACGGGATCTTTACTTTGCCCAATTCTACCTTTTTCACAAACAACCTACCACCTTACTGACATAGTATGTTACTTATTCTTTTAAAAGAAGACTGGTTTATGTAAAAAATCAAAACTACGCTGTCATTTTTTTGGCTGAAGAAGTGGTCGTTAGCTAATATTTTCTAAACTTTTTGTTCATGTTTCTTCAAACAATTCAAACATAGAATTTATTGCCAATGTATTAATATAATTATCCAAATTATTATTATAAGTTTTTCATTCTAAGATAAAGTATTTTTTTTTCTAATGCCCATTAAGTCCAATAGGTACATATTCTCTCTTGCCATGCTTTTTTAGGTTTCTTTCATTTATCTGCCTCACATAAGAGTTGATTTGAGGTTCTTCTCAGTTGAGTTATAAGCATATTTGCTCTCCATTTGATATATGAATCTAAGTATGAGTTTTGATTTTGTTGATATGAAGGATTGAACTTGCTTACACTAGTTTTGATTGATGAATACCATTGATAAGCTTGGCTTCATGTTTATGCTCAGGAACCAAGTGCTCTGTGGTCTATGTTTTCAATGCCTTTATTTAGAAATCTTATTGGCTAATTGAAATTGATTATTTCAATCTTCTTAATCAACTCAAAATTTTATATCAATATATCTCAAAAGGTGTGCATCCTAGAGGATTATTATAGTTCTTGGATCTCCAATTAACAACAGGGTTCCCATGAATGAATCCTTATGTAGGTTGATTATTATTTACTGTTATTGAAATTTCAGTTCAAGTAGTAGGACTATTATAGTTCTTGGATCTCCAATTAACAATAGGTTCCCATGAATGGATCCTTATGTAGGTTGATTATTATTTACTATTATGAAAATTTCAGTTCAAGTAGTAGGAAGAAAAGTTTTGGAGGTTACAAGTTAAGTATGGAAAACATAAATATTAAAGAAAAATACAAAATAGATTAAAATAATAATATATTCGAGAAGGTAGAGTTTGAGTGGGTTTGATAGTGAAGGCTTGAGTACTTCAATAGAAGATCTAAGATTCAAATCTGGAAGAATGTAGGTTTTATATATCATATAATTAGAAAATAAACAAAGGTGGAGCAGTTTCAATTCTATATAACTGACTAAACTTTAAAAAAGTCCATGAGGTTGAAGTTTAACTAGTGAGAATGTTTGGATCACAAGGAACCCACCATTGCTAAATTCCATGCCTTCATTTGTATTACCACAAGGGTGGAGCAGTTTCAATTCTATATAACTGACTAAACATTCGAATGTTTGGCTCACAAGGAACCCACCATGGCTCAATTCCATACCTGCATTTGTATTACCACAAGGGTGGAGCAGTTTCAATTCTATATAACTGACTAAACATTAAAAAAGTCCATGGGGTTGAAATTTAATTGGTGAGAATGTTGGGCTCACAAGGAACCCACCATGGCTCAATTCCATGCTTGCTTTTGTATTACCACAATAATGTAGTTGTGGTTCCTTGAAATATTTTGGAAACATGATCATAATGTAATAGGAGTGGGGCATATTTGAATATTATATATATATATATATATGCACATATTTTAAAATAATTTATAAGCTTAATATTGAATATAATTATTTGAACTAATCAAAACTTTGGAAAAAGATCTGCATCTAAGAGAATTTATTGGGGAGTTAATAGAGATTCTTCTTAGCACTCAAGGCTCTCAAAGTTTTTTTCTCAATTTTGAATCAAATAATGAGGGTGTCATCTGAGGTCATCTAGGGCCTAGGTATTACAAAGAGTATTGCTTTTAAAATCTACTTTTGACCCTAATCAGTTATTATTATGTAGCATGAAAGTCATCAAAGGAGAATGAGATGAGAGTCATGGATAGGAATGAGAGAAGTGTTAGAATATTAGATTATAATATTTACTTCATATTAATTGTTTACTACTGTTCACATATGCACCTCTATTTCCATGTGCACAAATCCAAGGTCAAGCCTGTATTGAATGCACCCAACCAAATGGAGGTATGGAATTTAGCCATGGTGGGTTCCTTATGAGCCAAACATTCTCACCATTTTGACTTCAACCCAATGGAATTTTTTAAAGTTTATTCAGTTATATAGAATTGAAACTGCTTCACCCTTGTTTATTTTCTATTTATATGATGTATAAAACCTACCCTCTTCTATATTTGAATCTTAGATTTCCTATTGAAATATCTAAGCTTTCACCATCAAGCCCATGCAAGCTCTACCTTTTAGAATATATTATTATTTTAATCTATTTAGTAGTTTTTTTAATATTTATATTTTTCCATACTTAACGAGAATTTTTTCAAAAACTTATAACCTCCAGAAATTTTCTTCCTTCTGTTTGAACTGAACTTTCCATAATAGTAAATAATAATAAACCTACATAAGGATCCATTCATGGGAACCTTGTTGTTAATAGGAGATCCAAGATCTATAATAGTCATCTAGGATGCACAACTTTTGAGATATATTGATAGTCCTCTAGGATGCACAACTTTTTAGATATATTGATATAAAATTCTGAGTTGGTTAATAAGATTGAAACAATCAATTTCAATTAGTCAATAATATTTCTAAATAAAGGCAATGAAAACATAGAAAATAGAGCACCTCTTTCCTGAACATAAACATAAAGCCAAGCTTATCCATGGTATTCATCCATCGAAACTAGTGTATTTAATATTTCATATGAATATCAAAATTTATATTTAGATACAAATATAAAATGAAGAGTAAATATGTTTATACCTCAACTGAGGAGAAGTTCAAATCAATTTTTATGATCAATTCTTATATGATGCAGGTATATGGAAGAAACCTTAAAAATCATGGCAAGAGAAAATATACACCTATTAAACTTAATGAGCAGTAGGAAAAAAAAACTTTAACTTGAAATGCAAAGCTTATAATAATATTGAGAATAGTTCTATTTATACATTGCCAATGAATTTTATGTTTGAAGAAACAGAACAAAAAGTTTAGAAAATATTATCAACAAATCAATAGCTAACAATCATTTCTTCAAGAAAAAAATTGATAACTTAATTTTGATTTTTTACATAAACCAATCTTATTTTAAAAGAATAAGTAACATAATATTTTAGTAAGGTGGTAGGTTGTTTGTGAAAAAGGAATAATTGGGCAAATTAAAGATTTGTGTGTTCAAACCAATACAAGAAGAATGAATAAGACTTAAAATAGTGGGACGATCTAAGAAAGAAACATTAATAATTAAAAAAAACATGTCATTTGAAGGATTTAAATGAATCGCACGCTCAAACAACGAGATGACACTTCACTAGGTCAAGTGACGATGCAATAAATTCGCTCGCTGAAGCAGCGAGGCGACAACTTCGTTGGCTGAAGCAGCGAGGCAGAAGGTTCATAGAATTAAACAACAAGGTCACAGCTTCACATAAATGGGCAGCGAGATGGGAGTTTCAGTGGATTAAACCATGAGATATGAGGAGGTTCGCTAGACCAAGCATCAAGATGGATCTTCCTTGGATCAAAAAATGATTCAGGATCTTCGCTTGCATAAGGTGAGAGGCAGGAGTTGCTTTGGGCTAGGAGGCCATCGAAGTGATACTTCAGGGGGAAGACTTCCCGAAGTTCTATTTCAAGTGAGGTGATTCCGAAGTATAACTTCGAAGTAAAGTGGTGTCGAAGTGCAGCTTCAAGGCAGCTAGAGCCCGAACTGTGACTTTGGGTGAATTATGCTTGAACCTTATTTTTGGGGCAAGAGCTCATCGAAGTGTGTCTTCGGGTGAGTTGCGCCCTAACCTTGGATTTGGGTGAAAAATTATCCAAAGCTAAGAGAGAGAGAGTAGAGACAAAGTGAAGTGCAAAAATAAAAAAAGCTCATTTATGGGAAAATAACGTGATGCTTGCGTTGGAGAAAACAAAGGGTGGCCCTCGGATTTGGAAATGAGAAGCGTAACTTAATGCACCAAAAGGGAATTTTATTTATTAGAATAAAGTAGATTACAATGCTTCACTCGAAGTTATTTCAGACATCTGTAAGTTCAATTGCAGGATAAACACAAGAGGGGTTTCTTGGAGGTTGCTGCTCCCTTCTCCCACTTTCTACTACTTTGTTCTAGTGCTTCTACCGCTACACGCAAAATGTCAATTGCATTGATATTTATAGCTAGATCTAGAGGACAGGGTGGGAAAGGCTCACCAACTGTATGACATGAGTTTAAATGTGGAAGTAGGGTTTTTGACCAATCTTTGAACTGCAACTACTCGCACACTTGAAATTGTGACGATTGGATTTGCCGTGATACTGACTGTCATAGAACCCTTAAGGCATCAAATCTAGCTTCATTTTGTAGCACCCTCCTTTAAACTAGATTTCACAAAGACTTTGATGCCCAACATTTCCCGAAGCCTATTGAAGTCCTCCTCCTTCAAAGGTTTTGTGAAAATATCAGCTACCTGATCCTTGGACCTGCAAAACAATAACTAAACTTCATTAAATTTCACCAGATCCTTGATGAAATGATACTTGATGTCAATGTGCTTCATACTACCATGAAACACATGATCCTTCTAAAGTGCTATGGCAGAATTATTGTCACAAAAAATGGTTGTCGCCCCTTCTAGTGGATTATTCAGCTCACCCAAAATTCTTCACAACCATATTGCCTAGCATGCGGATGATGTGGTGGCAACATACTCTGCCTCAGTAGTGGATAATGCAACTATCGATTTCTTCTTGGATGACCATGAAATTACTCCTGAACCAAGGTGGAAAGAATATTCAAAAGTGCTCTTCCAATCATTAGTGTTGCCAGCCCAATCGCTATTTGTGTAGCCCACTAGTTCTACTTGGTCTCTTCTGGCATAAAAAATTCCATGGTTTCGCATCCCATTGACATAGTGCAGGATTATTTTGTCTTCTTGCTAGTGTGTGTCCTTCGAAGTCTCCATAAATTGACTGATCAAGCTCACTTAAAACATCAGATCTAGCTAAGTTGCAGTCAAATACATGAGACTGCCAACTAGCCTATTGTACAAAGTTGAATCAACATTTCTGCTGGAGTCCAACTTGCTTAGTTTTAGACCTGTGGCAATAGGTGTGATGGCAGGTTTGCTTTCCTCCATCTTAAACCGCTTCAGGACATCATTCGCATACTTACCCCGAGAAATGAAGATGCCATCTACTGATTGGTCAACTTCAATACCAAGAAAGTACTTCATCAACCCTAAGTTCGTCATCTTGAACTCCTTTTTCATGGCTATTTTGAATTGGTTGAGCAATACATCACTGTTGCCAGTATATATTAGATCATCCACATACAAGTAGATGAGTATCATGCCTCCTTCATAATTTGTCTTCAGGTACAGGGTGTGCTCATATGGGTATTTTATGAACCCATTTTCCTAAAAATAGTCATCAATCCGGTTGTACCATGCCCTAGGTGCTTGTCTGTAGACACCAAAACAGCACCAATCCGATTATGTGACTACAAACACTGATCGCATTGACATACACAGCTTTTTGGGCAGCCCTTAGAGGTCAAACAGTGGTCCTAGCCACTTACATAGCAGTTCAGAAGGTCGAAAAGTAAACAAAGCCTTTATCAAAACAAAGTCTCAATCAAAGTCAAAAGCAAGCCTTAGTCAAAAGCAAGCCTTTATCAAAACAAAGCCTTCATCAAAACAAAGCCTTCAGCAAAAGAAAGTCTTCAGCAAGACAAAGTCTTAATCAAAAGAAGGGCCTCGGCCGAAGTGTCGCGATATCGCGCTGTCGTGATATCGCGACACTTCGGCACCCAAAGCAAAGCTTTGCCTGAAGTGTCGCGATATCGCGACGTCGTGATATCGCGACACTTCGGCGCCCAAGGCCTTGCCTTGGCCGAGGTGTCGCGATATCGTGACACTTCGGTGCCCAAGGCCTTGCCTTGGCCGAGGTGTCGCGATATCGCGACACTTCGGTGCCCAAGGCTTTGCCTTGGCCGAGGTGTCGCGATATCGCGACACTTCGATGCCCAAGGCTTTGCCTTGGCCGAAGTGTCGCGATATCGCGACGTCGTGATATCGTGACACTTCGACGCCCAAGGCTTTGCCTTGGCCGAAGTGTCACGATATCGTTAGTCGCGATATCGCGACACGCCCAGCTGGAGGTCGTGATATCGCGACACCCCAAGAAGCCTTGGCCGAAGTGTCGCGATATCGTGACATCACGATATCATGACACTTCGACATTCAAAGGCGACACTTCGACATGCAAAGGCGACACTTCAGCATTCAAAGGCAGAATTTAACCCGATAAAAGTAGATGTCAAACAATTCAAAACATTAAAATCCATCAAAGTGGACATTGATCAACTGGCAGTGACACCACAGTCAGTTACGTGGGCCGTTGAAGGACTGTCACAGTGGCATTAACGGAAGCACGAGTCGTGGAGGACTTTCCTCTCTCGTGGAGACACGACCGCCACATGGCACCTTTGACCAACGCGTGGCGCTTATGCACGACATTCAAGGAGACCCCCTGGGTCTATAAAATGGTGGATTTTTCCACCCAAATGCAGGTTGGCAGGCATTTTGAAAGAGCGAAGTGCTGTCGAACTAAAAACCCGATTGCACTCCTTTTCGAATTCATTCTTCTGCATCTGTAATCTCTTTTGCAAGGGAGGTTATGGGTGGTTGTTTGAAGGTGAATGCGAACCTTCAGATCCGACATTGGACACAGTGAACCAGTTATTCGACGACATCACATTATCTTAGATTTTGGGCCCATTTCTAGTTAGATTGGCGTAAAAGTCAAAGTTTTCAACAGCGGGCGGCCCGCTCGGGCACCCCGCATATTTTCGTTCATTGCATGATTAATTTATTCTGTCATTTCGTGTTTATCATGCATTTATTTTATGCTCATATATGTTTATATAGTTCACACTTTAACTATCTTAAATATATCGTTGAATATCATCCATTATTCATTCTCCACTTTTTTATGTTCCATTAAGTCATGAATATTTGCATTATTACGTTCTACGCTATTACTTAGATGCATTACGTTCTACGTTCGTCATTTTAATAAATTCTATCATTACGTGTTCTATCGTTAAATTAGGTCATTTACATGCATTTTATTGCATCGTTACTCAATCCGTAGCATATCTTTCACTACTTTCTAGAAACGTTCTATGTTTCTTTTTAACACAGGTGCTACTAAATAGTTTACTATTTCTTTGAATGCAGGAAGAACAACAAGGAGCGAGGATTCATCAGCAATAAGCGGCGGCAACACTGGCCCGCCCGATTCAAATGTGGGCATGCGGAAGAAGATCACTGTGCACTTTTTGTAATGGAAATCATGCTATTGTAACCGAGTTGGAACCACATGAATAAAAAGGGCTGTGCTCCTACTTTTTGATGTGATTATATTCGTGTTATTTCATGTATCAAACTAGTTCTGTTTTCATTGCATCTCAGTATTTCTTTCTTCCGGAATCTCATGCTTTCAATGGCGATCACGGTGGGACCGTTCCCTGATTTTTAAATCACAGAAACTAATTTGATTTGCTGTGTTTTGTGCTTAGCAGGTACCCTTTTTTTAGCCGAAGATCAGAAACAGCAAGTTTGGGCAGAGAAAGGTAAGGGTTTTAAAACTATTCCCGTTGTTTTTTGTTCAATTTTTTTATTTTATTTTTTATTTTTTAAAAAAAAAAAATTAGATTTCTATTTTTTTGTATGGCTTAGGGAAAGTTTTATTTTTTGTCTGCTTGTTTCATTTTTATTAAATAAAATGAACCACACACACTTCACGTGGTAAAATTAAACCAAGGAGCTGGTCGTAAAACCCTAGCCCTTGATCAAGACCATCGGTGGATTTCATCACCACCTTGGCTTTATTTGCATCCATTACCCCGATTGTCACTCGTTGTTAGGTGTAAATCCTGACGAAAGTTGACCGAGTGTCGCTGGGGTGATTCCCGTGCGCGCGAGGATAAGTCTTCTATGGTAGGTGTCATTAACAGGACAATCCCCCTTCCGTACCGCCTACGTACCACGTACCATCTGCTCTCACGTACCTATAGTCTCCCTCTCGTAAGGGCGGGTATATAGAGAGGTTGGTATATCGGCCTCGTTGGTATATTGAAGGGGCGACCATTTTGGGAGTTATATGAGCCTTCATTATGCATTTAAACGTTCTTCAAAAACATTCAAAAACAAAACAAAACATCAAAATGCACTAAACCAGTTTAGGACACACTATTAACCCTTAAAAGAGATAATCACGGTTTGTGTATGTGTGTGTTCATTTCTGCTTAGTGTAGACAAAAAGAAAAATCATCATAAACGAGATAAAAATCTGCTTAGTTAGTAGAGAAGCACCGCAATGGTGTACACCCGTAGTCAAGCCCAATCAAGGGCAGAAGCTCCGGAAGGTACACAAGAAGCAGGCACAAGTCGCCTTCGCTTTAGTCCTGAGGACTTGGTCATACCGCCTCGGTGGTCTGGCCCACAAGAAGGTCCACGTCAGACCACATCAAGAAAGAATTATTGGGATCCCCCTCTGTGGGGTATGCCCATTGAACACAGCCCCTTTCGGGAAGACGCTTTACATATAGATCTTAATGTAAGTAGACAACTGCCTTTTGAGGCTAGACCTGAGTGGCCGCAGCGTGATGAAGCGCTAGAGAGGCATAGTGTCCATGAGGAGAGACAACATGGATATGGCGTACCTCTTCTTTGCCTCCCATTAGAACAGAAAGACAAAATCTAGAGCGCAGGGCTCTTCACATAGGGCGAGCTCACTCCGCCCGCCCCTTTCAAACCCATGAAAGGGAGTACGAGGAAGATCATCGCATTCCTCGAGAACAACATACAGCGTGGGAACCTTGCATTTTTGCACCTGCTAGATATCATGGTCACCCTTTTAGACCAAAGCCTCAAGTACATGCCGCCTACCTCGACAGAGGGAAGCGACCCATTGAAACTTTAGATCATCAAAATCGAGGCAAACACATAGGAGAAACATTCAAACCTCCTGAGCAAAATAGGGTAGACCAAATTGACCCGGCAGTCGCCAGACATGCCGCCCGCCAAGCCCGAATCACGTAGCTTGAGCAAGGTCATTAGGAGTTAGAGTACTTATACCGCCTGAATAAAGAGCGCATGCAACGCGAAGCGGATGAGTTGCGCTATAAACTCCCTAAGAGGGTGCCAACCCCTCGCACCCAGAGAGCAGAACAATATGAGAGGCACAACCCTTTGGTGCAGGACAGGTCTCCACGACCTCGTCAAGGTTTGCCTCCAAGACCTTATAGACCCGAGAGGGAGGCCACTCCCCGAAACAATGATGGTTACCCTCAGCGGGGACTCAATCAGGGTCATAGGTCTCGCCCAGAGACTCCTCAAGAGGTGTATGAGGAGTATGAACCAGAAATAGAATGGGCCGAAATGCCCCATCAAGGCGGGAGGGCTGCCACTCGGCCACCCCTCCATAGGCCTCCAGTCTCCCATAACTCACAACGGGAGCAAACAAAAGAGGAAGAAATAAAATCTTCAGATGCATACAAAGCGCTATTAGAGCGTTTAGAGTCTGTGGAGACAAAAGCTACTGGACATCAAAAACCCACATTACGACAACTCCGTAGTCATCCAGTGCATCCCTCAGTGCCCACACCTCTTTACCCCGAACATTTCAAGTTGCCTCAATTGGCAGTCTTTAAAGGTGAAGAGGACGCACAAGAACATGTCACAAGGTTCCTAAGTCAATGCTTCAGCATCCAAGATAATGATGCATTATTGCTTAGAACATTCATAACCACATTCGCAGGCCCTACCTCGGATTGGTTCACACAATTACCCAAACACAGCATAAACAACCTAGATCAATTAGTAGATGCATTTCTTGAACGCTTTGCCTTCAACACAAGGAAGAAGGCATCACCGAGTGATCTGGCCAGCCTCAGGCAATATGAGGAAGAAACAATGGCAGCATACGGGAATCGATGGAGGGCTTTGCTTTCTAAGTTACCCTACCATCCCCCTATGTCTGATCTCACACAGATGTTTGCACAGAGTTGCTTAAAATCAATCTCTGGGCTATTGCAGCTGCAGCAATACGCCAGCCTAGAAGAAGCTTTGGCGCAAGCCAGAGTTATAGAAGAGATCAAAATAGGCGAAGGCGCAATCGCCAAGCCTAAAAAGAAAGAGTGGAATAAAACCACTAAGACCGGGACTACGCAATCACAACCCGCTACGGTTAACCAAGTTGCGATAAATGTCCCCAAGCCTGTGCAAGAAATGCAGCCCCAAAAGGCTAATTACCAGGCAGTGCCTCCTAGTTATGAAAGAGAAAATACAAGACAGGAGCAGAATCAGCAGCGTCGCCCTAGGCGACAATTCACCCCTTATACGGAGTCCAGGGACTCCCTATTTGACCGCTTGTCAGTGGCAAATTTAGTCACCCTGCCAGAAATCCAAACTATAGACCCTAACGCTCCTAAGCCTAAGGGATACAGAGAGGAATTGTATTGTAGATTCCATAGGCGCAGGGGACATGACTTGAATGGATGCTGGAAATTCAAAGGATTAATCCAAGATTTGATCGACAATAAAACATTGGCCGTGGACAACCCCATAGCGCCAAATAATCAACAAATGGGGGTATTCAAGGACCCTTTGCCTGCCCACGAGGCACGTGCAAAACCTCTCCAGGTTAACGAGGTGCGACAGAATCTTCCCATGCAAGGATTTGTGGGAATGATTAGCATAGTGACCAGGAACAAAAAGTACCCAACAGTTGCCCCCGAGGTAGCTACAAGGGAAGTTCCAACAACATCGCAGCCTCAACAACGCCCTATGCAGTCGCCTCCGCCTAGACCCGAGGTCACGATACGGACCAAACTCACGTAGAGTTTGCGGACCACATCGGCTAGGCTTTCCATTTACGAGCTTATTCAATAGTCAACACCTCATAGGGAAGCTCTTATGGAAATTTTAAAAGCCATCGAATTACAGCCTCACGAAGCAAATTCTTTCAACAACTTCGTGGGACATGTGAAACGATGTACGGAGCCGGTCATTACCTTCAGAGAAGATGAAGTCAAAACAATATCGAATGACATGGCAGATCCACCCCTGCACGTTATCGCGTGGGTCAACGGGATCCCGTACAAGAGAGTGTTGGTAGATACTGGCTCGTCCAAGTAACATCATTACCACTGCAGCCTTAAAACATTTGAAGCTGCCGACCTCTCACATCACAGACCTCCACATACACACTCGCGAGCTTTTAATGATGCAATATGCTCGACGATCGACATAGTTGTTCTGCCTATCCAGGTAGGACAAAAGACAATACCTACATTGTGCCATGTGTTGGAAGGCGAGATGGCTTACAATATACTGCTAGGGCGGCCTTGGATCAGGGACATGAAGTGTGTCCCTTCGATCGCTCACCAGTGCTTAAAGTATGCTTTTGAAGGAGAAATACATGTAGTCCCGATGGACTTAGAGCCCTTCAAGTATTGCAATGCGGTACATTTAATGCCTCAATCGACCCTCCCTTCAACGCATTTGGATTTCCAGTTAAATCCATTTAAACAGGGTCCGATACCGCAGGCACCACTAGTGACCAAATCAACAAAATCCCAGCCAGGTGAGTCTTCATCATCTGCTCCTTCATTATCAATGCCACCTGTCATGGCCAAACAGAAGGACAAGGGAAAACAGATCATGGAAGAGGCTCAGCCCCTAGAAGAGGGGTTGCCCACAATATCAACGATATCAACAGAGGAAACACCTAGCACAACGGAAGCTGAGGCTCCTAAACCACCAAACATGGAATGGACTCAGGAAGGACTCCCGTTCCCTACCTCCCAAGCAACAACAATCACTGTTGAAATGGCCAGTATGGGCCTGGGGGAGTATTTAGTGTAGAATGTTGTGGCAACGCCCGCATTGGAGTCAGTACAGGACATGGGGAGACCTCGCCTTCCCATAGGAACAGTTGTTCCTCTAGGTTACCCACCAAACCAGACAAATTTTGTGTATGGGGGCCTAGATCATGGTGTTGAACCATGCAAACAAAAGGAAGCAGACGAAGAGCCTTTTGTTGAAAATATCAACTATCTGTCAAATCTAGACTTTGCTCTAAGATATCTCGGCCAATGCAATTGGCATGGATACGAGCTAGGCAGATATGAGCAAGGGATGCGTGTCCTTTGCCAACCAAGATATCAGATGCCATATGATAAGTCGGGAGTAGGGTTCAACCACCCCCGCCCTTAGATATCTTGGTAGAAAATATGCAAGGCCTAGAAATAGGCAACAAGGGGGGATTGGCACCAGATCTTTATGCCAACCCAAATACAGAATGTACATTGGGAGATTACCTCCCATGGTCAACAAACACCCTTGGCAACAGTAGTAATCCCTCTCCTTTGCTAGAGAGAGGTGAAAGTTCGGACATTAATCCCCATAGAGAACATCAACGGTGTCCAGACATCTTTATGAAGTTGTTCCCCTTAGAAGTTCCAGTTGAATCAACACAGTGTCAAGCGAATCAGGTCCCTCCACCAAGAGTGGAACAACCGCAATGGGACCAGATTAACTTGCTAGAACAAGGAGAACCTTCAATGTCGCAAGTAACAATTGCTGAAGAGAATGAACATTTTTGGATCTCCGAAAGTGATTCAGAAGATGAGACTGAGATGATCTATCTCAGACATGCGCGACGGAACAATCGCCCTTTAACTCATGAAGATCTAATGGGACAGATGGGCATAAGATTAGGGCATGAATGGTGGGTAGACCCAGCGAGGTGGGACCAAGTGTTGGATCCATGGCTCCAAATTCAAGATGAGCACCGTCCACCACGAGATCCTATCATGACATCAGTACCGAGGGAAGACCCCGTCTTCCTATCAACACATAGGGCCGATCCGTTCATACCCGTCCCTACAGAACCAGATCCAGAGTATAGGGAGCATCTAGAAGAATCAAGTTATCACACCCACGGTAATGGAGACCAAATTCATTCCATCCACATGATCTCCATTGATTTGACCGCACCCATCCGCAATCCGGCCGATCCATCATGGTCATTGCATCTAGACATAGATGCCATCGACTGGGATCGCATCAATTCACCTTTATCACCATCAGAGTACTGGCCTTTCGGTGAAATGCTTCATTTTACCCCAGGGACAACTCAAGATATTTTTCAGGCTGAAGAGGGACCCGAGGTTCCAAACGCAGATTTAAACTCAGCCAATGATATCCATTTGATCCCGACTCCACATCAGTTGGAGGAAGGATCCCACATGTCAGTCGAGGAGACGACTGACGTAGACATCGGCTTAGACCCAATGAATCCACAGATTATCAAGCTGGGGGTAAGTTTATCCCCTGAAGAGCAAGCCGACTACATTGCCCTTCTCAAAGAGAAGAAGGAGGTTTTTGCATGGTCATACAAAGATATGCCAGGACTAGACCCGCAGCTAGTCACGCATAATTTAACGCTTGATCCGACAATCAAGCCTGTAAAGCAAAAACTACGTAAGATGCACCCAACAGTGGCCTTGATGGTCAAAGACGAATTGCAAAAGTTGTTGGATGCACAGTTTGTCATCTGCATGGATTATCCGCCATGGCTGTCCAACATGGTTCCCGTCAAGAAGCCCGACGGGAGGATTCGCATATGCACTGATTTTTGAGATCTAAACAAAGCGAGTCCTAAGGATGACTTCCCCTTGCCAAGCATCGACGCATTGGTAGACGCTACAGCAGGTCACGAAATGCTATCCCTTATGGATGGTTTCTCAGGATACAATCAGATTCGTATCAATCCTGAGGATCAACTCAAAATGGCGTTCACAACGCCTTGGGGGACATTTTGTTATAAGGTCATGCCTTTTGGCCTTAAAAATGCTGGCGCCACCTACCAACGTGCCATGACGTACATCTTCCATGATTACATGCATAAAACATTGGAAGATTACATGGATGATTTGTTAGCCAAGTCTCTTTTGCGCTCAGATCATCTCGGTGACTTAAGCAAGATTCTCGATCGCCTCATAGAGCATAAGGTCGATCGAATCCCAAGAAGTGCGTATTCGGCATCACATCTAGAAAACTCTTGGGTTTTATAGTCTCAAAGCGAGGCATCGAAGTGGACCCAAAGAAAGTCAAGGCAATACTTGAAATGGCTCCCCCAACCACCATCAAGCAACTCAGAAGTCTGCAAGGAAAGGTCACGTCAATTAAACGCTTCATAGCGCAATTATCTGACAAATGCCGACCCATGAACAAATTATTGCACAAGGGGGTTACATTTCATTGGGATGACGAGTGCCAGTCAGCCTTTGACGAAATCAAACAATACTTGGCTTCGTCGCTAGTGTTGGCACCACCTAGACCAGGAGTACCGTTCTACTTATACATCTCAGCCACTGAGGTGGCACTGGGCGCCATCCTGGCCCAGAAGAATGACCTTCACAAAGAACATGCTACTTACTATCTTAGCCACACCCTGGTCAGTTACAAACTTAACTATGCATACGTTGAGAAACTCGCTTAGCAAGTGGTGTTTGCTACCAAAAAGCTACGCCACTACATGCTGAGTAACACTACGTATGTTGTGTCTAAGGAGAATCCATTGCGATACATGATGAGTCGTACTTATCATAGTAGTCGCACGGTGAAATGGATCATGTTGTTGACGGAATTTGACATTGAGTTTATTGGACAAAAATCTATCAAAGGACAAGTCATAGCCGATCAACTAGCAGAGGCTCCTCTTGAAGACGATCAGCCTCTAGTCATAGAACTACCCGATGATGGGGTCTTCCATGTCTCAGAATCGCAAGATTCTGATGAGCCTGAGTCACAGGCCGACATAACCCTATTCTTCGATGGTTCTAAATGTGAGCAAGGTGGTGGCACGGAATTGTATTCTTCACACCGTAGGGTGCTCCAATGCCCCTGTCATTTAAATTAAACTTCCAGTGCACCAACAATAATGCAGAATATGAAGCCTTGCTCCTAGGTCTTCAGACAACAATCGCCATGAACATCAAACGACTGAACATCTTTGGTGATTCGTTGTTAATAGTCAATCAAGTCAAAGGGGTATATAAATGCAAATGCCCAGTTTTGTAGGCTTATAAAGCCCTTGTGGACAAATTCCTGGCAAAACTTGAGTGGTATGACATCGAGGCACTCCCTCGATCATCGAATCATTTTGCGGACACAATGGCCTCCTTGGGGTCACTAATTCCGCAAGACCTTTTCGAGTGATATGACAACCATTCAAGTCAAAACCTTATCACAATCCGTGATGGAGCGTGCAAGCTCAGACTTGACGCCAAGAATCCACATGATCCAGATCGAACCATCCTCGGATAAGTTCTTTCGAATCCGAGATCGTCTGAAACGTGCCAACTGGGGGTCCTTGTTTTCCCCTACTCCCATTAATAGCAACACAACGCTATTCTTGCAAGTTCTATCCCATTCAACATTTGTTAGGGAAGAACTTCAAAAGGGATTGGCTGTTCATACTATCGAGGTTTCCGATCAACAGGACTGGTATTTACCCATTAGAGACTACCTCAAGTTAGGTAATCTTCCCCTTGGATTGACGCATGCCGCAAAATGAACATTCAAGCAGAAGCGGCTAAGTATGTCTTGATAGGAGACATTTTGTATCGTCGCAGACTATGAAGGGATCCTCCTTCGTTGCTTGGACCAGCAAGAGTCCACTTGGGCAGTCGCCCAAGCGCACGATGGTACATGTGGTGGCCACTTTAGTGGTATGGCCATTGCAAAGCGCATTCTTCGCATGGGATATTATTGGCCATATTTAGAGCGAGATTGTTGCGCATATGTCAAGAAGTGCGTGAAGTGTCAACATCATGCCAATTTGATGCACGTACCTTCCTAGGCCTTGTAGACAGTCCAGTCTGCTTGGCCATTTTCGCAGTGGGGCTTCGATCTAATTGGAAAGATCTCCCCTGCATCGTCAGGCCATCACACGTTTATCATAACGGCCACATAGTATTTTACCAAATGGGTGGAAGCAATTTCGCTGACCTCTACGACAGGACCCCGCATTGTGGAGTTCATTTTGCATAACATCATATGTCATTTTGGTATTCCATCCAAAATAATCTCGGATAATGGGCCATCATTCAAGAACAAAGACGTGCGTGCTTTGACCACAAAGTACAAAATTCAGCACAATTTTTTGACACCCTATTATCCGCAGGCAAATGGGCAAGCAGAGGCGTCAAACAAAATGCTAGTTGCCATCCTTAAAAAGATGGTCGCAGACAGTCATAAGGATTGGCACATACAAATCCCACTTGCCCTTTGGGCTTATCGCACTAGCATTCGGACGCCAACTAGGGCAACTCTGTTTTCGCTCGTGTATGGCTCAGAGGCAGTAATGCCTCTCGAGTTGGAAATTCCTTCCCTCTGCATATCAATGCAGGAGTTCATCGATGATGACACTGCACGGCAGGCCCGGTTAGACCAACTTACGTTGCTTGACGAACGACGCGTTAATGCTCTCGAGCACTTACGTATCTACCAAGAGCGGCTTAAGAAAGCTTACAACATGAAAGTCCACCTAAGAGACTTTCGGGTTGGTGATTTGGTTTTGAAGGAAAACCAACAGAACTCTAATTTGCCGTCCCACCTAAGGGACAAGTTCACGGCAAATTGGTTAGGTCCATATGTCATTGATAGCAAAATAGGACCCGAGACGTACCGGCTAGCTTCTCTTGACGGTATCAAGGAAACAGAACCCTTGAATATCAGTCATTTACGACCATTTCATATCTAAGAGAGCCATATCCCAAAAATGCTCCAAGGATTATCGCAATCACTTGGTCACCCCAAAATGCTCCAAGGATTATCGCAATCACTTGGTCACCCCAAAATGCTCCAAGGATTATCGCAATCACTTGGTCACCCCAAAATGCTCCAAGGATTATCACAATCACTTGGTCAAAACCCAAAAAGCTCCAAGGATTATCGCAATCGCTTGGTCAAAACCCAAAAAGCTCCAAGGATTATCGCAATCGCTTGGTCACCCCAAAAGCTCCAAGGATTATCGCAATCGCTTGGTCACCCCAAAAGCTCCAAGGATTATCGCAATCGCTTGGTCAAACCCAAAAGCCCCAAGGATTATCGCAATCGCTTGGTCAAATCCCAAAATGCTCCAAGGATTCCTAAAATCGCTTGGTCAAATCCCAAAAATGCTCCAAGGATTTCCACAATCGCTTGGTCAAAAATCAAGAAAATTCAAAAACAACAACATCATCAAAAACAACAAAATATTTGCATCTCATTTCTAGGCATACTCAAATTCATCAATAGAGAGCTCTTCTCGCACCTCATCTTCATATTCACCAAAATCAATCCATCAAAAATACAAAAATACATAGCGGTATTGCATCCATACATTGCATATTTGTGGTCATATAGGTCAAAGGCACCATAGGCTGTAATTTCTCTACTAGTCCATCTTGTTCCACACTGTTCCATTTTACAAAAACAACAAAAACACCATGCATCGCTTTTACCACACTAGAGTCAGTGGTCTTTTAATGTATCAAGAGTTTTCGTGATTCAGTCATCATTTTGCTCTTTAGCCATGAAATGTATCAAGTCAGACAGATTTTACGAAGGTAGAGTCATACTTGAAATACACCTTGTTACATAGCATCCTAACACAAATTAAAACACATAAAGATTCCCAAGTTGTGTGAACGAAAGATGAAACCTGCACAGTAATCCAAGTCACCATAAGCGAAACGGTTATCTTACTCATCCCCCCGTGCGAATGGTTCTAGAATGCTGAGAATTGACAAAAGGACAAGCTCTTTCCTATCCATTCCCCTCCATATACAATGGTTTTCACCACTACCAGATCCAAATCATAGTTGGTTCCCAAAGTTGTAAGGATTTGTACTACACGTCCCTGCCAAGGATGGGTAGTCATCCCCAAGACCTAAAGGGACCAATACCATTTACAAACAAAATTCCAACAAGTCATCATCCTAACACTTTCCATTCACCTTTGGTCTCCAAGTTGTAAGGATTCGTACTATCCGCCCCTAACCAGGATGGGTAGTCATCCCCAAGGCCTAACAGATCAATGCCTTTACTCCATAATCTCCATCATCCCCTTGCTCCCCAACGTCGTAAGGATTCGTACTATCCGCCCCTAACCAGGATGGGTAGTCATCCCCAAGGCCACAAGGATCAAGCCATTCACAAGCTCAAATTAAAAATAAACAAAACCAAAATCAAATAACAGTGGTTATCACCACTATTCAAAATCCTTGCTCAAAAAGAATTAATAAACAGTGATCTTCATCACTATATAGACGAGCAACTTTCTCAACCATTAAGACAACAAATATCCTGAACTTGAATCCCCGGAAGTCTCAAGATTCGAAAACAATCTAGGTGATCCTCATTACAGTTTTGGTTGATAGCCTATCTGGCAATGGTGGTATCCTACCCGCATGACGATATGTCTGTCACATTCGCTTTGCGTATGTGTAGACCAATGTTTGCATAAGGATGAGCTAGCTTATGGTATCCTGGATAACATCGCAGATTAATCTAACTAAATACAACAAAGGAGTTAGTGGAGCTAATTAGGTGATCCTCAGTACAAGTTCGGTTGAAAGCCCATCTGGCACTGGCGATATCCTGACAAATACCACAAAAATGAACTCAATTGCACACACAGGGATGTGAAATAACTTGGTCAAAAACGAGTCCGATTCATACCTTGTCCAAAAGTCTTGTAAGATAAAGTACAGTCATGGCTAGTAAGTTAAAACTGTCTGAGTCTCGAAAAACCTTAGCTACATTTCTAAACCAACTGCACTACTTTTCATCCTTACAATACCATCAGAAAAACCACATGCATACATACAAAGTCATGCATCACAACAATCGCCTAAAAAGACAAAATAACAGAGTCCTAAACAGTCTATGGTGCCATAGCCAAACATCACAAATTCCATTCATCCATTTCATTTCCGCATATCACATATAAATCAAAAACATTTGCATTCATCACAAATGCATCCATCAAAAATCAACATACAACAATCGCATTTATCATATCATATGCATCCATCAATATAAAGTAACATGCATCCATATTCATCAACCATCATGCATAAGATCTGTAGACACCAAAATCCAGCCACTTGTAAGTCATCTATACCTTCCTACCAGCCACGTGTCAGTCATCCATCCTTTTCGCCATTATTTGGCCCAAATCCACACTTTCCCACCATTATTTGGCCCAATTTCACTTTTCTCGCCATTTTTCATCCCCAAATTTATTTAAATTAATATTTATATATATATTTTAATATTTTAATATATTTTAATATATATATAAATAAAGTTTAAGTGATTTAATCCGAGCCGTCCATCCTTCATTTAATCTCATCCGTCCATCCATCTTAATCCGTTTCACAACCTAGATTTATTCTCTACCCTTGGATCCACTTTAATCTTAGCCACACGTTCAAAGTGTCGTTAAAACCCTAAAGTGTGCCCTAAGAGTGGATTATAAATTGAGTCACCTTGATGGCTCAAACCCTATCTATCTCTTCGGCTAAACCTACTTATCTTCCCTATCTAAGTCTGGAGTTGGTTATTGCTGTTAATCCTAAGTCTTCTGAGTCTTCTACGGCTCTAAGTCTGAACTAAACCCTTTTGTCGCATCCATCGCCGCCGCCTGGTCTCGCCGCGTTAACAGGAAAAGGTATAGATTCGTCTAAAGCAAGTAATATTTCTTTATGTATTAATATGCTGTTGAATTCTGCATTCTGTTTATTTTTATTTCATAAATCTAGGGTTTTAGACTGTTTTCGAGGGCTCACATAGTGGATCCCTCTTATTAGTTTCTAACTCTTTGATAATTTTAATGTGTGCAGGATTCTAGTGGTAGATCTGATTTGTTGATAGCAGCTGCTTAAGCTAGAGTGGTCCAAGCCAAAGGATACAATGAAGCCCACTCATTACGTTGAGGTTAAGGATACATTCTTTGGAGACGCCACCACATTGTGCCAGCTAGGGTTTCGGAGAACCCTAGCACAAATTGTAACTTTGTATCACAAAAAGGGTTACGGGCCCTGTTGTACTTAAAAGGAGTTTCTAAACTCCATTGATTAATAAAAATCATTCATTTTGTACAACTGTTTTGCATTCCTTTATTGTGATTTCTTTATTTCTGTTTGGCGTTGTATCTTTAATCTACAAGATCAAAGAAAATCAAAACAACAAAACAACAAAAAAATGCAACACAAACAAAAAGCAATAAACATTGCCAGACACAAGTGCTCTTGCACTTAACCTCTTGGCATAGAAAAACTGATGTCGGGGTTTACATTGTCACTATCCTACTCTCTAAGAAGGCTACCATAGCCGGACCGCTCCACGGGAAGACAGATTTTCGACAATTTCACCCCCAAACGGCATCACAAATGGGTCAAAGCCCACTAAAAAACAACAAGAAAATCAAAACAACAAAAACATCACAAAAATGCAACACAAAAACATAGCAATAAGAATTTTCGGACACAAGTGCTCTTGCACTTAACCTCTTGGCATAGAAAATCGATGTCGGGGCTCAAATTGTCATTCTCCTACTTCCCCAAGAAGGCTACCATAGCCGGACCGCTCCACGGGAAGACGGGTTTTCGACAATTTCACCCCATTATGGCATCACCAAAAGGGTTAACACCCACCAAAAATAGGTCCAAATGTCGGGAAATTGCACGTGCTTAAACGGTAAAACATCCAAAGGCACCCTAACCTAAGTCATCTTGGGTCAAGCGACTCGTCGCTTTTCTCATGAAGGTCATTCCCTCATCGATTCGTCGCTTGAGGGGGTAGTCACACTTAGTCACCAATCAACAAGCACAAACCCAATCAAGGCAATGGCATGCATTCAAAGAATCATTGACAAAGACAATCACGCTCCTGCTTGGGGCAGTAAACAAGCAATCATCAAATTGATCAAACACTTGGCATTCGTGAATCATGAACACAAGGTTCCCCTATGGATAAAAGGTTGTGCCCTTTTCCTAATCATGACTGATCAATGTCCAAGCTCAAGTCACACCTCACCAAAATAGGTTAACACTTGAAATCAAATTCCTTAGCTCATCAGAAGCAAGGATTCAAGAATGCATGCCCTTTCCATACTTGGGGCATCAAAAGTTGGTTAGGTTACCAAGAAACCCTAATCATTAGTGCTTTGGTTATCTATTTTTGCTCAGCACTGCATCACCCGCAACACTTCCCAAAAAGGGGCATCTGTAGACACCAAAACAGCACCAATCCGATTAAGTGACTACAAACACTGATCGCATTGACATACACAGCTTTCAGGGCAGCCCTCAGAGGTCAAACAGTGGTCCTAGCCACTTACATAGCAGTTCAAAAGGTCAAAAAGTAAACAAAGCCTTTATCAAAACAAAGCCTTCATCAAAGCAAGCCTTTATCAAAACAAAGCCTTCATCAAAGCAAGCCTTTATCAAAACAAAGCCTTCATCAAAACAAAGCCTTCATCAAAGCAAGCCTTCATCAAGACAAAGTCTTAATCAAAAGAGGGGCCTCGGCCGAAGTGTCGCAATATCGCAACGTCGTGATATCGCGACACTTCGACGCCCAAAGCAAAGCTTTGCCTGAAGTGTCATGATATTGCGACATCGTGATATCGCGACACCATGATATTGTGACACTTCGACGCCCAAGGCCTTGCCTTGGTCGAAGTGTCGCAATATCGCGACACTTCGACGCCCAAGGCTTTGCCTTGGCCGAAGTGTCACGATTTCGCGATGCTTCGGCGCCCAAGGCTTTGCCTTGGTCGAAGTGTCACGATTTTGCGACACTTCGGCACCCAAGGCTTTGCCTTGGCCAAAGTGTCGTGATATCGCGACGCTTCGATGCCCAAGGCAAGGCCTTGGCCGAAGTGTCGCGATATCGCGACGCTTCGGCATTTGCACTGGGCGAATCTCTAAACATTCAAAGGCGACACATCAGCATTCAAAGGCGGAATTCAAACAATTAAAGGCAAACATTAAAACATTTAAAAAATGATTTAAGGTGGGCTTTAGACAATTGGCAGTGACACCACAGTCAGTTGCGTGGGCCGTTGAAGGACTGTCACAGTGGCATTAATGGAAGCCCGAGTCGTGGAGGACTTTCCTCTCTCGAGGAGACACGACCGCCACATGGCACCTTTGACCAACGCGTGGCGCTTATGCACGACATTCAAGGAGACCCCCTGAGTCTATAAAATGGTGGATTTTTCCACCCAAACAGAGGTTGGCAAGCATTTTGAACGCAACGAAGTGCTGCAGAACCAGAGGCTTGATCACTCCTTTCCGAATTCATTCTTCTGCATCCAGAATATCTTGCGAAAGAGAGGTTGGTGGGTGGTTTTCAGAAGCGTAATTCTGATCTTCAGACCCGATGTTGGATCACAGCAACATCCGTCCGACGACAATTCTTTTTCTGAGATTTTGAGCCCTTCCTTACTGGACTAGCGCTGAAATCAGGTTTTAATGGGGCGGCCCGCTTGGGCACCCCGCATCTTTTTGTTCGCTGCATGATTAATTTATTCCGTCATTTCGTGTTTATCATGCATTATGCTTTTTGCTCGAATATATATATATCCAGCATCACACTTTAGACTACTTAAATAGATTGTCGAATATATGCAGCGATTAGTTGCAGGTTGCAAGTCGCAGGCAGTAGCATTTTGGTGATGTTCGACAACAACAATTAAGTTAGCGAATATTTGCAGCATTACGTTCTACGCTATTCTGTTAGATGCATTACGTTCTACGTTCTGTCATTTTAATATATTCGTTCATTACGTGTTTATTCTGTTAAACGTGCAGGTCATTTACATGCATTTTATTCACTGTTCTCAATAACCGTAGGCATATACCTTTCACTAATTTCAAGAAGTATATGTTTCCTTTTAACACAGGTGCTACTAAATGGTTTGCTGTTCTTTGAACGTAGGAGAAGCAGCAAGAAACAAGGATTCATCAGGCACAAGCGACGGCAACATTGGCCCGCCCGTTTCAAATGTGGGCATGCGAAAGAAGATCACTGTGCACTTTTTGTAATGGAAATCATGCTATTGTAACCGAGTTGGAACCACATGAATAAAAAGGGCTGTGCTCCTACTTTTTGATGTGATTACATCCGTGTTATTTCATGCATCTAGCTAGTTCTATTTTATTTGCATCTCAGTGTTTTTCTTCCGGAATCTCATGCTTTCACTTGTTTCAATCCATACAGGGCCTTCTTCAGCTTTAGGACCTTGTATTCTTGTCCTTGCAATTCATAACTTGGTGGTTGGTCTATGTAGACCTCCTCTTACAACACTCTGTTTAGGAAGGCAGACTTGGCAAATATGGTGATAGGTTTTCAAACATTATGTACAAGGATCAAGAAGGAAGATACAATTGGAAAGATTTTGTTTACAAGTATACAAGACATTGATGCTAGGAGGCAATTAAGAAGAAATATAACAACAATGAGCCAAGGATACGCTAATTTGGGAGATGAATAGCTCAAGATAACACACAACAAGAAGTGGATATAATGTAAAGCACCAAAAAAATAGAAATATCGCAAGAATATGGAGAGATATTTGGGATAGCTTGAGCATTCCTAAGGTCAAAATGTTTATTTAGCTAGTAGGTCATAGAAGAATTTTAAGGATAACCTTATGAAAAGGGATTTGTATGGCCCCTCATAATGTGTTTTTTATTAAAGGGAGGAGGAGAGTATAGACCATCTCTTGGGACATTTCTCATTAGTATGGAATCTATGGCAATGGATTCTTAATATGTTTGGTAAATGCATGGTGATTATTGGAAGAATTGAAGAATGGTTAAAGTAATGGTAGAGGACTTTTAAAAGTGAGGCTTTACAGACAGTCTGGGATATATCAAAAGATACAATACTTTGGATTGTATGGGTAGAAAGGATTAGAAGAATATTTAAAGGAAAGCAAAGCAATTTAGAGGTAATGAAAAGGAAGATTTGTTTAGCCATAAAGGAGTCTAAATTGACCCTATCAACTCACCTAGTCCCTAATATGGAAGAAGAGAGCATTGATAGATGGATTCAAGTCATCAAATGGAATTATGATATTGGGTATAGGAGAAACAAAAACCAGGCAAAAAATATAAAGTGGAAACCACCAAATGTGAAGTTGGTCAAATTGAATTTTGATGGAGCATCTAAAGGAAACCTACAACCAACAAAAGGAAGAGGAATATTTAGAAATAATAAAGGAGAGATTTTGTCTCATTATACTTTTAATAGTGGATTTAAGATAAATAATGAAGTTGAAGCTTAGGTAGCTTTGGAAGGGTTAAAAATATGCAAACAAATGAAATGGAACATGGTATGGATGGAAGGTGATTCACTCATAGTGATAAATGTAATTTTAAGGAGAGCAAAATCTCCATGGAACATACAAGAGATAATTGTGGAAACTTGAGACCTTGGTATAGAGTTTGAAGAAATCAGGTTTACACATATGGTAAGGGAAGGAAAGAAATGTGCAAATAGGCTGGCCAATAGAGGGATTTTAATCAAGGATCGTGAAGTTAAATTCTCTTTTCCATGGTTAGAAGAAGTAGTAAGTTTAGTTGAAGCTGACAAGAAAATGTTAACTGCTTGAATCAAATAATGATTAAGATTTACTTTAATGTTTCTCATTGGTAATATTTGTTTTATTTTATAAAATTAATGTATTTTCATATAATCTATTTATTACAATTTTTGTGGTTGCACTCATGCTTCACGGAGGAAACTAGCAATCCTGACTTGGTAAAATGAACTATGATCGTGCGATGTTTTGGAAATATTACTCTACTAAGATGCAATGCATAGATAGTAGAGGTGGAGTTTTGGTATTATCAAGGTTGTAGAAAAATGTCAAGAAGAGTGCTAAATTATAGAATATTTTTGTTCACGCAAAAAATTGAAGAAAATCCAAAAAAAAAAATTCAAACATTTTATGCAAAATGATGCAGGTATCTAGCTATAGCATCTCAATTAATGAAAATTGAATCTATTTGTAAAATATCAAGATTTAAAGGAGAGAATTGTGGCTTGTCAAGTGTGGAGGATCTAAGTAAAACCCTTGTTCTCAAACAAAAAAATGTATTGTTGAGGTCTTCGGGAAGCCTAAGGTAACAAAATATTACTTCAAGAATTTTTTTGGGGAGTATGAAACTGCAAGTGCATTCCAAACACTTAAATACAAAATTGACCAAGTGTCCACATATTTTGATAGATTCTAAACAATTTCATCCTTCCACCAAAAAAATAACAAATACAACTCTTGAAACACAATTTGAAGCCCATTTGCTATTTGTTTGAGGTCCTCTCCCTTAACTGAGTTGCTAAAATAAATCTATAATCTGAAATTGTTGCTCACATTAATACATTTCTTGGCCTTTGACCCTCTACAAGCTACATACGCCCAAATCAAACCAAAAATTTGTAGAATCACCCTCATTGACTAACCATTTGATATGTTTTTTGATCAATTCTAAACTCTTTGATATGAAGTTTCATGTTGCCAAGTCCCTACTTAGGGTTCATTTCCTTGATAATTTAATTGCATCCATAGAGCCTATATATTTTTAAGTAATATATTTGCCCAGTTCATTTATTGATCTTCGAAGAATCTTTATTAGAGCTTTGCTCCTAATTCCAAACTCATAACTCTATATTTCTATAAGCTTGTACCTCCAATATTCTTTCCTTTACAAATCCTATCTTACTTACAAATAGAAAACCTATTTTTTTCTTCAAATCCTATCTAAAAAAAAAAATTGATTTTTTTAAAATTTGCATGTTATACCTATAAGCAACCTTGAAAGTGACATCATATTTATGGAGATAGATTGCAATGTAGGCTATAAGTTATCACCTTCCATCCATAATTAAAAAATTACCATTTTGATCCTTCAAACAAGTTTTTATTCTATCTAAATTGTGTCCAAAAAATCCTTCCTTTATTAGACAAAGGAATACCTAGGCATATTGATGGCTATTTTTTGAACTTTAAACCTTAAAATGTCCACAATAATTCATTGTAAATAGAGGAACATGTTAATGAAAAAAATAAAGATTTTTTGTAGTATTAAACAATTGTGCAATAACCTTCTCATAACATGGTAATGTTGGGTTAATTTCCATTGTGTCGATTACAAAGGAAGGACCCAAAAGAAAAAAAATATCAAAAACTAGAGATGATTTTCGAAGGCACCATTTGTTGCAACTCGAATACCTTTCATTTTTTCTTCCATTTTTTGCCTTTGAAAAAACTCTCCCTTATGCCCCATTAAGATTAACAAAGAGATAAGAATATAATGAGTCACTATGGTTAAGTCCACAATATTAAGAAGGAAATTGTTTGATAAAAATAAAATATTTTGGAGTGCTATAACATCTACATTCACACAAACCTTGATTAGATCCAAATTTTATGAGAATATAATGACAAAAATGATATCAAACCATGTCATGTGCTTTGTTCATATTTAATTTATAAAGCATTCTTGGTTTTTTCATGCAACGAAGAGAATGTATGGCCCACTCTGCAATGATTATACCATTAATATTTTTTTTCCATGAACAAAAACACCTTGTTCCTCTAAGTTAACCTAGTCTCCATTGATTTTCAATCTATTTGCAATCATTCTTAAAATTATCTTATAAATCATACTACAAAGGTTTATTGTATGAAAACTATCAAAATCTTGTCTCGCCTATATTGGGAATCAATATAATAAAGATGACATTGACCTCACTTATTATAGAATTATTTTTCCTAACCTCTTCAACAAATTCCAAATTTTTGAAAGAAAATTATATGCAATCCATCAAGTTAGGTGTCTTATTAGGGTGAAAAGATGAAATTGCCTCCTATGGAAAATTTTCTAAAAGCTTATTCTAAGACTCCTTATATTGCCTAAATAATTAATTGCTTCCTTCCTAATAGCTTCCTCTTCCTTGATACTTCTTCCACTTGGGGTTGAAATATTTTTTTATTAAATGAAAAGATAAATCTATTTTGCTAGTAGCATGAAAAAAATGGTATGCCATTTCTACCTAGATTTTGGGGCCCAATATGACTCTTCTATTTTTCAATGCACTATGATAATTAGAAAGTAATTATTTTCATACATATAAGTGTATTGGTCCCTTCTATTTATCTCTACTATCTCTTGTAAAACATTGAGCTTGGATTTAATTTCCTTCTTTATTTTAGATATGTTAATAAATATTCAACATTCCATATCTTCATTTGTCACTTTATATATTTTTAAACAAAACTAGACATACATAATCCTTCAAAATTACTTCATCCAACCACAACATAACTAATTAGAAGAAATCAAGGTCTGAGAGACACATTAATTGAAATCAAAATGGTTTTTGATAGCCATTATTGAGTATATCACATCTCAAGAGAATGGACTTGTGATATGATCTTGTTTAATAAAATCTCTAAAGAGGTTGAATGTTCTATTTCTAAGGAATGCCTTAGATAACAAAAAACCACTTCAGCTCTAGCAACTACTCAAAGATATATCTCCTGCACACATGAAATGCAAACAAGGGTTTAGTAGCACCTGCATATATGATTGAAAACCCATCAAATAAAACCCTTGAATGAATGTTTGCAGAAATCAAAAGTATAGTGCAAAAAACATAAAAATTAAACCTAAATGCCTTGCCAAATTTTAGCTTACCGATCTCTGCTATGGTTGACAAAAAATCGCTCCTAAGTAATCGTGGGCGCACGGGTGGAGGTTGTCCAACCACGGGTATGCAGTTGGAGAACCGTGGAAGGGCGGTTGAGGTTGGATGGCAAAAACCTTCAAAATGGCACTTTAGGGCTTTGAATCCTTGATCTCCTCAGGATGCGTTTGAGCTCTTAGTGTGATTTTGGTAGCCTATCGATATGTTCTTTCAGCCTCCTTTGGTTGATGGAATGAAGGTGCCTCTATAGGCCCCTTAGGATTTTGGAGGGAAAGGGAGGTGGCAAGCCAGGATTACCAAGTGGTAATCCAGGGCTACCAAATGAAAGGGGTAGTTATAGTGAGTCACCTAGGGTGTCTCACTTAATTGTGGTGATGTGGCTAGTGGGTAGGTGCAAGTGGAGTGAGGTGTGAGGGATATCCCATGTGAAGGGACAAGGGTGACATGGGTGTGTAAGAGGTGGCAAGGGGTGGTGGTTATGTGACTAGGACACATGTCTAATGAGTAGGCAGGGTATCCTAGGAAGACTTTTCAGATTTAAAAAATCTAGAAAATACTTTTAATGTGACAATTTCTATGCTTAAGTTTGGACATAGGCATATATTATGCAGGATTGTGATGTGCAATGTGCAAGGATTAATATGCCTAAGTTTAGACTTAGTCATATATTCTATTATGTGGTAAAGTGCAAATGCCTAGGTTTTGGTGTCTACAAGAATCATATACATGTCTAAAATTCAAGTTTCTTACTAAATTTTTTTAAAGAGTCCCCAAATTTCAGACATGTTGAGTTCCTAAAAATCTATTATAATCCTTGATAATGATTATTTTGCAAGGGTATACACAAGGGGATTTAGAAGTATGTGAATAAGTTTGATACTACCAAAGATATAAAGTGAACATGTCGTATACCCAAGACTTCTACAACAATTACATATATCACAATGAAAATTAGAGGAAACATCCATGGATTTTGTTGATGACTTACCAATCTATATATATGATAGAAGTTTTGTGGTGGTGGATTGTCTCACCAAGTTTTTTCCATTTCATATTGATGAAGCATACATGCTCCACATTTCAAATGGTAGAAAACAATATCAACCATGATTATAAGCTTTATTGATTTCCAAAGATAATCATAAGTAATTGTGATCCATTATTTAATAGTATTTTCTAGAAAGAATTATGTAAACAAATAGGGATCTTGCAAACACTAAATTCAACATACCCTCAAACTGATGGACAAAAATAAATGTAAATAAGTGTTTAGAAGGTTACTTATAATGTTTTGTATCAAATAAACTTCAACATGGGCTAAATGATTATCTATTGCTGGATGGTGGTATAACACAACTTAACATACATTAGCCAAAATGTCTCCCTTCTTAACCTTATAGGACTACAAACTTTTGTGAATAAAAAACTTTATATTTAAACAAGTAAAGATCCCAACTATATGTGATTATCTAGAAAAATCCAATGCAGTCGTACATATCTTAAAATATAAAAAAATCCAATGCAATCATACATACTTCAAAGAGTAACTTAAAATGTAGGAAAATAAATGGGACAGCCTACCAAACAACCAGCCTGTTCCTTTCTCTAAAAAAATTTAGAATAAAAGCCCTGGTTTTTTAAAATGTCACAATATCTTTATATTGAAAGTTTGAACATAAATCTTTTAAATAAAAACCTAAAAAGATACCACTTAAATACCCCTCTTAAAACTAAGAAAATTAATATATATATTTTTCTTCTAACATTCAAAATCGAAATGACTATATCTCCACGTAACGTATGATAATGTATAACGTGTTTGTGCACGATGCTGAACAACTGACAGAGGTAACAAGTGAAAGGAGTGGTTGAAGCAAATTACTTTAAGTGGCATGCAATTGTCTGTGTCAATCCCTCATCTCTACCCGCGTGTACTTGTTAACTATTCCCCGGCCCAACATTGATAAGAAAGATTCTATCAATCTGCATGCTACTTAAGCGCCATGGAACTGGTAGCCTTTTTCTGGTTTGCCTTTGATAGTTATTCTAATTTGCCTGGTCTTGTGTTAACTTTTGAGAAGTATTAATATCTAATGAAATTTTATCATAAAATATATTATTTTTATGCAAGTCTTTGAATGATTATATATCTATTTTTGCATGTGGATTCTGTGCTTAAAGCCAGAGATAATGTGCATACCGTGAAAGCTGAGATTTGAGTCAGTACCACCAAAGGTATTCTCTGTCACATTATTGCTGAAGGTAATAAGGCAATATATTTTATTTAAATAGAAAGTAATGAATAAGTTTAAAATTATATAATTTTTTTTAATAGCGGTTTTTAGGTTCTCCCTTCATATGACCACCATGTCATAATTTTAAAACCTTTTACCTAGGTTGAAAGCATCAGAAAAGGAACAAGCACCAATAACAAAGATTTGAACCTTGGATCTTTGCTCCTTATGGGGTTTGGTTGAGCCAGTTGGTCTATACCTCTAGTTTTAAAACTATAACTATATTTTATATGGTTTTGAAAACTTTTCATTTATATTACATCATCATGGTATAGGGGTATTATAACAAAGCTTAGATATTATCCATGTATATAGTTGGTACTATTTGAACTTAAATATTCTCTTCTCTTTGAATGTCCATGAATTTAACCCATTAAACTAATCTCATTTAATTATCTTATTTAATTATTTATCTGATAATTATAACAAAGCTTACATATTATCCATGTATATAGTTTGATAATATTTGAACTTAAGTCTTCTTTTTGAATTTCCATGAATTTAACGCATTAAACTAATCTCATTTAATTATCTTATCTAAATATTTATTTGATAATTAACTTATAATTTAATAAAATTATTTTTTACACTTATGTATTTAATATTATTTTTTTATTTTATTAATGAAAATAGCAATACACAATATATATATATATATATATATATATATATATATATATATATATATATATATATTTTGGTTGCATAGAAGAATGGTAATTACCTATCATTTTCTATTAACAGTTCTAGGTTCAAATTTTGGAGTTGTCACTATAACCCCTACCTACCTTTCCTCATGATTAGAGATACGTGAAGGAGACTACCGTTGCCTCAAGATTGATATTGACATTCTTTAACTTGCGATTTGCACAAAGGAGTCAAGTCAGACTACTACCTTTATCCAAACAGGTAAGATTTGAAAGTGGGTCTCCTCTTAATAAAAACATAACTTACCAAATCACCCATACTACTATAACATTAATATAACATAAATATATTAACTAATAACATAAAAATATATAAAAATAAAAGGTTAAAAAAATATTATTATCTTTAAAGTATGGTAAAACCCTGAGTTTAGGTAGATTATGAAAAGTTTGTTAGACCTTTCCCTTTATTAAGAAAAAATTACACCTCATACATTTTGTTAGATATTTCCTTTTATTAAAAAGATTACACCTCATACATTTATAAAAATGATTTAATAAATAATATGGTAAAATATTGAGTTCACGTAGATTATGAATATTTGCTAAAACCTTGAATTTAGGTAGATGATGAATATTTCATTAACTAAAAGTTTTTCTTTTATATATATATATATATATATATATATATATATATATATAAATAAAAGATTACACCTCATATGTTTATAAAAATGATTAGATAAGATAATTAAACGAGATAATTATTATAGAGGTTGTTAAACAAAGGTTGTTACAAAATTTGATTTTATTTTTGAATTATCCAGATTTTATTGATTTTATTTTTATTTAATAAATTAAAATTTATAAAAATTATCTTATGCAATAGCAAAAAAATTAGATCTATAAAACCATTAATTTGGGGCCTTGCTATATTTTCATAATATTGGGGTCTTGCTGTATTTTCATAATCTACTTAATTCTATAATAATCTACTTAATTCTATAATGAATGGTGTATTAGATTCAGAGAACCTGGTAGATATGATTAAAAAATATTTGGGTATTGCTGTATTTTCATAATCTACTTAGTATTATAATGAATGATTTATTTTTATTTAAAAAAAAAAAAAACATTTACAAATTACATCAACAACCACCCTCAAAGAATTTAAACACAGGACCACTTTAAGAAACAACCATCATCTTAGCCATTAAACTTATAAATATAATTAAAAAATATTTATGTTCATGCTAGCGTAAGTGTCCTCGTACACACTATTCGTGCTTTCATCTAATGCTTCCATCAAATTCGAAGTACTCTTCAACGAGGAAGCACCTATGTTTATCGAAGAATTATGCCTTTGCGTGTTATATATATATATATATATATATATATATATATATATATATATATATATATATATAATTTTCAACGAGTTTAAGAAAAAATAATCTACTCTAACCCTTCTGGCAGGCCTAGTTTCTTGCATTAACATTAAAATACCGTTATATACTTGATTACGGGAGGTTTAATAAGGAATTATTAATGCTCTATAGATAGGGTGTGCAAGCTTTTACTATAACTAAAACATCCGCTTTTACCTTACAAGTAACTCTAATTATAAAAGAAGAGGTGGTGAGTGGGTTTCACACAAAAAAACAATTGTTTTAATTGTTTTTACCTTAAAAAAAACTCTAACTTGAGATAGATACAATTATGTATTAAGTGTACTTTTATAAATAATAAATAATTAATTATGATATTTTATTATTACAGCGGTAAAAACTTTATTTCAATCTTTCAAAAAGTCAAGAGTATATTATGATATTTTAGTATTACATTGACAAATACTTTATTCAAACCTTTCAAAATTCAAGAGTATGCTTCCTATGCCATGTATTTACATTGTTTTGTGCTATGTCTCCATAAAAAAAGTTTATAATATCAGTTTAAGTATAATTTTGACGGTGCATAAGCGAGTTCGTCTAAGATATGATCCCCGTATCTTTTTTTGGTAAGTTAATTGATATTATATTATTCTGGAAAATATGAAGGTTTCTAAATACCTTTTATATTAATAGGGAACAAATATGAAGGTTTCTAAATACCTTTTATATTAATAGGGAACAACATGCATCAGCCTAAGTTCAAGAGGAAGTATATAAAACCATCACAAAAGCAGGTAAATCTTTACTTATTACATCGACAGAAAACACTATAGCAAACACAGAGAAAAAGATCCATCCTTCAAGATTACAAGATGAAAGCCCAACCCAAGAAAAACAAAGAAGCCCCTTGGGCACTACCCAAACCAAACAGTAGGAACATCCGAGCAATAATCTACTGATCAGGACTGCCCATGGCCTCCTTTTGTCCATCCACCTTTTTGCTAGAAGCTTCTATATTCTTCTCAGCTCCTCCCAAAGTCTGAGAATTCTAGAAAGAAGCGAGTAATTTTTTGAATTGCTTCTGATGTTGCAAATTTTTCCCACCCCATCACATTAGGTGATAGTTCCAAGACCTTTTTCAAAAATGATGATTCCCAACATTGTTAGATTTCCTGTCTCGGTCCTGGAGCAAATCTTGTCACTCTTCAAATAAACATCTCTAAAAAATCTTTTGGTGCCAATGATCTTTCCACATGCGGTATGGATGGCTCGAATTGGAAAGAATGAGATCTTCATTTGTGTTGTTGATGTCCCCACTATATCTGCAAAAAAACATGCTTTGATTTGTTCCCAAAATTTTTGTTTGAGACATTAGTAGGCTTTGGGAATGAACTATTACTCCTCGCTGTTGAAAAATCACAATTTTTTGGAGAAATAGATAAATCATGTGGCAATGGACATAGATACCAGACATTCTAGGGGTTATGTGATAGGACACCCGCCTATTATAGAAATGATGTAGATTAAGATTCATGAAATAAATGGGTTTGAAACTAGTCTAGATGATCATGAGACAACAATCCAACTCACAGTTCCACAGAGAGAAGGGTCATTAAATTGATGGAATTTTTTATTCAAAAGGATGGGCTAGAAAACCAAGACCTTAAAGACTTTTTGAAATTTGGTGCCTATTGTCCTACTAGAACCTTTTAAAACTTCAACACTCTTACACATAATGATGACACATATAAAAAATATGGTAACCCAGCTAATCATTATCAAAATTTTCAATAGTGGCTAAAGCATGTACCTCGGTAGTGTGTTTGTCCAAGTCAACAAACCTGGACCATCAACCCCAATGTTTGCCAGTTTATCTGCTACCTTATTTTCTTCTCTGAAAGCATGATCCCTGCTTCTTATTTGTTCCATTTAAGGAGTCTTGCCACTATACACACATACTATTTATAGTAGATTTGTTTTAGATACTATACTAATGTTTATGGTAACTTTGCTCCATATTTAAATGATTAGATAATATATCTCAAATTATTAATTTTAAAGGTTGGGTGGATTAGTAAACTATGGTGTTTATAAAGAAGAGTTTCAGGTTCAAATCTTCGAAGTAAGCTTGTTTGGAGCAAAGGTAGTAAACTGTCTTGATTTCACTGAGTGCAGGTCAGTTCAATGATGATGGTTCCAATTCTGTCTCCCTCAGATGAGGTCCCTAATACTGAGGTAAGGTAGGGGTTATAAAGACAACTCCAAATATTTGAGCTGAGGTCTGATAGTAAAAAAATGAAAAAAAGTTACCAATTTTTCATGATAGTAGTTACAGCATGATAGCAATTGCTGCTTCTACGCTATCCAATAAAAAGAGTTATAGGTTGAGAGGATGCATTGTAGAAAGATAAATATACTATTGTGTTTGGGTTGAGAGTGTTGGGTATGGTTGGGTATTTATTAAGAAGAGATCTAGGTTTAAATATTGAGAAGCCAATTCTTTTTAAAGGTAGTAGTCTACTCCAAATTCTATGAGTGCTCCCCATACCGAAGACCGACAACCATAGGAACTTCAAGCTTCCAACCATAAGAACCTCAAGCTTCTAATGGTCTTTATCTCACACTGATCAACAAGAATGAGATGGATAAGTTTGTTGGAAGCCCTCCTATTGTTTGAACTTTATATTAACCAATTACTAAAAATAATAGTTGTAGCCAACTCTCCCATATAATAAAAAAATAAAATAAATAAAATATTGTTAATATTTCCTCTTCACAGTGGATGTGGATATCGAGAAGAACTCGCGCCATATGTTGTGTTGCGTTACTTGTTGGCTCCTCGTGGACTGTGCGGGGATATCGTTCATGATGATGATATTGCGCCCAAACGACCTGGTTGTGACAAAAAGTTCGTACTGGTATGTCTCTCTTCCTCTGTAGATAATGTATATAGGTAATTTTTTGTTCTTATTTTTTTAAACAATTCAAACATAAAATCTATAGGTAATGTATATAAAATCTATTGATAATATATTAATATAAATATATAATTATTCTGATTATTATTATAAGTTTTACTTCTAAAATAAAATATTTTTTTCCTACTACCCATTAAATTCAATAGGTACATATTCTCTTGTTATGCTTTTCTTCCATCTACCTGCAGTTGATTTGAGTTCTCCTCAGTTAAAGTATACGCATATTTGCTCTCTTTTTAATATTTGCATCTACATATTAATTTTGATGTTGCTAATATGAAGGATTGAACTTATTTACACTAGTTTTGACGGATGAATACCATGGATAAGCTTGGCTTCATGTTTAGATGGATGAATACCATGGATAAGCTTGGCTTCATGTTTATGTTAAGGAACCAGATTTTAAAAGAAGACTGGTTTATGTAAAAAAACAAAATTATGTTAAGGAACATGAAGCCAAGTTTATCAATGATATTCATCCATAAAAATTAGTTTAAGTAAATATAGTTTAATTTTTCGTATAAGTAATATTAAAATTTATATTTAGATACAAATATCAAATGAAGAGTAAATATGTTTATACTTCAATTATTATGTAAGGCAAGTAAGGCAAGTAGATGAAAGAAACCTAAAAAGCATGGCAATAAAGAATATACACTATTAAACTTAATGGCCAATAGTGAAAAAGAAAAAACACTTTATCATGCAAAACTTATAATAATATTGAGAATAGTTATATTGATACTGTAAATTCTATTTCTGATTTGTTTGAAGAAACAATGAAAAAAGTTTAGAAAATATTATCAGCAAATCAATAGCTAAGGATCATTTCTTCGGGGAAAAAGAATGATAGCCTAATTTTTACATAAACCAGTCTCCACATAAAGTGTTAGTAAGGTGGTAGGCTGTTTGTGAAAAAAAAAAAAAAAGGTAGAATTGGGCAAATTAAAGATAGAGTGTTCAAACCAATACAAGAAGAATGAATCCGACTTAAAATAGCGGCGCCATCTAAGACATTACCATTAATAATTTGGTTCGAATGCATTGAATTGTGGAAAATCTTTCGAAGATGTGGTTCGAATGCTTCTACTTCGCAATGAAAAAACTTCCCCAACTTTCTTTTTCCCAAAGGCAAAACTTCGTGAAAAAGGCTACAAGAATCGATTCGATTAAAGAAAAACTTTGCAAAACTCTTTAACAAAGAAGGGAAACTAAAAATATACATACAATTTCAGTTGTCTCCTCTACAGAGAGGAAGAGAGACATACCCGTACGAACTTTGGTCACAACCAGGTCGTGTTGGCGCAATATCATCATCGTGAACGATATCCCTGCACAGTCCAAGCGAAGCCAATAGTAACGCCACACATGTGACGCCAATTCTTCTGGATATCCACATCCACTATAAGTATTGTTTATGTTATTATATTAGTTTCATTGTGTATTTGTTGAAAATATAATTATACAACCATAATGTAATACAAGTAAGAATATTAAATTATAAATAAATCTTAAACAAAAATATTATTCCCTAACTTACATGATATTTAAGACATAACAATCTTACATGATATTTAAGACATAAAAAAAGAAAATAAGAATGATGAATTAAATTAGGATCCATCTAAGACTTATATGAGTTCATTCTTTTATGCTTGAAAATATCTTTAATATACTTGTACACATTTGTAGAAGGCAAATTAAATAAGTTGTATGAGCCATTCAAGTGATTATTTGTTAGGATGTTTTAAACTTATATTTTTCATCTTAACTTTATATTAGATGAATATTAAATAGAGATATTTTTTTATTAAATTTTTATATATTTTATGTATGAGAATGATGATTTAGCATCTTTTCATCAAATAAGTTTATAGGATTTATGGAGGTATGATTATATTTGTTGGGTTTTAAAGTTAATTTATAAGAAACATTATTGAAATAGTCATTGGTCATCAAATTTAAGTTTATTTTTTATTTTTTAATTTTGGTTAATTGGTTTATTTTCATTGGAAACACATTTAAACCAGTTACTTTAGGGTTCTTGGGGTACCCCTCATAATGAGTTTTAGGAAAAAATAGACCCAAGTACTTCAGGTTAGGACTTGCACCCAATCCTACAAAATATTATTAGTCTAATGTAGGCACTTTTTAAGCACCAAAAAAAGAGTAATGATGTGCACTGTAGCAACTCTATTGCGCACTGTAGCAACCCTATTGTGTGTACTGTAGCAACAATTGTACACTGTAGCAATCTTGTCAAGCACTATAGAAACCCTATTGCACACTGGAGCAATCCTATCATGCATTGTAGCATCCCTATCATGCACTATAGCAACCCTATTATGCGCATTATAGCAAGCCTATCACATGTTGTAGCAATCCTGCTGTATGCACTGTAGCAACCCTATCACAAACTATAGCAACCCTGTTCTGCATTGTAGCAACCCTATCAAGCACTGTAGAAACCTTGTTACGTAATGTAGCAACCGTGTCAAGCATTGTAGTAACCCTATTATGCATTGTAACAACCCTGTCAAGCACTATAGAAACTCTGTTGTGCACTATAGCAACCCTATCAAACACTGTAGAAACCCTATTGTGCACCGTAGCAACCCTGTCAAGCACTGTAGAAATCCTGTTAGCACTGTAACAACCCTATCACAAATTGTAGCAACCTTGTCAAGCATTGTAGCAACCCTTGTAAAGGTGTGTAAGTTATGTTTTAGATAATGATCTGATTATTTTGTTTTTAATTTAACATTTGTATGTTCATCGTTAAAATTGTTTTAATCATTTTAAACGAAAGAAAAATATATATTTTATTTAGTTTTTCTTTGTATTTTTTGTTTCAATTTTCACTTTTTTTTCTTTTTCTTTTTAAAAGTTTATGAAATGAATCTACTTGTATGAAATAGCCATATTAAAGCTTAGAGTTGGACTTCTCATGGCCCTGCACTATCACTTGAATTAAAGAAAAAATTATTAAATATCCTTTAAAGTTTTTAAAATAATTTATTTTGTTTCAAACCTTAAATGTTCAATTGCTTAAGTTATCTTTATTATTTTGTTGTTATTCAAAAATGGTAAAGTATTATAATTTTTATAGTTTTTTTTGACTTGTGTTTATTTATTTATTTTGTTTATTTTTAATAGTTTACATGACATTAAAATGGGTCCACTCATATCATTTTGTGGCAACATAATAATAGTATTATGATCCCTTAGAAATTATGTATGTATCTCCTTTTGAAAGTATAAGGACTTAACTAGCTAAGCTAAAGCCATTTAAATTTTTCACCTTTGTTTTGGAATGTTTTGAATTTGTTTCACTTTTTGTTTCTTTTTAGAAATTTATAGTTTAAACCTATCTATGAGAAATTAATATCTTAAAGGCTTAGAAAATGGTCTTTATTGAAAATATCGAGTGGGCGGTATTCAAAAGCTTAGAAATTGAATTTATTTATAAGAAAAATACATCTTAAAAATTTAAAAAGGAAGCTATATTCAAAATAAGGATTCATTAGGGTTGAATCAAGGATCTTATGGAGTTTAGATATAGTCACTATATCAACTAAACTATTAATTGTTTGGTATTTGAGTGATTAATGTAGGATCTTCTATTGCATATATGGTAGTTCTAGCAATGAGCTACCACCCTTTTGATGTTCAACTAATAAATGTGGATGATCACATTCTCTAACTTCCTTTCTTAATCCACAATTAACTTCATTAACTAGTGTCCAAGCCAAGTTCTTAAAATGCACATATAATTTTTCTACTATTGAAACACCAACATTAGATAAAATTAATTAATTCTTGGGTATTGTGTGGACAACAAACACACCTAATTAACTTTGTGACAAAAAAGAATTCCTTCTCTAGTACAACTTGGAATATAGCATAAATTTTTTTTAGTAATATCTTAAGACATATGATATACACATATTAAGATTAAATATTTGTTCGAATCAAGGAGAGGGTGTCCCATTATGCCCCAACTATAAAAATATGTTTAGTAAAGAAAGTGCCTGCCTCAAATGTTAATCTATGGTTAAAAGAAAAATAAAAAAGAAAAACTTTCAAAACTCGTCTTAAAAATTTCAAATTTCTTAGCACAAAGATAATCCTAAACCCCTTCAAGTCATCTCCTTGGAATAAAAACTTGCTGAGATAGACAAGCAGAAAAACCATATATATAAACAAAAAACATAATAATTATATAAATTTAATAAAATAATTGGCTATGGTAAATAAATAATGCACCATCCAAACTTAAAAACATCTTGAGATTATGCTAATACCCTACTTGACTATGGTAAATGACTAGCGCAATGTCCAAACTCAAAAAAATATGGAGATGATGCTCATACCCTAAAAAGAAGAATAACAACAATATTTTGTGTTAGCAATCTTCTAAATAATCATTTTATATTGACAATCTTGTTTTAAGACTTTGCCTAGCAACAATATAAGGAGATATGAAATAGGTATTGCATGTTAGATATAATAAATGTATTTATAAAAATTGTAAGTTTGTTGCAGTGGTAAATGTTTTGGCCTCTCTTTAAAGAGTTTTAAATTTCAAACCCCACTAAATATAAAGGGACTAAAACCCTCCTCCTAAAAGCATGTATAAACAGATTGAAAAAACTAAATATAAGAACCAAAGACCAATTGTTTGTCTCAATTTATAAGAGCCAAAGACCATGTGATCCCTAAATTTTATCTTTCTACCAAGCACACTTTAAACCTACAACTCTTCTTATTGGATAACATAGAAGTAGTAATTGCCACCATGCTTTAACCACTTTCTTGCAAATATTTTGAATTACTTTTTGAAATATAAGAACATACTCTTTATATAGGTAACCTGAGCTGAAGCTACCCATTGAGTGTATTCCAGATTGTTATTCATTGTTAGAGTATATTACATCATTTGGATTATGTAAATGTACCACCTTTGGTACATAGCTAGAGTAGGAGTTTACTTTAGAGTGAAGTTACTTAGTTGCTCCAAGTATTGTAATAAATAGGTTATTCACAGTGGTGAATATTCACAATTTGGGTGAATATTAGTATTTTCAAAATTAGAAATTGGCGAATATGAGGACCATCGATGTTGGCCCATTCGCCTAAAATTTTTGGGACTAATGTTTTTTTAGAGTCAATTTGCCACAATATATATCCAAAGATAGGCATATTTGTACTCGTTGGAAAGCTCTTTTCAGGCCTGATCTAATGGTGTGTTTGTGTGAAGTTATAATATGATTTAATTGGTCAAAATTTACCTCAAAGATAGCCTTAATTTTTAGGGCTTCAAATGCCCATTTGGTGTGAAGATGATTGATTTGATTTGCTTAAGATTCACCTTAATATACCTTGATTTCAATTAGAATTCACCATTTTTTACAAGTACATTTCAAGTCCAACCCCTTATGCATAACCCTAGTAATAAATGCACAAGTGTCAATGTGCAAGTTGTAAATGTGCATGTAGTCCACATGTACATAAGTCCTAGGTAGAGTAAGGGCCAAGGAATCTATCTTCCTGTATAAGATGAAGTGAATATAGAGAGTGTGTGTTATAGTTTAGTAGTATGGTACAATGTAGTCATTTCATATAAGTTGAGTGTTAATGTCCTCCATTGTATAGTATTGTACTATTTTTATTACTTTCATTAATGACATATTTTTGAGTTATTTGCAGATGTTCATATTATTACTTTCTTGCATATTATTTTGCCATTACTTTACATTCATCTTAGATTAATTATTTTATATCTTGTGGTCATACTACTTCCCATCAAAAGCTAATAGTGGTATCAGAGCTAATGGTAGATCAGACAAAGAATAGAGAGAGCCACAAGTGAGATTGAGAGAAATCCATTAGACAAAGAATAGGGAAAGCCACAAGTGGTATCAGAGCTAATGGTTTATTAGTTTTAGATAGACTGGTAGATTAGATTAAAAATATTTATGTCCATGCTAGCATAAGTGCCCTCATCCACACTATGTCTGCTTTCTTCTAATGATTCCATCAAATTTGAAGTCCTCTTCAGAGAGGAAGCACCTATGTTTATCGAATAATTATGCCTTTTTACGCGCATATATATATATATATATATATATATATATATATATATATATATATATCAACTAGTTTAAAAAAATAATCTACTTTAACCCTGAGATCACCTCATAGTTTCTGGTTTGGCAGGCCTAGTTCCTTACGTTAAAATATTGTACTTGATTACATGAGGTTTAATAAGGGATTATTAATTCTGTATAGGTAGGGTGTGCAAGATTTTACTATAGCTAAAACATCCACTTTTATCTTACAAGTAACTCTAATTATAAAATAAGAGAAGGTGTTTGGGTTTTACAAAAAAATAAATAATTGTTTTAATTGTTTTTACCTTATAAGAAACTTTAAATTGAGATAGATACCACAAACGTGAAATGTATTAAGTGTACTTCTATGAATAATAAATAATAGATGATATTTGATTATTACAGTGACAGAGAATTTATTCCAACCTTTCAAAATTCAAGAGTCTGCTACTTATGCCATGTATTTACACTAGGTTTTGTGCTAACTCATGTCAAGATAAAAAAATTTATAATATCAATTTATGTTTTTCTTAATAACATTTTCTTCGAGAAGTAAAGGTTCAAACCATGGCCTGGGTGAGTGTGTGGATGTGTGTCTCCCTAGTGGAGTTGTTGTAACAAGTTGTGAAGTTGTTGTAACAGGTTGAAAGATTCCTGATCAAAACCTCGTTGTTTAACATTACAAAAAAAAAAAACATTTTCATCCACAAATTACTACTATAACCACAGAAACCACCTATCTCACCCCGCTTGATAAACATAGTAGTTAAATGAATCTAATATGAAAATTTGAATAAAACTCTCACAACGCTCTCCGAAATGAATCTCGGTTAGTAAAGATATGCAAAAATATCCAGTTGATAACTCCCCACCAAAAAGCATAGTTTTCTTTTTAATATTCTTCCAATTCATGTTAAATCCATTCTAAAACCTAAGCTATAACCTGGCTTCAACTTTGGACACATATTTGCCAATAACTTCAAAGCTACAAATTTCTTACGTGAAGAAGACTCCATTTTCTTGGATATTTTAGAAGTAAGAATCCATTAGGTTCTCAATGTTCTAGTGGATTGGTTGGTGATGTGAAGGGTGACATGACAACCTGGCAGAAGTTTGGCCCAGCCAATTCCAACAGCAATCATTGCACCCTTCCTTGACTTCCTCAATTGTGGGTGGGTGCTGTCAAAATACCAATGATGTCTCCACTTAATATCTTCACCATTCACTTCTTCCCCTGCATAGATTGGCATCCTTCGCAAGCCCTTTTTCTAGCCGAAAACCATTAATTTCATTCATTACAGCAGGTTTCTAGGGTTTGCAGTGCAGTGTCATCAGACCCAGTAGCCCCCGATGTTGAACATGGAAAGCAAAATGATACATACAATTCCTGTTCAGGTTCAGATTTGTTTGATAAAGCCATTAAATGGTTTCTCCTCCGTGCCAACTTAGCAGCTTGCAGTCACAACAGTAACTACAATGGCCACAAAGTTTTGGTTTTGGCTTACTTGATACAGATATGGGAAGTCTTCCGGATACAGAGCGTCAGGACCTATACTTTGAATCCAAATCAGTAGGAGCAAGAGTAGAATGCAATGAATAACAATCTGGACTACACTCAATGGGCAGCTTCAGCTGAGGTTGCTTGTATAAAGAGTATGTTCTTATGTTCAAAAAAGTAATTCTAAATATTTGCAAGAAAGTGGTTAAAGCATGATAGCAATTGCTGCTTCTACGCTATCCAATAAAAAGAGTTATAGGTTGAAAGGATGCTCTGTAGAAAAACAAGTATACTATTGTTAATATTTCCGCTTCACAGTGGATGTGGATATCAAGAAGAATTGGCGTCATATGTTGTGTTGCGTTATTGTTGGCTCCCCTGGACTGTGCGGGGATATGACGATATTGCGCCCAAACGACCTGGTTGTAACTTGTAACAACAAGTTCATACTGGTATGTCTCTATGTAAAGAAGACAACTGAAAGTGCATATATATTTTTTTGTTTTCCCCTCCTTGTAAAGAATTTCGCCAAGTTTTCTTTATTCGAATCGATCCTTTCAGCCTTTTCCACGAAGTTTTACCTTTGGAAAAAAGAAAGTTGCGGAAGTTTTTAAAGGTTTTATTGAGAAGCATTCGAACCAAATCTTCGAAAAATTTCCCACAATTCGATGCATTCGAACCAAATCTTCGAAAGATTTCTCACAATTAATGGTAATGTCTAAGATAGCACCGCTATTTTAAGTCTGATTCATTCTTTTTGTATTGGTTTGAACACGGGGATCTTTACTTTGCCCAATTCTACCTTTTTCACAAACAACCTACCACCTTACTGACATAGTATGTTACTTATTCTTTTAAAAGAAGACTGGTTTATGTAAAAAATCAAAACTACCCTGTCATTTTTTTTTGGCTGAAGAAGTGGTTGTTAGCTAATATTTTCTAAACTTTTTGTTCTTGTTTCTTCAAACAATTCAAACATAGAAATTACTTCTAATGTATTAATATAATTATCCAAATTATTATTATAAGTTTTTCATACTAAGATAAAGTATTTTTTTTTCTAATGCTCATGAAGTCCAATAGGTACATATTCTCTCTTGCCATGTTTTTTTAGGTTTCTTTCATTTATCTGCCTCACATAAGAGTTGATTTGAGGTTCTTCTCAGTTGAGTTATAAGCATATTTGCTCTCCATTGGATATATGAATCTAAGTATGAATTTTGATTTTGTTGATATGAAGGATTGAACTTGCTTACACTAGTTTTGGTTGATGAATATCATTGATAAGCTTGGCTTCATGTTTATGCTCAGGAACCAAGTGCTCTGTGGTCTATGTTTTCAATGCCTTTATTTAGAAATCTTATTGGCTAATTGAAATTGATTATTTCAATCTTCTTAATCAACTCAAAATTTTATATCAATATATCTCAAAAGGTGTGCATCCTAGAGGATTATTATAGTTCTTGGATCTCCAATTAACAACAAGGTTCCCATGAATGAATCCTTATGTAGGTTGATTATTATTTACTATTATGGAAATTTCAGTTCAAGTAGTAGGACTATTATAGTTCTTGGATCTCCAATTAACAACAGTTCCCATGAATGGATCTTTATGTAGGTTGATTATTATTTACTATTATGAAAATTTCAGTTCAAGTAGTAGGAAGAAAAGTTTTGGAGGTTACAAGTTAAGTAGGGAAAATATAAATATTAAAGAAAAATACAAAATAGATTAAAATAATAATATATTCTTGAAGGTAGAGTTTGAGTGGGTTTGATAGTGAAGGCTTGAGTACTTCAATAGAAGATCTAAGATTTAAATCTGGAAGAATGTAGGTTTTATATATCATATAATTAGAAAATAAACAAAGGTGGATCAGTTTCAGTTCTATATAACTGACTAAACATTAAAAAAGTCCATGGGGTTGAAGTTTAACTAGTGAGAATGTTTGGCTCACAAGGAACCCACCATTGCTAAATTCCATGCCTTCATTTGTATTACCATAAGGGTGGAGTAGTTTCAATTCTATATAACTGACTAAACATTCGAATGTTTGGCTCACAAGGAACCCACCATGGCTCAATTCCATACCTACATTTGTATTACCACAAGGGTGGAGCAGATTCAATTCTATATAACTGACTAAACATTAAAAAAGTCTATGGGGTTGAAGTTTAACTGAGAATGTTGGGCTCACAAGGAACCCACCATGGCTCAATTCCATGCTTGCTTTTGTATTACCACAATAATGTAGTTGTGGTTCCTTGAAATATTGTGGAAACATGATCATAATGTAATAGGAGTGGGGCATATATGAATATTAATATATATATATATATATATATATATATATATATATATATATATATATATATATATATATATATATATATATATGCACATATTTTAAAATAATTTATAAGCTTAATATTCAATATAATTATTTGAACTAATCAAAACTTTGGAAAAAGATCTGCATCTAAGAGAATTTATTGGGGAGTTAATAGAGCTTCTTCTTAGCACTCAAGGCTCTCGAAGTTTTTTTCTCAATTTTGAATCAAATAATGAGGGTGCCATCTGAGATCATCTAGGGCATAGGTCTTACAAAGAGTATTGCTTTTAAAATCTACTTTTGACCCTAATCAGTTATTATTATGTAGCATGAAAGTCATCAAAGGAGAATGAGATGAGAGTCATGGATAGGAATGAGAGAACTGTTAGAATATTAGATTATAATATTTACTTCATATTAATTGTTTACTACTGTTCACATGTGCACCTCTATTTCCATGTGCACAAATCCAAGGTCAAGCCTGTATTGAATGCACCCAACCAAATGGAGGTATGGAATTGAGCCATGGTGGGTTCCTTATGAGCCAAACATTCTCACCAGTTTGACTTCAACCCAATCGAAATTTTTAAAGTTTAGTCAGTTATATAGAATTGAAACTGCTTCACCCTTGTTTATTTTCTATTTATATGATGTATAAAACCTACCCTCTTCTAGATTTGAATCTTAGATTTCCTATTGAAATATCTAATCTTTCACCATCAAGCCCACTCAAGCTCTACCTTTTAGAATTTATTATTATTTTAATCTATTTAGTAGTTTTTTTAATATTTATATTTTTCCATATTTAACGAAACTTTTTTCAAAAACTTATAACCTCCAAAAATTTTCTTCCTTCTATTTGAACTGAACTTTCCATAATAGTAAATAATAATAAACCTACATAAGGATCCATTCATGGGAACCTTGTTGTTAATAGGAGATCCAAGATCTATAATAGTCGTCTAGGATGCACAACTTTTGAGATATATTGATAGTCCTCATGCACAACTTTTTAGATATATTGATATAAAATTTTGAGTTGGTTAAGAAGATTGAAACAATCAATTTTAGTTAGTCAATAAGATTTCTAAATAAAGGCAATGAAAACATAGACAATAGAGCACCTCTTTCCTGAAAATAAACATAAATCCAAGCTTATCCATGGTATTCATCCATCGAAACTAGTGTATTTAATATTTCATATGAATATCAAAATTTATATTTAGATGCAAATATAAAATGAAGAGTAAATATGTTTAGACCTCAATTGAGGAGAAGTTCAAATCAATTTTTATGATCAATTCTTATATGAGGCAGGTAGATGGAAGAAACCTTAAAAATCATGGCAAGAAAAAATATACACAAGCAGTAGGAAAAAAACACTTTAACTTGAAATGCAAAGCTTATAATAATATTGAGAATAGTTATATTTATACATTACCAATGAATTTTATGTTTGAAGAAACAAAACAAAAAGTTTAGAAAATATTATCAACAAATCAATAGCTAACAATCATTTCTTCAAGAAAAAAAATGATAACTTAATTTTGATTTTTTACATAAACCAGACTTATTTTAAAATAATAAGTAACATAATATTTTAGTAAGGTGGTAGGTTGTTTGTGAAAAAGGAAGAATTGGGAAAATTAAAGATCTGTGTGTTCAAACCAATACAAGAAGAATGAATCAGACTTAAAATAGTGGGACGATCTAAGACATAAACATTAATAATTAAAAAAAACATGTCATTTGAAGAATTTAAATGAATCGCACGCTCAAACAACGAGATGACACTTCGCTAGGTCAACTGACGATGCAATAAATTCACTCGCTGAAGCAGTGAGGCGGTAGCTTCGTTGGCTGAAGCAGCAAGGCAGAAGGTTCACAGAATTAAACAACAAGGTCACGGCTTCACATAAATGGGCTGTGAGATGGGAGTTTCAGTGGGTTAAACCATGAGACATGAGGAGGTTCGCTAGACCAAGAATCAAGATGGATATTCCTTGGATCAAACAACGATTCAGGATCTTCACTTGCAGAAGGTGAGAGGCGGGAGTTGCTTCGGGCAAGGAGGACGTCAAAGTGATACTTTAGGAGGAAGACTCCCCGAAGTGCTATTTCAAGTGAGGTGATGCCGAAGTATAACTTCGAAGCAAAGTGGTGTCAAAGTGCAGCTTCAAGGCAGCTAGAGCTCAAACTGTGACTTTGGGTGAATTACGCTTGAACCTTATTTTTGGGGCAAGAGCTCATCGAAGTGTGTCTTCGGGTGAGTTGCGCCCGAACCTTGGCTTTGGGTGAAAAGTTATCCGAAGCTAAGAGAGAGAGAGTAGAGACAAAGTGAAGTGCATAAATAAAAAAAGCTCCTTTATGGGAAAATAACGTGATGCTTGCATTGGAGAAAACAAAGGGTGGCCCTCAGATTTGGAAATGAGAAGCGTAACTTAATGCACCAAAAGAGAATTTTATTTATCAGAATAAAGTAGATTACAATTATTCACTCAAAGCTATTTCAGACATCTGCAAGTTCAATTGCAGGATAAACACAAGAGGGGTTTCTTGGAGGCTGCTTCTTCCTTCTCCCACTTTCTGCTACTTTGTTCTGGTGCTTCTACCGCTACATGCAAAATTTCAATTGCACTGATATTTATAGCTAGATCTGAAGGACAGGGAGGGAAAGGCTTACCAACTGTATGACATGAGTTTAAATGTGGAAGTAGGGTTTTTGACCAATCGTCGAACTGCAACTACCTGCACACTTAAAATTGTGATGATTGGATTTGCGGTGATACTGACTGTTAGAGAACCCTTAAGGCATCAAATCTAGCTTCATTTTCTAGCACCCTCCTTTAAACTATATTTCACAAAGACTTTGATGCCCAACATTTCTTGAAGCCTATTGAAGTCCTCCTCCTTCAAAGGTTTTATGAAAATATCAGCTACCTAATCCTTGGACCTACAAAACAATAACTGAACTTCGTTAAATTTCACCAGCTCCTTGATGAAATGACACCTGATGTCAATGTGCTTCATACTACCATGAAACACATGATCCTTCTAAAGTGCTATGGCAGAATTATTGTCACAAAAAATGGTTGTTGCCCTTCTAGTGGATTATTCAGCTCACCCAAGATTCTTCACAACCATACTGCCTAGCATGCGGATGATGTGGTGGCAACATAATCTGCCTCAGTAGTGGACAATGCAACTATCGATTACTTCTTGGATGACCATGAAATTACTCCCAAACCAAGGTGGAAAGCATATTCAAAAGTGCTCTTCCAATCATTAGTGTTGCCAGCCCAATCGCTATTTGTGTAGCCCACCAGTTCTAGCTGGTCTCGTCTGGCATAAAAATTTCCATGGTTTTGCATCCCATTGACATAGTGCAAGATTATTTTGTCTTCTTGCTAGTGCATTTCCTTCGAAGTATCCATAAACTAACTGATCAAGCTCACTTCAAACATCAGATCTGGCTGAGTTGCAGTCAAATACATGATACTGCCAACTAGCCTATTGTACAAATTTGAATCAACATTTCTGCTGGAGTCCAACTTGCTTAGTTTTAGACCAGTGGCAATAGGTGTGATGGCAGGTTTGCTTTCCTCCATCTTAAATCTCTTTAGGACATCCTTCGCATACTTACCCTGAGAAATGAAGATGCCATCTATTGATTGGTCAACTTCAATACCAAGAAAGTACTTCATCAACCCTAAGTTCGTCATCTTGAACTCCTTCTTCATGGCTATTTTGAATTGGTTGAGCAATACATCATTGTTGTTAGTATATATTAGATCGTCCACATACAAGTAGATGAGTATCATGCCTCCATCATTTGTATTCAGGTATAGGGTGTGCTCATATGGGTATTTTATGAACCCATTTTCCTAAAAATAGTCATCAATCTGGTTGTACCATGCCCTGGGTGCTTGCTTCAATCCATACAGGGATTTCTTCAGCTTTAGGACCTTGTATTCTTGTCCTTGCAATTCATAACCTGGTGGTTGGTCTATGTAGACCTCCTCTTCCAACACTCCATTCAGGAAGGCAGACTTGACATCCATTTGATACATATTCCAACCCTTCTGGGTTGCCAATGCTAGGATCATCATGACTATGTCAAGTCATGCTATAGGTGCATACACCTCATGATAGTCAATCCTTGACTTCTGCTTGTAGCCTTTGGCCACCAATCTAGCCTTATGCTGATCAAATTCTCCTTGGGCATTAAACGTGATTTTGTATACCCATTTGACCCAGATGGTCTTCTTCCCTACTAGGAGATCTATCAACTACCATGTTTCATTCTTCTTAATGGATTCTATCTCCTCATCCATTGCCTTCACCCATTTTAGATTCTGACTTTCTTCTTCAAACAAAATTGGGTCACACTCATAAAATAAGGCAAAATCATAATGTTCTTATTCTTCATGATTTTGGGTTACCTCATAGATGTCTTGCAAGCTCCTCATCTTCGTGGGTGTCCTCAAGTTGGGGATCCTACTTGTAAGTGGAGGCAACCAAGATGGTGAGGTTGTGCTATTGCTGGCACCACTACTATTGCTTGAAGCTACAAGTGGCTGCACCTTATTTTACTCCAAGTATTCAGAATCAATAACTACTAGCTCTAGCTAGCCAACCTCAAACTTCCAGTTCCAGGATTCATCCTCTAGGAATTTCACATCTCGATTGATAATCAACTTCTTCGTCATAGGATTATACAACCTATATGTCTTTGCTTGTTCACTATACCATGTGAAGATACACTTCTTCACCTTGTCATATAGCTTTTGCTTCTTCTTGTCTAGAACATGTGCATAAGCTATGCACCCAAAAAATCTCAAATGAGCCACACACAACTTCTGATTGCTCCAAGCCTCCTGATGAATCTTTTACTTCACACTCTTGGTGGGACATATATTCAGTAGATAAACTACACAAGCTACAACTTCTGCCTAGAAATGATGTGGCAATCCTTTCACCTTTAGCATACTTTGTGCCATCTCCATGATCACTCTATTTTTCCTCTTAGCTACATCGTTCTACTATGGTGTTTATCTAGCAGTGAGCTACCTATGAATTCCATGTTGCTTGTAGAAGTTATGGAATTCATTGGAGATGTATTCACCTCCACCATCTGTTTTGAGAGTCTTCACCTGGTAACCACTTTGTTTTTCAAACAGAGCCTTGAACTCCTTGAATTTAGAAAATGCTTCCGACTTCTACTTTATGGGATAAACCCATGTCCTTCGGTTGAAGTCATCAATGAAGGTCAAGAAGTATTTGTTTTTGAAAAAAGTGTTGGTCTACATTGGACTACAAATATCTGAGTGCACCAACTCTAGTGGCTGTGAGGCTCTCCAAGACCGCCCTACAAGAAATGCATACCTATGTTGCTTGACGACAAAAAAACCTTCACACACTTAATTTGATTTCTCAATAAGGGGTAAACCCTTCACCATATGCTTCTTGTGCAGCAAGTTCAGGCCACTGAAACTCAAGTGACAAAATTTGATATGCCACAACTAGGTAGCATCCTTCACAACTGCACTCAGAGACATCAGTGATTCATTCTGAATCTGCAACAGAAACATCTTGTTCTTCATCATGGACATAGTTGTAATCTACCCATGTTATCTATCTCTGATGGTGCAAACTCCATATTTAAATTGAACAGTGTGCCCTTTATGCACAAGCTATCCAATGCTCAACAAATTATGTTTCAAACCAGGCATATAATAGACATCACAAATCTGCTTTCTTTCACTGTGCTTGGCGCAGAAGATAATTTTTCCTTTCCCCATCACATGAACCTTGTTGTTGTTCCTCATTTTCACCTCAGACTGGACTGTTTCATCCAGTTGTGATAAAATGTCTCTATTACCAGTCATGTGGTTGTTGCACCCACTATCAATATACCTGACATTCTTCTGGATCTCCTCCTCAATACTACATGTCAACAACATATTTCCATAGGCATATCTACACTCTACATTTCCAGCTTCATTTGTGTAGTGCGCTTGTTGTTGGTTATCCTTGGCCATATCATTTTTACACTCAGAGATGTAATGACCAAAATTTTTGTAGTAGTAGCATTGGATCTTCGATTTGTCCTTCTTTTGATTAGATCCACCTTGTTTTTTTCCCATTGCCTCTTCCTCTTGTTTTATGTAAGTTGTAGTTGGTCTGACTGTCATTGCAGTTTGACCTTCCTCCTTACTTGTGGCATTTTCCATTCTTGCCTCTACCTCTTCCTCCTTGAGAACTAGAGGCTCCTTGGTGGGATTCTCCTATGCTACTATCTTGAAATGAGACCTATGCCTTAAAAGCTTGCTCCAAATAATACTGAGATGAACGACTCAACCTTTGCTCATGTGTTTGTAGGGAATCCATGAGCTCGTCCATAGAGAGGGTTGTCAAATCCCTCAACTCCTCTATTGCAATCACAATAGAGTCAAATATTTTTGGTAGGCTTCACAAAATTTTCTCCACAATTATCTAGTTCTATATAATATCTCCATTCAATCACATCTGGTTGATGATGTTCATTGTTCGAGTGAAGAAGTTGCTCATGGAATTCGACTCGCTAATATGCAGGTTTTCAAACTTCTTCCTTAACATATACAGCTTCACCAACTTCACCTTGTTGGTGCCTTGATAGGAACTAGCTAATATTTCTCAAGCTTGCTTTGAATTGGTTACTACTGCAATCCATGGGAAATAGTCTCCTCAATCGTCTGCATGATGTAAAACAATGCCTTCTAGTATTTCTTTCGATTTTATTTTAAAAGGTATTTATTTTCTTGGGAGAGTGCGGCCAGAGTTGCTGCATCTGTTGGTTCTGCATATCCGCTCTCAACCAAGTCCCAAAGCTCTTGAGACTCGAACAAAATTTTCATCTGGATGCTCTAGTAATCATAGTTCTTGTTGTTGAACTATTGGATCTGTAACTGCAATGAGTTGTTTTTGGAAGCCATGCTTCAATATTCCATCGGATAACACAGAAACTCTGATATCAATTTGAAGGATTTAAATGAATCGCATGTTCAAACAATGAGACAACACTTTGCTTGGTCAAGTGACAATGCGACAACTTCGCTTGCTGAAGTAGTGAGGTGGCAGCTTCGTTGGCTGAAGCAGTAAAGCGAAAGGTTCATGGAATTAAACAACGAGGTCATAGCTTCACATAAATGGGCAGCAAGATGGGAGCTTTGGTGGGTTAAACCATGAGACATGAGAAGGTTTGTTGGACCAAGCATCAAGATGGAGCTTTCTTGGATCAATCAACGATTCATGATCTTCGCTTGTGAAAGGTGTGAGGCAGGAGTTGCTTCGGGAAAGGAGGTCGTCGAAGCACTACTTTGGGGGGAAGACTCCTCAAAGTGCTATTTCAAGTGAGGTGACACCAAAGTATAACTTTCGAGCAAAGTGGTACCGAAGTGCAGCTTCGGGGTAGCTAGAGCCCGAACTGCGACTTCGGGTGAATTGTGCTCGAACCTTATATTCGGGGTAAGAGCTCACCGAAGTGTGTCTTCAGGTGAGTTGCACCTGAACCTTGGATTTTGGTAAAAAATTCCCCGAAGCTAAGAGAGAGAGTAGAGACAAAGTGAAGTGCATAAATAAAACAAACTCCTTTATAGGAAAAGAACGCGATGCTTGCATTGGAGAAAACAAAGGGTGGCCCTCATATTCAGGAATGAGGAGTGTAACTTAATGCACCAAAATGGAACTTTATTTATCAAAATAAAGTGGATTACAATGCTTCACTTGAAGCTATTTCAGACATATACAAGTTCAATTGCAAGATAAACACAAGAGGGGTTTCCTAGAGGTTACTGCTCACTTCTCCCACTTTCTACTACTCTGTTCTGGCGCTTCTACTGCTACACATAAAATGCCAATTGCACTGATATTTATAACTGGAGCTAGAGGATAGGGCGGGAAAGGCTCACCAACTGTCTGACATGACTTTAAATGCAAAAGTAGGGTTTTTGACCAATCGTCTAACTACAACTACTAGCATGCTTGAAATTGTGGCGATCGGATTTGCGGTGATATTGACTATTAGAGAACCCTTCAGGCATCAAATATGGTTTAATTTTCTAACATCATCGAATTGTGGAAAATCTTTCAAAGATTTGGTTTGAATGCATCGAACTGTGGAAAATATTTCAAATATGTGGTTCGAATGCTTTGCAATTAAACCTTTATATCATATTGTCTAACAAAGAGTGAAAAAAAAACTTCCCCAAATTTCTTTTTCCCAAAGGCAATATTTCGTGGAAAAGGCCACAAGAATCAATTCGATTAAAGAAAAATTGGCAAAAATTTTAACAAAGGGGAGAAAACTAAAAATATACATACAATTTCAGTTGTCTTCTCTACAGAGAGGAAGAGAGACATATCAGTACGAAATTATTTTCACAACCAGGTCATTTGGGCGCAATATCATCATCATGAAGGATATCCCCGTACAATCGAGGTGGAGCCAACAGTAACACAACACAACATATGATGCCAATTCTTTTCGATATCCACATCCACTATGAAATATTGTTAATTTATTAGTACCATTGTGTATTTTATGGAAATATAATTATGGAATCATAATGTGATACAAGTGATGATATTTCAATTTCATATAATTAATTATAAATAAATCATCACTCAAATATGAAACGATTAGTAATCTAGTTGGTATAGTAACAATATCTAAACTCCATATGGCTTTTGATTTAAACCCTTATGAATCCTTATTTTGAAGATAGCTTCATTTTTTTAAGGCTTTAAAATGTATTATTTCTTGTGAATAAATTCAATTTATAAGATTTTGAGTCATAACCACTCAATGTTTTTAATAAAGGATAATTTTTTAAGCATTTAAGATATTAATTTTTTAAGATATTAATTTGGTGAAGGTGAAAAACGATTGAGCTTGGATGGTTTCTTGAGCTCGTTGTTAGGTGGTGGAGATAAAGTGAGTTCCCCCTTCCCATGAAAACCTGTTCATGGAACATAAGAGGGCTTAATAACTCCTCTAAGAAGCGCTTATTGGCGTCCCTGAGAAGAGATTTGACCCCTGATCTATTATGCATTCAAGAATCAAAGCTTGAGGTCGAGTCATGGAGATCGATCCAAAGGGCAGTATGGAAGGACTCGGGTTTCATGGCCAGTGAAGCTATGGGAATAGCGGGTGGACTCCTTTTTTTTGGAATTCACATAAATTTTATGGGCATGTAATCTCTGCTTCACGTAGAGTGATAAATATTATTTTTTGGTGCAACAAAACCCAAAGGCGTTGGGTGGTATCCAATATCTACGCTCCAAATACCACTTATGAAAGGAGATATTTTTGGCAGTTGTTGCTAGAAATGTGTCAAACCTTCATTCATGAACATTGGTTAGTGATTGGAGATTTTAACTCCCCTCTATATCCTTCGGAGAGAAGGGGTGGAAGTGGCCCTGAAGAGCGCAGTCTTGCTGACCTGGTGGATTTCATATCTTTCATAGAATTACGAGACGTGGATTTGAAAGGGGGGCATTTTACATGGAGTAACAGTAGGTCGGGTAATGGTTTGATCCTGAGTCGGCTGGATAGAGCGCTAGTTTCATCTGGAAGTCTCAATTTATTTGGGGATGCGGTGCTTTCCACCTTGCCTAGAGTGGGCTCGGATCATAATCCTCTCCTTTTGGAGACTGTTGAAAACTCTTCTTTTGTTTTGAGACCCTTCCGCTTTGAAGCAATGTGGTGCAACTTCCCTAACTTTGAATATTACGTGAAAAAATGGTGGGATGAGGAAGCATCGGGATCGGGCATTTTTAAAGTTACCTTCAAAATTCAAAGGCTTCATCATCAATTAAAATGGTGGAACAAGAACGTGTATGGTAATATCTTTAGGGAGCTGGAAGCTTTAAAAAAGGTCACTGAAATAGAGAAAAATATTGAGTCACAGGGACTCGATGAGGTGTTATTAAGGGAGGAAAGGGAGTGCTTAGCCAATTATCATAACAAACAAGTGGATATCGAGTTGCACTGGAAGCAAAAATCGAGAGAATTATGGCTAAGAGAAGGTGACAAGAATACGCGGTTCTTTCATGCATCCACCATGCGACGGAGGAGTAGGAATAGAATAGTGGAGATTATTAAGGAGGATGGCAGCTCTATCAGGAAGAGCGAGGAAATTCGATTGGAGGCTGTCAATTTCTTTAGTTCTCTTCTTGGTCCCCCCTAGATCGGGATTTGGTGGCGGAACGTGTTATGTTAGATGCCATTCCTACGTTGGTGACGGAGGAAATGAATGCGGGTTTGGAGGCCCCGCTCATAGATGATGAAATATTTAATGTTGTTAAGGAGTTGGGGCCTTTAAAGGCTCTAGGGCCTGATGGATTTCCTCCATTGTTCTTTCAGAAATATTGGAATATTTGTGGGTCTGAGGTGGCGGAGGCTCTGAGAGAAGCCCAAAGATCGGTGGAGATTCCTAAATCCCTGAATGCCACGTTGATTGCCTTAATTTTGAAAAAGGATTCCGCCTCGTCATTTAAGGATTTTAGACCAATCAGTTTGTGCAATTCTTTATATAAATTCCTCTCTAAGGCTCTATCTAACAGACTCAAGGGGCTGCTTCTAAATCTCATTGATATGGCTCAGAGTGCCTTTGTGTCGGGTAGACAAATCTTAGATGGCGCTATTGTCATGCATGAGCTTCTTCATTCGGTCAAGTACAGTGGTAGAGAGGCTTTCCTTTTAAAGCTCGACATCAGTAAGGCTTATGACAAAGTGACGTGGCCATTCTTACAAGAGGTGATGAGGAAGTTTGGCTTCAGCGATCGGTGGGTCACCCTTATTTTGGCTTGCATTTCTTCAGTTTGGTGCTCCATTCTAGTGAACGGATCGGTGTCTAGCTTTTTTAAGTCTCACCGTGGTTTGAGGCAAGGTGATCCGCTTTCCCCCTTCCTCTTCCTCTTTGTGGTGGAGGCTTTGGGGAGAGCGATTGGAAGGTTGAGCGGGGAGGTGGGTCTTCATCCAGCTCTCCCATGTCCGCTTGTATCTCATCACCAATTTGTTGATGACACTCTGATTGCTAGTGGTGCATCGATATTTTTCGCCTGGGATATTAAAAATATCTTATTGTGTTATGAGAGGGTTGCTGGTCAGGAGATCAACTTTACGAAGAGCTTTCTCTACTTTGTTAACACTTCGAAAGCCAGGCAATCAAATATTGTGAATATACTCAATTGTAGGATTGCCACGTTGCCAATGACCTATCTTGGACTGCCTCTCTTCGTGGGGAGAATGAAAGACTCACTGTGGGACCCTTTGATTGAAAGAATCCAACGTAAACTAGCCTCTTGGAAAGGGGTGTTGTTGAGCCAAGCAGGGAAGGTGGTACTTGTTCAAAGCATGCTCCAGAGCATACCCATTTATTTCATGTCCTTATTCATGCTCCTTGCTAAAGTAATGGATAAAATTGATCGTATTTGTAAAACGTTCCTTTGGGCTGGATCGGATTTAAAAGGCAAGTACCACTTGGTCGCTTGGGATCAGATTTGCAAGAGGAGAAAGGACGGGGGTCTTAATTTGAAAAGAGCAACACTTATGAATAGAGCCCTGGTTGGTAAATCAGGGTGGTTGGTTGCTTCGAACATCGAGAGACCTTGGTGTTCTATCCTTAAAGCGAAATACAAATTTAATTCTTTCTTGTCAGACGATCTCTCCCCGAGAGGCTCCATTTTTTGGAGAAGCTTAACGAAGATCAGGGACTTTGTGAAGGCTAAAAGCAGGTGGATCATTGGTGATGGGAGAAACATCAAGTTTTGGGAAGACCATTGGTTGAGGGAAGAGTCATTATTGGATGACCCAAATCTCAGGGCTCTTGCTTTGAAAGCGATGGAGGAAGGCAAAATTTGGGTTTCCCAATATATGCCTATTGTCAATGGTAGGCGTTCATGGAATTCTCATCCCTATTGGGTGTCCAACCAGAATGATTTGGTCAGTTGGCAGAGACTTTTAGTGGAACTTAACAGGTATGCGATCAGACAGGACGATTCCAGAGACCGTTTGATTTGGAGCGGGGAAGCTGAAGGTGACTTTACTATGAAATCAGCTTATTCCTTCCTTCTCCCAGAAGATGAGGCTCCTTTTCCAGTGAATCTTATTTGGATTAAAAGACTAATCCCAAAGATCAATATTTATTTCTGGTTGGCGGCTCAAAATAAAATACTTTCTTTGGAGAATCTTCGAAAGAGGGGTCGCATTATGGTGAACAGATGCTATCTGTGCAAATCGGACTAGGAATCCATGCAACATCTGCTCCTCAGCTGCCCGTTCACATGGTAGGTATTTATGTTTATTTTTAATTGGTTTAACATTTATTGGGTGTTTCCAGGTACGTTGATGGACAACATCCTTCAATGGTGTTCATCGTTCGTGTCCCAACGACTATCTTGGTTGTGGAAAATTATGCTTCCCCATGCATGGTGGGGGGTGTGGAAAGAATGGAATGCCCATGCTTTTAATGACGTTGAGACCGATGTTGTCAGGGTGGGTACTAAGATCATTAACAGAGCATCGAAGAATGTCTTGGCTGCCTTTGTGGGTAAACGGCCCAAGGCACCCTCCTCCTCCGACGAAGTTGATTTGGAATTTAAATTGGGTTGGAGCCCTCTTCCTCGCCCCCCCGAACCTGATCCTAGAGCAGGAATTAAGTGGGCCCATCCGACTCCCAATTGGCTGAAACTCAACTTCGATGGGGCCTCAAAGGGTAACCCCGGCAAGGCTGGAGCAGGCGGCATTGTGCGAAACGAGAATGGTGACATCCTCATGGCATTTTTTGAACCCCTTGATTCCCAATATTCACACTTCGCGGAGGCTCGCGCAACTTATATGGGGGTGAAATTGTTAGCGGATGTTGGCTGTCATAATGTGGAAATCGAAGGTGACTCTTTGAACATAATCAAGATGCTCAAAGGGGAGTGTACACCTAGCTGGAACGTTCTCAATATTATTGCCGAAGCTAGGAGATTGTTGTACGCTTTTGAACAGGTGAACATTCACCATGTGTTCCATGAGGGGAATGCACTGGCCGATATGTTGGCCAACCGTGGTGTCCACTGTGCTGCTTTTTCGGTGTGGAAAAATGATGTCCCGAATGACGTAGTCTCCCTTTCTAGGAAAGAGGCTCATGATGCTTTGTTTTTGTAAGGAGGAGTCGGACATCCCTTTGGCTCTCGTTGGAAGGGGTGTTCGGTCTCGCTTTGCCCTTTGACCAGAGTTTGTTAGAGTTTGTTTTACCTTCAAAGCATTGTGCTTTTCTAAGTTCTCTCCGGAATCATTATGGTTATTAGGAATTAAACTCTCTCAGTTATTCCTAATAGGTATAATATTTTGGAGATTGTTATTATGGTTGAGAGTTTGGTTGTATGTATAAGGTTGTGGGGACCCTTTCAAAACCCTCTCTTTAAATTAATACCAAAAAAAATATTATTTTTTTATAGATAGGTTTGAACTATAAACTTCTAAAAAAAAATAAAAAGTGAAACAAATTCAAAATATTCTAAAATAAAGGTGAAAAAATTAAATGAAATTAGCTTAGCAATTTAAATCCCTAAACTTTCAAAAAAAAGAAATACATACATAATTGTTGAGCAATCATAATACTACTATTATGTGGCCATAAAATGATATGATGGACCCATTTTAATGTTATGTAAATTATTAAAAATAAATAAAGAGTGAAAAACACACCCAAAAAAAACTATAAAAATTGTAATATTTACAAAGTTTGACTAACAACAAAATACGATAACTTAGGTAGCTGCACATTTAAAGTTTAAAACAAAATATGTTAAATATATTGTTATAAAAACTTGAAATGATATTTAATATATATTTTTTAATTCAAGTGATAGTGTAAGACCATGAACAATCCAACTTCTAACTTTAAGATTACTATTTCATACAAGTTTATTCATTTTATAAACTTAAAAAAAATAAACATATTTAACAAATTAAAAAAAAATTAGAAAATATGTATTCTCCTTTTATTTACAATGATTGAAACGATTTTAATATTAACAAACAAATGTCAATAGAAACAATTTTAATATAAGCATACAAATGTTAATTAAAAAACAAAATAAACATAACTTATATCCTTATATAAGTTGTAAAAAAATTATAAACAAACTCCTAATTCATTTCTTTGTTTCAAATTTCACTTATAAGATCCACACTCTTAATATTAAACAAATTTTAAAAATAAAATAAAATGTAATATTATAAAATTTTAAATTTATTAATTATTTTTATTTAAATATAATATATTGCCTTATTACCTTCAGCAATAACGTGACAGAGATTGCACTGACTCAAATCTTCGCTTTCCGGGTGAATATCTCATGCACATCATCTCCTGGCTTTGAGCAGAGAATCCACATGCAAAAAATAGATATTTATATATATAATATCATTCAAAGAATGCATGGAAAGTGAAATATAATAATAATATATTTTATGATAAAATCTCGTTAGACAACTCTTCTACTGTAATACTTTCCAAAAGTTAACACAAATCAGACAAATTAGAATAAATATCAAAGGCAAAATAGAAAATGGAATGGATGAAGAGGTTAGGACTTATTTCCAGTGTTCCAGGGCGCTTAAGTAGGATGCAGATTGAAAGAATCGCTGTTGTCAATGTTGGGCGAGGGAATAGTTTCGAAGTATACGCGTGTAGTTTCCAAGTAGACGCATGTAGGAATAGTTTCTTCAACCCCTCATTTCATTTGTTACCTCTGTCAGTTGTTCCACATCCTGCACAAACAAGTTATACAATATCATAATGTTAAGTAGAGATATATTCAAATATATTAATTTTTTTAACTTTTATAAAAATATTTTAGTGGTATGTTTTTAATCAAATTTTTTACATATAGATTCTTTGACTCCTTTTAAAATCGGGGAGCTTTTATCCTAAAATTTTTACTAGAAAGGAACATGTTATGTAGGTTGATAGTAGGTGATTGCTTGCAAATAGGTTGTTATGGTTTGATTCTGTGAACACTAGGGTTTATTGACTTTGTCTTTAACAAATTTATGGAAATTCTTTACAAAAATAAATAAATAAAATAAAAATAAAAAATTGTCAAGTTTTATTATAATAAATTACTAAATGTATAAAATTATGTAATTTTTGAGTATATTAATTTTATTTGGTTTTTCTATTGTTAATTTTTTTTCATTTTAATGATGATGAAAAGTATGATTTAAAATAAAATAAATTCCTTAATTTTCAAAAATATTTAAAAATTTAAAAGAAATGAAAAAAAAAAAAAAAAAATATATATATATATATATATATATTATTTATTTGTCTTCTTTATATATTTATTATAAAAATTGAATTATTATTATTTGTTTTTAATAAAAATAACATATTCTACTTAATTTACATAAAAAATAAAAATAATTTCTTTTCAAATACATAATTTACTTCATTATAATATATATATATATTTTAAAATATTACTTGAATCATTTCATCTTATATTATATAATTTTATTTTTTGGTTTGACCTATAATTAAACACATCTTAACACATCTTATGTATCCTTTGACAATGTTACTTGAATCATTTTAACTTATATTATAAAATTTAATCTTTGGTTTAACATCTGATTACCATTAAACAAACAAAAAAAATTACGCAAACAATTAATACATTACTTTATTAAATGATTGCCTTTCAAATAAATTATTGTCCTTCATCAAACCAAGAATAATTTTATGATAATACTCTTCCATCCATCCTGGCACTAAATTAAGAATCTATATTTTTGACTTAATAAAAGAGAGAGAGAAAGAGCATCATGACCACATATTAGAATTATAAAAACTTGGCAATTCTATATGTACCCCTTGGTAAGATTCAAAGCTTTGTCTTGTGGTGAGTGAGTGCACTTAGATATAATATTTATTGAGTAATAGAGGTGATGGATTTACTAAATGTAAGTATACAAGTTAAAATATGTTATATATATCCTTAGGTATGGTCACAATAGTTCATAACAAGTCTTCTTGGCTTAGAATGTTTTGTTCTCAAAGCATAAGCAGGGAAGAATGAATGGTAGTGATAAATTAAGACTTCCATGAAGCTTCTACTTTAGAAGACATTTCCACTTAATTAGGTATTGAATGATGTCTTGAGTACATAAGTATTGCATACATGTTTCCAAATTACCTTTAGGTTCAAGTATAAATTAACTTTCATCGTGTATGAATGGGAGATGAGTTTGGACTAAATTAATGTTATCCAACTTTTGTTTTAAGCGAGAAGAAATCATACAATAATATAAGCTAGATTAGATCAAGGATATTCCACTCTAAAATAAGAGGCAAAGAAATCCTATCTACATTATCATTTGGCAGGTTTAGAAGGAATTAAATATGCAAAAGAAGATGTGCAGAAAAAGCCTAAAGCAAAGACAACAAAAGAGGTCAAGTTTATTCTAGGTAAATCATCTTCGTTTTCCTAAGTAGTATAGAATCCTCTCTAGGTAATAAAAGGGAAATGGGTGAATATGTTATCTCTTGTACTTTAAGGTTTTAAGAGCAACATAATAAAGAAATGAGGATGGAGGAAACCCATAACAATTAGTATTTATAGGAAAGAATAAGAAGGTAATTGCTATAGAAGAGCATCCTTGCATTTTAGGGTTTAGAAGGAAACATAAAGAAGATTATGCTTTTGAGGTTATTCATTGCACTTCAAATCCTTTAGAACAAGGTAAACCTAAAGATGACAAGTCTTGTTATAAGCAATGTGAGAATATTGAAGAAATTGATGAATATTAAAGTATTGCTAGGAATGAAAAAAGAGAGGAAGGCCCAAGAAGCAAAACAAAGAGAAAGAGATATTGATATGGGAAAACAAAAGTAAATATCACAAGTGCTAATAAGAAGTGGGGCTAAACCCACAAATGAAAACAAAAACTAACAATGAAAATAATATTTTGAAATATTAGGGGAATGAATAAAAACCCTAAAAAATGTATTAAGAAACTATGAGGTTGTTATAGACAAGATATTTATAGATATAGAAGTCAAGCGAAAAGTATTTTAGCCATTCATGGTGTTGAATTTTATCTTGATAGAATTTAAATTTTTGAAGGCACCTAATATAAAATTATGGAAACTTAGGTTTGAGGTGTAGACCAATTGGTTCATCCAAAACCCATAAGGGGTGCGGAGGTCCAAGGTTCAAATCTCAGGCCTCGCTATATTGAACGCTTGTCCCTTTTCTGGTGCTTTCAACGACATAAAAGGTTTAAAATGATTGTGGCATGGTGGTTATAGGGGCGAACTGCATGAAGATCTATGTGGCGGCTTACAGGATGGACAACACTGAATACTGTGGTGGCCATAAAAGCTGTACAACCTACCTGGATTCATGGCGATTCCGCCATATAAATTAAAAAAAAAAAAAAAAAACTATGGAAACTTAGTAGTTTAGGAAGACAAAGAATATCTTTGATAGAAAGGTAAAGTTGGGTATGTTTTAATTAACTTATTAAAAATGTAATGAGAGTAATATAATATTTTATTTTTGTAATGGGATTGACCCCAATAGAAGCCACACATAGTTTATTAATATATATATATACAATCCAAGAAGTATTATATGATATATCTGTATGTTATGTTTCGAAGAAGTGGGTATATGATATATCATTATGTGTTGAAGAAAGTGAAAGGTTTGCTTTAATTGTTTGATAGATAAAATCATAAATCATGATTATTTTCAACTCATCTAAGAATAAGGTAAAATGAGAAGTGATTAATTATATATTGTGGGAATATTCATGTGACTAATTTTATTTTGAAAGAGTATTCATTTTCTTGATAAAAGGTAAAAGGGGTTTTGAAAGGGTCAACCTTTTACATGGTAAGCCAAGGTCAAAAATAGATTGGTTGAGGGTCAAAAAGCCAACACCCCCAAATTGCGAGCACCCAAACAAGAAACCACTAGAGTTTCCAAGCCTTGGCCAAACTACCACTATGGGAGAATAGATAAACGTCAAAAAAATACCAAGGAAAGCTGAAAAGAACTTCCATGTAGGGAGGTAGGACGAAAAAGCCATAAAAAAATACATACAAAAGAGGTCCTTACTTAGGCATTGTATTTATAATTTACATTGTGGACATTGTAGTTGACCTTGGTTCTATAATGATTTCATCCTTCATGAAAAATAATTTTAGTAACATCAATATAAGCTTTCAAATTTGAATAAGAAAGAAGAAGAGAAAAAATCTACTTCAAATATTCCAAAGAAAAATCCTAAGTTAGATATGCAAATTATAAAAAAATTATGTAAATCTATAGAAATTGGATGGATTACTTGCTAGAAGCTTTTGGTTCTAATATGGATGTATAGTTCCCTCTAAAGAATTTAAAAATTCTTTGAGTGCATGTAAGTCTTATGCATTACAAGTAATTAATTTAATATGAACATTGTGTAGCTTAAAGAGAAGTGGACTAACATGTATATACAAATACAAATCTAAATATGTAAAAAAAAAGTTAATGGGATATTCAAGGGAATTGGGTTACCTAAAAATAGAGTAGAAAAAAAGCCTATAGTATAAGTATTCAAATTTGCAATGATATGATGAATGTGACTTTCTATATTGTGTTCACAACTTTGGGAAGTAGAATAAAAATCCTAAAATAATGTAAATCCATATTGACAAGAAAATATATAAATGATTGATATATTTCTCATTCTCATGCAATAAAAATAAATTGAATGACAAATTGGGGACCTTTATGCAAAAAGTTTAATCTCATTTATGAGAACTAATTTTAATTTGTTTTTTTAATTTAAAATTTAGATAGTGACTATTTTTAGAGGATTAAAATAAATACGCAACAAAATGTATAATATTGGATGACTAAATAAACACCAAAGAGAATATTTTTTATACTTAAATTATATAAAATTTTAGTGACATTTATATTTGCTTCCCATGTTTATTTTATGTTATCATTTGCTTTCAATTTGTAATGGAAAACAAATCCTAGGAAAAACAATACATGAAGATAGATAGCAAAAACAAGGTTGTTTAGATAAAAATGAGTATAAATAAATAAGTTATGTTTTTAAAGTTTTCATATATCATTTTATTCATTGTACCTTTATATCTATAAATAGTTTTACTCCATTATATTTTAGTCATTTTTCTTGCATGTATAAAATATTTGAAGCAATTTCATGTATATTTTTAAATATTTTTTTTCAAAACTAAGACTTCTATAATATTTAAATGGTTGTCACAATGCTTAAGTTTTTCCCTAGTTTACATATTCTATATTTACTAGGTAAGTATTAAGATATCACTACAAAATTTTTAGGGCTACCAAATAAGCTGATAAAAAATACCAAATTTTAATTTATTTATTTTTAAAAGGAAAAGATTTATTTACTTAACAAAAAGATACAAAACTCTTTGATAGTGAACAAAGCATTCTAGAAAACAAAACATAAAGATAGAAAAGAACCTCATTATGGAGGACATGGGCCTCTTCAAATTCAAGGCATTAGTAGAGGTATACAAACTTGCTATAAAATTGGTGTCGAAGCACAAACATAAAATAAAGGAAGAGAATGAGAGAGGGGAGGGCTCTGGTCCCTCCCCTGCTCCCCCTCCCATGGCTCCTGGTTCCTGCCCAGTCCCTGGCTCAACCCAGGTCATCCCTCCCGGGGAGTGGTTGTTTGCAGATGATCTGCTAGGGGGAGATCCTTCTCCACTATCTGTGCCCCTCTCGGTCGGATAGGGTTTCCTGGGTTGTTTTTTCAGACTAGTGCTTCCCAGGGATCCCTGTTTGGTTGGGGATGCCTTCCATTTTTCCCTCAGGCTTCCCCCTGGGGTTTTTTGCAGGTTATTCGCGTGGATCTGGTCCCCTGCATTTCTTGGTGCGATGGAGGTGACGGTTTAGAGTTTGGACAGCTTCCCCCTTTTTCTTGTGAATCCTCGACGGGCTCTGTGCTTGGACGGGATTCTTGGTCCCTACTGTTGGGATCCTCTTCTGTTTTCCCGGGGCGGGTTCCTTGTGGTGCAACTCTCTGGTCACTTCCTGATGGGCTGGATCCTCTTTGTGCTGGCTGTCGGCTTCCTGCAGGATGGCTCTCGCTGAATGGAATGTTTTCCCGATGGGCGGGATGGTTTCTCCATAGGGCGGGATCCGCCAAATCCGCCAATTTTCTCGCGAGGCAGGATCCTTTCTTTTCTGCTGGTTTCCCAGATGGTGAGATTTCCTTGTTGCTTCCCGCTAGGTGGGACTGTTTGTGGTGGTTTTGACTACTTCCTGCGAGGCGGGATTTTATTGTAACGATTTTTCTTTGCTTCCTGCTAGGTGGGATCTTCTCGATGGTGGTTTTTGGCTACTCCCCACTGGGCGGGATCTCCAAAACTACTTTCTTTCTTATTTGTTTGTTTCCCGTTGAGAGGGATTGTTTCATGCTTACTGTTACCGCTGGGCGGGATTTCTATTTTGGTGTTCAGTTTCAAGGGATTGATGCCCTAGGCCTATTGATTATGTAATCAGGTTTTTTTAGGGGTTACGATTTCTGTAATAGGCTTATACATAAAGCCAGGAGGCATGATGCAAGGCTGATTTTGTACATAAGGTTTTGGGATCCTCTATAAAAACCCTTTTTTAATCTACTATAATAATTACCAAAAAAAAAAATAAAGGAAGAGAAGCACAAAATAAGGAATTATAATACTAAGTATCAACCAATATAGTATAAGAGTGATACTCCAAGGAATTAATATAAAGTAGGTCAATTTCAAAATCAAAATTAGAAGGAGAAGAAATAATACCAAGAAAAGAATCCCCTAAAGGCCAAGACCAACAAATGATGAAATTATGATAAGAGCAACCAACACTCAAGGGAGGAGTGTCAAGCAATATAGTTATTATTTTCTATGTTAAAATCCTCTACATCTATGACATGATCGCCTACACACCCATAAGGTGAGGATAGAAATAAGAATATCATGGAGGCTAAACCAAATGTGACCATTTTTGCCACACATGCTACATTAGAGGATTTATAGGAGGAGGAACACTTATTTCAAGCCCATATATTTATCTAAAAATGTGTACAAAATCATAACAAAATTAATTACATCATGAATTAAAAGGTTCTATACTTCTATTTCTATCTAGCAATTCAAGTTTCTACATGGTAGACAAATTCATGAGGCAATTGGTGTTACTCAAGAAAGTATTCATCCCATTAAATAAAACAAAATATCAACAATGATGATGAATTTGGATATCTCCAAAGTATTTCACAGAGTAAACTAGCTATATAAAAGACCAATTCTTACTCAAATTGGGCTCTATCTGTAGATGATGAACTGGATTATGAGATGAATGTGTTCTATTTCTTTTGCAATATTTTTTAATGGGTCAATTTGTTAGTTATTTAGAGTTTCTCATGGGATAACACAAGGTTACCTCTTATCATTGCTATTATAACTTCTAGTAGTTGAGGGATTAAGTAGATACATTTTAGAAGCCAAGAGGGTAGGAGTTGTAACAACCCTCCTCACACGATTGATGGAAATGTAAATAAATAATAAAAATTACCTTTTTCTTGTGAACATGGTACTGTTTATGGTCTCTGTGAGTGCAAGACAGTGGCAAGATGTCAATGAAAGGAAGCTAGTTAGTGGAAAAAGGTAAGAAAGGGAAGTGATAATTCAACTTGCGAGCACATGGAAACTCACACTTTACCTATCATTTAGGTACATTGAAAATAACATCTATGTATGAGTCTTGATTGATTGAATGTTGTTTGTTGGCTTGGAATGAGATTTGATTTTTAAGTGATAATGATGATGGAAGCCACTTTCTTATTTTATGCATGTGTGTGTGATATTGGAATTCTCTTTTAAAAATAAAAACGGAAGATTTTACATGTGCTGAAAATTACAATAATAATATCATTGTTTTTTATTTAATGCAAGTTATGCTTGTATTGATGTGTATGTTATTTTTGATAAGTTCTAAGAACAAAGAGTAATAATTAAGCATAAGTTTTTTATTATTATTAATATTGAACTCCATTTAGCATGTTATTGAAGATGTAATTTCCATGGGCTATGGATAGCTTCGGCAAGTACACCAAGTTTTGCTAAATTGGCTATGATGACAAGATGTGTGCGTGAAGTGGAAAGGGGGTATGCCTTGGTTACTTGGACACATGCATGGATACACAAAATACCAAACTTGTCGAGTTCTTTGAAAACACTCCTCTGTGCAAGCTATGTTTAAATAAATAAAAAGGATTAAAAAAACTTGCTTTGGATTTTGATAAATTGAGTATTGTTGTTTTCAATTTATATTGAAGTAATTGGAAATTGGGTAACTTTCTTGTGCTATGTAAACATTGTTATGCCATGAAAAGTGCTGCTATGTTACCGAAGGCATACTGTAGGGTTAAATGAAAAGAAATATTTACTTTGAATTTCTTATTGCTTTTGATTGCTGAAAATAGCTCTTTGTTGTGCGTGAAGAATTCATGATAGTGTTGGTTGTGAATTTAAGAGTGGATTAAAATATGGAGCTATGTTTGTGTTCTTTGAATTGTGTCTCGGGTAGAGAGAGACTATAATATTTTTATAAGTGTGCATGCATTAGTAGACTACATTATTATTGAACTTGAGTCATATCTGATCGCTGATGGTACCTTAAGTCTTCCTATGTAGACTACAAACCAATTGCGTAGATGGTCGACTTACCAAATACCCTATGTGCAAAGGTCGTTGTGTAAGTTGAAAGGTAGTGCCATAGCATTCACAAGTAGACGACATCGAAGGAAGAGTGCAATATGTGTTTTCATCTTAGGCAACTAAGACCACGGATAAGAGAAACCATTGCATGGTTGCTTATGAGTCCAGGAATAGTTTATAACTCATAGCAGATTATTAGGTAAAACACACTTCAAACTTTGTTTGGAAATTAAATTGTCTCCTTGTAAAATTATGAAACATATTGTGTATGGATATGTAGGGTAGGACTCCTTTTGTAAACTTTGTTCTTTTTGGATATAATATGTAAAATAGAAACAAAATATGGTATATCACTGGAAGTGTATATTGAATTTGTGTATGAATATAAAATACATTGTTTAATAAATATTTAATATTAGAAAATTTGGTATGGTGACATCCTTTATGTTATAACAAATTGTTGAATATGTTAGCTGTCAAATGCAAGTTCAATCTTAGCTCTGAATGTTTAAATAGTAATGGAATGCTATGTTGCTTAACTATAGCAAGTATAGAAGATTTATTTACGTTTATACTATTGAAATAGATAAACTTGGAGTGCAATCTTTAAATAGATGCTACGAAAGCCAAATGGATTATTATCTAAAATTGAAATTTAAATGGTAAAATTAAGTGAATGGAGTATCATATTTGAACTAGTAAATTTATTTCCTTTCCAACTTCATAACCATTTTTGTCAAAGGAGGAAAAAACAAAATATTTGATGTTTCGTACAAAGTTGAACTTGTACTTTATAAATGGGATAATTTTATTTTATAAGTGGATCACCACTGGAAGGTGAACATGAGAAGTTCCTTTCTGAGTGCAGCCAAATAGGTCTTAAAATTTACCTAAATGCTCCTTTGATATTTGAACTGAGTGCAATAAGCTTTTCAAAAAAATAGCCACCATTATTGGGTTTTTAAAAAATAGCACTCACCAACCAACTTGTTCTAGGAAGATATGTTTTGACTTTTAGTGCAGAATTTGAAACAAGGTAGATGAAGTTAGTAGCTTTCGTAGCTCTAAAGATAAGCCTCCCTAATTCTGGTTTAAGTTAGAAGCTTAAATATCTAAACTTATAAACTTAGGATTTCATGTTTAGTTTAAGGTTTGGAGAATTAGGAAATTAGGGTGTCACAAACCCTTGGGTTGGGAAAGTTTATTGGATGGCAATTTTAATAAAGTATTAGGTTATATTAGTTGCTTTATTGTTTTAAAATACTTATTTAGAAATAAAAAACCCTACACTTAAGGAAAAAAGTGTAATCTCCTAGTAGGAATATATTAATAATTATAGGTATAGTCAATGGAATAAGATGAATTGGAAATTAAATGAAAAAATAATATCCATTAATGTTGAGGTATGGGAATGCACACAATAAAATTCAAGGCAACCGTTGATTGATAGAGTTGGTCACAAAGAATGACTTAGTTAGGTCTAGTACGAGAAGGTGGTATGGGATGCCTTCTCTAGGTTGTCCTTCAAAAATCACTATGATAAATTCCTTACTCAGTGAACTTAGCTAGAACAACCACAATATTTGGTATGGGATAAATCACTACCTAGTATGAGATGCCTTCTAGAAGACTTATACCCCCATTACTCTGGCTTGTGGATATTTCTTTCCACAGAAGACCTTTGTCCTCACTTGCCTGGCTAATGGTTCTCTATCCACTGGAGACTATTGTTCTCTACTTTGTCAACCCCAAAGCCTGTTCTCAACTCTATCTAAAATCGACACCAAACTCAATATCTAAATCTGCTCAAAATCTATCTCAAAATCTGTCTCAAAATTTGTCTCACAATTTGTCTCAAAACCTATCTCAAAACCTGCCCTCAAGTATTCTCAAGACTTGCTTATTCACAAACACACTCAAACCAATACTCAAAAGTTTCACACAATCATTCAACCAATGAAGCACAACTTGCTTACAAACCCTAACCAAAATTTTCACACTTATTCCAACAAATAGCACTATGTAAGTCTCAAACCCTAACTCAAATAATTCATATTCTCTATCTCAAATATTCTCAAAACATTCAACACTTAAGCATATAAAACCCACTCAACTATTTCCAACAATGTTTTTCAAAAAATTCTTTTCAATCCACCTTATGTTTCACAACATTCAATAAAAACTTCAGAAAAAAGATGATGTGCCCATACCTTTTTGCTTTGATGGAGATATATCTTCAAAACCTGTCTCACTCACAACCAATTCCTTTTGTGCCACTTAAAGGTTAAATAACAATAGTCTATCTCAAAACCTCCACGTGAATATTCTCTCAACAAGATACTCAAAGAATTCTGAAAATAATATTCTAGAATTCTTCTTTAGTTTTCATGGACAATGCAAAAACTCTCTCAATAATTTCCCTTTTTATAAAATAGAAATTACAATCAAATAACAAGAATCTTGCACCTTTTATCTCCACTCTTTCAAAATAATTTTCACTCCAATTTATTTTCAAAGATAAAAGAATTACAATGATACATAAACCAACTACACACTTATCATTCCAATCTCATAAAATAAATGTCATTCAACCCTTTAAAATAATGCAAAAATATTTCTCCTTATATCTCCTAAGTTTCAACTATAGGTTAAATGTCATCCACCAAATATTACTATAGCCAATAATCAACAACATAGTGCATACCTCATAAATCAACCATGGCGCATACCTTTATCAAAAATAATCTTTGCTTTGTTGTGTATGGGAATCGACTTTCCGATATCAGCCCACCAAGCACAGTGCTTGACCGCTTGCGCTAGCCAAGCAATTGAGACTAAGCTTTAACCTCACCACTTTATACTCACTACCTATGATAGTTTTAAAAATTAAAACCTTCAACTAGTGCTAGGGGTAATCAAACCCCGAACCTTCCTTCTACCAACAATCATCGCAAGATCTGCTTTTCACTTGGGCTACCAGCCCTTGCTGCACCAACAATGCTTATCGTTATTACTTTATCCTTTGCCCTCGGTTAACAAATGAGAAACCTCCACATTTCTCTTCATTTTGTTTGATTTTATTCGCATTCATATAGACTTCCAACATTCAAATTACATATTTAATTTTTCTTTCCTTCTTTTATATGCTCCAAGGTGTTTTTATAAACGTCAACGGAAATATAGATGCCTCCAATATTAAATTTGATTTTTGGCACCTTTGCCAAATTCAAATTTAATTATTTATTAATATAATATTTAACTTTAGGTTAAATATTATATTATTTAATTTAGTATTAAATAATACTTTTGTATGGGGGTTTTCATCAAATCTTTTTTTTTTTTTTTTTAACAAGTATGGATTAATTATTATAATATTAAAATATTATAATATCTTCTTTTCTCTTTAATACCATGGGGTTAATATTTTGTCTTCCACATTTTAGCCAACCTTTTTGGCTTATAATATAAAATATTATAACCAATTCTTTTACCACTTTGCTTGTACCAATAATAGACTTTGCCTTGCACCAAACACTTGAAATCAATGACAACCTTATTACTCAAAATTTCCAACAATAAATACGCTAATCTCTTACATACTAGTTATAAACAAGTTGATTAGTGATGTAAATTCACTTCAGGAGACCATCAATGGACTCCAAGGGTAAAATTGCAAGACAAGACATCATACAAAATACACCAGTAAAAGAAACCTAAAAATGCTTCCTTTAATTATCTGAATTCACATCCCCCTTAGAATAGAGTCTCCCGCTTCTTATGTTCCCCAAAAAGAAAACCCTAGCCTATGCTACTCCCTTACTATTTTTAATTACTTTCTATTTTTAGCAACTCACTTGCTAACCCTAAAAAAATCTTGGATGGCATCCAAAATGGAATCATACACCCGTTATTCAATAATAACCACTATCCCAAGACAACAACCCCACTCTAATTCTAAACTAATAGTTATGATAACTTTTCAGTTGCAAAAACTGAAAATTACATTAAAAGCTATTTTTTTCTTCCACATTTTAGCCAACCTTTTTGGCTTATAATATAAAATATTATAACCAATTATTTTACCACTTTGCTTGTACCAATAATATACTTTGTCTTTAACCAAACACTTGACATCAATGACAACCTTATTACTCAAAATTTCTAATAATCTCCTCCTTTGTCATTGATGGTAACCCCATTTTTTTAAACAATCCTTTATCCTTTTTCCATTCTTCTCCCCCTGAGAAATTGCTCCCCCTGACTGAATGCTCTCCCCCTTACTCAAATATCTCCCCCTTTGTGATGAATTACAAAGGGACTCCTTTGGGAATAAATATAAGACTCTTATCTCAGCCCCTCCCCACCTCCTCTCCTTGAGGTTATTAATTTTGGGGTGGGAGTAAAACTACTCCTAGCATACAATGCTCTTTTCCTTTGTACACCTTCTTTCTCAACATACACTTTTGATTCTTTTGAGTGTCCCTATTCTTGCTTATCTCTAGAAATTTTGTTCTACACCACTTGGCCTTATGCCTAACATTATTTCACTTATAACACTTAATGTTGTGGTTCCTAGAGGGTGCAAATGTCTTGAAGTTCCTGTTGGACATTTTGAGTCCCTAAGCCAAAATTGTCATTGATGTCAAGAAATGCAGTTAACATTAATATCAAGGTTTTTGTCAAGGAACGAAGTTGTCAAAGTTGCTATTTGATATCCAGGAAGAAGGCCAAAGGTCAAGAGTTTCAATGCAAAGTTGAAAAGGAGATATAATATTTTTTATAAATTATTTAAATTCAATAAGAATTTAAATTTTATAAATAAATATTATTTACACCATGGAATGCAAGTAAAGGAAGGTTTTAAAAATTAAACCTATAATTATAATTTATAAAATTTAAATTCTTTTGAATTTAAATAATTTATAAATTATAATGTTGACGTCATCAAATTTAATTTAAGCACTTTGCATATAGTATAAAGTGTTTAAAGGCATCGACGTCATTAAAAACAAGGGAGCACCGACGTTTGAAGAAAACACATGGTTGTGTATAAAAGGTGGCCTCAAAGACATTAATCATTTATCCCTCGATCGAATAATATTCGTGCCAAGGTTAAAAGCTTCGTATGCGATTTTGAGAGGATTCATTGAGGAAGAAGACGAAAAACATTTTTGTCTTAAGTGCCGAGGATAAAGCGGAAAGGTTGGAGTCTTCGAAGCACATTGGACATGGTGGTCCAAGTGGCAAAGCACAGACATTGGAGGAAGCAAGTGTTGTGTTCGAAACTCGTGGTGGTGAGCACCAAAGGGAAAATGTTTTTTCATACGTTTTCATTGAGCGCAAAAGCTAAGGTGGAGAAAGAGCCTTTTGGCTCTTAAACATGCTCATAGAGCACGTGGTCGTGGAGCCCACGATAGGTTGCTTACGGAGGTAGAGATTACGGGGTCGAAACCCGTCGGTGGCCAAGGTAAAGCTTTTGAAATTAATTTTATTGCCTATGGTTTTCATACAAGGTGTTTGGAGGTATAAGGTTTGCTTGTGAAATTGTTTAAAGAGTGTTTGGTGAATAACGTTGGTAGTTGAAGGTATTACTTGGAGTAATAAGGAAGCTTTGGTATTAAATATTTTTGATAAAGTCTTAAATTATTATATTGCAAATATTGAAGGGTTAAGACTTTTTGAGTGTTGTTTGATCTTTAATAAAGGGTTTGTGTTAAAGAAAATTATTGTGAGGGTATTTGAATATTATTTGAGTTGGAGTGATAAGGTGTTATGTTGGTATTATTTTGCATTGTATTTTGTTGAAGAAATTATTACTCTCTAACCCTTGTTGAGATTGGCAAAGAAGAAATTGTGAGTGTGGCAGATTTGTGAGATCAACTCCTTGTCAAGAAAAAAGGTATGGGCAAATTCTTCTTTGGTTGTGTTGGTTGATTGGCTTTCTTGAAAATTAAGTTTGGAGTGAAAAGGATTTGATTAGGGTTTCCTTTTCGAAAGTGTATGAGTTAATGCTTCAAGGTTTTCTAAAATTGAGAGTTGTGATTAAAACCTTGTTTGATAAGCATTGTTGTTGAGATCATTGGTTGAGTTGAGTTTTTTTATTTAAGATTTTTTTGGTTATTTATTTTTTATGCAAAGAACTTGAACTAGGGTTTGAAAAGATCATGAGTATCATTGTTATGTGAGATTTGTTGTTGAGCATTGTTGGAAATATTTTGAGTTGGATGATACATGCTTGGACTAGGGTTTGTGAGCAAGAGTTGTTTCTTGAGTGATTGGTTGAGTAGAGTTGATTGAGCCTAGTCAAGTGGATGAATGAAGTGATTGTTCAAGTTCCATAAAACAAACTATTCTATATTCTGATTTGAGTTGTGAAAGAGATTGAGTTGTGAGAATAGAACATATTGAGTCTCTAACAATTCTCTTTATGCTTCTATGAGATTGAGTTGAGAAAGTGATTGAGTTTTGAGAATAGAACATATTGAGTCTCTAACAATTCTCTTTATGCTTCTATGAGATTGAGTTGAGAAAGTGATTGAGTTTTGTGAATAGAACATATTGAGTCTCTAACAATTCTCTTTATGCTTCTATGAAGTTGAGTTGAGAAGTATTGAGTTTTAGTAGAATATATTGAGTCTCCAAAAATTCTCTTTATGCTTCTATGAGATTGATTTGAGTTGAGAAAGTGATTGAGCATTTGAGTATAGAACATATTGAGTCTCTAACAATTCTCTTTATGTTTCTATGAGATTGGACAAGTTCTGTGTGGACTTGTTAAGCAGATTTGAGGTAAGTCTTTGAGAAGACTTGTGGACTGATTTTGTGTGAGCTTTTGTGGAAGCTTACAATACAGATTTGAGTAAGTCCTAGAGAGGACTTATTGAGAAGATTTGGACAAGTTCTAAGTGGACCTATTGAGAAGATTTGAGTAGGTTCTAAGTGGACCTATTGAGTAGATTTGAGCAGGTTCTGAGTGGACCTATTGAGCATATTTGAGTAGGTTCTGAGTGGACCTATTGAGCAGATTTGAGCAGGTTATAAGTGGACCTATTGAGTTTGAGTAGGTTCTAAGTGGACCTATTGAGAAAATTTGAGCAAGTTCTGAGTGGACTTGTTGAGCAGATTTGAGCAGGTTTTGAATGGACCTATTGAGAAGATTTGTGCTAGACCGAATAGACTATATTTAGTGTAGATTTGAGTGGACTTGTGCTAGACCGACTGGACTATGTTTAGTACAAGAATTGAGCAGAGTTGTGCTAGACCGAATGGACTGTGTTTAGTATAGAATTGAGATAGAGCTTTGGAGGTGATAGAGCAAAGAGGACAGTAGTCTCTAGTGGATAGAGATCCATCAGCCAGGGCAGTGAGGATAGGTCTTCTAAGTGGGGATAAGAGTCTTCAGTGGAGAGAGATCCACAAGCCAGTGTAGTGGAGGCAGTAGTCTTCTAGAGGATCACCAAATAGAGCAGAGGAGAAGGAGTTCTCCTATGGATAGAGATCCACAAACCAGATTTAGGGGATCAACATCTCCTTTGGATAGAGGTCCATAAACATTGTAATAGGGAAGGATTCCCAAGAGATTAATTTGAGAAATATTTAGAAAAATATTTTCTCCATGGAGGTAGCCATATTTGGGTGAACCACGTTACTATGTCTCTATTGTGTGTGATGATTTGTGAATTGCTTTGGTTATTGCTATTGATATTGCCATTGATTATATTGATTAATACTATTTGGGAAAGAAAAGTAAAAAGTGGTCTTATACTTGTTCACCCCCTCCTCTCGGTATAAGCTTGTGTTCTTCAATTGGTATCAGAGTTGGTTCCTTCAGAAAAGGTTTAACAACTTGAAGGAAGATCTTGCAAGAACACAAATGGCAAAGAAAGGCAAAGGTAGAACCATGAGACACAAGAAGAAAAGAACACACATGGTCATGAAAGAAAAGGAAGATGAGTTTAATATTGTTGTGTTGGGAGGACAAATGGAAATAGATTCAAGAGATGAATCAAGTAATGGAGAAATATCCAGACTGATAAAGTTTTGTACCAGATGTGGGAACACAGGTCACCATGCAACTTATTGTCCACAAGAATGTTTTGTTTGTGGTCAACTCGGCCATGATGCAGGTTATTGCAATGGGTTTAGTAGCGGTGAAGATGAAGATGATATTTTCAAAAATGAAATCCTAGAGGTTGGTTCAAGAAAGGATAACAAGGAAAATCAAAATAGGTATGAAGAAGAAACTCTACTTTCAGTATTAGAAGAAAATGCTCCTATAGAAGATTCAAAAAAGAAAAAGAGAAAGCCACTCTTAAGGAACTCGTTGAATTGAAAAGAGAGAATTTAGAATTGAAGGGTCAAATACAAGAAGATGAGAAATGTAAGACAAAGCTTCTACAAGATCTTTCTGACTTGAGAGATAAGGTTGAAAAGGCAAGAAGAGTTGAAAAAGGTATGGTTGAACAGTCAAAGGTAAAAGAGATAGAATGTGAAAGGCTTATGGTTACTCTTGAAGAATTAAAAAGGGAGAACTCGGGATTAAGGGTTCAAGCTCAAGAAGATGAAAAAGCAAAAGCAAGGTTTTTATAGGAACTCACCAACTTCAAAATCAAAGTTGAAGAGACAAGAAAAATTGAAGAAGGTATGGCCAAAAAATTAAAGACAAAAGATCTAGAGTGTGAAAGATTAGAGCATGAGATAGTTTCACTAAGGATGGAAGTAAAAGGTTCTAAGGACAAGCTACACAAGTTTGAGGAAAATTCAAAGACTTTGGATAGGATTATCAATGCACAAAGGTCATCAGTCACCATAATAGGACTTAGTTCTAAAGAAGAACAAGGGAAACAGGAAGCAGAAAAAGGAGAGTCAAGCTCAAACACCAGAAAAGAAGAAGAGTCAAAATAAGTAAGTAAAAGAGAGAGTGAGACTTCTAAGGATAAGTTGGACAATAGAAAGTTCAACAAGGAAAGGAACAATGCACAAGTAAGGAACAGATGGAACAAGAAACAGGTAGAAGAGACTAAGAGACCAATGGGGTCTAGGCAAGGTTTCTTCAATGGAAGATGTTTTTCATGTCACAGGTTTGGGCACATGGCTTCACAATGTAGGACACATGAAAGATAGGAATATGGGAATGGATAACTTTTCCATGGGTATTGCTACTCATGTAATGAGTTTGGTCACAAGGCAATGAATTGTAGGGTTCATGAAAGAAGAGGATATGGCTTCACTAGGAGAAATCCTAAGACATTTGCACCTCCAAGGAATAATAACATTAAGTGTTATAAGTGCAATAATGATGGTCACACAACAAAATGGTGTAGAGTAGACATTCCAAAAATAGGTATGAGCAGGAACATGAACATGAACAAGAATAGGAATAGAAACAGAAACATGGATATGAACAGGAACAGGAACAGGAACAAAAATATAGATGTGAACAAGAATAGGAACAGGAACAGGAATATGGATGTGAACAGGAACAAATAGGATGATGACTTGGATAGAAATAATCAGAGGATTCAAAAAACTCAAAAAATAAGGGAAAAGGATAAAGGTAAAGAACAATGCCTTTCGGGAGTAGAAATACTCCCACCCCAGAATTAACCACCTCATGAGGAGGTGGGGGAGGGGCTAAGCTAAGAGGCTCATTCTTAGCCCCGAGCCCCAAAGGTGACCCTTTGCCATTGATGTCAAAGGGGGAGAGATTTGTGTAATGGGGAGAGATTTGATATCTGAGAGAGCATTGAGCCAGGGGAGCAATGTCCCAGGGGGAGCAGAAGAAAAAGAAAGGTCAAGTTTCAGTAAAAAGAATGTGGGTTGCCATCAATGACAAAGGGGGATATTGTTGGACATTTTGAGTCCCTAAGCCAAAATTGTCATTGATGTCAAGAAATGCAGTTAACATTAATATCAAGGTTTTTGTCAAGGAACGAAGTTGTCAAAGTTGCTATTTGATATCCAGGAAGAAGGCCAAAGGTCAAGAGTTTCAGTGCAAAGTTGAAAAGGAGATATAATATTTTTTATAAATTATTTAAATTCAATAAGAATTTAAATTTTATAAATAAATATTATTTACACCATGGAATGCAAGTAAAGGAAGGTTTTAAAAATTAAACCTATAATTATAATTTATAAAATTTAAATTCTTTTGAATTTAAAATATTTATAAATTATAATGTTGACGTCATCAAATTTAATTTAAGCACTTTGCATATAGTATAAAGTGTTTAAAGGCGTCGACATCATTAAAAACAAGGGAGCACCGACGTTTGAAGAAAACACATGGTTGTGTATAAAAGGTGGCCTCAAAGACATTAATCATTTATCCCTCGATCGAATAATATTTGTGCCAAGGTTAAAAGCTTCATTTGCAATTTTGAAAGGATTCATTGAGGAAGAAGACGAAAAACATTTTCGTCTTAAGTGCCGAGGATAAAGTAGAAAGGTTGGAGTCTTCGAAGCACATTGGACATGGTGGTCCAAGTGGCAAAGCGCAGACGTTGGAGGAAGCAAGTGTTGTGTTCAAAACTCATGGTGGTGAGCGCCAAAGGGAAAATGTTTTTCGTACGTTTTTGTAGGGTGCAAAATCTAAGGTGGAGAAAGAGCCTTTTGGCTCTTAAACGTGCTCATAGAGCACGTGGTCATGGAGCCCGTGATAGGTTGCTTGCGGAGGTAGAGATTACGGGGTCGAAACCCATCGGTGGCCAAGGTAAAGCTTTTGAAATTAATTTTATTGCCTAAGGTTTTCATACAAGGTGTTTGGAGGTATAAGGTTTGCTTGTGAAATTGTTTAAAGAGTGTTTGGTGAATAACGTTGGTAGTTGAAGGTATTACTTGGAGTAATAAGGAAGCTTTGGTATTAAATATTTTTGATAAAGTCTTAAATTATTATATTGCAAATATTGAAGGGTTAAGACTTTTTGGGTATTGTTTGATCTTTAATAAAGGGTTTGTGTTAAAGAAAATTATTGTGAGGGTATTTGAATATTATTTGAGTTGGAGTGATAAGGTGTTATGTTGGTATTATTTTGCATTGTATTTTGTTGAAGAAATTATTACTCTCTAACCCTTGTTGAGATTGGCAAAGAAGAAATTGTGAGTGTGGCAGATTTGTGAGATCAACTCCTTGTCAAGCAAAAAGGTATGGGCAAATTCTTCTTTGGTTGTGTTGGTTGATTGGCTTTCTTGAAAATTAAGTTTGGAGTGAAAAGGATTTGATTAGGGTTTCCTTTTCGAAAGTGTATGAGTTAATGCTTCAAGGTTTTCTAAAATTGAGAGTTGTGATTAAAACCTTGTTTGATAAGCATTGTTGTTGAAGTGAGTTGTTATGCAAAGAACTTGAACTAGGGTTTGAAAAGATCATGAGTATCATTGTTATGTGAGATTTGTTGTTGAGCATTGTTGGAAACATTTTGAGTTGGATGATACATGCTTGGACTAGGGTTTGTGAGCAAGAGTTGTTTCTTGAAGTGATTGGTTGAGTAGAGTTGATTGAGCCTAGTCAAGTGGATGAATGAAGTGATTGTTCAAGTTCCATAAAACAAACTATTCTATATTATGATTTGAGTTGTGAAAGAGATTGAGTTTTGAGAATAGAACATATTGAGTCTCTAACAATTCTCTTTATGCTTCTATGATATTGAGTTGAGAAAGTGATTGAGTTTTGAGAATAGAACATATTGAGTCTCTAACAATTCTCTTTATGCTTCTATGAGATTGAGTTGAGAAAGTGATTGAGTTTTGAGAATAGAACATATTGAGTCTCTAACAATTCTCTTTATGCTTCTATGATATTGAGTTAAGAAAGTAATTGAGTTTTAGTATAGAACATATTGAGTCTCTAACAATTCTCTTTATGCTTCTATGAGATTGATTTGAGTTGAGAAAGTGATTGAGCATTGAGTAAAGAACATATTGAGTCTCTAACAATTATCTTTATGTTTCTATGAGATTGGACAAGTTCTGTGTGGACTTGTTAAGAGATTTGAGGTGTCTTTGAGAAGACTTGTGGACTAATTTTGTGTGAGATTTTGTGGAAGCTTACAATACATATTTGAGTAAGTCCTAGAGAGGACTTATTGAGCATATTTGGACAAGTTTTGAGTGGACCTATTGAGCAGATTTGAGCAAGTTCTGAGTGGACTTATTGAGCATATTTGAGCAAGTTTTGAGTGGACCTATTGAGCAAATTTGAGCAGGTTCTGAGTGGACCTATTGAGCAGATTTGAGTAGGTTCTGAGTGGACCTATTGAGCAGATTTGAGCAGGTTCTGAGTGGACCTATTGAGTATATTTGAGCAGGTTCTAAGTGGACTTATTGAGTAGATTTGTGCTAGACCGAATGAACTATATTTAGTGCAGATTTGAGTGGACTTGTGCTAGACCGACTGGACTATGTTTAGTACAAGAATTGAGCAGATTTGTGCTAGACCGACTGGACTGTGTTTAGTAAAAAATTGAGATAGAGCTTTGGAGGTGACAGAGCAAAGAGGACAATAGTCTCCAGTGGATAGAGATCCATCAACCAGGGCAGTGAGGATAGGTCTTCTGAGTGGGGACAAGAGTCTTCAGTGGAGAGAGATCCACAAGCCAGTGCAATGGAGGTAGTAGTCTTCTAGAGGATCACCAACCAGAGCAAAGGAGAAGGAGTTCTCTTGTGGATAGAGATCCACAAACTAGATTTAGGGGATCAACATCTCCTTTGGATAGAGGTCCATAAACATTGTAATAGGGAAAGGATTCCCAAGAGATTAATTTGAGAAATATTTAGAAGAAATATTTTCTCCGTGGAGGTAGCCATCTTTGGGTGAACCACATTAAATTTGGTGTCTCTATTGTGTGTGATGTTGTGTACATTGCTTTGATTACTACTATTGATATTGCCATTGATTATATTGATTAATATTATTTGGGAAAGAAAAGTAAAAAGTGGTCTTATACTTTTCACCCCCCCTCTCAGTATAAGCTTGTGTTCTTCAGTTCCTTTTGGTGAAGCCATACCCATTCCTATCATGGACCCTACAATGAATTGCTTTTTGACAAAATGATTACAAGAGTAACAATACCCTTGAAAGAGATATCCACTTTTGAAATTTATCTTGGTAGAACCATATTCCCTCTTTCCATGTGTCCTACATTGCATAGCCTTGTGACCAAACCTGTTACATGAGAAGAAATATCATTTGAAGAAATATTGCCTTGGACCCATCCGTCTCTTAGTCCTTTCTTCTCTATGATGATCCTTGTTCCTTTTTTGTGCATTGTTTCCTTTCTTGGTGAGACTTCTATTCACATAGGTCTCACTTTCTCCTTCACTCTCTTCCTCTAAAACATCTTCCTATTTTGAGCTTGAACTTGATCCTTCTTTTTGCCCTTGTCCTTCTTCAAAACCAAGTCTTGTTTTTATAGATGAAGGTCTTTGTGCATTGATAATCTTATCCAAGGTCTTTGAAATTTTTCCAAACTTGTATAGCTTGTCTTTAGACTCTTCCATTTCCTTTCTTAGATAAACTACCTCTTGTTCTAATATCTCACATTCTAATACTTTTACCTCTAGCTTTTCTTTAAATCTCCTTGTCTTAGCTATTGAGTTTTTCAGATCTTGTATAAGATTTCCTTTCTCTTCATCACATTCTTGAAATTGAGCCTTGAATATTGAATTTTGCTTTCTAACATTTTTCAAATATTTGAGAGCAGCAATAAGTTCTGCTTCTAGATCTACTACACCTTCCTCTTAATTATTTGAATCTTTCTCTACTTCTTGGACTTATAGGGCATCTTCATACTTTTTAGATTTATCTTCAATAGTAGCACTTCCTTCCTCTTCTATTGCCAAAAAGAGAATTTCTTCTTCTTCACTATTTGAGGATATTTCATCACTATCACTTAAACCATTTCTTGTCTTGTACACATAGAAACTCTTCTTATGTATTTGAAAAAATGTATTTTCATGCTTGCTTTTTCCATACCTATTTTTATTTTCATACCTAGATTTTCTTGCTTACTTTTTCTTATGCTCTTATTTCTCTTCACTGCTATTGCTTTCAGCTTCTAGATAGTTAGATGCATAGTGACCATATTTACCACAATTGAAACACTTTACTATTTTTGTACCTTTTTTATTTCTTGAATCCTTCTTGTTTCTTCTACCATAGTTAGCTTCTTCATCACTGCTTGACACATCACTTAATTTTGGTTTCTTATCTTTTGTCTTATTTGTTGCTTTGAAGGCTGCCTCTTTCTTGGGAATAGTATCCTTTACTATTCTCATCTCATAAGCTTTGAGAGTCCCATGTAACTCGTTCATAGTCAAATTTTCAATATCTCTTGTTTCTTCTATGGTTGAAACCTTTCCATCATACCTCATAGGAAGTGATCTTAAAACCTTTTGAGCAACATCAAAGTCTTTAATTTTAAATCCAAGTCATCGCATGGTGTTAACAACCTCATCCACATGAAGTAAGTATGCAAAAATATCTTCCTCTTCTTTCATCCTCAAGTCTTCAAATGTCTTTTTGTGATTTTACAAATTTTCCATTTTGACCTTTTTATCTCCCTCATATGTTTGCTTTAGTTTTTCTCAAACGTCTTTTGTTGATTCGTAATGCATAACTTTTACAAAATTTGCTTCACATAAACCACTTAATATTGCATTCTTAGCCTTGGTATTATTCACATATAAGAGCTTACCATATTTATCTATGGGAGGAGTAGCCGTAGGTGTGAATCCATCTTCAACTACTTGCCATGTCTCATATCCTTGTGCCATCAAGTAAGTCTTCAATATTATTCTCCAGAAAGCATAATTATTCCCATAAAACAATGGTGCCTTATTTGTTGAATATCCACTCTGATATGCCATCTATGTTCTTGTACACTTTTTCTTCAAGATTTCAAACTATTTTGAAGGAACTCGTTCTGATACCAATTGAAGAACACATGCTTACACAAAGAGGGGGGGTGAATAGTATAATATCAACTTTTAATTTTCTTTCCTAAACAATATTTTATAATATTATAAATGGAAATATCAACAACAATAATCAAAGCAATGCACAAATCATCACACACAATAGAAACACCAATTTAACATGGTTCACCCAATGTGGGCTACTCCACGAAGAAAATATTTCTACTAAATTTTCTCAATAAATATTATTGAGAATCAATTTCCTATTACAATGTTTATGGACCTCTATCCAAAGGATACACCATTCCCCTATAATATAATTTGTGGATATCTCTCCATAGGAGAACTCCTCCTTCTCTCTAGTTCATGGAACTAGATCCAGGAGATCTTTATCTCCTCAACTGGTTTGTGGATCTCTCTCCATAGAAGAACTCTATCTTCCCATATGGTTCATAGATCACATTCCATAGGAGAAATATTTCCCCTTGCTTTGGTTTATGGATCTCTATCCACAAGAGAACTCTTTCCCTTATGCTCTAGCTGGTGATCTTCTAGAAGACTTATACCCCCACTACTATGGCTTGTGGATATTTCTCTCCATAGAATACCTTTGTCATCACTACATTATATAATGTATCTCTATACACATGAGACTATTGTCCTCTACTTTTTCACCCCCAAATATTATTCTCAACTTTGTCTCAAATTTGCACCAAACTCAGTCTTTGAATCTGCTCAAAATCTATCTTAAAACCTGTCTTACAATCTATCTCAAGACATGTCTCAAAACCTTCCCTCAAGTCTTCTAAAGACTTGCTTATTCACATACACACTCAAAATAATACTCAAAAATTTCACACAATCATTCAACCAATGAAGCACAACTTGCTTACAAACCCTAACCAAAATTTTCACCCTTATTTCAACAAATAGCACAATGTAGGTATCAAAACCTAACTCAAATAATTCATATTATCTATCTCAAATGTTATCAAAACATTCAACAATTAAGCATATGAAAATCACTCAATTATTTCCAACAATGTTCATCAAACAATCCTTTTCACTCCACCTTATGTTTCACAATATTTAATCTAACAAACAATTCAAACAAAAGATGACGTGTCCATACCTTTTTGCTTTGATGAAGATATATATTCAAAACCTATCTCACTCACAACCAATTCCTTTTGTGCCACTTAAATATTAGATAAAAATAGTCTATATCAAAACCTCCACATGAATATTCCCTCAACAAGATGCTCAAAGAATTCTAAAAATAATATTCTAGAATTCTTCTTTAGTTTTCATGGACAATGCAAAAACTCTCTCAATAATTTTCCTTTTTATAAAACAAGAATTACAATAAAATAACAAGACTCTTAAACCTTTTATCTCCACTCTTTCAAAATAATTTTCACTCCAATTTATTTTCAAAGATAAAAGAATTACAATGATATATAAACCAACTACACACTTATCACTCCAATCTCATTAAATAAATGCCATTCAAACCTTTAAAATAATGCAAAAATATTTCTCCTTATATCTCCTAAGTTTCAACTATAGGTCAAATGTCATCCATCGAATATTACTATAGCCAATAATCAACAATATAGTGCATACCTCATAAATCAACCATGGCACATACCTTTATCAAAAAATAATCCTTGCTTTGTCACAGACGAGAATCGACCCTCCGACCTCAGCTATAGCCTCACCACTTTATACTCACTGCTTCGACAGGATTAAAAATTAAAACCTTCAACTAGTGCTAGGGGGAATCAAACCCCAAACCTTCCTTCTACCAATGACTAATGCATGACCCACCTGCCGCTTGGGCTACCAGTCCTTACTGCACCAAAAGCACTTGTTGCTTTTACTTTATCCTTTGCCCTCGTTTGACAAATGAGAAACCTCCATGTTTCTCTTCTTCCCTTCGTTCGATTTTCTTCGCATGCGCATAGAATTCCAACATTCGAATTGCATATTTAATTTTTCTTTCCTCCTTTTATATGCTCTAAGGTGCTTTTATAAACGTCGACAGAAATATAGATGCCTAGAATATTAAATTTGATTTTTGGCACGTTTACCAAATTCAAATTTAATTATTTATTAATATAATATTTAACTTTAGTTAAATAGTATATTATTTAATTTAGTATAAAATAATACTTTTATATGGAGGTCTTCGTTAATTATTTTTCACTCAATTTTAATAAGCCCTTCCGGCTTAATTATTATAATATTAAAATATTATAATATCTTCTTTTCTATTTAATACCATGGGGTTAATATTTTATTTTCCACATTTTAGCCAACCTTTTTGGCTTATAATATAAAATATTATAACCAATTTTTTTACCACTTTGCTTGTACCAATAATAGACTTTGCCTTGCACCAAACACTTGACATCAATGACAACCTTATTACTCAAATTTCCAACAATAAATATGCTAATCTCTTACATACTAGTTATAAAAAAATTGATTAGTGATGTAAAGACCATCAATGGACTCCAAGGGTAAAATTGCAAGACAAGACATCATACAAAATACACCAGTAAAAGAAACCTAAAAATACTTCCTTTCATTATCTGAATTCACATCCCCCTTAGAATAGAGTCTCACACTTCTAATGCTCCCCAAAAAGAAAAACCCTAGCCTATGCTACTCCCTTACTATTTTTAATTACTTTCTATTTTTAGCAACTCACTTGCTAACCCTAAAAAAATCTTGGATGGCATCAAAAATATAATCATACACCCATTATTCAATAATAACCACTATCCCAAGACAACAACCCCACTCTAGTTCTACACTAATAGTTATGATAACTTTTCAGTTGCAAAAACAAAAAATTACATTAAAAGCTAATTTTGGGTCTCTTAGAGGCATTTTCTTGTGCACAACCACAAAGGGTAACTTTTCTTAAGTTCTCCATGCAATCCTACATGTTCTAAAAAAATAACGGGGCAAAACGGATGCTCAAAGAAAAATTATGGCCCTAGCAAGGTGCATTATTCTCCTCTAGTTGAAAATGAACTTAGCTCCTACAAGTTCTACTAACAAAACTCCTTGAGCTTGTAAATGTCAAGCATTTTTAGTTCCTCCTTAGAAATCCAAGTGTTATCATCCTGGGACAAACCTTCCCACTGTACCAATTATTTTCTATAGTTGCAATTGCGTATGGTGATCACTTCCCTATCAATGACCTGCATAATGCATTCCTTCTTCTTCTTGGGGATTTGCTTCTCCCAAGAAATGGTGTTTACCTCTTCAAAAACTGCAATATCACCATGAAATTCATGCAAATCAAAGATATTGAAAACTAGTGAAATATGGAGGTCAACTGACATTTCTATCTTATAAGCATTGTCATTCATTTTCTGTAGAATCCTACAAGGGCCAATTTTCTTCATTTTCAACTTATTATATGTTCCCTTGGGAAATAATTCCTTTTGAAGGTGAACCATCACCATTTACCCAACCTGGAATACTTGGATTTACTTGTGCACATCAATAACCTTTTTGTACTTAGTATTACTATTCTGCAACTTGTCTCTAACCTCTTCCTGCAATTGTTGTATATATTCAGCAAATGCTTCTGCATCATCACTAACATGCTCATAGATTGGTAATTCAACCAAATCTAGAACATCCTTGGGGTTCTGGCCATAAACAATTTTAAATGGTGATTTACCTATTGAGCGGTTCACTGAGCTATTATATGTAAATTCTGCTTGTGATAGGGCTAAATCCTATTATCATGGTTTCTCACCAACTATGCACCTTAGAAGATTGCCCAATATTTGATTCATGACCTCAATTTTTTTGTCAGTATATGGATGATAATCACTACTAAATTATACCTTTGTGTTCAGTTTCTTCTGTAATGTCCACCAAAAATAACTCAAGAACTTAACATCTCAATATGAAGTGATGGTCTTTGGAACTACATGCAGTCTCACCACTTCATTAAAAAAAAGTACTGCAATCTTAGTTGCATCATTATTTTTATAGCAAGCAATAAAATGAGTCATCTTAGAAAATATATCTATTACAACAAAAATATAATCTTTACCTTGTTGTGTACGGGGTAACCCTAGCACAAAATCCATGCTCAAGTTGATCCATGATCCTAGGGGAACTGGTAAGGGTGTATACAACCCTATATTTTGTACATGGCCTTTAGCCACTTGGCACACTCTACATTTGGACACAAATTGAATTACATCTCTCTTCAACCGTGGACAATAGTACTTTTCCTCCATAAGATCAACTTTTTTGTCTATGCCAAAGTGTCTTGCCAAACCACCACTATGCAGCTCAAGGATTATATTCTCTCGCATGGAACCAACATGTATGCATAAATATTTCCACTTAAAAAGATAGCCATCCTACACAACATACTCAAAACATATTTGACCATCCTCACCCACAACTGGAGTTTTGTACTATAGTACAATGCTTCCAAAATTTACATCAGATTCATACAAATCCTTAATTCCCTCAAAGCCTACCACTAAATTCTCCATGGTGGTCACCAATAACACTCTCCTTCTTAATGCATCAACAACCTTATTCTACTTATCGAACTTATGCTTTAACACAAATGAGTATTCTTAGTACTTACAAAAAAGAGACCCACTTGGCATGTCTACTGTTTAATTTTTTCTGAGAATTGATAGATCTTAATGTTTCATGATCAGTGTATAGCACAAACTCATTGAATAGCAAATAATGTTGCCAATACCTCAGCACCTATAAAATTCTACATCATAAGTGGAGTAATTCTTTCCTACTACCTCATTTAAATTTTTTCTAAAAAACACTATCGGCCACCCCTCTTGGCTCAGCATAGCTCCATTCCCACATGTGGACCATCACATTCAACTTCAAATATTTTGCTAAAATTAGGTAATACCAACATGGGTGCTTTTGAAACCTTCTTCTTCAAGAGTTCAAAACTCTGAGTTATTGCTTTTGTCCATACAAAGTTTTTCCCCTTCGTACACTCTGTTATGGGTGCAAGAATGCTACTAAAGTTTCTAATGAACTTTCTGTAAAAAATTGCCAAACCATAGAAACTTCTCACCTCTGTTACATTCCTTGGAATATGCCCTTCAAGAATTGCTTTCACCTTTTCCTCATCCATATTCAAGCCATCCTTGGAAATTACAAAGCCCAAAAACATTAAACTTTCTTGAAAAAACCTACACTTATTCAAATTAGCATACAATTTCTCTTTCCGTAATAGCTCTAACACCAACCTCACATGGTGCAAGTGTTCTTCTTCACTTTTACTAAAAATCAAGATATCATCAAAATAGATAACCATAAACTTACCAATTTATTCCTGCAGCACACGGTTCATCAACCGCATAAAGGTACTGGATGTGTTTTATAACCCAAATGGCATCACCATCAACTTGTACAACCCATCTCGGGTTTTGAAAGCATTCTTCCACTCATCCCCCTTTTTAATCCTGATCTAATAATAACCACTCCATTGATCAATCTTGCTGAAGTAGTTAGCCCCTGCTAAGACATCCATCATATCATCCACTCTAGATATTGGGAACCTGTACCTGATAGTAATTTTATTTATGGACCTGTTATGTACACACATCCACCATGAGCCATCCTTCTTCAAAGTTAACAAGATAGGAGTTGCACAAGGACTCATGCTCTCCCTTACTAATCCTAGAAATTAAATCAATGTGATGTTGAATATCCCTCTTTAATGGTAACCCATAAGGTAACTCAACTGGTATGACATTAGCATACTCCAACAACTTGGATGTTGTCGGTGGTATAAGAACCTCCTCTACCTCTATCTTCTTTATCATTAATGCATAGCACCAACTAGATTATTGTGCTTCTATGATAAAATCCTTTACAGTCAACAAACTCTCACTCTGCCCTTCTTCTTGAAGAGGCAACAATACTACCTTGGCATCATCCTTCCAAAAGGTGTATGTATTTTGATCCCCATCATGGACGATCTTCCTATCATACTGCCAAGGCTTCCCCAACAATATGTGACAAGCATCCATGGGAATCACGTCACACAAAACTTCATATTTATAAGTATTATTGATTGATAAATTTACTAAACATCTCTTATCAATAATCACCTCACTTCCTTTCTTGATCCATGAAACGCAATAGGGGTGTGGGTGCTTCTCACATTTTAGATTTATTTTATCTACCATTACATTAGAGACCATATTATCACAACTACCACCATCAATGATTACTTTGCATACCTTTCCTCCTGATGTGCATCTTGTGCAAAACATATTTATTTGTAGCCAGGACTCACCATCCCGATCCACTTGAATTTTCACCTTCCTTGGAGTAATCAACATTATCTTTATCATGAGATTCTCGTTCGTGTCTGTAGCAACTTTTACCTCAATTTCATCCTCTTCCTCAAACATGTTGACTCTACCATATCCTACTTGATTCCTCTCCTCAACATAATAGTGGGTGTGCTTGAATGCTTTGTGATATTTCTAATTATATCTAAAATAGGTATATGGCTTCCATGATCCATTCCCAGTTCAACCTCCCCCATTACCTTAACCTCCTCTATTTCCTCTTCCTATTTGGTAGGTTCCATGACCTTGATTTATCTCTTCCTATTTATCTTATTTGATGGTTCTCCCTTTGATGATATAGATCCACCATACCCCCGATTTGGAGAAGATACCAATCCCTTCTTCCCTATTCTGTAATTACTCCTCTTACACTTTTATTTGACTCTCAAGGCCATATGATACATACTTTCTATAGTAAGGGTATGATGCATACTCAACTTATATAAAATAGCTTAAATTAGGCCATTTACATACCTTGCATCCCTTTGCTATTTGGTTTTGTTATGGTCCACATGAATAGATAGCTTGTAGAAATAATTGGTGTAGTCCTCGATGCTTTTATCCTTCTATCAAAGGTTTTAAAATTTATGAAATAAAGTTTGGGAATAGTCTACAGGCACAAAATTTTCTTACAACTTCTTCTTCATCTTATCCCAAGCCTTGATATTTTCTTTTCCTTTCCTCTATCATTCTGTCTATAGATTATCCTACTAAATTAGAGCATACCCTTTCAACTTTGTGCATGTGAGTCTCACCTTCTTATCCTCAACCAAATTAATCCATTCAAAATACTTCTCCATATTATTTACCCAATAAATTAGCTCCTCTAGTTTTAACCCACCAGAATACTCAAAAACCTTGATCTTAATTCCATCCCAACTTCTTTTAAGTTCTTCCAAGACTTGGATCAACCTGCTTTCAAAATTTTTTGGTTCTTCTTCTACATGATCCTCAAATCCACCTCCCTTAGCCACGGTATCATTATTAGATCCTAGATCTAGGTCAACATTGGTGTGGACCTCCACCATGTGGTTAATCATACTATTTTTGCATGGAAATATTCCATCTGCTTATTCATTTGAGCATAGATTCCTCACCCTCTCCTTCTATTCATATTCTTTCTATTAGTGAGATATCACCCTCTCTAATACCAATTGATGTAAATTCACTGCAAGAGACCAATAATGGACTCCAAGAGTAAAATTGCAAGATAAGACATCATAAAAAATACACCATTAAAAGAAACCTACAAATGCTTCCTTTCATTATCTGAATTCAAATCCCCCTTACAATAGAGTCTCCCACTTCTTATACTCCCAAAAAAGAAAAACCCCAGCCTACGCTACTCCTTTACTATTTTTAGTCACTTTCTATTTTTAGCAACTCACTTGCTATTTTTAGTAACCCTAAAAAAATCTTGGATGACATCCAAAATGGAATCATGCACTCGTTATTCAATAATAACCACTATCCCAAGATAGAAACCCCACTCTAGTTCTACAATAATAGTTATGATAACTTTTCAGTTGCAAAAATTGAAAATTACATTAAAATCTAATTTTGGGCCTCCTAGAGGCATTTTCTTATGCACAACCACAAAGGACAACTTTTATTAAGTTCTCCATGTAATTTCGCACGTTCTGAAAAAATAATGAGGCAAAATGAAAACTTGAAGCAAATTTTATGGCCCTGGAAAGGTGCATTAACTAGATAGTCGAGGGTTTGGTATGATGAGAAAAGAGAAGAAAGCGTCCACCCTCTAGGTGTTATGGGCCCTAAAGGATAACCCTTTCCATGGTTCAATACTCATGCTAGAATACATGGATGATAAATGAGGGTAACTGAAACCACAAAATGAAATCTTTACGATATTTTTCCGATCTCATCCACTTGGGTAACTGGTTGCAATAGTGTTGAACCCAAATTGTGTTGGTTATGCCTGTGCTATTTGACTATATGTAATTAAAATCATTGGGTTTTTCAAAGAAATATTATCCTAGAAACCAAAACATAGGATTTAGGTAGACCTTTTTATGTTTTAAACTATGGAGTTATTGAAAAGTATATATATTGGATTTTTCTTGTTTTTTTTATGGTGCAATCAGGTGAGTAGCTAGACCTAGGTTGTTACATATGGTATTATAGCATAAAATGATTCTAATTTGTAGACTCTGAATGCATAATAAATTATTTGGTATAAAAATGCACTACTTCCTTCACCTACAGGTTGAATGACATGAATGTTGTGAGGTGGGTCCTTTAGAAAAATTACGGGAGGCAAGGAGGAGGAAGTCATCGAAAGACCTGTAAGGAGGACACAAACAAATTTAAGGCAGAAGGGTCCTCAACATGAGAGAATGGTTAATGAGATTTCTAAGAATGAGAGTGAGACCAGTGTGGAGGAAGGAAACCTCGCAAAAGTGGTGCAATTATTGCAAACACATATGGAATATCAAAGAGAAGAGATGACCCAACAAAAAACTCACATGGCCAGCAATAAGAATTTATTGTCCAACAACAATAGATCATAGAAGACTTAGCTAGTGGACGAGGAAATAGATTGGAGAGGTCAGTGGAAGCATCAAGGGAACTAGAGAGATCTAGTGCTGGAAGGGCAAGGGTGAGTAAAGAGTTGGATATAAACCTTTAAAAGGTAGTAATATCCAAGTTTTATGGTAAGGATGATGGTGAATCAGTTGAACACTAGTTAAGTGAACTAGAGTCCTACTTTTCTCTAGCGGTTTTATCATCTAAGTCCAAGATTGCTCTGGTAGTGATGAATATGACTGAAATAGCCCTTGATTGGTGGAAATATTATAAGAAAGGGCATGAAGTGGAAGTTGCTAACCTAAAATGGGAAGACTTTATCAAGGAATTTAGGGATAGATTATTGACAAGGCAATATTATGTGGAGAAATTTATGGAGTTCTTAAATTTGTGATAGGAGAATCTGAAAATACGGGATTACCATAAAAAGTTTATTCAATTGTTAAAATATGCATCTCAATATGAGAGAGACGAAGAAATTAAAACTTAAAAATTCATTCTGGGATTACATCCTAGAATAATTATGGTGCTAAACATACATAATCTTGTCAATCTACCTACTGCATTTGATATGGAAATAAGAGAGGAAGCTAATCAAGAAATGTGAAAAGTATATTTTAATTATCAAAAGTTATCCAAAAAGAAAAATATGAGCTTCGTAAGAGAAAAAGTGTTGGATTTATGAGGTGGGAGAATGAGTAAAACAAACCCAAAGGAGAAGATCAGAATAAGAAAAGTGACACAAATAAACCCAACTACCAAGGAGGTAGGTTTAGGAAAAATGCTAAGGCGTTTCCCAGAAGCAAGGACCAAAAACTAGTAGGACAAGAAAGGGCTAGGGAAACCACATTTGTGAACATAAATGAGGGTGAAAATAGAGGAAATAGAGCTCCACCAAATGGATGCTATGTATGTAAAGGAGTTCACTATGCCAATAAATGTCCTCTCAGAGCTGTTCTACCATCGAAAGCTCTAAAAGGGGCTAGCCATAGGATTTATCCAGCCATAGGCAGTTTTGAACTCAATGGTCACTCCTATATTAATCAATGGTAGAATTTTTGATAAAAATATGTAAATTTTGATTGATAGTGGGTCAAATGATAGTTTTATCTTATCTAAATTAGTGATGGAATTGGTTGTTAGACCTAGATTTTTGGCTAAGAATTGGAAGGTAGAGTATGGATCAGGCCAAACCTACCATGTTAACCAATGCTTTTTTTACCCCCACATAACTTTGCCATAAGGAAAGACCAATTGGCATCTATATGTGACACCTTTGCATGCTTTTGATATTATTTTAGGAGTTGATTTATTAAAAGTGCATAAGGCTCATTTAAACTTTGAAGAGATATGGGTGGAATTTTTGGATGAATCTAGTCAAAAGATTAGAATTAATTGTGGTCGGAGAGAAGTTAAACCACATTTATTGACTGCAATGCAGATTAAAAATGTTATTAGGAATAAGGGTATGATATTCATACTTAAGTTAAATATGAGAGAAGAGGCTAAAGAGGAATCCGACATCTTCTAGAAATACCCGGTGTTGGGTGTATTCAAAGATGTATTTCTTGAGAATTTATCAGGATTACCTCCTTAGAGGAAATTTGATTTTTTGATTGAGTTGTTACCTGGTGTTGCACAAATTACAAGATAAAATTATATAATGAAAACCATAGAGCTACATGAGCTCAAATGCAACTTTAGAATTTGCTAGAAAAAGGGCTAATCAAGCCTAGTGTGTCACCCTAGGGAGCTCCTATTTTATTTGTTAAAAAGAAATATGGTACCTTATGGATGTGCATAGATTATCAAATGCTAAAAAATGTTACTATTAAGAATGGGTATTCATTACCAAGAATAGATTATCTATTTGATCAATTGAAAGGAGAAACCATATTTTATAAAATATACTTGAGATCTAGATATCATCAGTTAAGGATTCAGGAGGAAGACACTTCTGAAACAACATTTAGAACAAGTTATGGATTTTTTGAATTTAATATATTACCTTTTGGGCTAACCAATATCCCTACCACATTCATGAACCTCATGAATAACATTTTTGGAGAGCAAATGGATTGATTTGTACTTGTATTTTTGGATGATATCTTGATCCACTCTAAAAGCAAAGAAGAGCATGATCAGCATATGAGAACTGTGCTTGGGATTCTTAGCAAGAATCAAGTATATAGAAAGTTAACTAAATGTGAGTTTTATACTCCAAAAGTACAGTATTTGGGACATATTATCTCTGATAAGGGGATTGCAGTCGATTCCAGGAAGATTGAAGCGATTATTGATTGGCTAGCACCTACTATTTTTTTAGAGGTGCAAAGTTTCATGGAAATTATAGGATACTATAGATAATTCATCAAATGGTTCTCAATAATTTCTCAACCCATTACAAACCTACAAAGGAAATGGAAAAGCTTCAAGTGGACAGAGCCATGGGAAGAGGCTTTTTTGGTTTTGAAATAAAGGTTGACGACTGCACCGATCTTGCAATTGCCTAATACCAATAAACAATTTATAGTAAGTACAAACACATCAATTGAAGGGTTAGGAGGGTTTTTGACCCAAGATGATTTTGTCGTAGCCTTCAAGTCCAGAAAACTTAAGAGGCATGAAGTTAGTGCAGAAGCTTAACTCTTTAAAGCTATTGTGGCCTTTGAGTCCAAGAAGATTTGTTTTGACTTTTAGTGCAGAATTTGAAATAAGGTAGATGAAGTTAGTAGATTTAGTAGCTCTAAAGATGAGCCTTCCTAATTCTGATTTAAGTCAGAATATTAACTCTCTAAACTTATAAACTTAGGGTTTTATTTTTAGTTTAAGGTTTGGAGAATTAGGAAAGTAGGGTGTTTCAAACCCTTGGATTGAGAAGGTTTATAGCATGGTAATTTTAATGAAGTATTAGATAATATTAGTTTATTTATTGTTTTAAAATACTTCTTTGGAAATAGAAAACCCTACACTTAAGGAAAAATGTAATATCCTAGTAGTAATATATTAATAATTATAAGTGTAGTTAATGGAAGGAGATGACTTGGAAATTAAATGAAAAAATAATAACCATTAATTTTGAGGTGTAGGAAAGCACAAAATAAACTTCGAGATAAACTTTGACTGATGGAGTTGGACATAAAGAATAACTCATTCAGGTCTGGTATGAGAAGGTGGTATGAGACGCATTCTCCATGTTGTCCTTTGAAATACACTGTGATAAATTCCTTACTCATTTAACATAGCTAGAATAGCCACTATATTAGGTATAAGATAAATCACTATGAGTTGCAATGAGTATGTGTGAAGAAGTCCAAGGTCAGGGAAATGACATGGTACTAACTGAATTCAAGAAATAGGAATCACCAACTAGTCATGGGGCATAAATACGCTAATATCTTACATACAAGTTATAAACAAGTCAACTAGATAGTTGAGGGTTTAGTATGATGAGAAAAGGGAAGAAAGCATCCACCCTCTAGGTGTTATGGTCCCTAGAGGATAACTATTATCGTGGTTTGATCCTCATGCTGGAAAACATGGATGATAAATGAGGGCAACCAAAACCACATAATGACATATGTATGATATTTGGTCGATCTCATCCACTTGGATAACTTGCTATAATAGTGTTGAACCCAAATGTGGCTGGTTATGCCTATGCTATTTTAATATAGATAATTAAAATCATTGGGTTTTTCAAAGAAAAATTATCCTTGAAACCAAAACATAGGATTTAGGTAGACATTTTTATGTTTTGAACTATAGGCTTATTGAAAAAAAATATATATTGGGTTTTGCTTGTTCTTTTTATCGTGCAATCAGGTGAGTAGCTAGACTTGGATTTTTATAGTAGTAAAGGAATTAGAATAGTTAAAACATTGGAAGTCATCCATCTACTTTTTTTAGATGATATTCCCCTTTCATTGATGAAACACTATGAACAATAAAGAAGTTAAAACAATATTTGGATATTTTTTCCTAATAATTAGGTATGCCAATTAATGTAACAAATTGAAGCATCTCATTTAATTGTGTAGATTAGGATAAGACCGTATTAATAGGACAAATATTTCCCTTTAATAGAATTGATATTCAAAAAGGGGTTAATATATGGGATTCTTTTTTAAATCTAATGACTACTCTAAACAAGACTGGAGTTGGTTGATATATAAGGTGGAAATAAGAATTAATAGATGGTGCAATAAATATCTCTCTTTGGGAGGGATATTGACTCTTATTAATTTTGTGCTAGAGGTGATAATAATTTATTGGCAAATTTTGGCTCACATACCAAAAGGAGTATGGGAAAAAATTAGATAGTTAAGCTAAATGCTTTTATAAATAGGGACAAAGGAAAAGGAAGGCATTCCCTTGGTTAAATGGAAATCCTTAGCCAAGCCTAAGGAAAATGGAGGATGGGGACTTAAGAACATCCATCTATTTGGCAAGGCTCTAGGAGCCACATATGTTTGGAAGATAATATGAAAGGTACAATAATGGAATAATATTGTTCAAAAAATATTTAGAGCCACTCATAGTCGAGGAGTGGATGAGGTCCCTAATGAATTAAATCTATAATGTTTTAATTTGTTGGAAGGTAATAATCTAGGCCTTTTATCTTGTAGGATATTGGCTTACCTAGAAAATAGGAGATAGATCAAGGATAAGAATGGGTGTAGACCCTTGGATAAGTTTTGGAGGTATGCACAAACTACCAAATAAGTAATTAAGATCTTAAGAGCTCAAGGTATTGGGACTCTTGCCCAAGCATTTGATCCAAAATCATCTACAAAGTGGAGATACAGATGGAAAGAAGAAACAAAGTTATGGCTCCAAGGTCAGGATGTACACCAATCGAAAGAATATGTGGGGTGGTTTAAAGCTAGACATATCAAGTTGTGAGAGGAAACTAATCGATTATTTTGGACAAATAATGGATCTACAAGGTATTAAAATATAAATTTTGGGAATAAATATCTATTGTAATATAGGAATGACAATTAAACATGGTTTCAAAGTCACTTTGGAAGCAAAAAATCCCATTGAATATAAGACTATTCTTGTGGCTTGCAATAAAAATAAGGTTCTAACATGGTAAGTATTATAGAAAAGAAGTTGGAATGGTATAGGAAGGTATCATTTATGTAATTCAAACAAAAAATAATTGATCATTTTTTGGTAACTTGCTCTTTTACTAGATAGGTTTTGAGGGAGGTTATTGTGCAGTTAAAGCTTCCGATAGGATGATAGGAAGACTTCGTAGAGAATGTGTGAAATCTTGAATTAAAAATTAGATTATACAAATATTTTATAGCTCTCCTGTTATTCATGTCATAGGGAGTATGTATATAAATGAAAGCAATAATATTTTAGGATTAGGAGAGGCCTACTAGGTAGGTCTCCTCCCAAATCATCAATTTTTTTTAGTAACTATAAGGTTTTGATAGTAGCAAAGATAATCAAGCAAATCATCCCTTAAATATTTGATAAATCAGGGGCCTCAAATATTTTTGATGGGGCTATTCAAGGAGTCCCTAGAGTTTTTGGGAAAAGAGTATTATATATATTACTGAGTCTCATGATTACTTGAAATTCAAGGCTAGATTGAGAGAGGGTTTTAAAAATTATGCTAAAATAATGACACAAATTTATGGTTGATTTGGGAAAATTAAAAAATACAAAAAATCTAAATTTATGGAGACTCATAGGTGATGATAAACTGGATGCTTGGTAATTTCAAGTAGGAAAATATTGCTCCACAACCCATATTATCTTGAATAAAATAATATATGGATCAAAGTGAATATTTTACATTTAAGCATATTTAACAAGAACTAAATAAGAAAGCAAATAAACTCTCAAAGGAGGGGCTACTAATTGAACTAGGTATGTGCATAGTACATGAATTCAAAGAGGTATATTCAAAACAAATTATTTGTATATCTACCTAGGGGTTAATCCAAATTTCATACTACATATTAAATAACTATGATGCTAATAATGAAATATTAGTTTCTAGTTTGACATGTTTGCATATTTCTTAACAAGGATAGTTAAAGCAACATTCTAAAAAATCAAAGTCAATGTTTTCAAGGAAATCAATTGAAATTATGGGAAGGTGCCTAAGGATAGAACATAGCCTACTAGATACATCTAGCTATGTTTTATAAGCATGTAATGAACCTCTTTTCACATGTGAAAATTTAACCTCAAATCATTAGTGCAAAGCTAAAATGAGATAAGAAATGCAGTGCCAAATATAATTATAACTATGATTGCACAAAGTATTGATAAAAGTAGCACTAATATTGTATATCCAATAATAGAAGCATTCATTAATTGAAACATGGAAACATAAATAACAATAATTGCAAGAATTTGGGGTAAAAATTATTACTATCATGGGCCACTTTGAGAGGCAATCTCCTTACAAAATATGCATATTCTTCTCTAGAACATGAGGGTTACATCCTTCCTATTTTATAAAAATATTTCTTGATATTTTATGAAAAAATTCTATGACATCCTACTATGACAATATTCTTGACTTACCTAATTTATGATAGTTACAATCATAATACCAAACGATTACATTCATAATTTTATCGCAATAAAGGTATTCTATGACAAAGTGCTTATATACATGATTCTATGACACACACTCTCCTAAATTAACACATGGTCCACTTCTAACTTGATACATGGTCCACTTTATATACAATAACATATGCCTCAAGTATCGAGTAGGTAACATGCCACCCCATTAAAGAAGCTTTGTCATCAAAAATGAAAGGTGGGTAACTACTACTGAAAGTCCTGTAATAGCTCCCATGTGGCATCTTTTGGTGTTAATTATTACCATTACACCAACACTTTAATGATATTTTGACATCATAGGTGTTAGGTTTGATGATATTGAATGGTTGTGGGCTACAAAATAATGGATTCCTCTATCTAATTCAAGAAGGATAATTTATTCTTGAGTATGGATGCCCACCACTTTCTTCAAGCAAGATACATGAAAAACTAGATGAAACTTGAATATTTTTAGTAGGTCCAACTTCTAAACAACCTCTCCTATTCATTGCATTATCTTGTAGCTAGGGTCTGTAAAAAATTGGTTCCAAATTATGTCAACCATTTTGTTTGAGGGATATTTGTTTATAAGGTTGAAGATGAAGAAGACCATGCCACCCTTGGCAAATTCCCTCTCAATTTTGTGTTTGTCTGCTTACTATTTAATATGGTTTTGATCAATAGACAAATTTTGTTTGAGAGCTGGTAAGACTTCCTACATGTGACTAAGGATTGTGTCCAATGTATCCATATTTGAACTACCTAGCAAGTATAAAGTGAGTGTTGGAGTTGGTTTACCATACACTAATTCATAGGATGTTTTCCTTGTGGCTGTGTGAAAAGTGGTATTGTTCCACCATTTTGCTAAGGGAAACCATTGACTCCATTTGGGATGATTATCTAAAATAAAACATCAAAGTTAGGCCTTGAGATATTTATTCACCACCTTTATTTAGCCATTCATCTATGGGTGATAAGATGTGCTTCTTTTCAATTGGATCTCTTGAATGCAGTGTACCTCCTCCTAGAATTTACTAGTGAATATATTATCATGATCATTGACTATGTAGTGTGGGATCCCATGGAGTCTAAAGATATAATCCATGAAAATTTGTGTCACTATCCTAGAAGTATAGAGATGACTTAAAAGTCAAAATTGAGCATATTTGGTCAAATGATCCATGATTACCATTACAAATAATTTACCTCCCAACAAATGAATTTCATGGGGTTATCTATGGGGACTTTGGAATGGGTAAAGGTTGAAGTAATACTAGTGTACTAATTTTTTTCCTCTTTTACCACTAGCACAAATCATGACTATCCATAAATTGTTTGATATTCGACTTCAACTTGGGCCAATAGAAACTATGCTTAACTCATTCATAGGTTCATAAGAAACCCACATGTCCCCTTATTAGAGATGAGTGAAGCTCTATGATAATATTGAATCTGAGTTGGGATGTGGGTGGAATAACAACCTAATGCCATTCAGACTTAAGTGTCTTTAACTAATTATTCTTAAGGATGGACATTGCATATAGAATACCTTATGTTTTAAACAATCTAAAAAGAGCAGCATTGGCGATACTTTCTTTCCCCTTGCAATAGACTATCTCATAGTCATATCCTAAGAGATTAGTGATCCATTTTTGCTAAGGGAAAGAAATTTTCTATTTCAAGAGATACTTAAGGGTATGATGATCAATCTTGATAATGAAGTGTCACCTCAATAAGTATTACGCTAATGAAGGATGGAAAAAATAATGACCATCATCTCCTCCTCATGAGTTGATTTTGAAAGATTTTACCCTTATAGGGCCTTGCTTATGAAATTAAGTGGCCAATATTCTTGCATAAGTACTACCCTCAATCCAACTCCCAAGACATCACTTTCAATGAAAAGTATTTTAGAAAAGTTAGGAATGGCTAAGACTTGTGTACGACACATTGCATCCTTTAAAGTCAAACAAACCTACTCAATGGCACTATTCCATGTGAATGCTTGCTTCCTAAGAATAACTATCAAAGGAGCCATTATATTCCCATAGTCCTTAACAAACTTTTAGTAATATCCTTTAAGACAAATGAATCCTTGAAGGCTCTTAAATATTTTGAGTTTGGGACACTCCTTCATGCCCTCAATATTTGTTGGATCTACTCTAACAACATCTCTATCCACAATGTGCCCTAAATATTCTACTTTGGTTGTCCCAAAAGTGCATTTAGATTGCTTGACATATAAATGGTTTTGCTATACAAGCTTCAAGATAAAATCAACATGTTGTAGGTGCTCTTCCCATGTTTTTTTGTAGATCAGTGTCATCAAAAAAGACCATGAAGAACATAAGCTTATACTAAGAGGGGGGGTGAACAATATAAGAACACTTTTTAATTTTATTTACCAATCAATATTATGCAATGTATAGATAGTGAAAGCACGAGGATACGAAAACAAAAGACGAAAATCCCAAAGTGCGATGTATGCAAAAGCGAAACGTAACGCTAAGCCCTACGAACTGAAACGCATGAAAGGAGAAACATAAACCAATTGAAACAAGATAGAAAGCAAATGTTGAGTACAACCCTTTTTATTAATTTGCTTTAAACATCGTGTTACAATACGTCTCCTCCATTTTGGGGACTAGGAGCGTTAAGTAGGGCTCTATTACACCACGGATTTATACGCTTTCTTCCGCGTGCCCACATGTAAAATGGGCGGACCAAACATCGCCGCCGCTTGCGTTGATGAGTCTTGACTCCTTGCTGCTCCTCTAATGTCGAGACCCTACGTTCAAGGAAACAGAAAATAGTCAGTAGCACCTGTAGATAAAATGAAACATGCAATCCCCAAGCCTGCGGTCAGTGTATGCATAAAATGATTAAAGCGATAACTGAAACATATCAGAATGAGCTAAAAATTTGATAGAAGCAATAAAACCTTACCAGGAAGCCACTGCAAAAGGAACAGTCCAAAAATTTTGCACAGATTTCTAATCGCTCCGGGGTGGGACGATTAGAACTGTCATAACCTGTCCAAGAGCCACCTCCTAAATGTCTGGTCCAGAAGCCTCCAAATCACCTGCAGAGTTGGGGTTAGGTAAAACGGGGTATTTTGGGATGACCCAGATGGTCAGATTTTGCCAATTCGGCCTCTATCGCCCAGAATATGATGATGCTATCTACGTGTTAGTGAAAGCGGGAAATGATAAAAGCATGATCAAAACTTGTCAGAATCACATGAAATTTAAATGACAGCATATGTAAACAACCTAGAATCAGATGCAAAAGAAAAATCAGGGAAATCTACCATATATTTCTAATCACTCCGGGGTGGGGCGATTAGGACTGCGACAGTTTGGGGGGCGCCCAGGGGCAGGACGCCCATCGTTTGGGACTCTGTTTCGGCACCAATCCACTTGGGATGGGTCCAAAACCTCTTATGGGGTTGTGTCAACAAATTTGGTGGGATATTGTGGCCAAATGTTTGGGTTTGGGTCCGGATTGCGCTTCCAATAATCACCCAATAACCTCCCTCCAAAAGAGAGATCAAGGATGTGAAAGCACAAACGATGGGTGAGGATGTAATTTGGCAGCACTTCGTTGCTCCAAAGGCTCCTCTCTGTTCTCTTTTTTGGGTGAGAAGACTCACCAATTTATAGACCTAGGGTCTCTCTCTTTGAATGCGCATGCGAGGGCGCCACTTGAGTTGCTTGTCCTATTTTGAGAGAAAATATTATTCCCTGATTTAGAGTCTCCTTGCATGAGGCCTCCAAAATCAAAGACATGCATGACTGAAGTCTCTCTCCTTGATTTGAAGTCGTTCCTCGCAATTGCATGGCCTGAAGCTGCAGTTAACTGGCGGACCTATCGAGGTTTGACTTTTTGCCGAGTCAAACCTGCTATTCGCCCCACCCTGGGGCGAATGCTGATAATCGTCCCTGGGTGGGACGAATACCGGTTTGTAATCATCCCAGGGTGGGACGAGTAGGGAGCAAAGTGCCAAAAAGGTGCCAAATTGACCTTTGACCTTCCAAACTATTGTGGGAGTGGTTAGGACCACTGTTTAACCTCTGGGGGCTGCCCTAGGGGCTATGTGTGTCAATGCGATCGGTGCTTGTCGTCACATAATCGGATTGGTGTTGTTTTGGTGTCTACAGATGCCCCTTTTTGGGAAGCGTTGTGCAAGGCGCAACACTGAGCAAAAATAGATAACCAAAGCACTAATGATTAGGGTTTCTCAGTAACCTAACCAACTCTTGATGCCCCAAGTATGGAAAGGGCACGCATTCTAGAATCCTTGATCCTTTTTGACGAGCTAAGGAGCTTAATTCAAGTGTTAACCTTTTTCAGTGAGGTGTTACTTGATCTTGGACATTGTTCGATCATGAATAGGCAAAGGGCGCAACCTTTTGTCTGTGGGAACCTTGAGTTCATGATTCAAGAATGCCAAGTGTTTGATCAGCTTGTGATTATTGCTTGTTTGCTGCCCCAAGCAGGAGCGTGATTGTCTTTGTCAATGATCCTTTGAATGCGTGCCATTTCCTTGATTGGGTGTGTTTTTGTTGATTGGTGACTAAGTGTGACTACCCCCTCAAGCGACGAATCGATGAGGGAATGACCAACATGAGAAAAGCGACGAGTCGCTTGACCCAAGATGACTTATGTAAGGGTGCCTTCAGTTGTTTTCCGTTGAATGCTTAAGCAGTTTTCGAACATTATGACCTATTTTTGGTGGGTTTGAACCCTTTTTGTGATGCATTTTGGAGCTGAAATTGTCAAAAATCCATCCTCCCGTGGAGCGGTCCGGCTATGGTAGCCTTCTTAGGGAGTAGGATAGTGACAATTTGTGACCCCAACGTCTATTTTGGATGCCAAGAATGTCAGGCGCAAAGGCGCCTTCGTTCGGCAATGTTATTGCTATTTTTGGTTGGGTTGTGACCCTTTTTGTGATGCCATTTGGGGATGAAATTCTCGACAATCCGTCCTCCCGTGGAGCGGTCCGGCTATGGTAGCCTTCTTAGGGAATAGGATAGTGAGGATTTGTGACCCCGACGTCTATTTTGCATGCCCAGAATGTCAAGTGCAAAAGCACTCTTATTGGACAATTTTATTGCTTGTTTTTGGTGCATTTTGTGCAGTTTTTGCTTTTTTTGAAATTTTTGCTCTGTAATCGTCCCTGGGTGGGACGAATACCAGTTTAGTAATCGTCCCAAGGTGGGACGAGCGCTAACTAGAGCGCTCATCCTAGGGAGGAACGATTACAGGCTCAAAAAGCCTATTTAAGGGCCAAAACTAGGTTTTGGGCTCATTTGCATTTGTTTTTCCTAGCGATTTGGAGCTCTGAGGAGGAGGAGGTCAATTCTGCGAAGCGAAGCGCTACCAAATTTTTCCCGCCACCATGAGTTCATGGACCGGATCATCAAGCGGTGGAGCCGAAGCGAGACCAGTGAGTGCTCTTCCTCTTTATTGTTTGTTTGTTATAATTTTAAAACCGCAATTTAGTTGTTTTTTTCTTTTGTATTTTGTTTTTCAAATTAAAAATGAAACCCTAAAAAAGAAGTTTTTTTTTTTTTGTTGGGTGTATTTTTGTGTTTTGTGTTTTGTATGGCTTCATTAAAACTTAGGTTGAAACCCTAGTGGAAACCATGTTTATTTTGCATTTGTTATAAACTAAAAGAAACCCTAGTCTAACAAAAATCAAAACTTAGCTTAAAAACTTAGGTTAACCCTAGTTTAACAAAGATCAAAACTTAGCTTAAAAACTTAGTTAACCTAGTTGATCTTAGCTTAAAACTTAGCTTAAAACTTAGTTAATTAAAAACCCAAAAAAACCATTTTTTAAAAATTATTTGTTTTTTTTTAGTTAAATTAAGGTAAACCCTAGTACAGAAAAATTTTTTTTTTAATTTATCAGTTGAACTTAGAGTTAAAAACCCTAGGGACTAAAAACTTTTTTAATTTTTTTTTTTTTAATTTATCTTTATAGAGTTAAAAACCCTAAAATTTTTTTAATTTAATTTTGTTTTTTTTTAATTTATCTTACCCTAGAGTTAAAAACCCTAGGAACAAAAACTGTTTTTTTTTTTTTTTTAATTTATCAGTTTAGACGTAGAGTTAAAAACCCTAGAACTGACAAACGTTGTTTTGAATTTTTTTTTTAATTTATCGTTTAGAGTTAAAACCCAAGGAACAAAAAATTTTTTAATTTTTTTTTTTTTTAATTTATCAGTTTACACGTAGAGTTAAAACCCTAGACTGACAACTTTTTTTTTTTTAATTTTGTTGCTCATTATTTGGCTATTTTTAGTTGTACATTGTTTTGTGCATTGTTGTATATTCATGTTATTGTTGTACAGTTTATCATGTTATTAATGTTTTTGTTTTGTTTTCTTTTGCAAGTTGTGAAGAGCCGGTACCGTGTGCCGACAGTTTTCTTTGAAGCATGGGAGGCACTGACTTTGGCTGACTGGGAGTGGCTTGATGCCCTTGGGCTCAAGCAGGTGACTCGACTAGAGCCTATGGTCGGGGATCGAGCCTATCCGATGACCATGATCAACTTATGGGATCCCCGGACCAATACCTTCCATCTCCCAATAGGGGAGATGACAATGACCTTGGAGGACGTCTATCAGATTCTATGGATTTCGATAGACGGGCTACCGATCAAGACAACGTCGCGTGATCAACAGATAGTTGTACTAATGCGATGCTTCGAGCATGGGGAGGAGTTAGGTGTGGACAGCCCAGTGGAGAGGGTAGAGGGCGACTACCAGATTGGTAGGATTTTGGTACGATGGTGGCTAGAGAGGGGCATGTTGGGAGTGAGGCACGCAGTACTGATGGGCCTCATTTCCAACATGCTGCTACCCGACTCATCAGGTGCACGGTTCCCTTGGAACCTGTTGGAGGTGGTTTTTAGGTTGGTGGAGTGTCCGACGGAGGCACCTATGATCATGAGATGGGGACAGACTCCTTGGCACAGCTCTATGATGAGTTGTACGAGGTCCGCTATCGGAGGCGAAAGGGGATTGGATGTAGCTATCTATTGCAATGTTGGGCTTGGCAGCACATAGCTATGGAGAGGCCGATGGGGTTGCCATGGATGACTCGGGTGGAGATGGTAGACCGAGAGATCGGATACGGGGCATTATGGCGGAGGTCTGAGGAGCAGGGATAGAGTCGATGGTGGGTAGGTGTCGTAGGGCACTATGTCGATGCCTTCGCTCGGCTTGCTCCAGGGGAGGTTTTCTTTGCCCATACTAGGACCGTCGAGCTGGCTGAGGTTGGAGAGTGGCTCGATGGGTTCATAGGGGGAGGTGGTTGATTGGGTGACATGGGACCGAGCAAGAGTTCTTCCCATATGGTCGGGTGACACGATAGTTTGGGGTGCGCCAGGGGTTTCCTGGTGAGCCCTTGATCTATCGACATCGGGGGACGAGAGGACTCTAGTCTGGCCGATCATTGTATCACTGGGTGAGGATTCAGATACAATGATTGACATCCCGAACATGGATGACTCGGGTTTACCACTGAGTATGACCTATGGTGGACTCTGCGATGATGGCAGGGAGAGGGGCCACTAGGAGGTGAGAGGAGGTAGGGGGTGAGGATGGAGAGGCACCAGGAGAGGGTTGGGGGTCCATTGGAGGATGCGGACATGGTAGAGGTGGATGATGTGGGTGAGGATTTTGGGGTTCCAGATCAATCGGATATGCAGGACGTTCCAAAGTAGTGGGAGCTAGAGCAGCTCATAGTCCCGGATTCGCCTATGCACCAGGCAGTCCCGAAGGGTGTGGAGGCGAGGCATCACGCTGAGATAGCATGATTGGAGGACCTACTATAGAGGTGAGATGAGGAGCTGGGGGAGGCTCTACAAGAGAGGGATCTCCTATGAACTCAGTTGGCTGAGTGGGAGAACGCATTTGCTACGTACCATCGATGGGATGGGGACACGGATGTTGCACGAGAGAGGGATCTCCTACGGACATAGCTGGGAGAGGGAGAAGGCATTGGCACAGCACGATGATGTAGTAGCTTTGTACCGTCGATGGGAGGTGGAGTGGTTTCGACATCGGATGGATTTGGAGGGAGAGATTATCCACCTCGGGGGCGGTTACCTGAGCCCTCTAGAGGTGGGTCTTCACATCGGATGAGGGGCAGTGATACTGAGTAGTCAACATTGTCTCATCGTAGGTGATTGGATGAGGGGGGTGCTAGTGGGCATGATGCGAGGGGAGCAACAATCACCCTGAGAGGTCCCATAGGACCCACACCATGGGGGGTAGTTCCCGTCGCACCGATCCTACGTGATCATGGTGGCCGATGCCCTAGGCTTGGGGGTTTTGAGTTTTTGCTTTGTTGCGAGGTCAGAGGACCGGTTTATTGTAGCCTACGAGCATTTTTGATGATATATATATATAGATGACTTTCTTTGTGTTTATACACTTGTCATGGTTTGTTTTTCTATTTATGCACAATTATTTATGATGATGTATGCATGTGGTATTATGAATGCGATGTGTCTAATTATATGATGTATGCATATGGAATGAATGAAATGAGTTGTTGATAACTTGTCGATGGCACCATAGATTGTACAAGATTTACTAGCTTTTTGTACTTAGGTGATGGCTTTGTGGAATGACTTTGCATGTGATAACTTTGTTTTTGTATTTTTTGTATTATCTGATGGTGATGTACGTAATGAAATGTACCAGTTGTTTTAAAATGTAGTTAAGCTTTTCTGAGATTCAGATATTTTAACTAACTAGCCAAGACTGTACATTTATCTCGCAAGACTTTTGAACAAGGTATAAATCAGACTTGAGTTTGACCAAGTTATTTCACATCCCTGTGTGTGCAATTGAGTTCGTTTATGTGGTATTTGTCAAGATACCGCCAGTGCCAGATAGGCTGTCAACCAAACTTGTACTGAGGATCACCTAATTAGCTCCACTAACTCCATTGTTGTATTTAGTAAGATTAATCCATGGGACAATCTAAGGTACCATAAGCTAGCTCATCCACATGCAAACATTGGTCTGCTCACACGCAAAGCTAATGTGATAGACATATCATCATGCATTTAGGATACCGCCATTGCCAGGTAGGTTATCCACCAAACCCGTAATGAGGATCACCTAGATGGTTTTTGAATGCTGAGAATTCCAGGGATTCAAGTCCAGGCTTTTTATTTGCTCAATGTGTTAGGATACTTGCTCGTATACATAGTGATGAAAATCACTATTTATTTTTCTCTTTTTGTTTTTCTTTTTGAGCAAGGATTTTGAATAGTGGTGATAACCACTGTTATTTGATTTTGCATTTGAGGTTGCAAAGTTGAGCTTGTAGGTTTTTGGCTTGTGAATGGCATTGATCCTTTTAGGCCTTGGGGATGACTACCCATCCTGTTCAGGGACGTGTAGTACGAATCCTTACGACTTTGGGAACCAAAGGGGATTAGGGATATTATGAAGTAAGGGCATTGATATTTTAGGCCTTGGGGATGACTACCCATCCTTGTCAGGGGTGTGTAGTATGAATCCTTATGACTTTGGAGACCAAAGGTGATTGGAGATGGTCATGATGATGGCTTGTGGGGATTTTGCTTTTGAATGGCATTGATCCTTTTAGGCCTTGGGGATGACTACCCATCCTTGTTAGGGGCGTGTAGTACGAATCCTTACAACTTTGGGGACCAACGATGATTGGGATTTTTGCTAGTGGTGAAAACCACTATTTATTAGGGGGAATTGATGGGGAAGAGCTTGTCCTTTTGTCAATTCTCAGCACTCTTGAACCATTCGCACAGGGGGATGAGCAGGCTAATATTTCACCTATGGTATCCTAGACTGCTTTGTAGTTTTCATCTTCCATTCACACAACTTGGGAATTATTTTATGTGTTTTAACTTGTGTAGGGATGTTACATAACGAGGCGTGATCCAAGTAAAACTTTCCCTTGTAAAATTTGTTTAACTTTGTACAGTTTTTGGCTAGAAATTTAAAGACAGTTGAATGACGAAAACCCTACATACATTAGGAGACAACTGACTATGCTAAAAATGGGGATGGTGTTATTCTGGATGTATGTGTTTATAAAATGGATGGAATGTGGAAAATGAAGGAATTGTTGAGCAATTACAGTCTATGGTGTTTGGGACATGTATGACCAACAAATATGCAATGTATGGATGCGATGCCTAATGCAACTTATATTTTTGTATTTTGATTTTTATGAGTATGCATGGAATTGAGATGCAATTTTTTTGTTATTTTTGATGATTTTATTGTTTTTGTTTGTTTTTGAATATTTATTTTGACCAAGCGGTTATGGTAACCCTTGGAGCTTTTGGTTTGACCAAAGGGTTTATGGATACCTTTGGGGCATTTTTGGGTTGACCAAGCGATTGTGGGAATCCTTGGAGCTTTTGGTTTGACCAAAGGGTTTATGGACACCTTTAGGGCATATTTTGGGTTTGACCAAAGCGATTGTGGGAATCCTTGGAGCTTTTGGTTTGACCAAAGGGTTTATGGATACCTTTGGGGCATTTTGGGTTTGACCAAGCGATTGTGGGAATCCTTGGAGCTTTTGGGTGGACTATGGCTCTCTCTAAATGTGGAATGGCCTCAAATGACTGATGTTCAAGGGTTCTAGTTCCTTGATTCCTTCAAGAGAGGCGAGCCGGTATGTTCCAGGTCCTATTTTACTATCAATCACATAAGGACCTAACCAGTTTGCCATGAACTTGTCCCTTAGATGGGGCGGCAAATTAGAATTTTGTTGGTTCTCTTTTAAGACCAAGTCACCAACCTAAAAGTCCCTTAGGTGAACCTTCATGTTGTATGCTTTCTTAAGTCGCTCTTGATAGATACGCAAATGCTCGAGAGCATTGATGCATCGTTCATCGAGCAACGTAAGTTGGTCTAACCGGGCCTGCCATGCAGTGTCATCATCGATGAACTCTTGCATTGATATGCGCAGTGAAGGGATTTCCAACTCGAGAGGCATGACTGCCTCGGAGCCATACACCAACGAAAATGGAGTTGCCCTAGTGGGCATCCGAATGCTAGTGCGATAAGCCCATAGGGCAAGCGGGATTTGAATGTGCCAATCCTTATGACTATCTGCGACGGTATTTTTGAGGATGGTGACTAGCATTTTGTTTGATGCCTCTGCTTGCCCATTTGCCTATGGATAATAGGGTGTTGAAAAACTATGCTGAATTTTGTACTTTGTTGTCAAAGCATGCACATCTTTATTCTTGAATGACGTCCCATTATCCGAGATGATCTTGGATGGAATACCAAAATGACATATGATGTTATGTAAAATAAACTCCGCAATGCGGGTTCCAGTCGTAGAGGTTAGCGAAATTGCTTCCACCCACTTGGTGAAGTACTCTGTGGCCATTATGATGAACGTGTGATGACCTGACGATGCAGGGGAGATCTTTTCGATTAGATCAAAGCCCCACTACAAAAAATGCCAAGCCGATTGGATCGGTTGCAAGGCCTGAGAAGGTACGTGTGTCAAATTGGCATGGTGTTGACACTTCATGCACTTCTTTACATATGCGCAACAATCTCGCTCTAAATATGGCCAATAATAGCCCATGCGGAGAATGCGCTTTGCGATGGCCATACCGCTGAAGTGGCCACCGCATGTACCATCGTGGGCTTGGGTGATCGCCCAAGCGGACTCTTACTGGTCCAAGCAATGGAGGAGGATTCCTTCATAGCTCCGACGATACAAAATGTCTCCTAGCAAGACATGTTTTGCCGCTTTCTATTTAAATGATCTTTTCATGGCTTGTGTCAATCCAAGTGGGAGGTTACCTAACTTGAGGTAATCCCTGATGGGTGTGTACCAATCCTGTTGATCAGAAACCTCGATGGTATGAATGACCAATCCCTCTTGAAGTTCATCCCTAGCAAAAGTTGAGCGGGAAAGAACTTGTAAAAATAGCGTTGTGTTGCTATTAAGAGGGGTCGGGGAGAACAAGGACCCCCAGTTGGCTTGAGTCAGACAATCATGGATTCGAGAGAACCTATCCTGAGATGGTTCAATCTGGATCAGGTGGATTCCTGGCGTTAGGTCAGAGCTTGCACGCTCCATCATGGATTGCGATAATGTTTTGACCTGAATGGTTGTCATCTCACCGGAAGGGTCTTGCGGGATTAGTGACCCCAAGGAGGCCATAGTGTCCACAAAATGATTCGATGATCGAGGGAGTGCCTCGATGTCGTACCATTCAAGATGTGCCAGGAATTTGTCCACAAGGGCTTTGTAGGCCTACAAAACTGGGCATTTACATTGGAATACCCCTTTGACTTGATTGACAATTAACAATGAATCACCAAAGATGTTTAAACATTTGATGTTCATGGTGATTGTTGTCTGAAGACCTATGAGCAAGGCTTCATATTCTGCATTGTTGTTGGTGCACGAGAAGTCTAATTTAAATGATAGAGGCATTGGAGCCCCTTGCGGTGTGAAGAATACAATTCTCATGCCACCTCCTTGCTCACATTTAGAACCATCGAAGAATAGGGTCATGTCGGCTGACTCCTGAGCTCATTAGAATCTAGCGATTCTGAAACATGGAAGACCCCATCATCAGGTAGTTCTACGGTCAGAGGTTGATCATCTTCAAGAGGAGCCTCTGCTAGTTGATCGGTGATGACTTGACCTTTTATGGATTTTTGTCCAATGAATTCTATGTCAAACTCCATCAACAACATGATCCATTTTACCATGCGGCTACTATGATAAGTATGACTCATCATGTATCGCAATGGATTCTCCTTAGACACAACATACGTCGTATTGCTGAGCATGTAGTGGCATAGCTTTTTGGTAGCAAACACCACTGCCAAGCAGAGCTTCTCAACGTATGCATAGTTAAGTTCATAACTGACCAAGGTGCGGCTAAGATAGTAAGTAGCCTGTTCTTTGTGTAGTTCATTTTTCTGGGATAGCATGGCGCCCAGTGCCACCTCAATAGCTGAGATGTATAAGTAGAATGACACTCCTGGTCTAGGTGGTGCCAATACTGGCGGTGAAGCCAAGTATTGTTTAATATCATCAAAGGATGACTGGCACTCGTCATCCCAGTGAAATGCTACCCCCTTGTGCAATAATTTATTCATGGGTCGGCACTTGTCAGATAGCTGCGCTATGAAGCGCTTGATTGACGTGACCTTTCCCTGTAGGCTTCTGAGCTGCTTGATGGTAGTTGGGGGAAGCATTTCAAGGATTGCCTTGACTTTGTGTGGGTCTACCTCGATTCCTCACTTTGAGACTATGAAACCCAAGAGCTTTCCAGATGTGATGCCAAATACGCACTTCTTGGGGTTTAGTCTGACTTTATGTTCAATGAGGCGATCGAGGATCTTGCTTAAGTCATCGAGATGATCTGGGCGCAAAAGAGATTTGGCCAACAAATCATCCATGTAATCTTCCAAAGTTTTATGCATGTGATCATGGAAGATGTACGTCATGGCACGTTGGTAGGTGGCGCCAGCATTTTTAAGGCCAAAGGGCATGACCTTATAACAAAATGTCCCCCAAGGCATTGTGAACGCCATTTTTAGTTGGTCCTCGGGATTAATACGAATTTGATTGTATCCCGAGAAACCATCCATGAGGGAAAGCATTTCATGGCCCGTTGTAGCATCTACCAATGCGTCGATGCTAGGCAAGGGGAAATCATCCTTAGGACTCGCTTTGTTTAGATCTCAAAAATCGGTGCATATGCGAATCCTCCCATCGAGATTTTTGATGGGCACCATGTTAGACAACCATGGTGGGTAATCCACGCAGATGACAAACTGTGCATCCAACAGACTTTTGTAGCTCATCTTTGACCATTAAGGCTACTTGTTGGATGCATCTTACGTAGTTTTTGCTTTATTGTCGGATCAAGCGTTAGATTATGCATGACTAGCTATGGGTCTAGCCCCGACATGTCTTTGTAGGACCATGCAAAAACCTCCTTCTTCTCTTTGAGAAGGGCAATGTAGTCGGCTTGCTCTTCGGGGGATAGACTTACCCCCAGCTTGATGATTTGCAAATTCATTGGATCAGAGCCGATGTCTACGTCAGTCGTCTCCTCGACTGACATGTGGGACCCGTCCTCCAACTGGTGTGGAGTTGGGATCAAGTGGATATCATTTGCTGAATTTAGATCATCGTTTGGAACGTCGGGTTCCTCTTCAACATGGAAGACATCCTGAGTCTATCCTAGGGGGAAATGGAACATCCCACCACAAGGCCAGTACTCGATGGGGATGGCGGTGTGTCGGCGTGATCCCGAGTCTATAGCATCTAGGTCTAGATGCAATGACCATGTTGGGTCGGTCTGGATTATGGATGGGGGCGGTTAAGTCAATGGAGATCATGTTGATGAAATGATTTTGGTCTCCATTACCATGGGTGTGGTTACTCGGACATCCTAGGTGATCTTTGTGCTCCGGATCTGGCTCTGTGGGTACTGGCACAAATGGATCGGCCCTATGTGCGGATAAGAGGATAGGGTCTGCCCTAGGCACTGATGGCTCTATAGGGTCTCCAGGTGGAAGATGTTCTCTGTATACCTGGAGTGGCGGGTGCAGTAATTGGTCCAACTATGCCTGGTTTAGGTGCCACCTATGCCTTGGCCCTATGTGTAGTTGTTCAAACATGTCATCTATGTCCAAGGGATATTGTTGTTGTCGCATATGATTGAGATAGGCCATCTCAGTTTCATCTTCATAATCACTGTTAGAGATCCAAAGGCCTTCGTTGGCTCCAACAACTATTTGCGACATATGAGGCTCATCTTGCTCGAGAAAATTAATGTGGTCCCATCGAGGTTGTTTCGCTCTCTATGGGGGGACCTGATTCTCTTGAGGTGGCATATGCTCGATTGGAGCATCCAAAGGGAACATTGTCATGAAGCTCTCCTGATAATCATCCATGGGGGTCACTTGTGAATGATTGCTATCAGACTCGAAAGGATCCCAAGGTGCTACCTCATACTCTGACTCATCTTCTGAAGACCCTTCTTGGTCTTGTCTATATCCCTCTTGTAGGTGAGTCCTCGAACTTTCTCCCTTTTTGACCGAAGGGAAAGGGTTGTTAAGGTCAACAAGGTTGGTTGTTAGCAATGGGAGATAATCCCCCAATGTATATGTTGTGTTAGGATTGGCATATGGATCTAATGCCAACCCATCCTTGTTGCCTATCCCTAGGCCTTGCATGTTCTCTACCAAGATGTCCAAGGGGGCAGGGGGTGGTTGAACCCTACTCCTGACTTGTCGTACGACATTTGATATCTTGGTTGGCAAAGAACACGCACTCCTTGCTCATACCTGCCCAACCCATATCCATGCCAATTACATTGGCCAAGATATCTCAAAGTAAAATCTGGGTTGGAAAAATAGTTGACGTCCTCAACAAAGGGCTCTTCATCTTCGTCTTCTTGCATGTAAGGTTCAATGCCATTATCCAGGCCCCCATAAACAAAGTTTGTCTGATTGGGTGGGTAGCCTAGAGGAACCACAATGCCGATGGGGAGTCGAGGTCTCCCCATGTCCTGCATGGACTCAAGTGCGGGTGTTGCTACAATGTTCCACACTAGATACTCCCCTAGGCCCGTGTTGGCCATCTCAACGGTGATCGTTGGTGGTTGAGGGGGAGCGAATGGGAGTTCTTCCTGAGTCCACTCCATGTAGGGTGAACTAGGCATCTCGACTTCCATTCGGCTAGGCATCTCTTCGGTAGAGATGGTTGAGACTAGGGGTGGTTCCTCTTCTAGGGGTTTCTTTCCCTTGTCCTTTGGTGTGGCCACCGTAGGTGGCATCATTGGTGAAGGACCAGATGAGGAAGATGGACCCGACTAGGGATTTGATGGACTTGTCAGTGGGGATGCATGCAGAATCGGACCCTGGTTAGATGGATTCAACTAAAAATCCAAATGTGTTGATGGAAGGGTCGATTGCGGCATTAGTTGCACCGTATTGCAGTACTTGAAGGGCTCTAAGTCTGCTGGGACTACATGCACCTATCCTTCAAATGTATACTTTAGGCACTGATGAGCTATCGAAGGGACACACTTCATGTCCCTAATCCAAGGCCGGCCCAACAAGATATTATAGGCCATCTCACCTTCCAAGATGTGGCACAATGTATGAATAGTCTTTTGTCCCACTTGGATGGGTAGGACAATTGTGCCAACCGTCGAGCATATCGCATCATTGAATGCTCGAAGAGTATAGGTGGAGGCCACGATGTGAGATGTCGACAACTTCAGATGTTTCAATGCTATTGTTGTAATTATATTACTTGGATGAGCCAGTGTCCACCAACACCCTCTTATACGGAATCCCGTTGACCCGCGCAATGACGTGCAGGGGTGGATCCGCCACATCACCAATCATCGATTTCAATTCATCTTCTCTAAAGGTGATGACTGGTTCTGTACATTGTTTTACATGTCCCACAAAGTTGTTGAAAGAGTTTGCTTCATGGGGCTGCAGCTCGATGGCTTTTAATATCTCCATTAGAGCCTCCCGATGGGGCGATGATTGTTGAATGAGCTCGTATATGGAGAGCCTAGCCGACGTGGTCCTTAGACTTTGGGTAAGTCTAGTCCGAATCATGGCCACTGGTCTAGGTGGGGGAGGTTGCGTAGGGTGCTGTTGAGGTTGTGACGTCGATGGAACCTCTCCTGTGGCCATCGTGGGGGCAGCTCCTGGGTACCTCTTATTCCTAGTCACTATGCTTATCATCCCTACATACCCCTGCATGGGGCAATTATATGTCACCTCATTGACTTGAAGGGGTTTTGCCTATGCATCATGGGTAGGCAGGGGGTCTCTGAAGACTCCCATATATTGGTTGTTTGGTGCTACGGGGTTGTCCACTACCAGCGTCTTGTTGTCGATTAGGTCTTGCACCAAGCCTTTAAACTTCCAACATGCATTAAGGTCATGTCCCTTCCATCTATGGAACCTACAATACAAGTCCTCCCTATACCCCTTAGGCTTTGGTGCATTGGGGTCTATGGTTTGAATCTCGAGCAAAGTTGATCAAGTTTGCCACTGACAAGCGGTCAAACAGGGAGTCCCTAGACTCTGTGTAAGGTGTGAATTATCGCCTAGGGCGATGCTGATTTTGTTCTTGCCTCTAATTTTCTCTATCATAACTGTTAAGAGGCACCGCCTGATAGTTAGCCTTTTGGGGCTGTGTTGCTTGTGTAGGCTTAGGGACGTTTATAGCAACTTGATTGACCGCAGATGGGTTTCTGTTGCATGGTCCCTATTTTGGTGTTCTTAGACCATTCTTTCTTCTTTGGCTTGGCAATCTCGCCATCCTGTATCTTGATCTCCTCAATGATTCTGGCTTGCACTAGAGCTTCCTCTAAAGTGGCATATTGCTGTAGCTGCAATAGCATGGAGATCGATCTCAAATAGCTCTTTGAGAACATTTGGGTCAGGTCGGACATGGGAGGGAGGTAGGGCAGCTTTGAAAGCAATGTCCTCCATCGGTTCCCATATGCCGCCATGGTTTCTTCCTCATATTGCCTGAGGCTAGCTAGGTCACTTAGTGATGCCTTTTTCTTGGTGTTGAAGGTGAAGCATTCGAGGAACGCGTCCACTAGCTGATCCAAGTTACTGATGCTATGTTTTGGCAACTGAGTGAACCAATCCGAGGTAGGGCCTACGAATGTGGTTATAAATGTTCTTAGCAACAAAGCATCATTGTCCTGAATGCCAAAGCATTGGCTCAAGAATCTAGTCACGTGCTCTTGGGCATCCTCCTCTCCTCTAAAGAGTGCCAACTAGGGCAGTTTAAAGTGTTCAAGGTATGGGGGTGCCGACACTGACGGATGCACAGGGTGACTGCGAGTTGGCGTAAAGTGGGCTTTTGGGGCCCAGAAGTCTTGGTCTCCATAGACTCTAAGCGCTCTAGCAGCGCTTTATATGCATCGAAGGATTTGATCTCTTCCTCCTTGGTTTGCTCCCACTGTGGGTTGCGGGGAACTTGAGGCCTATGGAGGGGTAGCCGGACAACATCCCCCTGCCTTGGTAGGGCATTTCAGCCCACTCTTCTTCTTGCTCATACTCCTCATAGGCTTCTTGAGGAGTGCCTAGGCGAGACCTATAAACATGGGTGGGTGCCCACGGAGGGTGCCCATCATTGTTTCTAGGAGTGGCCTCTCGCTCAGGTCTAGGAGGTCTTGGAGGCAATGTTTGATAAGGTCACGGAGACCTATCTCGCACCAAGGGGTTGTGCCTCTCATACACTTCTACTTTATGCATGCGAGGGGTTGGGACCTTCTCAGGCACAGTGTTCTGAAGCAATTCGGTTGTTTGACATTGAATGCGCTCTTTGCTAAGGTGGTACAGATGCTCTAACTATTGTTGATCTTGCCTGAGCTACATGATTTGCGCTTGGTGGGTGGCATGTTTGGCAAATTCCAAGTCAATTTGTTCCATCGTCTTGTGTTTAGGAAGCCTAGATGCCTCTCCTACATGTCTATCTCGGTCATGGTGATCCGAGATCCCTATGGGTTGCTTTCCTCTATCGAGGTTAGCGGCATTCACCCGAGGCTCTGGCCTCATTGGGTGATCCTGATACATAGCAGGTGTGGAGGTGCATTGCTCCCACACTGTGTATTGCTCTTGAGGAATGTAGTGGTCTTCCTCGTACTCCCTTTCGTATGTGTGAAAGGGGCGGGCAGAATTGGCTTGCCCTATCTGGAGAGCCTTGTGCTCTAGATTTTGTCTAGTGTTTCTAACAGTAATAAGGGGTAAAGGAGGGATGACGAAATCATGTGGCCCCTCCTTATGGACCCTATGTTGCTCTAGCGCTTCATCACTAGGCCACTCATAACGAGCGTCTAAGGGAGCCCTCCTGTCTATGTTGAGTGCCACGTGTATGTCCTCCTCTTGAAAGGATCTATGCTGAGTGGGGGTGCCCCTCAAAGAGGTGCCTCTATAGTCCTATTATGTAATGGCATGATGTGGACTATCTTGTGTGTCAGGCCACCAAGGCGGGATGACCAAGTCCTCAGGACTATATCGGAGGTGACTTGTCCCCCTTTGTGCACTCTCTACAGCTCCTGCCCGTGATTGGGCTCGGCTACGGGTGTACACCATGGTGATGTTTACCTAAATATGTGTACATTTTTATCTTCTTTAGGATTTCTTATGCTACACTAAACAGAAGGGAAACACACAATTAAAGCAATGATTATCTTGTTTATAGATTAAAAGTGTGCCCTAAATCTGGTTCAGTGTGTTTTGATGTTTGTTTTGACAGCTTTGTAAAGAACATTTTGTAACAAATGCAATATGATAGCTCTTATGACTCCCAAAAAGGTCGCCCCTTCGATATACCACTGCCAGGCCATTATACCAAACCTCTCTATATACCCGCCCTTACGTGAGGGAGACTATAGGTACGTGAGAGCAGAACAGTACGTGGAACATAGGCGGTACGAAAGGGGAATCACTCTATTTATGACACCTACCATAGAAGACTTATCCTCATGCACTGGGAATCACCCCCACTACACTTGGTCAGCTTTCATCAGGATTTACGTCTAGCAACAGTCACGATCGGGGTTATGTATGCAATATTTCAAGCCAAGGTGGTGATGAAATCCACCGTTGGTCTTGATCAAGGGTTGGGGTTTTACGACCAACTCCTTGTTGTTTCAATTACCACGTGGTGTGTGGGGTTCTTTTTAATTTGCATAAATGAAGAAAACAAGCATTCAAACTCTCCTATGCAAGCAAATAACCAGAAAATAGAAAGAAAAAAATGACAGAAGGTGTTTAGGACCCCTACCTCTTCTCTGCCCAAATCGGATGCCTCTGAATTTCTGCTCTGAAATTGCATAGAGAGCTATTCATCCCTGGGTGAAATGAATAATAGAACTGTATTCATCATAGGGTGGGGTGAATTCCCATTCATCCCTGGGTAAGACGAATTCCAGCTCTGTACTCGTCACAGACTGGAACGAACAACAGTCCAACGTTTGAAAACTTGGTACCTGCAAGCAAAAACAAGCAAATTTTGATCAAAAATTTAATCTTAAAATCAAGGGACAGAGGTCCCACCATGATCACCACTGAAAGCATGAGGATACGGAAACAAAAGATGAAAATCCCAAGTGCGATGTATGCAAAAGCGAAACGTAACGCTAAGTCCTACGAACTGAAACGCATGAAAGGAGAAACATAAACCAATTGAAACAAGATAGAAAGCAAATTTCGAGTACAGCCCTTTTTATTAATTTTCTTTAAACATCATGTTACAATACGTCTCCTCCATTTTGGGGACTAGGAGCGTTAAGTAGGGCTCTATTACACCACGGATTTATACGCTTTCTTCCACATGCCCACATGTAAAATGGGTGGACCAAACATCACCACCACTTGCATTGATGAGTCTTGAATCCTTGCTACTCCTCTAATGTTGAGATCCTACATTCAAGGAAACAAAAAATAGTCAGTAGCACCTGTAGATAAAATGAAACATGCAATCCCCAAGCCTACGGTCAGTGTATGCATAAAATGATTAAAGTGATAACTGAAACATATCAGAATGAGCTAAAAATTTTATAGAAGCAATAAAACATTACTAAGAAGCCACTACAAAAGGAACAGTCCAGAAATTTTGCACAGATTTCTAATCGCTCCAGGGTGGGACGATTAGAACTGTCATAACCTATCCAAGAGCCACCTCCTAAATGTCCAGTCTAGAAGCCTCCAAATCACCTAAATGGAGTAAGAAAGCTATGATGACCCAGATGGTCATATTTTTCCAATTTAGCCTCTATCACCCAGAATATGATGATGCTATCTGCATGTTAGTGAAAGCGAGAAATGATAAAAGCATGATCAAAACTTGTCAGAATCACATGAAATTTAAATGACAGCATATGTAAACAACCTAGAATCAGATGCAAAAGAAAAATCAAGGAAATCTACCATATATTTCTAATCACTCCGGGGTGGGGCGATTAGGATTGCGATAGTTTGGGGGGTGCCCAGGGGCAGGACGCCCACCGTTTGGGACTCTGTTTTGGCACCAATCCACTTGGGATGGGTCCAAAACCTCTTATGGGGTTGTGTCAGAAAATTTGGTGGGATATTGTGGCCAAATGTTTGGGTTTGGGTCCGGATTGCGCTTCCAATAATCACCCAATAACCTCCCTCCAAAAGAGAGATCAAGGATGTGAAAGCACAAACGATGGGTGAGGATGTAATTTGGCAGCACTTCATTGCTCCAAAAGCTCCTCTCTATTCTTTTTTTTGGGTGAGAAGACTCACCAATTTATAGACCTAGGGTCTCTCTCTTTGAATGCGCATGCGAGGGCGCCACTTGAGTTGCTTGTCCTATTTTGAGAGAAAATATTATTCCCTGATTTAGAGTCTCCTTGCATGAGGCCTCCAAAATCAAAGACATGCATGACTGAAGTCTCTCTCCTTGATTTGAAGTCGTTCCTCGCAATTGCATGGCCTGAAGCTGTAGTTAACTGGCGGACCTATCGAGGTTTGACTTTTTGCCAGTCAAACCTGCTATTCGCCCCACCCTGGGATGAATGTTGATAATCATCCCTGGGTGGGATGAATACCAGTTTGTAATCATCCCAGGGTGGGACGAGTAGGGAGCAAAGTGCCAAAAAGGTGCCAAATTGACCTTTGACCTTCCAAACTACTGTGGGAGTGGTTAGGACCACTGTTTAACCTCTGGGGGCTGCCCTAGGGGCTATGTGTGTCAATGCGATCAGTGCTTGTCGTCACATAATCGGATTGGTGCTATTTTGGTGTCTATAGATAGAAATATCAATAGAAGTAATAAAAGCAATGCAAAAATCACCACACACAATAGAGACACCAATTTAACGTGGTTCACCCAATGTGGGCTACTCCACGGAGAAAATATTTCACTAAAATTTTCTCAATCAATCTCTTGGGAATCCTTTCCCTATTACAATATTTATGGACCTCTATCCAAAGGAGACACCAATCCCCTAATCAAGTTCGTGGATATCTATCCATAGGAGAACTCCTTTCTCCTTAGCTCTGACTGATGATCTTCTAGAAGAACTGCTACCCCCACTACTCTAGCTAATGGATCTCTATCCACTGAAGACACCTATCCTCACTACCCTGGCTAATGGATCTCTATCCACTGGAGATTATCATCCTCTATACTCTATCACCTTCAAATATCTATCTCAAATATGTACTAAACACAGTCCTTCGGTCTAGCACAAATCTGCTCAATCTCTATCTCTGGTCTGACACAAACCTATCCTCAAATCTGCACCAAAATCTGTCCTCAAATCTGCACTAAAAACAGTCCTTTGATCTAGCATAAATATGTCCTCAATATATGTCCTCTGATCTGCACTAAACATAGTCCTTTGGTCTAGCACAAATATGTCCTCAATATCTATCCTCTGATCTACACTAAACACAGTCCTTCGGTCTAGCACAAATATATCCTCAATATTTGTCCTCAAGCCTTAACACAAAGCTTGACTTAATCTCAAATCAACTCTGCTAGATCTTCCCCAAACCTTAACTCAAGGTTTGAACAAATCAATCAATCAACTCTACTCACAAGTCTTCTCAAAGACTTCTCTCAAATCTGCCTTGTAAGCTTCCACAAAATCTCACACTAATCTATCCACAAGTCCTCTCAAGAACTTGTCCAATTTGCTCAACAAGTCTTCACCAAGACTTGTCTCAATCTTCTCAATAAGTCCTCACTAGAACTTATCCAATCTGCTCTCAATATCTATTCTCAAACTGTATTGTAAGCTTCCATAAAATCTCACACAAATCTGTCCACAAGTCCTCTCAAGAATTGTCTCAAATCTACTCAACAAGTCCACACTAGAACTTGTCCAATATCATAGAAACATAAAGAGAATTGTTAGAGACTCAATATGCTTCACATTCATCACAATGCTCAATCACTTTCAATCACTATTTTAGAAACATATAGAGAATTGTTAGAGACTCAATATGCTTCACATTCACCTCAATGCTCAATCACTTTCACTCACTCTTTTAGAAACATATAGAGAATTTTTAGAGACTCAATATGCTTCACACTCACAAACTCTCAATCACTTTCTCAACTCAATTCAGAATATAGAACAATTTGTTTCATAGAACTTGAACTATCACATCAACACATCCACTTGACTAGGCTCAACCAACTCTACTTAACCAATCACTCAATGAAATAATTCTTGCTCACAAACCCTAGTCCCAACTATATGAACATTCACTCAAATGTTTCCAACAATGCTTATCAACCAATCTCACATAACAATGATACTCATGATCTTTGCAAACCCTAGTTCAAGTTCTTCACTCAACCAATCACTTCAACAACAATGCTTATAAAACAATATTCACATAACAATGATACTCATGATCTTTGCAAACCCTAGTTCAAGTTCTTCACTCAATTAATCACTTCAACAACAATGCTTATAAAACAAGGTTTTATCAACAACTCTCAATTCCAGAAAACCTTGAAGCATTAATTCAAAACACACTCAACAATGCTTACCAAACAATCCTTTTCACTCCAACTTTGCATTCACAACATTCAACAATCACTCACTAGGAAGAATATGCCCATACCTTTTGTTTGATGTAGAAGTGCCCTTAGAAAACCTGTCTAAATCACAATTTCCTTCTTTCCAATTTCAATGGTTAGATGACAAAATATCACTCTTAACACTTTCTCAAATATTCCTTAGACACAAAAATAAACAAAGCTCAAATACACCTTATTGCTCCTTGTAATTAACATTCATCAAATCATGCACAAAAATAATTACTTGGATACACCTTATAATCTCCAACTTAAAATAATATCCAACACCACAAAACCTCAACCAATCTTCCTAAAACACCTTTATTTCCTTTTCAAACACTAAAGCAAATAACACCAAAAATTTATTTTGCATCAACCTTATAACTCCCCTAAAACCTTACATACCAAATAAAATATGCAAAAATTAATTTTTAATACCTCAACTAACTCCTCCAAAAATTTTGGCACTCAAACTTAATGCATACCTTTGTTATCTCCCAAAAAGGGTTTCGACGTGATTCAAACCTCCGTATCCCCAAGTGCCAAGTGCCTTAGCACTTTGGTGCCCACCGCGTGGGCTAGAGGCACCCACATGAAGGAAGGAGGACTTCCTTCCCTTTCAACCTTACTCCGTCACATTTTCAACACAAAACAAAAATGATCCTCTGCAGATTCGAACTTGCTTGTCGCTTCCCTCACGTCTTGCTTCCACTACGGTTGCCAACTGTGCTACCAGTGGTTGGTGACCAAGGCTCCCTCCTTGGTGGGTAAAATAGTTTTTCCTCCTCTAAGAACCTTTTTAAAAATAAAAAACTCTTTGTTTCACACCACGATTCGCATGAACTCGCATAGCATAGGATTTTAATTCGAAAGCATTGGGGATTTGGCTAAGGTGGGGTAATCCCCCTTTTATACACACATGGTAAATTTGCTTCCCACGTCGGCGCTAGAAATTCAAATTCAAAATTCAAATTAATAACCCACCTTAGGGTTATTTGAAATTAACATAAATTAATATATAATTAATATTAAAATTAATTAATAATTAATTTAAATAACATAAAGTTAAGTAAATTAATTAATAAATTAATTTAATAAAATTATATTAATTAATTTATAATTAATTTAATATTCCTTGTATAATATTATAAATAATTATTATAATATTATTCACTTGGGCTTCTTGTTTTCACCTTGGACCTTATTTTGACCTCTTGGAACCGGGTCTTGATCAACTGAAACTGGAGAACCTAAAACTAATGTTGCCCATTGAAATTACCACTGACTGATGCTGAAAGCTTGACATCAATGACCACTCACTCTTGACATCAATGACAACTTATCTACTCAAAATGTCCAACAATATCCCCCTTTGTCATTGATGGCAACCCAAATTATTTTTACCAAAAACTTGACCTTTTTCTTGTTCTGCTCCCCCTAGGACATTGCTCCCCCTGACTCAATGCTCTCTCCTTAAACCAAATATCTCCCCCTTACTCAAATCTCTCCCCCTTTGACATCAATGGAAAAGGGTCACCTTTGGGGCTCGGGGCTAAGAATGAGTCTCTTAGCTTAGCCCCTCCCCCACCTCCTCTTGAGGTGGTTAATTCTAGGGTGGGAGTATTTCTACTCCCTAGGAAGCATTGTTCTTTACCTTTGTCCTCTTTCCTTCTCATCTAATCCTTATGATTCCTTTGACTATTTCTGTTTATGTCCATGTTCTTGTTCTTGTTCCTATTCCTGTTCATGTTTCTATTCCTGCTTGATTCTGTTCCTATTCCATATTCATGTTTTTGTTCATGTCCATATTCTTGTTCTTGTTCATGTTCATGTACCTGTTCATGCTTGATTATGGAATGTTTGCTCTACACCACTTTGTTGTATGTCCATCATTATTGCACTTATAACACTTAATGTTATTATTCCTTGGAGGTGCAAATGTCTTGGGATTTCTCCTGGTGAAGCCATATCTATTCCTATCATGTACCTTGCAATTCATTGCCTTGTGACCAAACTGATTACATGAGTAGCAATACCCATGGAAAAGCTACCTGCTTCTGAAGTTCCCATACTCTTGTCTTTCATGTGTCCTGCACTATGAAGCCATGTGCCCAAATCTATGATATGAGAAACATCATCCATTGAAATTTCCTTGCCTTGACCTCATTGGTCTCTTAGTCTCTTTTTCTCTATGTTGGTTCATGTTCCATCTATTTCTTCTTTGTGCATTGTTCCTTTCCTTGTTGAACTTTCTGTTGTCCAACTCATCCTCAAAAGTCTCACTTTCTCTTACATTGTCTTCTTCTAAAGTTTCTTCTTCTTCAGAACTTGAGGTTGACTCTTCTTCTTGTTTCTTTTGAGCCTGTTCAAAACCAAGACCTATTTTATTTGTTGACCTTCTTTGTACCTTGATCATCTTATCTACAATCTTTGAGCTCTTTCCAAACTTGTGTAGCTTATCCTTGGACTTTTCTAATTCTTCCCTTAGTAGAGCTACTTCTTGTTCTAACTTTTCACATTCTAAGACCTTTGCTTCTAACTTATCCTTGAACTTCTTTGTCTTAGCCATTGACTTGTTTAGATCATCTATAAGATTTCCTCTCTCTTCATCACATTCTTGAAACTGGATCTCAAGTTGGGAGTTTTGCTTTCTTACCTTCTTTAAAGTTTTAAGAGCATAAATAAGCTCTCCCTCAAGATCAACTCCTCCTTTTTCTGATTCTTCCTCTATTTGTTTACCTTTGTCAACATCTTCATTCTCTTCTGACTTATCTTCTATAGGATCACCTCCTTCTTCTTCTAGTGCCATTAGAATATTCTCTTCTGGTCCTTCAAGTGCATCCTCATATTCATCATCACTGAAACTGAAACCATTCCTTGTACAACTATCTTCAAGATGTCCAAAATTACCACATCTAAAACACTTGAGAATTATTGGTGACATTTTCTTAACTTCTTCTTTTTCCTCAATCAAAAATAGAACTTCATATTTATCATTACTTGAAGAACTAGCATCACTATCACTTGAGTACTTACTTGCCTTGTCTGCATAGTAGCTCCTATTTTGTCTTTGAAAGAACTTCTTCCCTTGTCTGCCTTGTCCATCCTTGCCTTTCTTTTGGTACCTGTATTTTTCGGTTTCCCTGTTCTTATGATCTTATTTTTCTTCATCATTGCCATTTCTAGCTTCTTGAAAATCAGTTGCATAGTGACCATACTTTCCACAATTGAAACATCTAATAGATTTTGCATCCTTAAATCTTCTTGAATCCTTATTCCTTCTGCCATAATTTGCTTCTTCATCACTAGATGACTCATTGCTTGAATCTGACTTCTTGCCCTTTGTCTTCTTAATAGCTTTGAAGGTTGCTTCCTTTCGAATATTAGGTTCCTCTTTTATTCTTAACTCAAAAGCTATAAGAATACCAAGTAACATATCTCTTGTCAAAGAATCACCATCCTTTGCTTCTTCTATAGCTAAAATATTTTCACTAAACCTTTTTGGGAGAGACCTTAAGATCTTATCACAAACATCAGCTTCTTCAACATTAAGTCCAAGTCCTTGCATGGCATTAACAACCTCATCTACCCAAAGTAGATAAGTACTAATGTTTTCCTCATCCTTCATTCTTAATTCTTCAAATTGTCCTTTGAGATTTTGTATCTTTGCCTTTTTCACACTTTTATCTCCTTCATATATGCTTTGCAACTTATCCCAAATTCCTTTTGCATCTTGACAATGCATAACTTTTATGAATTTTGTTCTATGCAAACCTCTCAAAATTACATTCATTGCTTTTGAATTGTAATGTTGTAGAAGCTTACCTTCCTTATTTGTAGGTGGATCAACTAGTGGTATGTATCCATTTTCAACTGCTTCCCAAATTTCATTGCCAAGTGCCTTTAGGTGAATCTTCATTCTCATACTCCAAAATATATAATCACTTCCATCAAATATTGGTGTTGAATTATCTGAGGACACATCCTTAGAATCCATTGTGTTCTTGAAAGATTTTCCTTCAAGTTATTAAACTCTTTCGAAGGAACCCGCTCTAATACCAATTGAAGAACATAAGCTTATATTAAGAGGGGGGTGAACAGTATAAGACCACTTTTTACTTTTATTTCCCAATCAATATTATGTAATGTATAGATAGCAATATCAACAGCAGTAATCAAAGCAATGTACAAATCACCACACACAATAGAGACACCAATTTAACGTGGTTCACCCAATGTGGGCTACTCCACGGAGAAAATATTTCACTAAAATTTTCTCAATCAATCTCTTGGGAATCCTTTCCCTATTACAATATTTATGGACCTCTGTCCAAAGGAGACACCAATCCCCTAATCAAGTTTGTGGATCTCTATCCATAGGAGAACTCCTTTCTCCTTAGCTCTGACTGGTGATCTTCTAGAAGAACTACTACCCCCACTACTCTAGCTAATGGATCTCTATCCATTGAAAACACCTATCCTCACTACCCTGGCTAATGGATCTCTATCCACTGGAGACTATCATCCTCTATACTCTATCACCTTCAAATCTCTATCTCAAATCTGCACTAAACATAGTCCTTTGATCTAGCATAAATCTGCTCAATCTCTATTTTTGGTCTGGCACAAACTTGTCCTCAAATATGCACCAAACTCTATCCTCAAATCTACACTAAACATAGTCCTTCGATCTAGCACAAATATATCCTCAATATTTATCCTCATATACACTAAACACAGTCCTTTGATCTAGCACAAATATATCCTCAATATCTATCCTCTGATATACACTAAACATAGTCCTTCAGTCTAGCACAAATCTATCCTCAATATCTATCCTCAAGCCTTAACACAAAGCTTGAATTAATCTCAAATCAACTCTGCTAGATCTACCCCAAACCTTAACTCAAGGTTTGAACAAATCAATCAATCAACTCTTCTCACAAGTCTTCTCAAAGACTTATCTCAAATATGCCTTGTAAGCTTCCACAAAATCTCACACTAATCTATCCACAAGTCCTCTCAAGAACTTGTCCAATATGCTCAACAAGTCTTCACAAAGACTTGTCTCAATCTACTCAATAAGTCCTCACTAGAACTTATCCAACCTCTCTCAATTTCTGTTCTCAAACTATATTGTAAGCTTCCACAAAAGCTCACACAAATATATCCACAAGTCCTCTCAAGACTTGTCTCAAATCTACTCAACAAGTCCACACTAAAACTTGTCCAATATCATAGAAACATAAAGAGAATTGTTAGAGACTCAATATGCTTCACATTCATCACTATGCTCAATCACTTTCAATCACTCTTTTAGAAACATATAGAGAATTGTTAGAGACTCAATATGCTTCACATTCACCTCAATGCTCAATCACTTTCACTCACTCTTTTAGAAACATATAGAGAATTGTTAGAGACTCAATATGCTTCACACTCACAAACTCTCAATCACTTTCTCAACTCAATTTAGAATATAGAACAATTTGTTTCATAGAACTTGAACTATCACATCAACACATCCACTTGACTAGGCTCAACCAACTTTACTTAACCAATCACTCAATGAAATAATTCTTGCTCACAAACCCTAGTCCCAACTTATGAACATTCACTCAAATGTTTCCAACAATGCTTATCAACCAATCTCACATAACAATGATACTCATGATCTTTGCAAACCCTAGTTCAAGTTCTTCACTCAACCAATCACTTCAACAACAATGCTTATAAAACAATCTTCACATAACAATGATACTCATGATCTTTGCAAACCCTAGTTCAAGTTCTTCACTCAATTAATCACTTCAACAATAATGCTTATAAAACAAGGTTTTATCAACAACTCTCAATTCCATAAAACCTTGAAGCATTAATTCAAAACACACTCAACAATGCTTACCAAACAATCCTTTTCACTCCAACTTTGCATTCACAACATTCAACAATCACTCACTAGGAAGAATATGCCCATACCTTTTGTTTGATGTAGAAGTGCCCTTAGAAAACCTGTCTAAATCACAATTTCCTTCTTTCCAATTTCAATGGTTAGATGACAAAATCTCACTCTTAACACTTTCTCAAATATTCCTTAGACACAAAAATAAACAAAGCTCAAATACACCTTATTGCTCCTTCTTGTAATTAACATTCATCAAATCATGCACAAAAATAATTACTTGGATACACCTTATAATCTCCAACTTAAAATAATATCCAACACCACAAAACCTCAACCAATCTTCCTAAAACACCTTTATTTCCTTTTCAAACACTAAAGCAAATAACACCAAAAATTTATTTTGCATCAACCTTATAACTCCCCTAAAACCTTACATACCAAATAAAATATGCAAAAATTAATTTTTAATACCTCAACTAACTCCTCCGAAAATTTTGGTGCTCAAACTTAATGCATACCTTTGTTATCTCCCAAAAAGGGTTTCGGCGTGATTCGAACCGCCATCTCCCCAAGCGCCAAGCGCCTTAGCACTTTGGTGCCCACCACGTGGGCTAGAGGCGCCCACGTGAAGGAAGGAGGACTTCCTTCCCTTTCAACCTTACTTTGCCATGTTTTCAACACAAAACAAAAATGATCCTCCACGGATTCAAACCTGCGCCTATCGCTGCCCTCACGTCTTGCTTCCGCCGTGGTTGCCAACTATGCTACCAACGGTTGGTGACCAAGGCTCCCTCCTTGGTGGGTAAAATAGTTTTGCCTCCTCTAAGCACCTTTTTAAAAATTAAAAACTCTTCGTTGCACACCATGATTCGCATGAACTCGCATAGCATAGGATTTTAATTCGAAAGCATTGGGGATTTGGCTAAGGTGGGGTAATCCCCCTTTTATACACACATGGTAAATTTGCTTCCCACGTTAGCGCTAGAAATTCAAATTTGAAATTCAAATTAATAACCCACCTTAGGGTTATTTGAAATTAACATAAATTAATATATAATTAATATTAAAATTAATTAATAATTAATTTAAATAACATAAAGTTAAGTAAATTAATTTAATAAAATTATATTAATTAATTTATAATTAATTTAATCTTCCTTGTATAATATTATAAAGAATTATTATAATATTATTCACTTGGGCTTCTTGTTTTCACCTTGGACCTTATTTTGACCTCCTGGAACCGGGTCTTGATCAACTGAAACTGGAGAACCTGAAATCGATGCTGCCCACTGAAACTACCACTGACTAGTGCTGAAAGCTTGACATCAATGACCACTCACTCTTGACATCAATGACAACTTATCTACTCAAAATTTCCAACAGACCAAATGTAAACTTCTATAGGTAGGGTTTTAGAACCCTATTAAGCCTTTGAAAGTTTATGGTGCACTGGTGAGAGCAAAAGACATGATCAAGAACTCATAATGCTCTTCATGGGTCTTGAAAATTGTTTTTGAAAATGTCATCCTTGTCAACTCAAAATTTGATGATAGTCTAACTTGAGGTCCGGTTTGGTAAAATAATAAGCACCATGCATCTCATCCAAAAAATCATCAATCATTAGGATGGGAAACTTACTATTGATGGTTATACTATCGAGTTCACAAAAGTATACACACATTCTCCATGACCCATCCTTCTTCGTGACTAGTAACATGGGAGCTAAAAAAGGACTTGTGCTTGGATGAATGAACCTAAATTTCTAAAAATTTCTTGGACATCATTCCCAATGTTTGTAACCAAAAGCAAATCAATACAATATCTACTCCATCCAATGTGAATGCATATACCCTAGTATAATAGTGATGGTCACAAATAGATAGGCAAAAATTTTGGCACTTCCCAATACAAGTCAAGATATCTCCATTAGCAATTTTTACTTGAATTGGATCACGACCATAAATGAAATAATCTTCTCTTTTGGAAACATTGGGATCAATAAAATTATCAATGCTATGAAAGTCTAATAGGATCAAAAATTTATGCCCTTTAAGAAATACTCAGACTACCAAACACTGTGGTGTGGATATTTCTGCAATAGCATTCATAGAAACATTGGAAATCTCCTCTTACTGACTATCGACTGGATTTTCTACATCCATTTATTCTAAGTTCTATTCTACTATATCTATGAAGTAATCCTCTATGTTGGTAGAAGAGCTAAAGTATTGCTCACATCTAGGAGGTAACAACATTGGATTTTGCATTTATGTCCCATGGACCACTTTTCATCATAGTTATAGTAGAGTCTATTGGCTCTATGATTCGCCATAGGAACAAAAACCTCTTAACCATTGCAACTTTTGAAGCATTATTATTGGTGGATGCAAAAGTTCTATTTTTAAATTTTGGGGTTCTAGAATATTTCCTTTGAGTATTCCATTTATTCTTTGTGAGTTTAGCTAGCCCTATGGCCATCATGTAAGTGGCGATTTTAAGCATCTGAACCTCAATCCTTATATTTTCCTTAAGGCCACTAATAAAACAACTCTTGATAAATTTCTAGCTATATTAGCTCACAAAAATATTTATCCAGGATCAAGTATAAATTATATAAATACCACTAATAAAATAACAATGAATCTCACTTCTAGAATAACAACAATATCTTACAAATATATCTAAAAAATATATTCAATATCAAAATATTACAAGAATTATTCAGAGTAATTACAATGCATGAAGCTTTGTCTCTAATATATAATTTTACATGACTTTTTAGTACTCTAACTATTGCTCTCCTTAAACATCTATGATATGCACTCTTTCATATTCCTCATATTAAGACAAAACTCCCATATTGCCACATATCAATGTGACTCTTCATTCTCTCTCTTTACACCTTGCACTTTCTCTCATATTGACACATAAATTATATAAAATATAAATCATTCTACCAAACTAATATTTACAAAGGGACCAAATAATGTAATACTTCCAACAACTCCCGTATTACATTAGTTGGTAAGAAGGTTTTTTGCCTTCATTCTATGATTCTTCTTTCTTTAGTCTTTGTTCTTAAGGTCTACCTTTGGTACTACTAAATATATATAATCTTCATTGGGTTTACCTTTGGATTAATGTATTTGAGTTACCTCTAGGCCACTGCCTCTAGGTATCCACCTCTAGCTCACTACCACTAGGTCATTGCCTCTAGGTAATTAAATATGGGTTACTATCTCTAGGACTCCACCTCTAGGTCACCTCTGGATTATAATTATCTTTGGATCTTTCACTAGAACAATCATAAGACTATCATATCTATAGTATCATCACTACAAGTGCTTTCACTATAGTCTATATTCCAAGCTATGCTTGGGTCATAATTATTACATGGACTTACATAGAATAATGTTGATAGGATTACATAGAAATATGCCTACAAGCTTACATAAAGATGCCCAAAGGCTTATATAGCATTTGCCTGTAGTATTACATGAAAATACCCATAGTATTACATGAAAAGTACTTATATATACTTCATAATTGTTTGTGTTTGCCTAATATTGAGGACACACAGAGAGAAGATATTAGATATGATACATCTCCTCTCCATAGTGAATGCTCATATGGGCCAATGGATCATGCTATTTTCTCTTTACCAAAGGTAAATGAACTAGATCAACCTCTCCCAAACATGAAGCCATGACTCTGGCTTCTATATCAATATGTTGAGCTTCACATGAAAATATCTTAAACATACACAATGGTGACCACAATCTATCCCCCAATATATAGAGAAGATTTTTGAATCATGAAGTATGCAAATATTTAAATAACCAACCCTAATGGTTATAAAGGTACGTAGGAACAAGGTATACCTTACACTGATCATCCAAAACCAACTCCTCTAGCAATTAGTAGAGCTCAACAAATTATGCGATTTAAAATAAATGGGCCCAATATGATTTCATATGAAAACATTGTGGGCTATATAAATTAGCTAAAAGGATAAGATGTAGATATCTCAACATATTGAAAGTAAAATCATATAAATAGGGATGGATTGCAATATAGTCTTTATGCCTTGTAGCTTTCCAATAATGGTTAAAAAATTACCTTTTCAACTTGCCAAACAAAATTTCATACTATCCAAACATGATTCCGAAAGATGTTTTTCTTTCCTTTATGAGACAAAGGAATACCCAAGTATGTTGAAGGACATTTTTTAATTTTAAACACTAAAACATTGATAATAATACTTTGTAAATCTAGGGCAATGCTAATAAAAATATGATGTTTTAGTATTTACCAACTATCCAATCCTCCTCTCATAGCATGAAAATAATTATGTGTTAGTTTTAGCTGGGAATATTTGTTGCAACCTGAATCCTTTGATTTTTCCTTCCATTTTTTTTCTTTGACAAATTTATTCCTAAATCCACTACAAGGATACAAAATAGATAAGGATATGGTGGATCACCTTGATAGAGTCCACAATATAACTTAGGGTATCCAATACATGATCCATTGGAGTGCTATAACAACATTTAGTCCATTCATAGCAACCTTTATTAACGCCCAACTTTTTGAAAATATCTTATAGAAAAACCCTACAAATCCTTATCATATGCTTTGTTCATATCTAATTTCATAATCACACCTGGTTTTATCATGGAATGAATAGAATGGATGCCCTCCTATGTAATTATTATGCCATCAAGAATTTTCAACTACAAATAAAATCACCTTATTCCTCTAAGATAATATAGTGTGGAATGCTTTTCAACATGTTTTCCATGACTTTTTAAATGATATTATAAATCATATTATAAAGGTTTATTGGAGAAAACATATCAAAAAATATGTCTCACCTTTCTTGGGAACCAATGTAATAAATGTGGCATTGATATTACTTATTGTAGCCTTGATGTTTTAGTCTCCAAACATAGTCAACATATCACTCTTCAATAAATCCCAATTTTTTTTTTTTAAAAGAAAGTTATATAAAATTCATTAGGTCGAGATTCCTTGTTAGGATTGAAAGATAGAATTGGCTCATGTAAGTTCTCTATAGATGTATTTTTCATCATACTTATAGTTTATCCGCACGTTATAATTGATGGGATATTTTATAAAATAATACCTTATGTCTCCTTATATTGCCCAACAACTAGAAAAACATATTTGAAAAATAATATCTTCCTTCTTGATATCTTTAACTTTCTCAATATTTCCTCCATCTATAGTCAAAATATTTTTGATGCAACTAAGAAGAAATTGTTTTGTGGTATCATGAGAAATTTGGTATTATAATCTTCTTCATTGAGCCATTTCTTCTTATGTTTATGGAACCAATATGTATTGTTATCATTAAATATAATATGATAATCACATATTAAATTATTTTGCTTACACATATGAATATTGATCCATTCCATTGGTTTCTATTATATCTTGAAAATTTTTGAACTTGGATTCACTTATATACTTTTCTATATATATATGTTACCAAAATGTTTGGTCTTCTAAGTCTTAATTTTACCCTTTAGATATTTCATATTCTAAAAAAACATATACATACATGCTCCTTCAAAATTCACTTCATTCTACCATAGTATAACCATATGGAAGAATTAAGGGTCTTGGAGCTACACAGTATGAAAGTAAAATGGATATGAATGACCTATTTAGTAAATTACATGTCAATATAATGAGTTTTTAATGTAATAATTCTTACAATAAAATATTTAAAGACATTATATACTCCTCTCTACAAACTTGTATATTAAAAAATTTGGATAAGAAAAAAATGTCCAAATTTTCCCAATGCATATATTATCCAATGTATATTGAAAACATGAAGAAATATCATCCCAAAATTTATTTGAATTGATAAATGATGTAAAATATTGTATTGATTTAGTCCATATAAGAGTACCACCCTTATTTTCTATAGGAGATAAAACTATGTTGATGTTACCCCAAAGAATCCATATATCACAACTATGATTCAACATTGTGTTTAAAAAATATATCCTAAGATCTTTTCAAGAACTTTCATAAAGAGTTATTGAGGTTGGATCATATACACATCCAAACCAAAATTTTATATTTTCTATTTTCTAAAAATTAATCTAGTATTCTAATTACTTTTTGCTTCTAGTAATTGTCCATCCTATTGGTTTTTGTCACATATTGTTAATATACCTCAAAAAACTCCTATAGAAGAAATTGCTAGACAATCCTCCATGCTCTAATTTTTTTTGAAAGCATCCTTACATTCCTAAATATTTAATTTTGTGTCTTGCATGAAAATAAACTCATGACTACACCAACCTATTAGTTCCTCAATAACTCTTTTTTAAGTGGTCTTATTCATAAATATAATATTCCATAATACAATTATTATCATGTACTTTTATTTTTATTAGTGGATTAGTGCCACTTCTAGTTAACAATTATGTTATTTATTTTTGGCTTTCTCAATCAATATCCCTTTGAGTTTCCTTTTTATTTGTTCTTGCTTTGATAATTTTCCTCTCATTTTTATTTCTTCCAACACTTACATCTCCATCAATATCTTCGTTTTTCCATATTGTTGATAATGAGATATATCTTCTAAATATTTATGCTACCCTAGAGAGTCTATAATAGATAGAATATCCTCATCAACACTTTCTTCCTTATGTTGCCCTAGAAATATTGAAGTATAAGGATGATTCCCCATAGTAAATACTTTATTATGCTACCTTCAAAAACTTAAATTTCCATGAATATCATCCTCATGCATTTATTTACTACGCTTCTTTTAAAACCCTTATGTGCAATAGATACTTTGTACTAATTTCAAGGAGGAAACTTTATACTACTTGAGAAAAATTAATACGACTTACTTGGATTAACCTTGATGTTTTTTACCTCATTTGCTTTGAATTTCACCTCAGCATTTTCCTTCATATCTGTAAATCCTAAATTTAACCTTTCATATGGTACATCTTCATTCCTTTATGTCAAATTTTTTATCAAATTTTTTATTATACTAAACCATAATAGCCTTTACCACCTTATGATGCATAGGGTTTTCTTCCATTTTTTTAGGATTAGAAAACCCTTAATTTGATCCAAGATTCTATTATGATATGATCATATTAATTCATATAAAAATTTATTTCATGCTCAAAATTTTCTCTTTCTCCATCATTTTCACATTACAATCTCTTTTCATGTATCAAGTATCATAACACTTACAACATCAAAGTGCAATGCTTTCATAATCCACTTGTGATCTCATTCTCTTAATTCACTTTTAACCATAATATATTGTCATAAGGTTTTAAAGTATCCAACACAAATCATATTCAAGTCCATACAACATGCCTACTTTCCTTCATGGTTGGTTATTCTTGGATAAAATCCCCTACAATATTACCAATATTGTTCAAAATCTTCTTTTTGATAAGCTAATAAGGAATTGAAAATTTCTAATTTACATTTAAAGTCTTTTAATAGTCTCTATCTTCACAAAAAAATATTAACTATATGTTCTTAAATATAGTGCATCTTTACAAATAAACTAAGGGCCACCATCCATCAACTTATCCATAATTTCTAAACTAGAAAAGAGAATGAGGAAAAATCCCTTTTGAAAGAGAAGTCATGAATTAATTTTAGTTCAATACTCCCTTCTACTTGATCCAATTTTAAATCTTTAAAATACACAACTAGTATCCATGGAACATACATACTAACACCTTGATTTTAAGAACTGAAAGCACGAGGATACGGAAGCAAAAATGGAAAGCTAACATGCGATATGCAAACAAAGAAACCGAACTTAGCGCTAAATCCTAAAAACTTGAAAGTGCATGAAAAGAGGGAAAAGCATGATCGAATCGAACTGAAACAAATGTGAATCAAAAGAGGACAGCCCTTTTATTGATATGTTTCAAACTCGGTTACAATGCGCATCCTCCCCTTCCAAGGGCTAGGAGCGTTTAAGCATTCGTTCTTTGTTACATCCATGGGCGCCTTTCCTTCTTCCGCGTGCCCACATGTAAAATGGGCGGACCAAACGTCGCCGCCACTTGCGTTGATGAATCTGGACTCCTCGCTGCTCCTCCGATGTCCAAACCCTACGTTCAAAAGAACAAGAAATGATCAGTAGCACCTGCGGATGAAACAATGCATGCAAATCCCCAAGCCTACGCTAAATGAATGAGAAAAATGAATTAAACTATGATCAAAACAAGTCCAAATGCTATGAAAATTTGACAGGGGTATCAAGATATCACCAGAAGGGCACTGCAAAAAGAACAGTCAAGAAATTCCTCACCGATTTGAATTCGTTTCGGGGTGGGACGAATTCACCTGCAACAAAACGCCGAAAAGGTACTATCCCAATGTCCTACCTTGGAAGCTCCAAAAGACCTGCAAACTTGGGGTTAGCTAATTGGGGGCATTTTGGGAAGACCCAGATGGTCGGATTTTCCCAATTTGGCCTCCATTAGCAGGAATTTGATGATGCTACCTGCAAGTTAGTGGAAGCAAACAAAGATAGGAATATGACCAAAAGTGTTCAAAACGAGACGAAATTCAAATGAAAACCTATATAAGCATCATAGAAATCGAATGCAAGAAATGAAATGAAAGCAAAATCTGCCATGGAATTCCCAATCACTTCCAAAAGGGGGCGATTAGGACTGTGGCAGTGTGGGAGGGGCGCCCATGGGGCGGGCCGCCCACCGTTTGGGGCTTGATTTCGGCACCAATCCACTTGGGATGGGTCCAAAACCTCCTGTGTGGTATTGTCGACAAATTTGGTGGGATATTGTGGCCAAATGTCAGGTTTTGGGTCCAATATTCGTCCTCCCAATAGTCACCCAATGACCTCCCCTCTAAAGGAGATCAAGGATGTGGAAGGTGCAAATCCAAAAGGTGTGAGGTATGAAAATAAAATGACAGCACTTCGTTGCTCTGAAATGCTACTCTCTATATTTTGGGGTGAGGAAACTCACCAATTTATAGACCTGGAGGCCTCTTGAAATGGGCATGCAGAGGCGCCACATGGCAACCATGCCCTCCCAGGGGGAAGGAGATTCCTCCCTGAATTGGGACTTCATGACTGACCTTGCAGATGCCTCTAACGCTCAAAAATGCTCACCCATACTCCCATGCGATGAAGGAAGCGTTGGGTGGTGGATCCGAGCTGCCATTTGTCAAGATTTGACTTTTTGCCCGTCAAACCTGCAATTCGCCCCACCCTGGAGCGAATTCAGAATTCGTCCCTGGGTGGGGCGAATCCCAGATTGAATTCGTCCCAGGGTGGGACGGATACTTAGCAAAGTGCCTGAAGGTGCCAAATTGACCTCTGACCTTCCAAAACTACTGTGAGAGTGGTTAGGACCACTGTTTGACCTCTGGGGGCTGCCCTTGGGGCTGTGTGTGTCAAAGCGATCAGTGTTTGCAGTCACATAATCGGATTGGTGTTGTTTTGGTGTCTACAGATGCCCCTTTTTGGGATGCGTTGTGCATGGCATAGCGCCGAGCAAAAATAGATAACCAAAGCACTAATGATTAGGGTTTCTTAGTAACCTAACCAACTTTTGATGCCCCAAGTATGGAAAGGGCATGCATTCTTGAATCCTTGCTTCTGACGAGCGAAGGAACTCCATTCAAGTGTTAACCTTTTTCGGTGAGGTGTTACTTGAGCTTGGACATTGATCAGTCATGAATAGGCAAAGGGCGCAACCTTTTGTCTGTGGGAACCTTGAGTTCATGATTCACGAATGCCAAGTGATTGATCAGCTTGTGATTATTGCTTGTTTACTGCCCCAAGCAGGAGCGTGATTGTCTTTGTCAATGATTCTTTGAATGCATGTCATTTCCTTAATTGGGTGTGTATTTGTTGATTGGTGACTAAGTGTGACTACCCCCTCAAGCGACGAATCGATGAGGGAATGACCTTCATGAGAAAAGCGACGAGTCGCTTGACCCAAGATGACTTGTGCAAAGGGTGCCTTTAGATTCTTATCCTTGAACGTGTGTGCAGTTTTCCGACATTTAGACCTATTTTTGGTGGGTGTTAACCCTTTTGGCGACGCCTTTTGGAGCTAAAATTGTCAAAAATCTATCCTCCCGTGGAGCGGTCCGGCTATGGTAGCCTTCTTAGGGAGTAGGATAGTGACAATTTATAACCCCAACGTCTATTTTGGATGCCAAGAATGTCAGGCGCGAAGGCGCCTTCATTCGGCAATGTTATTACTTATTTTTGGGTGGGTTTTTGACCCTTTTGGCGATGCCATTTGGGGATGAAATTCTCAAAAATCCATCTTCCCGTGGAGTGGTCCGGCTATGGTAGCCTTCTTAGGGAATAGGATAGTGAGGATTTGTGACCCCGACATCTGTTTTGCATGCCCGGGATGTCAAGTGCCAAAGCACTCTCATCGGGCAAGTTTATTAGTTGTTTTGGTGCATTTTTGTTCAATTTTTGTTGTTTTTGTACATGTGTGTTGTGTTTTTTGGGGGGGTGGGGTCTATGGATGTGTGTGTTAAGTTTTAGGTTGAATGCATATGTTGTTGATGAATGAGAATGTTTCTAATTTATATGATATGCAAATGGAATGGATGGATTGAATTTGTGATGTTTGGTAGTCGCACCATAGACTATTTTAGAACTTTATGGCTTTTTGTCCTAGGCGATTGCTGTGGTGAATAGCTTTGTAGGCATACATGTTTTTTTTTTTGGTATGGCGAGGCTAAAATATAGCAAGTTGGTTTCAAATGTAGTTAAGGTTTTCTGAGATTCAGATGTTTTAACTAACTAGCCATGACTGTACTTTATCTCACAAGACTTTTGAACAAGGTATGAATCGGACTTGTTTTGGACCAAGTTATTTCACATCCCTGTGTGTGCAATTGAGTTCATTTATGTGGTGTTGGTCAGGATACCGCCAGTGCCAGATAGGCTATCAACCAAACTTGTATCGAGGATCACCTGATTAGCTCCACTAACTCCTTTGTTGTATTTAGTCGATTAATCTACGGTGCTATCATAGGATACCATAAGCTAGCTCATCCACATGCAAACATTGATCTGCACACAAGTTAATGTGGCAGATATATCGTCATGCGGGAGGTTTACCACCAGTGACCGATAGGCTATCAACCAAACCGGTATTGAGGTTTGCCTCATGACCTATCGGAATGCTGAGAGTTCCAGGGATTCAAGTTCAACTCCCTTCTTTTCTTCAATTGTATTGGGATACTTGCTCTTTTGTAGTGATAAAAATCACTGTTTATTTTTGTATTATATTTTTTTTTTTGAGCAAGGGATTAGGATATGGAGTGACGAGAATCACTATTGTTTGTGCCTTTTGATGTGTGCACTTTGGGATATCAAATTTTGGAGTTTTGACTTTTGCAAATTGTTCTGATGTTTTGCAATTTTTTTTTTTTTTTGAGAACTTTTGGGATTCTTGGGGAATTGGGTAGGGAGGATGCTTGTCCTTTTGCCAACTCTCAGCATTCTTTGGGGTCATTCGCACAGGGGGATGAGCAAGATAGCCATTTCACTTATGGTGACCTGGATTGCTTTGCAGGTTTCATCTTTCGTTCACACAACTTGGGAATGTTTTATGTGTTTTAATTTGTGTTGGGATGCTACGTAACAAGGTGTGATCCAAGTAGAATTCTACCTGCGTAAAATCTGTCTGACTTGGTACAGTATGTGGCTAGACAGCTAATGACGACTGAATGACGAAAACTCTCGATACATTAGGAACAACTGACTATGATGTGGGAGAATAATGTGAGTGGCGGTTATAGGCGATGAGCTATTTGATAAAGCGAAAAAATGTAGAAGATGATGGTTGTTGCCAAGTAATGACAGTCTATGGCGCTTTGACCTTTATGACCACAAATATGCAATGTATGGATGTGATGCTTAATGCAGCTATATGTTTTTGTATTTTTGATGGATTGATTTGTGTGAATATGCAGATGAGATGCAAAAAACTCTGTACTGTTATGATGATTTTTGCGTATGCATGGAAATGAGATGCAACTTTTTGTTTATTTGTGATGATTTTATTGATTTTTTTTGAATTTTTCTTGTTTTTGACCAAGCGATTATGGGAATCCTTGGAGCCTTTTGGGTTGACCAAGCGATTATGGAAATCCTTGGAGCTTTTGGGTTGACCAAGCGATTATGGGAATCCTTGGAGATTTTTTTTTAGGTTGACCAAGCGATTATGGGAATCCTTGGAGCTTTTTGGGTTGACCAAGCGATTATGGGAATCCTTGGAGCTTTTTAGGTGGGCTATGGCTCCTTTAGATATGGAATGGTCACAAGTGACTGATGTTCAAGGGTTCTAATTCCTTGATTCCATCAAGAGAGGCTAGCCGGTATGTTCCAGGTCCTATTTTGCTATCAATTACATAGGGACCTAACCAATTTGCCGTGAACTTGTCCCTTAGATGGGATGACAAACTAGAGTTCTGTTGGTTTTCCTTTAAGACCAAGTCACCAATCCGAAAGTCCCTTAGGTGAACTTTCATGTTGTATGCTTTCTTAAGTCGCTCTTGATAGATACGTAAATGCTCGAGAGCATTAACGCGTCGTTCATCAAGCAACGTAAGCTGGTCTAACCGGGCTTGCCATGCAGTGTCATCATCGATGAACTCTTGCATTGATATGCGTAGGGAGGGAATCTCCAACTCGAGAGGCATGACTACCTCGGAGCCATACACGAGCGAAAATGGAGTTGCCCCAGTGGGCATCCGAATGCTAGTGCGATAAGCCCACAGGGCAAGTGGGATCTGAATGTGCCAATCCTTATGACTGTCTGTGACTGTATTTTTAAGGATAGCAACTAGCATTTTGTTTGACGCCTCTGCTTGCCCATTTGCCTACGGATAATAGGGTGTCAAAAAACTATGCTGAATTTTGTACTTTGTGGTCAAAGCACGCACATATTTGTTCTTGAATGACGTCCCATTATCCGAGATTATCTTGGATGGAATACCAAAATGACATATGATGTTATGCAAAATGAACTCCACAATGCGGGGTCCAGTCGTAGAGGTTAGCGGAACTGCTTCCACCCACTTGGTGAAGTACTCTGTGGCCGTTATGATAAACGTGTGACGATCGAACGATGCAGGGGAGATCTTTTCGATGAGATCTAGGCCCCACTACAAAAAAGGCCAAGCCGATTGGATCGGCTGCAAGGCCTGGGAAGGTACGTGTGTCAAATTGGCATGATGTTGACACTTCATGCACTTTCGCACATATGCGCAACAATCTCACTCTAAAGATGGCCAATAATAGCCCATGCGAAGAATGCGCTTGGCGATGGCCATACCGCTGAAGTGGCCACCGCATGTACCATCGTGCGCTTGGGCGATCGCCCAAGTGGACTCTTGCTGGTCCAAGCACCGAAGGAGGATCCCTTCATAGCTACGATGGTACAAAATGTCTCCTAACAAGACATACTTTTCCGCTCTCTGCTTGAGTGCTCGTTTTGCGGCATGCGTCAATCCAAGCGGGAGATTACCTAACTTGAGGTAGTCCCTGACGGGGGAATACCAATCCTGCTGATCAGAAGCCTCGATGGTATGAACAACCAGTCCCTCTTGAAGTTCATCCCTAGCAAAAGCTGAGCGGGAGAGAACTTGCAAGAATAACATTGTATTGCTATTAAGGGGAGTAGGGGAGAACAAGGACCCCCAGTTGGCATGTTTCAGATGATCGTGGATTCGAGAGAACCGGTCCATGGACGGCTCAATCTGGATCAAGTGGATTCCTGGCATTAAATCGGAGCTTGCTCGCTCCATCGCTGATTGCGATAGTGTTTTGACTTGAATGGTTGTCATATCACCAGAAAGGTCTTGCGGGATTAACGACCCCAAAGAGGCCATAGTGTCCGCAAAATGATTCGATGACCGAGGGAGTGCCTCGATGTCGTACCATTCAAGCTTTGCCAAGAATTTGTCCACGAGGGCTTTGTAGGCCTACAAAACTGGGCATTTGCATTGGAATACCCCTTTGACTTGATTGACGATTAACAACGAATCACCAAAGATGTTCAATCATTTAATGTTCATGGTGATTGTTGTCCCAAGACCTATGAGCAAGGCTTCATACTCTGCATTATTGTTGGTGCATGGGAAATTTAATTTAAATGACAGGGGCATAGGAGCACCCTGCGGTGTGAAGAATACTATTCCCGTGCCACCACCTTGCTCACATTTAGAACCATCAAAAAATAGGGTTATGTCGGCCTGTGACTCAGGCTCGTCAGAATCTGGTGATTCTGAGACATGGAAGACCCCATCATCGGGTAGTTCTATGACCAGAGGCTGATCGTCTTCGAGAGGAGCCTCTGCTAGTTGATCGGCTATGACCTGTCCTTTTATGGATTTCTGTCCAATAAACTCTATGTCAAATTCCGTCAACAACATGATCCATTTCGCCGTGCGACTACTATGATAAGTATGACTCATCATGTATCGCAATGGATTCTCCTTAGACACAACATACGTCTTGTTGCTCAAGCATGTAATGGCACAGCTTTTTGGTAGCAAACACCACTACCAAGCAAAGTTTTTCAACATATGCATAGTTAAGTTCATAGCTGACCAGGGTGCGGCTAAGATAGTAAGTAGCCTCGTTCTCTGTGAAGTTCATTCTTCTAGGCTAACATGGCTCCCAGTGCCACCTCAGTAGCTGAGATGTATAAGTAGAATGACACTCCTGGTCTAGGTGGTGCCAATATTGGTGACGAAGCCAAGTATTGTTTGATGTCATCAAAGGCTGACTGGCACTCGTCATCCCAGTGAAATGCTACCCCCTTGTGCAACAACTTGTTCATTGGTCGGCACTTGTCAGATAGCTATGCTATGAAGCGCTTGATCGACGTGACCTTTCCTTGCAGGCTTCGAGCTGCTTGATGGTAGTTGGGGGAACCATTTCAAGGATTGCCTTGACTTTGTTTGGGTCCACCTCGATGCCTCATTTTGAGACTATAAAACCCAAGAGCTTTCCAGATGTGATGCCAAAAATGCACTTCTTGGGATTCAATTCTATTTATGCTCCATGAGGCGATCGAGGATCTTGCTTAAGTCACCGAGATGATCCGGGCGCAAAAGAGATTTGGCCAACAAATCATCCATGTAATCTTCCAAAGTCTTGTGCATGTAATCATGGAAGATGTATGTCATGGCACGTTGGTAGGTGGCGCCAGCATTTTTAAGGCCAAAAGGCATGACCTTATAGCAAAATGTTCCCCAAGGCATTGTGAACGCCATTTTGAGCTGGTCCTCGGGATTGATACAAATTTGATTGTATCCCGAGAAACCATCCATGAGGGAAAGCATTTCGTGACCCGTTGTAGCATCTACCAATGCGTCGATGCTCGGCAAGGGGAAATCATCTTTAGGACTCGCTTTGTTTAGATCTCAAAAATCAGTGCATATGCGAATCCTCCCGTCAGGCTTCTTGATGGGCACCATGTTGGACAGCCATGGTGGATAATCCACGCAGATGACAAACTGTGCATCCAACAGCTTTTGCAATTCATCTTTGACCATTAAGGCCACTGTTGGGTGCATCTTGCGTAGTTTCTGCTTAACTGGCTTGACTGTCGGATCAAGCGTTAGGTTATGCGTGACTAGCTGCGGATCTAGTCCCGACATATCTTTGTATGACCATGCAAAAACCTCCTTCTTCTCTTTGAGAAGGGCAATGTAGTCGGCTTGCTCTTCGGGGGATAAACTTACCCCCAACTTGATGATCTGTGGATTCGCCGGATCTGAGCCGATGTCTACGTCAGTCGTCTCCTCGATCGACATGTGGGATCCGTCTTCCAACTGATGTGGAGTTGGGATCAAGTGGATATCATTTGCTGAGTTTAGATCATCGTTAGGAACCTCGGGTCCCTCTTCAGCATGGAAGATATCTTGAGTTGGCCTAGGGGTAAAATGAAGCATTTCACCAAAAGGCCAGTACTCGGATGGGGATGGAGGGGAATCGACGCGATCCCAGTCTATGGCATCTATGTCTAGATACAATGACTATGTCGGATCGGCCGGATTGTGGATGGGGGCGGTTAAATCAATGGAGATCATGTTGATGAAATGATTTTGGTCTCCATTACCGTAGGTGTGGTTACTCGGACATCTTGGATGCTCTTTATGCTCTGGATCTGGCTCTAGAGGGACGGGCACGAATGGATCGGCCCTATGTGTGGATAGGAAGACAGGGTCTACCCTCGACACTGATGTCACTATAGGGTCTCTGGGCGGAAGGTGCTCTTCGTATGCCCAGAGTAGCGGATCCAACACTTGGTCCCACCGCGCTGGGTCTACGTACCACTCATGCCCTGGCACTATGTTTAATTGTTCAAATATGTCATTAATCTCCAAGGGGCACCGATGCTGCATCTGTCGCATGTGATTAAGATATGCCATCTCTATTTCATCTTCATAATCACTATCGGAGATCCAAAGGCCTTCGTTGGCTCCGACTACTTGCGGCATTAAAGGCTCGCCTTGCTCAAGCAAATTGATGTGGTCCCACCTAGGTTGTTTCGCTCTCCGTGGGGGGACTTGATGTTCTTGGAGCGGTGCTTGCTCGATGGGAGCATCCAGGGGGAACATTGTCAAGAGGCTTTCTTGATATTCATCCATGGGGATCACCTGTGAGTGATCGCTATCTGATTCGAAGGGGTCATACGATGTTGGTTCATATTTCGACTCATCCTCCGAGGACCCTTCTTGACATTGTCTAGACCTTCCTTGAAAATGAGCTCTCGAGCTTTCTCCTCTCTCGAGCGAAGGGAAGGGATTACTAGAGCCAACAAGGTTGATTGCCGTTAATGGGAGATAATCCCTCAATGTATATGTGGTGTTAGGGTTGGCATATGGATCTGATGCCAATCCCCCCTTGTTGCCTATCCCTAGGCCTTGCATGTTCTCCACCAAGATGTCCAAGGGGAGGGGGTGGTTAAACCCTACTCCTGACTTGTCGTATGGCATTTGGTATCTTGGTTGGCAAAGAACACGTATCCCTTGCTCATATCGGCCTAACCCATACCCGTGCCAATTGCATTGGCCAAGGTATCTCAGAGCAAAGTCTGGGTTAGACAAATAGTTGACATTTTCAGCAAAAGGCTCTTCATCTTCGTCCTCTTGCGTGCATGGTGCAACGCCATGATCAAGGCCCCCATACACAAAATTTGTCTGGTTCGGCGGGTAGCCTAGGGGAACAATGGTGCCGATGGGAAGGCGAGGTCTCCCCATGTCCTGCATGGACTCTAGTGCGGGTGTTGCTACAATATTCCACACCAGATACTCCCCTAGGCCCGTATTGGCCATTTCAACGGTGATCATTGGCGGTTGAGGGGGAGGGAATGGAAGTTCTCCTTGAGTCCACTCCATGTCGGGTGGGCTAGAAGCCTCGACTTCCATCCGGCTAGGCATCTCCTCAGTAGAGATAGTTGATACTGATGGCAATGTCTCTTCCAAAGGTTTTGCCTCTTCTAGGGGTTCCTTCCCTTTATCTTTCTATCTGGCCTCCATAGATGATGTCATTGGTGGAGGACTAGACGATGAAGATGAGCCCGACTGGGATTTTGAAGAACTTGCTAACGGGGATGCCTATGGAATCGGACCCTGTTTAGATGGATTTAACTAAAAATCCAAATGCGTTGATGGCAGGGTCGATTGCGGCATCAGCTGCACCGCATTACAATACTTGAAGGGTTCTAAGTCCACCGGGACTACATGCACCTCCCCTTCAAATGTATACTTTAAACATTGGTGAGCTATCGAAGGGACACACTTCATGTCCCTGATCCACGGCCGGCCTAGCAAGATGTTGTAGGCCATCTCACCCTCCAATACGTGGCACAATGTGGGTATGGTCTTTTGTCCTACTTGGATTGGTAGGACTATTGTGCCGACTATCGAGCAGATTGCGTCATTGAATGCTCGCAGAGTGTAGGTGGAAGCTGTGATGTGAGATGCGGGCAACTTCAGATGCTTGAGAGCCGTAGTTGTGATGATGTTGCTGGACGAGCCAGTGTCTATCAACACCCTCTTGTATGGGATCCCGTTGACCCACGCGATAACGTGCAGGGGTGGATCCGCCATGTCATCAGTCACTGATCTCAGTTCATCTTCTCGAAATGTGATGACCGGCTCAGTGCATCATTTTACATGCCCCACAAAGTTGTTGAAAGAATTTGTCTCATGGGGCTGCAACTCGATGGCTTTCAAAATCTCCATTAGAGCTTCTCGATGGGGCGTAGATTGTTGTATAAGCTCATATATGGAGAGCCTAGCCGAGGTGGTCCTCAAACTCTGAGTTAGTTTGGTCCGAAGTGTGGCCACCGGCTTAGGCGGAGGAGGTTGTGCAAGGTGCTGTTGTGGTTGCGATGTTGTTGGCACCTCTCCTGCCACTATCGCAGGAGCATTCGTGCTCGGATACCTCCTATTTCGAGTCACTATACTTATCATCCCTACATACCCCTGCATGGGGTAGTTATGTGTGACCTCGTTAACTTGTAGGGTCTTCGCCTGCGGAGCATGAGCAGGCAAGGGGTCTTTGAAGACCTCCATTTGCTGATTGCTTGGTGCAACAGGATTATCCACCGCTAGTGTCTTGTTATCAATCAGGTCTTGCACCAAGCCCTTAAATTTCCAACAGGCATTTAGGTCATGTCCCTACCGCCTATGGAACCTATAGTACAAGTCCTCTCTATACCCCTTAGGCTTGGGCACGTTGGGATCTATAGTCTGAATCTCTGGTAGGTTGATCAGGTTTGCCGCTAACAAGTGGTCAAACAAGGAGTCCCTGGACTCTGTGTAGGGTGTGAATTGTCGCCTAGGGCGACATTGCTGACCCTGTTCTTGCCTCTGATTTTCTCTGTCATAGTTGTTGGGAGGCACTACCTGATAATTAGCCTTTTGAGGCTGAGTTGCTTGCACAGGCTTAGGGACATTGATAGCAACTTGGTTAACCGCAATGGGTTTTTGTTGCGTAGTCCTAGCTTTAGTGTTTTTAGTCCACTCTTTTTTCTTAGGCTTGGCTATCTCGCCATCCTGTATTTTGATCTCTTCAATAATTTTGGCTTGTGACAGAGCTTCTTCTAGGGTGGCATATTGCTATAGCTGCAATAGCACAGAGATCGATCTCAAACAACTTTTGGAGAACATCTGAGTGAGGTCGGACATAGGAGGGAGGTAGGGTAGCTTTGAGAGCAATGTCCTCCATCGATTCCCGTAGGCCGCCATGGTCTCCTCCTCATACTGCTTGAGGCTGGCTAAGTCACTTAGTGACGCCTTCTTCTTGGTATTGAAGGTGAAGCATTCGAGGAACGCATCCACTAACTGATCTAAATTGTTAATGTTGTGCTTTGGTAGCTGAGTAAACCAATCCGAGGCAGGGCCTACGAATGTGGTTATAAATGTTCTCAATAACAAAGCATCATTGTCCTGAATGCCGAAGCATTGGCTCAAGAACCTTGTCACATGCTCTTGAGCATCTTCCTCCCCTCTAAAGGTTGCCAACTGAGGTAGCTTAAAGTGCTCAGGGTAAGGAGGTGCTAGCACTGACGGATGCACAGGATGACTGCGGAGCTGGCGTAAAGTGGGCTTTTGGGGCCCAAAAGTTTTGGTTTCCATAGACTCTAGCCACTCTAGCAACGCTTTGTATGCATCTGAGGATTTTATCTCCTCCAATTTAGTTTGTATGATCAAGTCCTTGGTGCTGTAGAAAATGCGACTTGTGCCCCCTTGTACACTTTTCGTAGCTTCCGCTCTTGATTGGGCTTGGCTATGTGTGTACACCATGGTGGTGCTTTCGTACAAGCTATGTAGATTTTTTTATTTTTTTATGATTTTTTATGTTACACTAAACAAAAAAGAGCACACACATACACAAATAGTGATTATCTCATTTAAATATTGAGAGTGTGTCCTAAACCTTGTTTAGTGTGTTTTTGATTTTTTTGTTTTTGTTTTTGTTTTTGGTTTTGAAGGTTTTTAGAGACCGTTTAAATGCAAAATGACTCCCAAAATTGGTCGCCCCTTCGATATACCATTTCCAGGCTAATATACCAACCTCTCTATATACCCGCCCTTACGTGAGGGAAACTATAGGTATGTGAGAGCAGATGGTACGTGGAACATAGGCGGTACGAAAGGGGAATCACCCTGTTTATGACACCTACCATAGAAGACTTATCCTCGTGTGCTGGGAATCACCCCAGCTACACTCGATCAAATTTCATCATGATTTACGTCTAGCAATAGAATCGATCGGGGTAATGGATGGAAAATTCAAGCCCAGGTGGTGATGAAATCCATCGTTGGTCTTGATCAAGGGCTAGGGTTTTACGACCAGCGCCTTGGTTTTTAAGTTGCCACATGGTGTGTGGGGTTATTTTTACCTTTGCAAAATGGAAACAAGCAAACAAAAAAAAGGAAAACTTTCCCTAAGCAAACAAGTAATCCAAAATAGAAACACTGAATAGAAAATGACAGAGAAAAATGTAGGATCCTTACCTCTTCTCTGCCCGAATCTGTCGGTCCTGAGTTTCTGCCCGAAATCTTCATAGAATGGAATTCATCTCGGGGTGGAATGAATTATAGGACTGAATTCATCCCAGGGTAGGGCGCATTCCAATTCGTCCCTGGGTGAGACGAATTATAGTTTTGTGTTCACCACAGACTAGAACGAACAGCAGTCCCGCGTCCCTAAAAAAGAGATACCTGCAAGCAAGGCAAATTTTGATCAAATTTTTGATCCAAAAATGTAGAGGACAAGGTCCCACCATGATCACCACTAAAATCACAAGGATACAGAAGCAAAAATGGAAAGCTAACATGTGATATGCAAACAAAGAAACCGAACTTAGCACTAAATCCTAAAAACTTGAAAGTGCATGAAAAGAGGGAAAAGCATGATCAAATCAAACTGAAACAAATGTGAATCAAAATAGGACAGCCCTTTTATTGATGTGTTTCAAACTTAGTTACAATGCGCATCCTCCCCTTCCAAGGGCTAGGAGCGTTTAAGCGTTCATTCTTTGTTACATCCGTGGGCGCCTTTCCTTCTTTCGCGTGCCCACATGTAAAATGGGCGGACCAAACATCGCTGTCACTTGTGTTGATGAATTTTTACTCCTTGCTTCTCCTTTGACATCCAAACCCTACATTCAAAAGAACAAGAAATGATCAATAGCACCTGTGGATGAAACAATGCATGCAAATCCCCAAGCCTACGCTAAATGAATGAGAAAAATGAATTAAACTATGATCAAAACAAGTCCAAATGCTATGAAAATTTGAAAGGGGTATCAAGATATCACCAGAAGGGCACTGCAAAAATAACATTCAAGAAATTCCTTGCCATTTTGAATTCGTTTTGGGGCAGGACGAATTCACCTACAACAAAATATCGAAAAGGTATTGTCCCAATGTCTTGCCTAGGAAGCTCCAAAAGACCTGCAAACTTGGGGTTAGCTAATTGGGGGCATTTTGGGAAGACCCAGATGATCATATTTTCCCAATTTGGCCTCCATTAGCAAGAATTTTATTATGCTACCTGCAAGTTAGTAGAAGCGAACAAAGATAGAAATATGATCAAAAGTGTTCAAAACGAGACAAAATTCAAATGACAACCTATCTAAGCATCATAGAAATGAATGCAAAAATAAAAGAAAGAAAATCTACCATAGAATTTCCATCGCTCCGAAAAGGGGGCGGTTAGGATTGTGGCAGTGTGGGAGGGGGGCGCCCATGGGGCAGGCTGCCCACCGTTTGAGGCTTGATTTCGGCACCAATCCACTTGGGATGGGTCAAAAACCTCCTGTGTGGTATTGTCAGCAAATTTGGTGGGATATTATGGCCAAATGTCAGGTTTTGGGTCCAATATTCATCCTCCCAATAGTCACCCAATGACCTCCCCTCTAAAGGAAATCAAGGATGTGGAAGCTACGAATCCAAAAGGTGTGAGGTATGACAATAAAACGACAGCACTTCGTTGCTCTGAAATGCTACTCTTCTCCTCTATTTTGGGGTGAGAAAACTCACCAATTTATAGACCTAGAGGTCTCTTGGAATGGGCATGCAGAGGCGCCACATGGCAATCATGCCTTCCTAGGGGGAAGGAGACTCCTCCCTAAATTGGGACTTCATGACTGACCTTGCAGATGCCTCTAATGCTCAAAAATGCTCACCCATACTCCCATGCAATGAAGGAAGTGTTGGGTGGCAGATCTGAGCTGCCATTTGTCAAGATTTGACTTTTTGCCCGTCAAACCTGCAATTCGCCCCACCCTGGAGCGAATTCATAATTCGTCCCTGGGTGGGGCAAATCCTAGATTGAATTCATCCCAGGGTGGGACAGATACTTATCAAAGTGCTTTAAGGTGCCAAATTGACCTCTGACCTTTCAAAACTACTGTGAAAGTGATTAGGACCACTGTTTGACCTTTGGAGGCTGCCCTTGGGGCTGTGTGTGTCAAAGCGATCAGTGTTTGCAGTCACATAATCGGATTGGTGTTGTTTTGGTGTCTACAAGAACCATTGCATCATGTTTAATTATCTCATCCTTGATAATCACTCATTGTTTAATGTCTACTACTTGGATAGAGTTTGTCATATATTTAATCTTCCTCTTTTACCAAACTAGGGAATGCTTACTTCAAACTACGACATCCTTACTTCTACATAGGACTTGGATAAATGACTTTTCTACCATTCTTACTATATTTTCTTCAAGAGTCATTTATTTTATTGAATTTCCCATGAGATTAAAAATAAGAAGTGGCTCTTGCTCCTTGCTTACACTTTGCATATTGATCATACTTGTTTATTTCTTGCACTCTCAACACTTGCTTTCTAAAACAAGAAAAAGTAAGGCTTGCTTCTGGCTCCACTTGCTCACCTCATTGACATATTTAACAAGAATTTTAAAATAAAATGGGACTTGAATTTGATGACCAATGACTATTTCAATGATATTTCTTATAAATTATCTTTTGACCAAAAACATATAATAATACATCCATAGATCTTAGTGAAAAATATGCTAAGTCATCACTCTCATAAATAAGAAGATATAAAAATTTAATAAAAATAAATGTTTCTATTTAATATTCATATAATATAAAGTTGAGCGTGAGAAATATAAGTTTTAAGTATCCTTACAAATTATGACTTGAGTGGCTCATACAACTAATTAAATTTACCTTATTAAAGTGTGGACAAGTATATGAAAGATATTTTCAAACATAAAAGAATGAACTCATATAAGTCTTACATGGATTCTAATCTAATTCATCATTTTTATTTTCTCTTTTTATGTCATATATATTATGTAGGATCTTTAGGGGATAATATTGTTGTTTAAGATTTATTTATAATTGGTTATATGAGATTGAAATATATTCACTTGTATTTCATAATGGTTGCATAATTATATTTTCAGCAAATACATAATGGTAATAATAAAATAACATTAACCATATTAACCATAGTGTATATTAATGTTTATATTTTTTAATTAATTAGGTTTAAAATATATAATAAAAATTAACTGTTTGTGTAACTATGGACCAATTGTGTTGTATACTTTAAATAATTTTATAGACTCTTTGTATTTAATCATTTCCATCATTTTTGTTTATAATGGATTTTGAAGAAACCCAAAACATTAAATATTTTATTCATAGATATGTTCATATGCCTATACAAGACAAACTATTGCATAACATAGTTTATTTATTTTTTAACACTCAACCTACGTGTGGTTTGAATGTTGGTCTCCTTGATGAGAACCCAAAGCCATACCAATGTGATCTCTTTCGAGACAACATAGTTTTATCCATTCCACCATGAAATTTGGATGGATAAATACATTGTCCTATATGGTTTAAGGTCTTGTGGATGTTAAATATTTCTTCAAATTTATCATAAAATTACTAAAATTTAAATTAAATAGGTAAGAACTATTAAAATTTAAATTAAGTAGTGGGAAACTTAGGGAAATCTAAATTTAATACGTAAATCTAGTAGTAGGAAACATGGGTTAACCTAGATTTTTATAAGTTTATTCCAATTTATTGGTCCATAATATAATTTAAGGTGATATAATTTCTAAGACTATTTATTACTTTTTAAAAATTAGAATGTCCTCGTATATGTGTTGGTTGCAAGCCCATAAATGCAAGTTGGAGTTAAAAAATATATAAAAAACTTTGTTGATGTTAGTGGATCCTACTTTGAATCAAAAAAATGAATAAAGAGTTTGTTTAAAGTTTTTCTTTTATAACTTGTCAAGGTGTGTTAGTTTTTTTTATATTGGGTGAAAAAATAGGGTTTTGAAAGGGGCCCTAACCCTTTTACAAGAGAGGCTTGATTTTATTGGAAAATAAAAACCACAGGTCAACAACATAGATCCTAGCAAAAATCACACACCTTTCCTCCTAGGAACGAATGATGCTAAAGATACACTACAAAAAATGAATTACAAAGATACTACCTAGATAGCCTAGGCTCAGATTAAGCATTGTCTTTTAGCTCAATGACCTTGATAGAAACTGACAATCCACTTCAGTCAATATATGATATTATTCAATCTAATAGGCTGACCTTCGACCTCCAATGCGATTGTTCATTGTAATGGTAGTGGAAATTTGTCATCCCAAATTATTTTTTGACCACTATCCACCCCCATATTAGCCATAACATCAACAACATGATTATCTTCTCTATAGATATGATCAATTACAACATCACTAGTCTCTTTTAGAATCTGTGAAGTGTCCTTTATAATGTTAAGTATAAACCTATTCTCTATTTCTCCTTATTTCAAATCTCTAATAATGTTTAGAGAATCCCCTTGGACTATAACTTTTCTATAACCTCTATCATATAACTGTTGAAATCCAAAAAAAAAAACTTTGGCTTCTGCTATATGTTGGTCTAAACTCCATAATCTTTTGCATAATCCCATAAAATTTGACCTTTATCATTTCTAATCACTCTACCCCCTCCTGCTCTTCCTGGATTTCCTTTGGCTGCCCCATCAAAGTTAAGTATTATCCAAACTTGTCTTGGTTTCATCCATCTTGTGTTTATTTTTTTGGGCTAAGTCCATTATGCATGGTTTGGATTGTTTTACCTTCCACCCTTCAACAATCATTATTTCTTCTTTTTTGTCATACCCTTTAACCTTTGGGAGAATGGAAAATTTTCTTTAATAGCATATTTAATTATTTTGAATATATATACTTCATACTTCCTCTCATTCCTAAATATGCGTATATTCCTTTCCCACCATATGCCCCATAAGTAGTGAAGGAGAATTAGGCTCCATAATCTTGTCAAGCTCTCACTTAAAAAGGGAGATATCCATTGGTTAAACAAATCTCTAAAGGTTTGTGGTATGCTCCACTTGACTCAAAGAGAGTTCATTATAGCATATAAAACTTTATTTGAATCGTCACAATAGTTGAATAAGTAGTCTAATGACTCAACATCCTTTTGGTATAAAGAACATATATTTGTCATTTGTAACCCTCTTTTGTATAAATTATATATAGTTAAAATCTTATTCTGAAGGCATAACCAAATAAAGCAAACAATATTTGACACAAAATCAGGGGACCAAACCTTCTTCACTGGATAACCTCCTCCTCTAGGGGGAATATGAGCTTCATAGGCTGATTTAATAGAGAAGATTCCTTTTAGAGAATGATTCCATAGCAAAGAATCCTCCTTGTTGATTTGGGAGATGTGGAAGGTCTTAATCAACTTATTTAAATTTAGGAGATCCTACTGAATATGAACTTCATCTGAATCTAAAGAAAGGTGTTTCCATTTCTTTCTACCATGAGGATATTCTATGTAATCCTTGAATTTTCCCCCATATTTAGCTACCAGTGGAACTCACAACTCCTTAAAATTCTATTTATTTATTAGAGGTTCCTAAAGGATCCAATAATCTTCCCAAAAGAAAAATTTCTTTCCTTCTACTTGCCATATTATATTGCTCCTTAAAAAACTTCTCATTTTTAGCATTGCATTCCATATGGCTAATCCTATAGGAGAAATTGCACTTCTAAAAAAGGAATGTGATTTTCTAAGTACTCCACTTTCACAATATTTTGCCACAACAAACTTCCTTCTATGCAAAGTCTCAATGCATATTTTGAGATTAAGGCTTTGTTAAAGATTTGTAAATTTTTTAGACAAGTTTCTTCAAAGTGCAAACTCTATCCCAAGCCACTAAATAAAGTCTTTGTTTGTCATCAACCCTAGTCCATAGTAATTTTTTAAATATATTCTCCATCCTCCTTCTAACCTTGTGGGGCATTTTAAATACAGTTATATAATGGAGATATTTTAACTCATTGACGAAATCTATAACTTAATTTTTTTTTGCTTTGATACCATATGTAAAAACCTAGAACCATCATTAAATTTGGTTGTCCAAAGAAAAAATAGTAGGAATAGAAAGTATTTTTTTTAAATAGTTAAACTTTCTAAGCACACCTAAGAGTTGAGGAATTAAACTTGACTAATTTATTTTTGAATCATCCAAGCAAATTTTAATCATACATAACACAAACATAACCACCATGTTTGAGTTCAAGACTGCTGCAGCTAGTCACCCAAGTGGACGAGATTGGCCTTATCCTATTGAATAGCCATTTTGTGAATTCGATCATCCTCATTTATCATCCACATTTTTTGGCATGAGATTCAAAACACAACTAGGGTTATCCTCTAGGACCCATAACACCTATAGGGGGATGCTTTCTTCCCTTTCCTCTTCATACAAAACTTTTGATGATATAGTCGACTTGTTTTTACTTGGAACAAAAGAGGTCATCGTATTTATGTCTTTGTGACTAACTAATGACTCCCATAATTCTGGATATAGTTAGCACCATGTCAATACCTTGAAATTGGACCTCATCACCTATACTCATTGTAAATCACAGCGGTTTATCCCATACCAAATCTTACGACTATTCTAGCTAAGTTCAATGAGTATATAATGAGCATTATGATATCTGAGACTAACCTAAAAAGAAATGTCCCATACCACCCTTTTCAATACCATCATGACCAAGTCTTTTTGACCAATTTTTTTAGAACTAGGTTGTCTTAAAGTCTTGCATGCATTCCCGCACCTCAACATACTTGGATGTTCATTTGTTTAGCTTTCTTAGCTTTACTATCCCTCTAAGTGTCTTTTAAAACTATTCAATTATCAAACTAATCTAAATTATGACAAATTATTTATCGTTAAGTCAACATCTTTAGAATACACAATAGAATATTATCATAACAAACTTACTATTAGACTATTTAAAACTATGTCAAGTTTTTACCCATTCAAGAACATAGTTGCCCTTTCTAAGCAACAATTGGCCTATTGTTCTCATAAAGAACTAAAGAAATGTTCAACTTCTTATACAAGTATAGCTCTAAATAACTCTATTCCTTTCAACGTAAGTTGGTTATTATTTTCTCATACAATTTCAAACTTCCTTACTATTTATGTTTTAGGTACGATATTCACCAATTTACCTCCTCTTGAGTGAATTTTTGGTTGTCTCGTGCCTTTTAGATTCTAAATATTTATCAAATGAGTAATTAAAACATTCAAGACAAGTGTTTCTATCTTATATAATTCAGGAATTAAATTAAATATAATTATCTTACTTATCTAGTTAACCCATGATGCATCATGAATTATTTTAACTTTGTTTAATATCTATCACACACAAGTGGTTTTGATATTGCAGCATATAAAAGAGGAATTTGGAAAACAATAACTTTTTTTAATTAAATAGAAATATAGAGTTAATTCGAGCATGTATTTCATTTTACTACACAGTGAGCATACGAAGCACTACCAAATATAATTACATATTTTAATAAAAGCAACATTACATAAGGCTTCATTCCTTATTTCAGGTTCAATACTGCACACACTTACTACCTATGACAAGACTATTCTCATTAAAATATTTGGTTTAAATACAAGCCGTAGGTGTTCATTCCCTACAATTCTGCTCCAACGCTAGAACTCAGTACAGGTAAGACTATATCTATCCACTACATAGATTTCAGCCTTCTTTCTACTCCAGCTACAAAATAACGTTTCTTGCCACGACTTTCGATAGATTATTTCCTACATCTGCTCAGCTTGATGTTGTTTACCTCCATCTAATCAATGGACCATTTAGGGAAGGGTAGGAGTCATCACCAGGGATTATATACGACTCTAATAATATGAACATGTAGATTTAATATGCATAAATGCCATTATTCTAACACAGGTAGCACACAAGAAAACTACTAGTCTTCCTTTCTCAAGATTTGACTAAGAGTTATGTCAAACGTGTTCCTCTATTGTAAAATTCCTACTTACGCTAGGTAAAACTTCCTAAAACTTACAATCATTATCCAGAGGTGTTTCTCAGTTCCCAAATAGGTGCAAGTTCTAATTTTGCTCTTTTAATTTTACCCAAAATAAGATTGAGATTATCACACAACACACATCATCTCACTACTTTCAATACAGACTCACAACCACATAAAAATATGACAACATAATATTTCACATCAATACATTGATTCAAATATTGTCAGCATAGTATAGCACGTTGTTTACTTTTAAAACTCTGCAATACTTTCCATAATAAAAGTAATTCTATGTCGTAATAGGGTTACACTTGTAGCTCTATTATTTCTTTCATTTTATCTTTGATAACTCAGCTACACAATAATATTGTACACAACAATATTTAAACTAGTATGGCATTGTTACACCAGTAGTTCCCTTGGTTTCATTCACCATATAATCACATTACAGTGTAGCAAAAAATTACACAAAAAAACTTCTATAAACATGGCAATAAAATACCAACAATCTCATTGCTTACATTTACTATCTATCAACACAGTAACAAGCAATGTTTTACACGTTGAAATAGACATGTTGTACATATCAGGCAAGCATGTGATGCAAGGTAAGTCAAATGAAACAATAATCAAATTAACTAACTTAACATTAGGTTTAAGACTAATGTTTATATAATACAATGAATAGTAAACCTAACTAATTCCCCACTAACCAAGCTAACAAACACGTTAGGCTAGGTAGAGAGTTAGGTTTAGGATTGACTACCCTAGGATATTTAGGCTAGTTACCATTAGATATTTAGGACAGTAAATATCTATATGGTAGAAAGTAAAACAGTAAATGTAGAAATAAATCCTAAGTAGTGTAATGCAATACACTAGCTTATTTTACCTAGTGGAGTAAATGGTAATTATCCCAAGTAATGGAATATTACTCTAACATGCCCCCTTATTACATTATTTGGGTAATACATACATATCCCTCTATACAACAATATTTGGGTGAAGTATATAACTGCCCCAATACAGTGAAGAAGATGTTGATCTGTTGGTTCTTTGCTCTGTCACAGTGCTCTGGTTGCTCCTAAGCAAAAAGTGGGTCATTCCTCACTATGTATTCATGCCAACGAATGTCCTTATGGTAATCACATCATCCAATAAAATTTTCATGGGTAACCGACCGCTGCAATTGCTAGGTGTAGTAGAATAGATCACTTCATACAAGGTTCATTCATTTACAATATGAATTTGCAAAATATAAGATAGCTAAGGTGTCGGTCGTTGTCGAAAATGCACCCTTATAAGTTCCCCCCTTCTTGTTGCAAAATATAGTGTAATTAATTTCTGAAGGAAGTGTGACTAAGGTGTCGGTCAAAGCTGAAAATGCACCCTTATAAGTCATCTTCCCTATTTACAAAAATCAGTGAAGAAAATAAATGAATATCCCCCCTCAATTGCAAAAATTATGCAACTCAAGAGTGTTGTGAAGGATTTTACAAATATTGCCTCCTAGATAATTGTACACCACAAAAAATCGCTCCTCTTGTTACAAGTACTTCAAACACCTAGAATTTGCTATTTATGAAGCCTAAAAGAGGTATAAGCACCCCTTATTGTAAGGTCTTCAAACAAAAAACTTATGCTATTTATGAAGCCTAAAAGAAGAGTGAGAGAAAATGGTGCTTTTGCCCAAGGGACACATGTGTTTTCCCTCTACAAAACTGTTTTAGCAATTTAGCACTCCTTGTGCTATCTTTGAACCAGAAACAGAATCAGTATGAGACACTTCACTAGAAATATGGCTTCTGTGATGTGCCTTTGCCATTTTAGTTTTGTTTGTTTTGAAATAAACACTGAATGGTGTCATGGTTTTCATTTTTACAATTTGTGCAAAACTATGCTTTCTAGGCAATTTGATCAAAAAAGTTCACCAATTTGTCCTTTCTTATTGCAAGTACTTCAAGCATGATTGCTATTATGAAGTCTAAAAGAAAAGGTTTAATTGTTGATGATTTGGACTTTTCTGATTGCCTTTACAAGTTTTATTTCCCTCTTATCAAAATCTATGTTTGAAGGAAGAAAGGAAGTATCCCCCCTTAGTGCAAAAGATTGCAACTTTGAAGGTTCCTTAAAAAAACTTGTTCTTTCTTTTGATTACCCTAAAAGAGTACCAAAATATAATTCACTCAAACAGATATTTAATGGCACCTGCCTTAACTCCCTTCAAGAAGGATGAAAAGTTTGAGGAAATTAAGCCAAACAAATAAGAGTGAATTAGGGGTTTTATTGTTTTAGGAGAGAATATCAAGTAATTTTGGCTTTAAATATGTGCAAGGATTTACACAAATTTGTGAAATTTTGGGGTTTAGTGTGTTCTTGATTCTATGACTTATAATTGCAAAAGAAATAATGCAATAATCAAACAAGAATACCCACAAAATCCTTATCACCTAGGTGTCGGATGCAACCGAAAATGCACCTAATTTGCCAATAAAGGTGTCGAGTAAAATCGAAAATGCACCTTTTTAATTTTTGCAACAAAATGTGTGTTTTGTGTTGTGAAAAAAAAATGATATTTTTATGTCTCCTACTTTGTTTTCCAATTTTGCAAAAGAAGTACAATGTTGTCTTCTCCCATGAATTTTGTAAAATTAATAATTTTGAGCACTCCTTCCAAGACAAGTCGACACACGACCCGCATTTGGAAGGCTTCCAGAACTAGTCGACACATGACTGAGTTTTTGATGGACCCAAGGTTACAATTTCTTCTTAAATTTTTGCAAAAAAAGAATGTGCAATTTTATGTCTTATATCCCCCTTCAAAGAAAACAAATGCACACTTTGCCTTTTGAATTTTACAAAAAAAAATTCAGTCTCCTTGTTTGCTATTTGTGCAAGAAAGAATCAAATGTCTATGATGTTGTCCCTCTTGGATTTTGCAAAACTAACAAGGTTGAGAAGATTTTAAGGTTTTCTTATTTGCAATAAAAGTAGGTGCTCTTCTATGTCTTATATTCTCCTTTGGAGAAAAAAAACAAAAGCTCCTTTAAATTTGTAAATTACAAAAAAAATATAACCCTTTTTTTAATATATATTTTAAGTTTATGTGATTTCTCTAATTAATAAGTAAAATCTATAAATAGTAAAAATTATTTTAGTTTTAAAGGCATTTTGATAAAAAAATAACTTAAAAAAATAATAATAGTGAATTACTATTTAATAAATTAAAACTTAATTAATTAAAAATAAATAAACTTGAAAAATTAAAAAAAATAAAAGTTGAATTACCTTTATTACTTGGTCCATTCCACCGCCTGCTTTTTTTTGTTTTTTTTTTAGCAAAAAAAATAGGTGTTTTGGGGCCGACGGGAGTAGAACTCCCGACCTCCCGTCGGCCAACACCTTAGCGCTAGCCCCTTCGCCAGTCGGGCTAGCTGGCCCGACGTGAAAGGAAGGGAAGGATATTCCATTTCCCTTCACTCCTCACGCGGGTGGGGAAAACTATGGGATTTATCCCACATCACTCGTGCGGGCGATTTGATGTTGCTTAAAAGCAACAGAGCACATAGTGCTCTTTGATTGCCTACGGGAAATCAGGGTCTGTCGAACCCCTTTTGCTGTCGCCCATGTGGCGTGGCCGAAGGGGTCCATGTGTCAAGTGGTACACGTGACTGTCCGCCACGTGGCCACCAAATGTCTAGTCCATTGTCCAGTGGCTGTCTACCACGTGTCCAGTCCAGTGGTTGTTCGCCACGTGTCCAGTCCAGTCTATCATCTAGTAGTTGTCCGCCACGTGTCCAGTCTAGTGGATGTCCACCACATGTCCATTCAAGTTCCAGTCTAGTGGCAGTGCCACATCAGCACCTCAAGATTTGTGCCTAAGGTTGATTTTGACCTACCACGTGTCGTCCAGTGGTTGTGCCATGTGTCTGGTCCAGTGGTTGTGCCATGTGTCCAGTCCAGTGGTTGAGTCAGTGCCTCAGGATCTGTTCCCAAGCATGCGTGGGTCCTAGATATGATTGTCCTTAGGATTTGTGCCCGAGATGGTCCGCAGTTGTAGGGTCTCTGATCCGGTTGTCGGAGATCGAAGGGCACTCCTGCCTTCTCAGATCTCGGTCGTTGGATCTGTGTCGTCGGTCGTCAGGGATCGAAGGGCACACTCACCCTATCAAATCTTGGTCACTAGAGATTTGACAGGGTTGTCCCCTGTCAGTGGTGGTCAGACCCGAGGGAGCTCCTGCCCTCAGGTTTGGGTCTGATCTCTGCCTGGGAGGGCATGCTTGCCCTCTCGAATGTGTGATGGACCCATGGGGGCAACACTAGTGGCTATCGATAACCAGAGGGCCTCCTTCCCTCGAGATCTAGGCCCTGTGCTACAAGTTCTGGCCTCCTGTCAGGCTCGACAGGTCAAACAGCAAAATGTTGTCAGATCTATCAAGGTCTACGGGTCTGCTCCCATGGTCGTCCGATGACGTGGGCCTGCAGGCCCTCTCTCGTGGTCACCCGTGGCCTGGTGATGTGGGCCTACGGGCCCTCTCCCGTGGTCACCCGATGATATGGGCCTACGGGCCCTGCTACCTGGGAGCCACCTTGGGATCCATGTAGGTCCTTAGGGCCAGCAGGGCCCTCGAAGATCGTGCCAGGTCCAGGTCGGGTGGAATGAGCAAAGCTTGTATTAGGCCACCCGGCTGCGATGATACCAATGATGCAAGGTAAGTCAAATGAAACAATAATCAAATTAACTAACTTAACATTAGGTTTAAGACTAATGTTTATATAATACAATGAATAGTAAACCTAACTAATTCCCCACTAACCAAGCTAACAAACGCGTTAGGCTAGGTAGAGAGTTAGGTTTAGGATTGACTACCCTAGGATATTTAGGCTAGTTACCATTAGATATTTAGGACAATAAATATCTATATGGTAGAAAGTAAAACAGTAAATGTAGAAATAAATCCTAAGTAGTGTAATGCAATACACTAGCTTATTTTACCTAGTGGAGTGAATGGTAATTATCCCAAGTAATGGAATATTACTCTAACAACATGGAGATCGCATACGAATCATGAGAAGCTAGCGAGCACTAACATGTTTTCTCATACTTCCAAAATCATTGTTTGTTATTTCTCCAATCCCTTGTACCTTGTTTCGCCCATTCTCCTTCTCCACTCTCCCATTTTTTTTCCAAAATTCTTTTTTTTTTGTTTTTTTTCTTCCCCTCAATGATATGCGAAGGATTCACTATTTTTTCTTTCTTTTTCCTCCATGTATAGCACTAGATGATGTCGAGCCTTCCACTTCTACGTTGTGCGCTTACCAAGAAATCATGACCATTAAACCATTCACAATTTTTTGCAACAAACATGGAGAGTGCATCCATCATGGATGTTTTAAAATAAACTTAACTCTTCCTATATCTACTCGATATAGATATTGGTCTTCTTTCTGCACCAGCTATAGAATAACATTCCTTGTCGTAAATTTTGATAGAGTATTCTCCACATCTTCTTAGCTTGATATTTTTTACCTCCATATGATCAATAGACCATTTAGGGAATGGTAGGAGCCATTGTCAGGGATTAGATATGGCTCCAATAACATGAAAATGTATATTTAACATGCACAAATGTCATTATTCTAACACAGGTAGCATAAAAAAAACTACTAGTCTTCCTTTCTCGAGATTTGACTAAGAGTTATGTCAAAGGTGTTCTCTATTGCAAAATTTCTACTTACACTAGGTAAAACTTCCAGAAACCTACCATCGTTATCTAGAGGCATTTTCTAGTTCCCAAATAGGTGTTCTAATTTTGCTCTTTTAATTTTGTCCAAAAGAAGAGTGATATTCTCACACAGCACACATCACCTCACTACTCTCAATACAAGACTCACAACCACACAAAATTATGATAACATAATGTTTCACATCAATGCATTGATTCAAACATTGTCAACACAACATAACACGTTGTTTACTTTTAAAACTCCGTAATGTTTTTCATAGTAAAAAGTAATTCTATGTCGTAACATGGTTACACTATAGCTCTATTATTTCTTTTATTGTGTCTCTGATAACTCAGCTACACGATAATATTGTACACAATAATATTTAAACTAGTATGACATTGTTACACCAACAATTCCCATATTTTCATTTACCATAGAATCACATAATAATGTAGTAGAAAATTACACAACAAAACATCTATAAACATGGTAGTAAAATACCAATAATCTCATTGCTTACGTTTACTATCTATCCACACAACAACAAACAATATTTTACATGCTGAAATAGACATGTTGTACATATCAGGTAAGCATGGAGATCACATACAAATCATAAGAAGCTATCGATCAGTAACCTATTTTCTCACACTTCCAAAATCACAATTCATTATTTTTCCAATCCCTTCTTCCTTTTTTTGCTTGTTCTCCTTCTCCACTCTTCCCTTTATTATTTTTTTCCAAAATCCTTTTTTTTGTTTTATTTTTCTTCCCCTCAATGATATGTGGAGGATTCATTTATTTTTATTTATTTTCCCTCCATGCATAGTGCTAGATGATGTCGAGCCTTCCAATTCTACGTCATGCGCTTACCAAGAAATCATGACCATTCACAATGATTTGCAACAAACATGGAGAGTACATCCATCATGGATGTTTTAAAACAAAACTTTAACTCTATCAAACTATTTAATATTCCTTTAATATCCTTGCAAAGAAATTTGCATAGTAGTGTAAACCATATTTTCACACTTTTAAAATAAAATAATATTAATAACATTACAACACATCTTCCTACATTTCAAAGTAATGTAATAATGGTATTTGTTAAGACTTCCATACATGGTAATCCTACCTATCATAATAAATTCACATATAAATAAAAGATCATTTTAAATAATAAACTCTTACACCATAGCAAACAACTATACGTGCATACATTTCCAAATAAGTGGCTCTCGTAATCATCGCTACTTAAAACAACACTTCACATTTCTTGCCATACCAGCAATATTTGAGTCAAATAAACCCACACAAATATGCAATATGCAATGCACCTAAATGATATGCAAGTGTGAGTTTCCATGTGCTTGTGAGCCGAATAATCACTTCCCTGTATCACCTTTTTCCTTGACTTATTTTTATTCATTGCCATTACGCAACTGTCCTGCACCCATAGAAGTTGTCAACAGTACCAAGAATCATAGAAAAATGTAAGTGTACACATATTTTTTTCTATCTTTCATAAACCGTGCAAGGAGGGTCATTACAAAAGGCAACCCAGATAGATTTGGGACATGAGGTATCACTCGAAATGATAAATGTGAAGTGTTATAGTCTTATGCAAAAATTTATGGGATAAAAACCAATCACTATGTGAAATATAAAGCCCTATACTCTATTGTTATGTTGTTGACATAAAAGAGCGTAAGTAAGGCCATCATAGAAGGAGACTTTACGAATATTCTCAAGGATCTTAATAAAGGAAAAGATGATAATTGGAAGGTGTCATGTTTAATTAATAAAATGGAAGAGGTGAAGATATTATATATATATATATATATATATATATATATATATATATATATATATATATATATATATCAAGAAGGAAATGTTGCAATTGATTGCTTAGCAAACATTGGAGTTCATTTTGATCAGAGGAAGCTATGGGAAAATAATTTTCCTTATCTCTTTTAAGGATTACCTCATCAAAGGTAGAAGAAAAGTATATTCCACAGGGTCTTATATTTCGATTTTGTTGATATTTTTATTGCTTTTGGGGTCTTTTGGTGCTACTAATGTGATTGTATGTTGCTAATACAATAATTGTAGTTCTAGTAAATGCTACTATAATGTGATTGTGCTTTTGTTGTTGATACTTATATTACCTATTATTTAGAATTGGATTGACTACTACTAGTGTTAGTATGGAAGGGAGAAATAAACAATAGTCAGATCAACCTTTGCTCCCTTGCTAGAAATATATTTTGATATTAGCCATAGTGTTATTTTTTCTGGTTTTATTTTGGGATTTTTCTGCATTTTTGCTTTATCTCATGTTATCTAGGTAGGACGTTGATGTTTATATTGAAACCTTGGATAAATTAATTCTATAATAGGGTTGGGACATTCCAAACCTTTTTTTTTCACCATTACCAAAAAAATCAAGCATATAATAATATTTTAATGTTAATGTAAGGAACTAGGCATGTCAAACCAAAAGAATATCAAGTGATTTCAGGAGAAGGGTTAAAGTAGATATTTTTTCTTAAACTTGGTGAAAATCACTAATAAATATGCAAAGACATAATTATTTGATGAAAATATGTGCTTGGAATTTGATGGAAGCTTTAGAAGAAGGCAAACATAGTGTGTACGAGGGCACTCATGTGAGCATGGACATAGCTCAACTCATAGGTGCTTGGAATTTGATGGAAGCATTAGAAGAAGATACACATAGCCTTATTGAATTTTGTTTCAATCAAATTATTGGTATTATAATTTGATGAGAGAGATCTCAAAATAATTTAAACTAGTATTTTATTAGATACATAAGTTTCCAATGCTTGCAATGATGCTTGCAATCCTATAATTTTTTTTGCAAATATTTTTCTCTATATTTAGAAAAAAGAGGAGAAAAGGAATTAAATTTGAACATACCATCTTTGTTAAATAATATAATGAACTTCATGACACTAAAATTATCCCATGTTTTTTTCTTGTAAGATTTTCCTTCTAGGTTGTACTATGTCTTATTGGTTCATTGGTTTGAAGTGATCAATTGATGGAATTTTTCTTGTATAATGATTTGGATGATTTGAATGCATACAAGTTTTTTTGACCTATCATATGTTTAGATTCATACCAAACATTTTTTTGTTGTCTTAGGTGTGCTTGATCTTTTTGTTTATCTTCTTTAATTTGATTCTCCTTGGCTACATTACTTTGATGTGCCTTTCTCCAACTTTGATTTGGATTTTCTAAAGACAACCTTTCTTATTGTTGGTTCATCTCTTGTGAAGGGGATTCATTTTTGAATGGATTATGTAAATATTTCTTCATGGTATGTTTTTTTAACCATAATATTCACATGTACTTTGTGTATGGAAATTACTTATTTTAGGATCATTTCTTTTATTCTGATATCTTTGAAAATTATTTCTTTATTGGAAGTGTTGTCAATGTGTCATGTCTCTTCTAAATGCCTGCTTACTTATTTGACTTGTAAGTAGTAATTGTTTTTCATCTACTATATGTGAGGCCTCTACGTTTTGAAGTAGATTCACTAGATTTTCATTTTTTGGTGTTTACTTAGTAATATTTAAAGTAGTCATAAAAAATATTATACTTTAATGGGAGACATCTCAAAATAATTGGAACTAGTATTTTATTAGATACATAAGTTCCCAATGCTTTCAATGATGCTCACAACTCTACAATTCTCCTTGTGAATTATTTCATATTTTTCCACTCTTCATATTAAGATTGAGTAGTTGTCTCTCGAGGAATAAAATTGGATTCTGATACTTGACTTCAAATACTATTTTAGCTTATCCCATGTATCCTTGGTTATGGTTGAATCCCAAATATATAAGTGTTTCCCATCACAATTTAGAATTTTACAACAAGAACTTTGGTGCTCCACTAGCAATGGTACGCTTTCACAAAATTTAAATATTCTTCTTTTATTTATTTTTATTTATTTTATAATAATATATGTTTGGATTCTATTAGGGGTCACTTCCATTAAAAAACAAAACATTTAGAATTACAGATCTCATTACATTTATGACAATTTAATTAGAACATACTCATATTTACCTTTCTATCAAAGATATTCTCCATATTCCTCAAACTGCTAATTTTTCATAATCAACTCTTTTTTTAAGGAAATAACAATAAAAACAACCTGTAACTTACACATAACTCCAAAAAATAGAAGGAAAATAAACATAACAGTAATCCATAAAAGGGGAAATAAATTCAATTATTTTTATGTAGCAGAGGTTCTTACTCCTTTAGAGTGGCAATATCTAAGAATGTATTTTTGCACTTCAAGCTCATGAGGTAATATCTACTTGTAACACATTTTGTAGGATCTTAATTTTTAGAAAACTAAACATCATCGATTGTTTCATAATGATCTTCAAGAATACCATTTGAGGTGCCAATATTTTCCATAGAACCATTTAGCTTTTATCAATGATCTGATTCAAATTATTCATTTGGGATTGAGTCTTATGTTGCTCACATGATTCCTACTGGAAAATTGGTGCATATGGAGGATGAGCTTCTTTCTTTTGAACTAGGACATTTGAAGGTTTCAAATCATTTGCATGCAAGGCCTTCTCCTCCACCAAGGAGGAATAAAAGCATGATTGGATGACTGGGCATCTCTTCTTCAGGTGGCCATATTGTTGATAGCCATAACATATCAAAAAGTTTTTGTATTAAATATTTTGGATCCATTACCCTTTGTTTGAGGAGATAGTAATGGATTGAGGCCCAATAATTAAAACATCCATCCAAAAAACCAATCTTGCTTTACTCATAATAATTGTACTAGAGATATTTTCCTCTATTTTGGTATCCATATACTAGAATGCACAATGGCATTACAATGTTGGTGAATATCTTCTCTCCCCAAAACTCCACAAGGAGAGCATAAGATTGGAAAGGTATTAACATCTTCTATAAAGGGGTTGAAACTAGGAGTCCAAGGTGTTATATAGAAACTCCTTTATGCAAAAAAAAAAAAAACAATCATATCTATAATTCATTACCCTATCTCTATACACTATATTAGAAAAAAGAAACATAAAATAAATTTTTGGGTATGAGAGTTAATTGGAATTCTATATTGGTCCACCAATATTTAATGTATCATTTGAGCTCCTCCAGAACTGGTATTTTACCCTTGATTTTATATATAATTTTTTGACCTTCATGATCAATTAGATCCAACCCAAATTAATCCTCCAAAATGCTGATAGAGGGTAAAGGTTCATCCACCCATGGACCCAAATATCCCTGAGAGATATTTCTTCTAATCAAAGAGGTTTTCTCACATATTGAAGAGACGGTATGTGAAAAACCCTCTTCCTTCAATGCTTGACTACACCTAAGTTTTGCACCCCTTTCATGAATATTCTAGCCAAATTTATCGCTTTTTTCCATCACTAGACTACACCTAAGGTTTACACCCCTTTTGTGAAGAGTAATAAAATTCTTTTATTGATTCCACCTTGAAAATTTATTTTCAACGTGTATAATATATATGCCTATACTCAAATTTTAATTTATGATTAAAAAATGCAATAAATAATTATCTCATCAAATGAGGGTGTGTTTTTTCTTCCTTCAAGAATTTTCATCATTTTTATAATATTTATTTTTCAAAAATATTAGGGTTCCTTTTTTGTAATGCTCCCTTTTGTATTATTTAAATTTATTTCCACCTTGAAGTTTGGGATAAATATTTGAATTTTATTGGTGTAAAATTTCCCCTTTGGACTTGTGAGCTAAATGTTTTTTATTTGGGTGAAAAAATAGGATGCTTTCTAATTAGATTGTGCTATATTGTGATGTTGATGTAATTAGTGCTCTAACTAAATGAGGTTATTTCTCTTGTGTTATAATATTTGTGTGCCTACATTAAGGCTTTTGATGCTACAAATATTTTTTCCTTCTAATCATCACAACACTCTAGCATTAGAAATTTTGTTTGACAACTTGAGTGCTCACTGTCTAGTTTTCTTTTCTTATGTTTTGTACCTAGCTTTGTCTAGCTCCTAGGTATTTTATTTATGCATTTCTTTCTCCTCTTGTTCATTTATTTATTGTTCAATCATGGATTATTTCCATGGATTACACGTCCATGCACTTTCTCTATATCAAATATTTACAGTGTTTGTAGGTTTCTTTTTGGCTCAATGTACATTCTTCTAATCTTTTCTAAAAAATTGAATTGTCGATCTTTAGATGCTATTATTTATTACTTGGGTCATCTTTTTGGATCTAGTTTCTTTCTTTGTGCAATGGAAATTCTACTATGGATATAAATTTTCTTTGAGGTATTATTTCTAAATGTCCCTGCTCCTTTTAAAAATTCTTCTTATTTCTTGCCCCAGAATTTGGACTTTTATATATTTTCTTTGCTTTAAAACTTGTGCACTTCATGAAACTCTTGTGAAAATTGTTGCTATTTTAACATGGGATCCTCCTTAGTAGAAATTTGGCTTCATGATATTTTAACATGCTTCTATTTCTAAATAAAACTTGCTTGCTATGAGACAAAAACTTGTTTCTAGTATTTTAATGACTAATGTGCCTTGAACTGTACGTTTGCTTCTACTTGTTTTATTTTAGACATAGGCTTCTTGAATTTTATTCCAACCATAAATTTGGTATTTAAACATTAATTTGTTGATATATTAGTAATAGAATACATTTTAAAAATATTTGGGTTGGATTCTAGTTAATGTAATTAATTGTGGATGTATCGCTCCAAATTTTTCGCATCCCTACCTTCAGGCTATAGGATCCACGCCCGGAAGGAGGATGGGAAAAGGATGGTGCGGTACCTCGGACTGAGAGGACTTTGCGAAGGTCCCGCCTCTCAAGGGAGGTGTATTTTGATGATTTTTTGACGGATGGTGGGTTCACCAGGAAACATTTAACGGTAGCTTCCATGCCTAGGTTGGGAATGTGTTTAAATGTGTTTGTTTTAACCTTAAGCATTCATATCCTAGGTTTGGTTGAATGCATCTAGATTACTCTATATGAAAATGCAAGTTCAATGAATACAGAAAACAGATTTACAGAATTAAAACAGAGAATTTACAGAGTGCAAACGATGAATACCTGATCCGGATGTTCGAAGAAGATTTTGATTTTGAAGCAGTCCCGATCATCTGAGATTCGACAAAATCGTCTGCAATCAGACGAGATCGTCTGAGATCTGACGAATTCGTCAGATGAATTTGTCAGAGACCTGCAAAACCGAAAATAGATGCAAAATACAAAACATACTATAGTTCTAACAGAGGGAAATGATATAAAATGGCAGCAATGTTATCAAATTGCAACTTAAACACAGAAACAGAAATGAATTATGCTAATTTGATGATAATTAAGATTTAATTATGCACTTAATCTAAATGGGTGAACTCCAAATGCAAGATAATATAAAATACTGAATAGATTATCTAATTTGCAGAATAAAATGACAGAAAAGGGATTGAGGAACGCAAACTTCAGGCACTGATTGCCTTAATATGGACTGCAGTCGAAATCGTCTCGCATCAGTAAAAAATTGCCTCGAATTCGACAGGTTCGCCTCCGATCTGAACAGGTTCGTCGACGACGATAGGTGCTGGCTCTGACTGAAAAACAATGATGTACCTGTAATAAAATTGGTATAGATATAATGCAAATGCAATATTGGGATGCTTTAACATAGAGGAAATCAATTTGCAGAGAATTTCGGCCAGGGGTTGGGAAGGGAAAATCCTAGAGACTAAATAGGCTTAGGGGGAGTAGTTAGGAGGTTGGAGATCATCCCAATTTGGGAGATCTCCAACGGGGAAGGGTCCCAACGGTGTAGACACGCTTCTGCCCGGATTGGAGACCCGTTGGAACAGATTCCAACTTTGCAAATTCAGTTTTGCGACAAGATCGTTTGGATGTTCTAGTCCAGACGAAATCGTCAAATATGGGGCGATATCTTCTGATCGACGACGATATCGTCAAACGGTCAAAACAACCCCTAAAAATGGCACAGAAAAGGGGGAAACAGATTTCTCGACGGTTAACGGGTGGTTTGGGAGGTTAAATTTGAATTTTAAATTATTTACTAAGGTGAATGTAATTATTGCATTTTTACTACGCCAATTTTAGGGTGCTACAGTGGATTAAGAAAGAAAGATGGATAATGTCACAATCCACATTCATTAGTTGAACATCAAAATGGTGGTAGCTTATTTCTATAACTACCATATATGTATTAGAAGGTTCTACACTAATCAATCAAATACAAAATGATTAGTAGTTTAGTTGATATAGTGACTATATCTAAACTCCATAAGGTCCTCGATTCAAGCACTAATGAATCCATATTTTGAAGATAGCTTCATTTTTTAAGACTTTAAAATGTATTATTTCTTATAAATAAATTCAATTAATAAGCTTTTGAGTCCTAACCAGAGTTATGCACAATGACGATTAAATGCGGTCAATGATTCAACACCGTTCATGATTTTCACGTCGTCCATTTTTTCCATGCGATCCATGATTCAACACGGTCCATGATTTTCACGCTATCCACTTTTTCCAAATGTTCCATGGGACCATTATTCAATGTGGTTCATTTTTTCCACGTGATCCGTGATTAAACGCAGTTCGTGATTCAACACGGTCCACAATTTTCACAAAGTCCATTTTTTTCCATGCGATACATTGCTTCACTGTGTTTCCCATGCAGTTTGTGATTAAACGTGGTCTGTGATTCAACATAGTCCACAATTTTTATGTCGTCCATTTTTTCCACACAGTCCGTGGGACCGTTATTCAACGCGGTTTGTTTTTTCCATGCGGTCTGTGATTAAATGCGGTCCATGATTCCACAAGGACTGTGATTTTCATGCGGTCCATTTTTTCCACATGGACCATATTTTCTTTGCATTTCATATCCGGTATGTGTTTTACACCCGATCTATTTCCCAACATATTTTTACACCCGGTTCGTAACCGGTCCATGGTTTTCAAATTCACCAATTTTTTCCATTTTTTTTCCAAAATTAGTGTAATTCGCCATTGCCTTCGACGTGAGGTTGGCCAAAATTTGCCATGGTTTCGAAATGGATTTGCCAAATTTCTACAAGTACATTTTGGGTCCGACCCCTTATGCATAACCCTAGTCCTAACCACTCCATGTTTTAAATAAAGGACTATTTTCTAAGCCTTTAGATATTAATTTCTCATACATAGGCTTAAACTATAAACTTTTAAAAATAAATAAAAAGTGAAACAAATTCAAAACATTCAAAAATTAATGTGAAAAAATTAAATGACATTAGCTTAGCAAGTTAAATCCATAAACTTTCAAAAAAGAAGATACATATATAATTGTCGAGTGATCATAATACTACTATTGTGTGGTCATAAAATGATCAAAGTGGACCCATTTTAATGTCATGTAAACTATTAAAATAAATAGAAAGTGTAAAATGGACCCTAAAAACTATAAAAATTATAATACTTACAAAGTTTGACTAACAACAAAATAATAAATATAACTTAAGTAGTTGCACATTTAATGTTTGAAACAAAATAAATTGTTATAAAAACTTTAAATGGTATTTAATATTTTTTCCTTTAATTCAAGTGATAGTGTAGGGTCGTGAGAATTCCAACTCTAAGCTTTAAGATTTCTATTTCATACAAGTAGATTTGTTTCATGAACCTTTAAAAGAGAAAAAAAAATGTGAAACAAATTTAAAATTTAATACAAAAAAAAAAAATTAATTAAAAAATATATATTCTTCTTTTATTTACAATGATTGAAACAATTTTAATGATTTTAATGATGAACATACAAATGTTAATGAAAAACAAAGTAATCAAATAATTATTTAAACATAAATTACATACCTATAAAAAATTGTAAAAGAAAAATTTTAAACAAACTCTCAATTCCTCTCTTTGAGTCAAATTTCGCTTGTAGGATCTGGAGACACTAAAATCGTGTAAATCAGATAAGATTGCAACGATGCCACTCTTATTGACATCATATGGTCCCATTGGGCAACACTCAAGGGTTAATTAGCACCCCTAACCACTTTTAGGAAGGTTTACCCCACTTTTAGGAAGTTTTGGGCCATGTAGCTATGTCTATCCCATCCTAGGACAACCATAGTTCATGGTCGTTCCACCCAGGGATGGCCACAAGAAATCATCCCTAGGAGGGATGGCCATGGTCTAGACCCCTCAAAAAATAAATGGTGGGACAAATGACAATCAATTTCTACCATTTATCCTACTCAATGACTTATGATATATTGGGAGATTGTCTAGGCCATTAGGAACTACAAATTGGAAGCCCAAATTGAAGGCCTCTTCCATCCTATACATGGTAAAGGCATTGACAAGTGGCGGCACCTGCATTGTGTGACCCAACTTGCCCCTTTGGCCCTGTGGCCCTCTCGGGCTATAAATTGGAGTGTTTCCACTCAATTTCAAAGAGAGGTCTTTGCAAGTATTTGCCATGAAGTGCTATCAAGATTAGCTCTCACATTTTACCCTCGTATTTGCCCTTGGATTCTTCATCAATTGAAGGCATCTCCAAGGCATACCCAAATACACACATCCCTTACAAAACCCATCCATTCCTATGATTTTAATCACCAAATTTTTTGACAACATCCCTAGGAATATTCTAGACCATATCCAAGTGGAATTGGTGGCAAAAACCACCCTATTTTGTGGTCATCCCCACCTGGGATGGTTAGAAGTTCCAATTGGAAAACCTAGGGATGACCATGAATTAGCCCATAATTTTTAATCAATCTTAGTGTAGATAAATTTTAGAATAATATATATGCATCATACTTGATTTTGGTGAAGTTTGGAGCAATTTTGAATTATCAATTAGGGTTTTTGTGATAACAATCCTAATTGTCCCACCCAGGGATGGCCATAGATTCTGCTCATGATTTCACTTCAATTTCTATATAGACCATTACAAAAGTATATAATATACATCATGCTAATATTTGGTGTCATTTGGAGTAGTTTAGCCCTATCTAGTGCACTTTTTACATTCAATATTGCATGCATTCCTTCAATTTTATCCTAATCCACACATGTTATTAACCTATTTCAATTTCTTATGTCTAGATACAAGTATTCTAGTGTATGAGGAAGGAGCTAAATATTTTAATATGGATAGCTCAAATATGTTGCAGCGAAATCCTGCTCTGCAATCATGAGTACGAGAAGAACATTGAAAGCGCACCATAAGATTATGAAAGGATTGGATCCTTCAACTTTGTAACATGGATTGTATCAATTGAGAGCCCTCAAGGGGACATTTTGTAACCTTGTATTTAAAAAATTAATAAATATAAAAATAACCCATTTATTTCATCTATTTGTCATTTATGTGCTTACTTTAATGTTGCTTTGAATTCTTAGAGTAGAATAATAGATGCAGTTCAATTTCCTTTGCTAGGTGTACCATTTTTTTTGTTCTATAGTGGCGATCATGGTGGGACCCTTGTCCCTTTTATTTTTGCAAATTTTGACATTGATTTTGCACTTTGAATGTTGTAGGTTGTGGTCGTTCTAGACTGAAACAACCCATGAATTCCTAATTAGAACACCCAGGGACGACCGAAAAAACCGTCTCACCTAGGGATGACCCCTATATTTGCAGCCATCCCACCTTGGGATGGCTATAAAATAGGGGATTTTCAGCCCAAATTTCCAAAAATAGTAGCTTCTCAAACTATTAAGGTAAGTTCCTAAACCTTCAATTTGCATTAATGTTGTTCAGAAAAGGGTAGATTTATCTTTTCATGTCTTCTCCTAGTTGATTGAAAGATAGATTTCCCCTTTCCTAAATTGTAGAATAATAAACAGAAGAAAAATAGGGAAAATAATAGCTCAATTATGGTTAGGTTGTCATATATGATAAGTATTTTGTAGGTTCCTTATTCATGCATAGATTTCTAAAAGTGAAAGGTTTCTTATGCATTTAGTGAAGGGTCATTGAATGCTACTTTGTTTTACTTTCTTTATTTAAAAAAGTAACCACACACACCACAACAAATTTGAACATTAGTGAGTTAGAATTTCATCCCCAACCACTAATAGAGACCAATAACGATGGGTTTCATCTCCACCCATTGGCTCACATCCTACGGATCATATTTTTGGCCAAAACCAGCTCCAATAACCATCATAGCTTGTGGAATAGAGCATGTATCTCTCTTCGAAGAGGTATATCACTGACCACGGTGAATTGGGTGAGTACTGACAGGACCTATGCTCTATGATTGGGTATTGGCTTCATCTCCATACTTTGATTCATTTACATGATCAAACTTTCATTGTCGGTTGTCGAGTTGTGAGTATACAAATGAATTTCCTTAAACAAATTAAGAATTGCATAAATAATATTCAAACACATGAAAATATATCTCTTTGTAAAAAATAAAATAAAAAACACACTAAATAGTTTTAGGAACACATATAAATCTTTAAAAGAGATAAACACTTGCATTATTGTGTGTTTCTATTTTTGTGTGTTAAATCATTAAAATTTGTAAAGGAGAAAATCACGTAGGGTTTAGAAAGAAGTAGCTATGGTATGCACCTATAGCCAAGCCCACTCAAGGGTTGAAATTTTGGGGAGTATGAAAGGAGACATAAACCATATCCAATTTGATCCTAAGGAGTTGGTTATCCCTCCTTGGTGGCCTCCTACTATCCCAAGTCCTAGAAGGTCAAATCAGGGACCTAGCCTACAAGGGACCCCTATGCGGGACACCCCTATAGGTTGCAGTCTCAATTAGGGAAATTATTTTACAATTATAGATAATTCAAACACCTTATTTCAAGAACAACAACCATGCATTGAGGAACCAACATATAGAGCAATACCACACATTCGTGTTCCTGATCGGTATACCTCGTACACTTACGTGCAAGATCAAGACTAAGCACCATGGATGGGGCTAAATGATCACAATACACCCTTGAATCATCCTGATAGGTCTCAGAAGTACAAATACCAAGATGATTATGATACTCATCACACAGGATGAGCCAATTCTACCCTTTCCTTCCTCATTGATGAAATAAGAAGCAACGAAAGTCTTGACTACCCTCAACTTAATTACTCCATGCAAGCACAATGTGCCTCTACACTAGTGGAGTACCAAGAACATCTATTTAGGAGTGAACCTCAAGTAAATGCAACCTATCTCAATTGAAGGAATATCATAGTGGATCTTTCAAATCCTCCTAAACAGGATAGGTATCACAGTAATATTGCTAGGTATCAAATGCCTCACACAGTTGAGTAGATAAAGCAATTGGTAAAAAGGTATGCTAACTATCAAGCTAAATTTAATAAACTTTGGCTAGATAAACAACACTTGGATCTCTTAGATTGCTAGCATCAATTAGAAAGACAAATGATTGAACAACAGATTCAATAAACCTTGTGCAATGGGGTTCCTACCCCAAGTATGCATAGATAGGAGGCTCATTAGAGAGAGCCCACTTTCAATCAAAATAGGCCTCCTAGGCCTAATAAAATGTTGTTGTCTCGACCTCCTAGGCCTGATCAAGACTTACCTTTGAGGCCAAACATAGATTTCCTTCAATAGGCATTAGTTCCTCCTTGTAGGCCTATTCAAGAAACACCTTATGGGACCTATGATGATTTGGAACAAGAAGAGGAATACCTAAAAGCACCTTATGGAGGCTTGGCTAATGACAATCAACCACCATGCCATATGCTTAACATTCCTAACCCTCCCTCATGGGGCCAAAGTAAAGAAGAGGATATTAAATCCTTTGATGTGTATAGAGCATTGCTTGAGCACATGGAAACCATAGAGAGCAAGATAGTTGGATCTAGGCTTCAAAAGCCCACCTTGCACCAGCTACGCAATCAACCACTACATCCATATATACCTTCTCCTCCATACCCGAAGAATTTTAAAATGCCCAAATTAGATAGATTTAAAGAAGAGGAAGATACACAAGAGCACGTCACTAGGTTCATGAACCAGTGTTTCAGTATCTAGGAGAATTATGCCTTACTCCTGAGAACATTCTTGATTACCCTCTCTGGCCCAACCATTGAGAGGTATAATCAACTTCCAAGGCACAATGTCTATATCTTTGAATAATTTGCAGATGCATTCTTGGAGCATTTCACCTTTAATACTAAGAGAAAGATGACCTTAACAGACCTCATAGGGTTAAAGCAATATGAAGATGAGTCAATCACAAACTATCATAACAAGTGGCGAACGCTTCTTGCTAAGCTACCATACAAGTTTCCAGTGTTTGAGTTGACTCAGATGTTTTCAAAGAGTTATATAAAACCAATATCATTATTGCTACAAATTCAATAGTACCAAACTCTTGAAGATGCTCTAGTGTAGGCTAGAACAATAGAAGAAATTAAAATTCAAGAGGAGAAAATCGTAAAACCTTGCAAAAATGATTGGACTACGAACCCAAAGGGGAATTCAAAACAATCAAAGCTGACAACAGTCAACCAAGTTGCCATCAATGTCCTAGGTCCTACACAAGCAATGCCACCTTATAAGAAAAATTATCAGGACCAACCTCCTCCTACAAGTTACAACAATGACACCCAAGTGAATTAGGGACAAAATCAGCAACATCGCCCTAGGTGATAATTTATGCCCTTTGCTAAGTCAATGGACTCCCTATTCGATCGTCTATGGGTTGCAAAAGTGATTACTCTACCAGAAATCTAGTCTATAGACCCAAGTACGGGCAAACGAAAGCCTATGGAACATTGAGAAGACCTAGATACCATAGGTATATTGGACATGACTTGCCAACATGCTATGGTTTCAAAAACCTAGCACAAGATATGATCGAAAGGAAAAACATTCAAGTGGATAATTATCTCATGACTAAAAATAAAAAAATAGGTGTTTTTAAAGATCCATTACCCACTCATGAGGTGTAGGCAGCTCCTACCAAACAATTAAATGAGGTCCATGTGACATCCCCTCAACAAGGGTTCATCAGGATGGTTAGCATTATGACTAGGAATAGACACTACCCAAGTCAAGTTGCACCAACTGTATCTTCAAGCGATATTCCTTCGACGTCACAACATCCATCACCTCCAGTGCAAAGCCTTCAACCTAAAAGCACGAGATTCCGAAAACAAAAAGGGAAAAACTCCAAGTACGATGCAAGAACGAAACTAAACTTGATGCTATGAATTAAAAATGCATAAAATGGAGAAAGCATAGACAAATTGGAACCCAAATGGAATGAAACAACCCTCTTCTTTTATTAATGTATTTCAAATCCGGTTACAATCCGCTTCCTCCCCTTTTAGGGGCGAGGAGCATCAAACTTGTCTCTTGGTCACATCAATGGAAAGCCATCCCTCTTCCGCGTGCCCACATGTAAGATGGGCGGACCAAATGTCGCCGTCGCTTGTGTATACGAGTGTTGATTCCTTGCTGCTCCTCCGATGTTTAGACCCTGCGTTCAAAGGAACAAGGAACCGTTAGTAGCACCTACGAACAAGACAAAGCAATGCGATCCTCAAGCCTACAATAAGCGGATGGGAAAATGAATTAAACTGCAACTAAAACTTATCCAAATGACATGAAAACTTGGCAAGGGCATAGAAACATCACCAAGAAGGCATTGCAAAAGAAACAGTCGGGAAATTCCTCACCGATTTGAATTCACTTCGGGGAGGGACGGATTCGACTGTAATTCGCTCCGGGGTAGAACGAATTCACCTGCAACAAAGCGCCAAAGTGATACTACCCAAATGTCCTGCCTCGGAGGCTCCAAAACACCTGCAAACTTGGGGTTAGCTAATTGGGGGCATTTTGGGAAGACCCAGATGGTCATATTTTCCCAATTTGACCTCCATCAATGGGAATTTGATAATGCTTGTCTGCAAGTTAGTGGGAGCGAAAACGCGATAGCATAATGATAATAAATCAAAATGAAATGAAATCAAAATTGTAAACTATCTAACAACATAGAAAACAAATGCAAGGAATGAAAATGATAGAAATGAAGATATGCTACACATTCCCGATCATTCCTAAAAAGGACGATTAGGCCTACGGCAATGCGGGGGCGCCCAGGCGGGCCGCCCACCGTTGGGACCTGATTTCGGCACCAATCCACTTGGGATGGGTCCAAAATCCCTTACAAGGTGTTGTCGGAAAATTTGGTGGTATTCTATGGCCAAATGTCGGGTTTTGGGCTCAAGATTCGACCTTCCAAAAGTCACCCAATGACCTCCTCTCTAAAAGAGATCAAGGATGTAGAAGGCGCAAATCGCACAAAGATGTATGGGGAAATAAAACGGTAGCACTTCGTTGCTTAAAATTGCTCTCACTGTGTATCTTTTGGGATGAGGAAACTCATCAATTTATAGACCTGGAGGTCTCTTGGGATGAGCATGCAGAGGCGCCACATGGCAGCCATGCCCTTCCAGGGGAGGGAAGATTCCTCCCTGATTAGGGGCTTCATGACTGCCCCTGTAACAACCTCTAACGCTCAAAAACGCTCACCCATGCTCCCATGAACTGAAGGAGGCGTTAGGTGGCGGATCCGAGCTGCCATTTGTCAAGATTTGACTTTTTGCCCGTCAAACCTTGAATTCATCCCACCCTGGAGCGGATTTTGTATTCGTCCCAGGGGAGGACGGATCCCATTTTGAATTCATCCCAGGGAGGGACGAATTCTGAGCAAAGTGCCTAGAAGGTGCCAAATTGATTTTTGACCTCCCAAAACTGCTGTGAGAGTGGTTAGGACCACTTTTTAACCTCTGGGGGCTGCCCTTGGGGCTGTGTGTGTCAAAGCGATCAGTGTTTGCAGTCACATAATCGGATTGGTGTTGTTTTGGTGTCTATAGATGCCCCTTTTTGGGATGCGTTGTGCATGGCGTAGCGTCGAGCAAAAATAGATAACCAAAGCACTAATGATTAGGGTTTCTTAGTAACCTAACCAAATTTTGATGCCCCAAGCATGGAAAGGGCATGCATTCTTGAATCCTTGCTTCTGACGAGCGAAGGAACTCAACTCAAGTGTTAACCTTTTTCGGTGAGGTGTTACTTGAACTTGGGCATTGATCAGTCATGAATAGGCAAAGGGCGCAACCTTTTGTCTGTGAGAACCTTGAGTTCATGATTCATGAATGCCAAGTGATTGATCAGCTTGTGATTATTGCTTGTTTACTACCCCAAGCAGGAGCGTAATTGTCTTTGTCAATGATCCTTTGAATGCATGCTATTTCCATGATTGGGTGTGTATTTGTTGATTGGTGACTAAGTGTGACTACCCCCTCAAGCGACGAATCGATGAGGGAATGACCTTCATGAGAAAAGTGACGAGTCGCTTGACCCAAGATGACTTGTGCAAGGGTGCCTTTAGATTCTTATCCTTGAATGTGTGTGCAGTTTTTCGACATTTAGACCTATTTTTGGCGGGTGTTAACCCTTTTGGTGACGCCTTTTGGAGCTGAAATTGTCAAAAATCTGTCTTCCCGTGGAGCGGTCCGGCCATGGTGGCCTTCTTAGGGAGTAGGATGGTGACAATTTATAACCCCGACATCTATTTTGGATGCCAAGAATGTCAGGCACGAAGGCGCCTTCGTTCGGCAATGTTATTACTTATTTTTGGGTGGGTTTTTGACCCTTTTGCTGATGCCGTTTGGGGATGAAATTCTTGAAAATTCGTCTTCCCGTGGAGCGGTCCGGCTATGGTAGCATTCTTAGGGAATAGGATAGCGAGGATTTGTGACCCCGACATCTGTTTTGCATGCCCGGGATGTCAAGTGCCAAAGCACTCTCATCGGGCAAGTTTATTAGCTGTTTTGGTGCATTTTTGTTCAATTTTTGTTGTTTTTTGAAATTTTTGCCCTGAATTCGTTTCGGGGTGGGACGAATTCCAGCTTAGTATTCATCCTAGGGTGGGACGAGTGCTAACTAGAGTGCTCATCCCAGGTAGGAACGAATATAGGCTCAAAAGGCTTATTTAAGGGCCAAAACTAGGGTTTGGGCTCATTTGCATCTGAATTTTCTTGCGATTTGGAGCTCTGGGGAGGAGGAGGTTAATTCTGCGAAGCGAAGCACTGCCGAATTTCTCCCGACATCATGAGTGCACAAACCGGATCGAGCGACGAAGCCGAAGCGAGACCAGTAAGTGCTCCTTAGTGTTATTGCTTTTGTTATGTGTTTTCGAAATTGCAAGTTATTTGTTTATTTTTCTTTTGTGATGCTGTTTTCTTAAAAATGGAAACCCTAAAAACTGAAATGAACACAAACCAAGACTTTAGCTAAAAATTGAACGGAAGACGTAGCTAAAACCTAGGTGAAAAATCTTTATTTTTGCTTTTAACTAAAACCCTAGGATAAACGGAATGAAAAACCCTAGTTTTTTAGGCTGAGCTTGGCAGTTTTAAAACGTAGGTGGAAACCCTAGGTTAAAAACTATTATTTTAATTTTGTGCTGCTTGTACAGACTTTGTAAACTTTAAAATACAAAAATCCCGAGACTAACAACTGTATAAACCTTAGGACTAGCAAATTGACTTTTTTTTTTTTGAGTTTTGCATTTTGTTTTTAAATTTATCAGTTAGGATTAACAACCCTAGAACTGACAAATTAAATTTTGTAAAAATTTTTTGGTTTTGTTTTTAAATTTATCAGTTAGGATTAAAAAACCCTAGAACTGACAAATTAAATTTTGTAATTTTTTTTTTTTTTTTTTAAATTTATCAGTTAGGATTAAAAAAACCCTAGAACTGACAAATTAAATTTTGTAAATTTTTGTTTTTTTTAAATTTATCTAAAAAAAAAAAAAAAAAAAAAATTTTTTGTTTTTGGTTGTACATTGGTAGGCAATGTTGTATATTCATGTTATTGTTGTACATTTTTTTTTTTTTTTTTATGATTTTAATGTTTTTGTGTTGTTTTCTTTTGCAGGTTGTTAAGAGCCGGTACCGTGTACCGACCGCTTTTGCTGAAGCGCGGGGCGCTAACTGTGGCTGACTAGGAGTGGCTTGATGCCCTTGGGCTCAAGCAGGTGGCTCGACTAGAGCTTGTGGTCGGGGATCGGGCCTATCTGACGGCCCTGATCAACTTGTGGGATCCCCGGACCAACACCTTCCATCTCCCAACAGGGGAGATGACAGTGACCTTGGAGGATGTCTATCGGCTTCTACGGATTTCGATAGATGGACTACCGATCAGGACGTCACCGCATGATCAACGGACGGAGATACTGATGTGATGCTTTGGGCACGGGGAGGAGCTGGGCGTGGAGAGCCCAGTGGAGATGGCCGAGGTGGACTGTCAGATGGGTGGGATTCTAGTTCGATGGTGGTTTGAGAGGGGGGTGTTGGGAGTGAGGCACGCATTGCTTATGGGCCTCATTTCCAACATGCTACTACCTGACTCATCAGGTGCGAGGTTCCCATGGAACCTGCTAGATGTGGTCTGGCGACTGGTGGAGTGTTCGACATAGGAGCCGTTGATCCTGAGATGGGGACAGACGCTGCTGGCGTAGCTCTATGGGGAGCTATATGAGGTCCGCTGTCGAAAGTGGAAGGGGATCAGCTGCAGCTATCTATTGCAGAGTTGGGGTTGGTAGCACATAGCGGTGGAGAGGCCAGCCGGGTTACCATGGATGACTCGAGCGGAGATGACGGATGAGGATATCGGGTATGCGGCTCTGTGGCGGCGGTCTGAGGAGCAGGGGTAGAGTCGACGGTGGGCAGGTGTCGTAGGGCACTATGCCGATGCCTTCGCTCGGCTTGCTCTAGGGGAGGTGTTTTGGCGACCCTATCGGGACTGTCCAGCCTAGCCAGAGGCGGGAGAGTGGCTCCGATGGGTCCACAAGGAGCGATGGCTGATTGGGCGGCATGGGACCGAGCATGAGTTTTTCCTTACAGTCGAGTGACACGATAGTTTGGGGTGCACTAGGGGTTGCCTGGTGAGCCCGTGGTCTATCGACATTAGGGGGACGAGAGGACTCTAGATCGATCGGTCATCGCGCCACTAGGTGAGGATTCAGATGCGGTGATCGACGTCCCGGACGTGGATGACGTCGGGACTACCGTAGAGTACGACCAGTGGTGGGTACTACGGTGATGGTGAGGAGAGGGGCCACTAGGAGGCATGGAGGCAGCAACAGTGGGCGAGGAGGGTGCCGAGGCACCAGGAGATGATTGGGGGGCTCCTCGGGAGGATGTAGATATGGTGGAGGTGGAGGATGAGGATGTGGATCTAGGGGTTTCGGATTGGTCGGAGATGCAGGACATCACGGAGCAGTGGGAGCCAGAGCAGGCTGTTGTTCCAGAGATGCCCATGCCTCGGGCAGATGCGGAGGACATGGATGCAGGGCTATGCGCTGAGAATGCATGGTTGGTGGAGCTACTACAGAGGCATGATGAGGAGCTGGGGGATGCACTGCAGGAGAGGGATCTCTGTGGGCTCAGCTAGCGGAGTGGGAGAGCGCTCGGGTTGCGCATCGTCGGTAGGAGGGGGAGACCGACACTGCCCAGGAGAGAGATCTCCTACGGATGCAGTTGGCACAGCATGATGATGTAGTCATGATGTACCATCGGTGGGAGGCAGAGTGGTGCTGACATCGGATGGATTTGGAGGGGGAGATCATCCGCCTTGGGGGGCGAGTACCTGAGCCCTCGGGAGGTGGCTCTTCACCGGATGAGGGACAGTGGTACTGAGCAGTCAACATCATCTCGTCATAGGTGATTGGATGAGGGAGGCGGTAGTAGGCGTGATGCGGGGGCTAGCAGTAGCCGCCTTGAGGGGTCCCATAGGACCCACACCATGGGGGGTAGTTCCCATCGCACCGATCCTGCGTGATCATGGTGGTCGATGCCTTAGGCTGGGTGGTTTTGGGATTTTGGATTTTGTTGCGGGGTCAGAGGACCAACTCTTTGTAGCCTGTGGGCATTTTTGACGATATATATATATATCGACTTTATTTTGTTTATGCACATGTGATGATTTGATCTTATGCATGATGGTTGATGAATATGGATGTATGCATGTTAATTTATTTTGATGGATGCATATGTTATGATGAATGCAAATGTTTTTGATTTATATGTGATATGCAAAAATGGAATGGATGAATTGAATTTGTGATGTTTGGAGGTCGCACCATAGACTTTATGGCTTTTTTTTTTTTTTTGCAATGGGAGAATGAAAGATGACAAGTTGGTTTCGAACGTAGTTAAGGTTTCCTGAGATTCAGATGTTTTAACTGTCTAGCCATGACTGTACTTTCATCTCACAAGACTTTTGACCAAGGTATGAATCGGACTTGTTTTTGACCAAGTTATTTCACATCCCTGTGTGTGCAATTGAGTTCGTTTATGTGGTGTTTGTCAGGATACCGCCAGTGCCAGATAGGCTATCAACCAAACCTGTACTGAGGATCACCTGATTAATTCCACTAACTCCTTTGTTGTATTTAGTCAGATTAATCTATGGTACTATCTAGGTTACCATAAGCTAGCTCATCCACATGCAAACATTGATCTGCACACAAGTTAATGTGACAGATATATCATCATGCGGGAGGTTTACCACCAGTGACCGATAGGCTATCAACCAAACCGGTACTGAGGCTTGCCTCATGACCTTTCGGAATGTTGAGAGTTCCAGGGATTCAAGTTCAACTCCCTTCTTTTCTTCAATTGTATTGGGATACTTGCTCTTTTGTAGTGATAAAAATCACTGTTTATTTTTGTATTATATATTTTTCTTTTGAGCAAGGGATTTGGATATGGAGTGATGAGAATCACTATTGTTTGTGCCTTTTGATGTGTGCACTTTGGGATATCAAATTTTGGAGTTTTGACTTTTGCAAATTTTTGATGTTTTGCAACTTTTGAGAACTTTGGGATTCTTGGGGAATTGGGTAGGGAGGATGCTTGTCCTTTTGCCAACTCTCAGCATTCTTGGGGTCATTCGCACAGGGGGATGAGCAAGATAGCCGTTTCGCTTATGGTGACCTGGATTGCTTTGAAAGTTTCATCTTTCATTCACACAACTTGGGAATGTTTATGTGTTTTAACTTGTGTTGGGATGCTACGTAACAAGGTGTGATCCAAGTAGAATTCTACCTTCGTAAAATCTGTCTGACTTGGTACAACATGTGGCTAGACAGCTAATGACGACTGAATGACAAAAAACTCTCGATACATTAGAAACAACTAACTATGATGTGGGAGGATACCGTGAACGGTGGTTATAGGCGATGAGCTATTTGATAAAGCAAAAAAATGTGGAAGATGATGGTTGCTGCCAAGTAATGATAGTCTATGGTGCTTTGACCTTTATGACCACAAATATGCACTGTATGGATGTGATGCTTAATGCAGCTATATGTTTTTGTGTTTTTGATGGATTGATTTGTGTGAATATGCAGATGAGATGCAAAAAAACTCTGTACTGTTATGATGATTTTTGCGTATGCATGGAAATGAGATGCAAATTTTTGTTATTTTTGATGATTATATTGTTTTTGAATTTTTCTTATTTTTGACCAAGCGATTATGGGAATCCTTGGAGCCTTTTGGGTTGACCAAGCGATTATGGGAATCCTTGGAGCTTTTGGGTTGACCAAGCGATTATGGGAATCCTTGGAGCATTTTGGGTTGACCAAGCGATTATGGGAATCCTTGGAGCTTTTTAGGTTGACCAAGCGATTATGGAAATCCTTGGAGCTTTTTAGGTTGACCAAGCGATTATGGAAATCCTTGGAGCTTTTTGGGTTGACCAAGCGATTATGGAAATCCTTGGAGCTTTTTGGGTTGACCAAGCGATTATGGAAATCCTTGGAGCTTTTGGGTTGACCAAGCGATTATGGGAATCCTTGGAGCTTTTGGGTTGACCAAGCGATTATGGAACTTGGAGCTTTTGTTCAAGCGATTATGGGAATCCTTGGAGCTTTTGGGTTGACCAAGTGATTATGGGAATCCTTGGAGCTTTTTGGGATTGGCTGCTTTAGATATGGAATGGTCGCAAATGACTGATGTTCAAGGGTTCTAATTCCTTGACTCCATCAAGAGAGGCTAGCCGGTATGTTCCAGGTCCTATTTTGCTATCAATTACATAGGGACCTAACCAATTTGCCGTGAACTTGTCCCTTAGATGGGACGACAAACTAGAGTTATGTTGGTTTTCCTTTAAGACCAAGTCACCAATCCGAAAGTCCCTTAGGTGAACTTTCATGTTGTATGCTTTCTTAAGTCGCTCTTGATAGATACGTAAATGCTCGAGAGCATTAATGCGTCATTCATCAAGCAACGTAAGCTGGTCTAACCGGGCCTGCCATGCAGTGTCATCATCGATGAACTCTTGCATTGATATGTGCAGGGAGGGAATCTCCAACTCGAGAGGCATGACTACCTCGGAGCCATACACGAGCGAAAATAGAGTTGCCCCGGTGGGCATCCGAATGCTAGTGCGATAAGCCCACGGGGCAAGTGGGATCTGAATGTGCCAATCCTTATGACTGTCTATGACTGTATTTTTAAGGATAGCAACTAGCATTTTGTTTGACGCCTCTGCTTGCCCATTTGCCTGCGGATAATAGGGTGTCAAAAAACTGTGCTGAATTTTGTACTTTGTGGTCAAAGCATGCACATATTTGTTCTTGAATGACGTCCCATTATCCGAGATTATCTTGGATGGAATACCAAAATGACATATGATGTTATGCAAAATGAACTCCACAATGCGGGGTCCAGTCGTAGAGGTTAGCGAAACCGCTTCCACCCACTTGGTGAAGTACTCTGTGGCCGTTATGATAAACGTATGACGGTCGGACGACGCAGGGGAGATCTTTTCGATGAGATCTAAGCCCCACTACGAAAAAGGCCAAGCCGATTGGATCGGCTGCAAGGCCTGGGAAGGTACGTGTGTCAAATTGGCATGATGTTGACACTTCACGCACTTCCGCACATATGCGCAACAATCTCGCTCTAAAGATGGCCAATAATAGCCCATGCGAAGAATGCGCTTGGCGATGGCCATACCGCTGAAGTGGCCACCACACGTACCATCGTGCACTTGGGCGATCGCCCAAGTGGACTCTTGCTGGTCCAAGCAACGAAGGAGGATTCCTTCATAGCTGCGACGGTACAAAATGTCTCCTAACAAGACATACTTTGCCGCTTTCTGCTTGAGTGCTCATTTTGCGGCATGCGTCAATCCAAGCGGGAGATTACCTAACTTGAGGTAGTCCTTGATGGGGGAATACCAATCCTGCTGATCAGAAGCCTCGATGGTATGAACAACCAGTCCCTCTTGAAGTTCATCCCTAGCAAAAGCTGAGCGGGAGAGAACTTGCAAGAATAACATTGTATTGCTATTAATGGGAGTAGGGGAGAACAAGGACCCCCAGTTGGCGTGTTTCAGATGATCATGGATTCGAGAGAACTTATCCGAGGATGGTTCAATCTGGATCATGTGGATTTCTGGCATCAAATCAGAGCTTGCTCACTCCATCGCTGATTGCGATAGTGTTTTGACTTGAATGGTTGTCATATCACCAGAAAGGTCTTGCGGGATTAGTGACCCCAAAGAGGCCATAGTGTCCGCAAAATGATTCGATGACCGAGGGAGTGCCTCGATGTCGTACCATTCAAGCTTCACCAAGAATTTTTCCACAAGGGCTTTGTAAGCCTGCAGAACTGGGCATTTGCATTGGAATACCCCTTTGACTTGATTGACGATTAACAACGAATCACCAAAGATGTTCAATCATTTAATGTTCATGGTGATTGTTGTCTGAAGACCTATGAGCAAGGCTTCATACTCTGCATTATTGTTGGTGCATGGGAAATTTAATTTAAATGACAGGGGCATTGGAGTGCCCTACGGTGTGAAGAATACTATTCCCGTGCCACCACCTTGCTCACATTTAGAACCATCAAAAAATAGGGTTATGTCGGCCTGTGACTCAGGCTCGTCAGAATCTGGTGATTCTGAGACATGGAAGACCCCATCATCGGGTAGTTCTATGACCAGAGGCTGATCGTCTTCGAGAGGAGCCTCTGCTAGTTGATCGGCTATGACCTGACCTTTGATGGATTTTTGTCCAATAAATTCTATGTCAAATTCCGTCAACAACATGATCCATTTTTCCGTGCGACTACTATGATAAGTATGACTCATCATGTACCACAATGGATTCTCCTTAGACACAACATACGTCTTGTTGCCCAACATGTAATGGCATAGCTTTTTGGTAGCAAACACCACTGCCAAGCAGAGTTTCTCAACGTATGCATAGTTAAGTTCATAGCTGACCAGGGTGCGGCTAAGATAGTAAGTAGCCTATTCTCTATGAAGTTCGTTCTTCTGGGCTAACATGGCTCCCAGTGCCACCTCAGTAGCTGAGATGTATAAGTAGAATGACACTCCTAGTCTAGGTGGTGCCAATACTGGCGGCGAAGCCAAGTATTGTTTGATGTCATCAAAGGTTGACTGGCACTCGTCATCCTAGTGAAATGCGACCCCCTTGTGCAATAACTTGTTCATTGGTCGGCACTTGTCAGATAGTTGCGCTATGAAGCGCTTGATCGACGTGACCTTTCCTTGTAGGCTTCTGAGCTGCTTGATGGTAGTTGGGGGAACCATTTCAAGGATTGCCTTGACTTTGTTTGGGTCCACCTCGATGCCTCATTTTGAGACTATAAAACCCAAGAGCTTTCCAGATGTGATGCCAAAAATGCACTTCTTGGGATTCAGTCTGACTTTATGCTCCATGAGGTGATCGAGGATCTTGCTTAAGTCATCGAGATGATTCGGGCGCAAAAGAGATTTGGCCAACAAATCATCCATGTAATCTTCCAAAGTTTTGTGCATGTAATCATGGAAGATGTATGTCATGGCACGTTGGTAGGTGGTGCCAGCGTTTTTAAGGCCAAAAGGCATGACCTTATAGCAAAATGTTCCCCAAGGCATTGTGAACGCCGTTTTGAGTTGGTCCTCGGGATTGATACAAATTTGATTGTATCCCGAGAAACCATCCATGAGGGAAAGCATTTCGTGACCCATTGTAGCATCTACCAATGCATCGATGCTCGACAAGGGGAAATCATCTTTAGGACTCGCTTTGTTTAGATCTCAAAAATCAGTGCATATGCGAATCCTCCCGTCAGGCTTCTTGACGGGCACCATGTTGGATAGCCATGGTGGATAATCCACGTAGATGACAAACTGTGCATCCAACAACTTTTGCAATTCGTCTTTGACCATTAAGGCCATTGTTGGGTGCATCTTGCATAGTTTCTGCTTAACTGGCTTGACTGTCGGATCAAGCGTTAGATTATGCGTGACTAGCTACGGGTCTAGTCCCGGCATGTCTTTGTATGACCATGCAAAAACCTCCTTCTTCTCTTTGAGAAGGGCAATGTAGTCGGCTTGCTCTTCGGGGGATAAACTTACCCCCGGCTTGATGATCTATGGATTCGTTGGATCCGAGCCGATGTCTACGTCAGTCGTCTCCTCGACCGACATGTGGGATCCGTCTTCCAACTGATGTGGAGTTGGGATCAAGTGGATATCATTTGCTGAGTTTAGATCATCGTTAGGAACCTCGGGTCCCTCTTCAGCATGGAAGATATCCTGAGTTGGCCCAGGGGTAAAATGAAGCATTTCATCGAAAGGCCAATACTCGGATGGGGATGGAGGGGAATCGACGCGATCCCAGTCTATGGCATCTATGTCTAGATACAATGACTATGTCGGATCGGCCGGATTGTGGATGGGGGCGGTTAAATCAATGGAGATCATGTTGATGGAATGATTTTGGTCTCCATTACCATAGGTGTGGTTACTCGGACATCCTGGATGCTCTTTATGCTCTGGATCTGGCTCTAGAGGGACGGGCATGAATGGATCGGCCCTATGTGCGGATAGGAAGACAGGGTCTACCCTCGACACTGATGTCACTATAGGGTCTCTAGGTGGAAGGTGCTCTTCGTATGCCCAGAGTAGCCATGGATCCAACACTTGGTCCCACCCCGCTGGGTCTACGTACCACTCATGCCCTGGCACTATGTTCATCTGTTCAAATATGTCATTAATCTCCAAGGGGCACCGATGCTGCATCTACCGCATGTGATTAAGATATGCCATTTCTGTTTCATCTTCATAATCACTATCGAAGATCCAAAGGCCTTCGTTGGCTCTGACTGCTTGCGACATTAAAGGCTCGCCTTGCTCAAGAAAATTGATGTGGTCCCACCTAGGTTGTTTCGCTCTCCACGGGGGGACTTGATGTTCTTGGAGCGGCGCTTGCTCGATGGGAGCATCCAGGGGGAACATTGTCAAGAGGCTTTCTTGATATTCATCCATGGGGATCACCTGCGAGTGATCGCTATCTGATTCGAAGGGGTCATATGATGTTGGTTCATATTCTGACTCGTCCTTCGAGGATCCTTCTTGACATTGTCTAGACCTTCCTTGAAAATGAGCTCTCGAGCTTTCTCCTCTCTCGAGCAAAGGGAAGGGATTACTGGAGCCAAAAAGGTTGATTGTCGTTAATGGGAGATAATCCCTCAATGTGTATGTGGTGTTAGGGTTGGCATATGGATCTGATGCCAATCCCCCCTTGTTGCCTATCCCTAGGCCTTGCATGTTCTCCACCAAGATGTCCAAGGGGAGGGGGTGGTTAAACCCTACTCCTGACTTGTCGTATGGCATTTGGTATCTTGGTTGGCAAAGAACATGTATCCCTTGCTCATATCGGCCTAACCCATACCCATGCCAATTGCATTGGCCAAGGTATCTCAGAGAAAAGTCTGGGTTAGACAGATAGTTGACATTTTTAGCAAAAGGCTCTTCATCTTCGTCCTCTTGCGTGCATGGTGCAACGCCATGATCAAGGCCCCCATACACAAAATTTGTCTGGTTCGACGGGTAGCCTAGGGGAACAATGGTGCCGATGGGAAGGCGAGGTCTCCCCATGTCCTGCATGGACTCTAGTGTGGGTGTTGCTACAATATTCCACACCAGATACTCCCCCAGGCCCGTATTGGCCATTTCAACGGTGATCGTTGGTGGTTGAGGGGGAGGGAATGGAAGTTCTCCTTGAGTCCACTCCATGTCGGGTGGGCTAGAAGCCTCGACTTCCATCCGGCTAGGCATCTCCTCAGTAGAGATAGTTGATACTGATGGTAGTGTCTCTTCCAAAGGTTTTGCCTCTTCCAGGGGTTTCTTCCCTTTGTCTTTCTGTCTGGCCTCCATAGATGACGTCATTGGTGGAGGGCCAGATGATGAAGATGAGCCCGGTTGGGATTTTGAAGAACTTGCTAATGGGGATGCCTACGGAATCGGACCCTGTTTAGATGGATTTAACTAAAAATCCAAATGCATTGATGGTAGGGTCGATTGCGGCATCAACTACACCGCATTACAATACTTGAAGGGTTCTAAGTCCGTCGGGACTACATGCACCTCCCCTTCAAATGTGTACTTTAAACATTGGTGAGCTATCGAAGGGACACACTTCATGTCCCTGATCCATGGCCGGCCCAGCAAGATGTTGTAGGCCATCTCACCCTCCAATACGTGGCACAATGTGGGTATGGTCTTTTGTCCTACTTGGATTGGTAGGACTATTGTGTCGACTGTCGAGCAGATTGCATCATTGAATGCTCACAGAGTGTATGTGGAAGCTGTGATGTGAGATGCGGGCAACTTCAGATGCTTGAGAGCCATAGTTGTGATGATGTTTCTGGACGAGCCAGTGTCTATCAACACCCTCTTGTATGGGATCCCGTTGACCCACGTGATAACGTGCAGGGGTGGATCCGCCATGTCATCAGTCATTGATCTTAGTTCGTCTTCTCGAAATGTGATGACCGGCTCAGTGCATCATTTTACATGCCCCACAAAGTTGTTGAAAGAATTTGTCTCATGGGGCTGCAACTCGATGGCTTTCAAAATCTCCATTAGAGCTTCTCGATGGGGCGTAGATTGTTGTATAAGCTCATATATGGAGAGCCTAGCCGAGGTGGTCCTCAAACTCTGAGTTAGTTTGGTCCGAAGTGTGACCACCGGCTTAGGCGAAGGAGGTTGTGCAAGGTGCTGTTGTGGTTGCGATGTTGTTGGCACCTCTCCTGTCACTGCCGCAGGAGCATTCATGCTCGGATACCTCCTATTCTGAGTCACTATACTTATCATCCCTACATACCCCTGCATGGGGCAGTTTTGTGTGACCTCGTTAACTTGTAGGGTCTTCGCCTATGGAGCATGAGCAGGCAAGGGGTCTTTGAAGACCTCCATTTGTTGATTGCTTGGTGCGACGGGATTATCCACCGCCAAGGTTTTGTTATCAATCAGGTCTTGCACCAAGCCCTTAAATTTCCAACAGGCATTTAGGTCATGTCCCTGCCGCCTATGGAACCTATAGTACAAGTCCTCTCTATATCCCTTAGGCTTGGGCACGTTGGGATCTATAGTCTGAATCTCTGGCAGGTTGATCAGGTTTGCCGCTAACAAGCGGTCAAACAAGGAGTCCCTGGACTCCGTGTAGGGTGTGAATTGTCGCCTAGGGCGACGCTGCTGACCCTGTTCTTGCCTCTTATTTTCTTTGTCATAGTTGTTGGGAGGCACTGCCTGATAATTAGCCTTTTGAGGCTGAGTTGCTTGCATAGGCTTAGGGACATTGATAGCAACTTGGTTAACCGTAGCGGGTTTTTGTTGCGTAGTCCCAGCTTTAGTGTTTTTAGTCCACTCTTTTTTCTTAGGCTTGGCTATCTCGCCATCCTGTATTTTGATCTCTTCAATAATTCTGGCTTGTGCCAGAGCTTCTTCTAGGGTGGCATATTGCTACAGCTGCAATAGCACCGAGATCGATCTCAAACAACTTTTGGAGAACATCTGAGTGAGGTCGGACATAGGAGGGAGGTAGGGCAGCTTTGAGAGCAATGTCCTCCATCGATTCTCGTAGGCCGCCATGGTCTCCTCCTCATACTGCCTGAGGCTGGCTAAGTCACTTAGTGACGCCTTCTTCTTGGTATTGAAGGTGAAGCATTCGAGGAACGCATCCACTAACTGATCTAAATTGTTAATGTTGTGCTTTGGTAGCTGAGTAAACCAATCCGAGGCAGGGGCCTATGAATGTGGTTATAAATGTTCTCAATAACAAAGCATCATTGTCCTGAATGCCGAAGCATTGGCTCGGGAACCTTGTCACATGCTCTTGAGCATCTTCCTCCCCTCTAAAGGTTGCCAACTGAGGCAGCTTAAAGTGCTCAGGGTAAGGAGGTGCTGGCACTGACGGATGCACAGGGTGACTACGGAGCTGGCGTAAAGTGGGCTTTTGAGGCCCAAAAGTTTTGGTCTCCACAGACTCCAAACGCTCTAGCAGCGCTTTGTATGCATCTGAGGATTTAATCTCCTCCTCTTTAGTTTGCTCCCATTGTGGGTTGTGGGAGACTTGAGGCCTCTGAAGGGGTGGCCGGATGGCAACCCCTCCACCTAGATAGGGCATTTTAGCCTGCTCTTCTTCCTGCTCGTACTCCTCGTAAGCTTCTTGAGGAGTCTCTGGACGAGACCTATGACCCTGGGTGGGTCCCCACGGAGGGTACCCATCGTTGTTCCGGGGAGTGGCCTCCCGCTCAGGTCTAGGAGGTCTCGGAGGCAGCACTTGGTAAGGTCACGGAGACCTATCTCGCACCAAGGGATTATGCCTCGCATATGGTTCCGCCCTTTGGGTGCACGGGGTTGGAACCCTCTCAGGCATCGGGTTATGTAGCAGCTCATCTATTTGGTGCCTAATGCGCTCTTTGCTTAGGCGATATAAATGCTCTAGTTGTTGTTGATCTTGCTCAAGCCGCATGATTTACGCTTGGCGGGCGGCATGTCTGGCGGCTGCCAGGTCAATTTGCTCCACCATCTTGAGCCTAGGAGGCCTGGATGCCTCTCCTATGTACTTACCTCGGTCTCGATGATCCGAGATCTCAATAGGTTGCTTCCCTCTGTCGAGGTTGGCGGCATTCACCCGAGGCTCTGGCCTCAGTGGGTGATCATGGTATCTAGCTGGTGCGGAAGTGCATGGCCCCCACACTGTATATTGCTCTTGAGGAATGTAATCATCTTCCTCATGCTCCCCTTCATATGTGTGAAAGGGGTGGGCGGAGTTAGCTCGCCCGGTTTGAAGAGCCCTACGCTCTGGATTTTGTCTATTGGTTCTAACAGTGATGGGAGCCAAAGGGGGGAAGCCATCATCATGTGGCCTCTCCTCATGGAAACTATGTCGCTCTAGCACTTCATCGCGTGGTGGCCACTCATATCGAGCTTCTAAGGGAGCTTTCTTATCTATGTTGAGTGCCACATGTAAGGACTCTTCTTGAAAGGGGCTATGATGAACGGACGTGTCCCTCATAGTGGTGTCCCTATAGTTCCATCTTGACATGGACTGATGCGGACTCTCTTGCGGGTCGGGCCGCCAGGGCGGTATGACCAAGTCCTTGGTGTTGTAGCGGAGGTGACTTGTGCCCCCTTGTACACTTTCCGTAGCTTTCGCCCTTGATTGGGCTTGGCTACGTGTGTACACCATGGTGGTGCTTTCCTACAAGCTATGTAGATTTTTTTATCTCTTTTATGATTTTTTATGCTACACTAAACAGAAAGGAACACACACATACACAAGCAATGATTATCTCGTTTAAAGATTAAGAGTGTGTCCTAGACCTGGTTTAGTGTGTTTTTTATTTTTGTTTTGTTTTTGTTTTTGAAGGTTTTTGAAGAATGTTTAAATGCATAATGAAGGCTCATATGACTCCCAAAAATGGTCGCCCCTTCGATATACCATTGCCAGGCCGATATACCAACCTCTCTATATACCCGCCCTTACGAGAGGGAAACTATAGGTACGTGAGAGCAGATGGTACGTGGTGCATAGGCGGTACGGAAGGGGGATTGTCCTGTTTATGACACCTACCATAGAAGACTTATCCTCGCATGTTGGGAATCACCCCAGCGACACTCGGTCAGCTTTCGTCAGGATTTACGTCGAGCAACAATGACAATCGGGGTAATGGATGCAAAAATCAAGCCAAGGTGGTGATGAAATCCACCGTTGGTCTTGATCAAGGGCTGGGGTTTTACGACCAGCTCCTTGGTTTAAAAATGCCACGTGAAGTGTGTGTGGTTCTTTTTATTTAGAAAAATGAAACATGCAGAAGCAACTACTTTCCCTAAGAAGGCAAAATTGATAGAAAATAGAAACAAAAAAGCAAAAAATGACAGGAACAGTTTAGGACCCTTACCTTTTCTCTGCCTAGACCTGTTGTTTTTGATCCTCGGCCCTGAAACTACATAGACAGAAATTCATCTCTGGGTGAGACGAATACTAGAATAGAATTCGTCCCAGTCTGAGACGAATTCGAATTCGTCTCAGGGTCAGACGAATTCTAGTACTGTATTCGCCACAGGCTGGAACGAACTACGATCAGAGTTCAAAAAATGGCAACTGTGAGCAAGAAAACACAAATTTTGATCAGTTTCTTGATCTCAAAAAGTAGGGAACAGAGTCCCACCGTGATCGCCACTGAAAGCACGAGATTCCAGAAACAAAAAGGGAAAAACTCCAAGTACGATGCAAGAACGAAACTAAACTTGATGCTATGAATTAAAAATGCATAAAATGGAGAAAGCGTAGACAAATTGGAACCCAAATGGAATGAAACAACCCTCTTCTTTTATTAATGTATTTCAAATCTGGTTACAATCCGCTTCCTCCCCTTTTAGGGGCGAGGAGCATCAAACTTGTCTCTTGGTCACATCAATGGAAAGCCATCCCTCTTCCGCGTGCCCACATGTAAGATGGGCGGACCAAACGTCACCGCCGCTTGTGTATACGAGTGTTGATTCCTTGCTGCTCCTCCGATGTTTAGACCCTATGTTCAAAGGAACAAGGAACCGTTAGTAGCACCTGCGAACAAGACAAAGCAATGCGATCTTCAAGCCTACAATAAGCGGATGAGAAAATGAATTAAACTGCAACTAAAACTTATCCAAATGACATGAAAACTTGGCAAGGGCATAGAAACATCACCAAGAAGGCATTGCAAAAGAAACAGTCAGGAAATTCCTCACCGATTTGAATTCGCTTCGGGGAGGGACGGATTCGACTGTAATTCGCTCCGGGGTAGAACGAATTCACCTGCAACAAAGCGCCGAAGTGATACTGCCCAAAATGTCCTACCTCGAAGGCTCCAAAACACCTGCAAACTTGGGGTTAGCTAATTGGGGGCATTTTGGGAAGACCCAGATGGTCAGATTTTCCCAATTTGACCTCCATCAATGGGAATTTGATAATGCTCGTCTGCAAGTTAGTGGGAGCAAAAACGCGATAGCATAATGATAATAAATCAAAATGAAATGAAATCAAAATTGTAAACTATCTAACAACATAGAAAACAAATGCAAGGAATGAAAATGATAGAAATGAAGATATGCTACACATTCCCGATCGTTCCTAAAAAGGGCGATTAGGCCTACGGCAATGCGGGGCGCCCAGGCGGGCCGCCCACCGTTGGGACCTGATTTTGGCACCAATCCACTTGGGATGGGTCCAAAATCCCTTACAAGGTGTTGTCGAAAAATTTGGTGGTATTCTATGGCCAAATTTCAGGTTTTGGGCTCAAGATTCGACCTTCCAAAAGTCACCCAATGACCTCCTCTCTAAAAGAGATCAAGGATGTAGAAGGCGCAAATCGCACAAAGATGTATGGGGAAATAAAATGGTAGCACTTCGTTGCTTAAAATTGCTCTCACTGTGTATCTTTTGGGATGAGGAAACTCATCAATTTATAGACCTGGAGGTCTCTTGGGATGAGCATGCAGGGGCGCCACATGGCAGCCATGCCCTTCCAGGGGAGGGAAGATTCCTCCCTGATTAGGGGCTTCATGACTGCCCCTGTAACAACCTCTAACGCTCAAAAATGCTCACCCATGCTCCCATGAACTGAAGGAGGCGTTAGGTGGTGGATCCGAGCTGCCATTTGTCAAGATTTGACTTTTTGCCCGTCAAACCTTGAATTCGTCCCACCCTGGAGCGGATCTAGAATTCGTCCCTGGGTAGGGCGAATCCCATTTTGAATTCGTCCCAGGGTGGGACGGATTATGAGCAAAGTGCCTAGAAGGTGCCAAATTGATTTTTGACCTCCCAAAACTACTGTGAGAGTGGTTAGGACCGTTGTTTAACCTCTGGGGGCTGCCCTTGGGGCTGTGTGTGTCAAAGCGATCAGTGTTTGCAGTCACATAATCGGATTGGTGTTGTTTTGGTGTCTACACAACCTTATTCAGTGGTTACAATAAAAAGTAAGCTTGCTTGAATCTTATGACAAAATCAGCTAGACTTTCCATAAATGATCTTATTCAACAATCTCCACCTCATAAAGAAGCTCTTATGGACATTCTTAAGTCCATTGAATTGTAGCCCTAGGAGTCTAACTCCTTTATCAATTTTGTGGGGCACATTCAGTAGTGTAAAGAACCAGTAATCATATTTTATGAGCACAAACTCAAACTGATAGCAAGTGATGCAGTTGATCCTCCTCTACACATAATTGCATGTGTGAATGAAACATCCTATAAGAGAGCTTTAATTGGCATTAGTTCATTAAGTAACATAATCACCACCAATGCTCTTAAACATCTAGGAATTTCAGCATCCCATATTGTTGCATCCACCTACACCCTCTGAGCATTCAATGATATTATATGCTCAATAGTTGGCATTGTAGTCCTACCTATTCAGGTGGGATGCAAAACTATACCGATGTTGTGTCACATATTGGAGGGTGCAATGGCCTATAATATATTGTTGGGCAGACCTTATATTAGGGACATGAAGTGTGTCCCCTTCATCACTCACCAATTTCTAAAGTATACTTATGAAGGGTAGGTACATGTCATCTCTACATACCTTGATCCCTTCAAATACTACAACTTGGTGCAAAAAATCCCTGAGTCAACCTTACCATCGACTCATGTGTACTTCCAACCAAATATGTCTATTTGGGGTCCCATTACCTCACCATTACCTTCCATAAATCAATTACCATATTATTACATGTCATCATCACCATTAACTTTAGAAACACTTTCATCATTGTTAAATTCTCTGCAGAGGAACATGTCTAAGAGGTCAATTGATGAGATCCCTCCCATTATATCCACCATTTCCACGAAAGATATTATTAGTCTAGTAGACGAGGAACCATATCATGAGGTAAAAATTGAGTCATCTCAAGCCTCGGTTCCATATCCTCCACCTTCACCATCCCAGGTTGCAATCCATTTGGCTAATATAGGTTTAGGTGAATACCTGGCGAGGAACATCGCAACAGTTCCAACCATTGATATAGTGCAAAATATAGGACAATATCATCTCCCCATAGGTAGCATCATACCTCTCAACATACCATCCAATCAAATGAATTTCATATATGGGGGTATTGAATATGGAACATTACCAACGCCTCAGCAAGAATAAGATGACGAACCCTTCTCTGAGGACATCAATTACATGTCAAATCTTGACTATACCTTACGATATCTCCATAACTGCCATTGGCATGGTTATGGTATGGGGTTATATGAAAAAGGTACTCGTGTTCCTTACCAGCCATAATATCAATTACCATATGATAAATTTGTCTTAGGACATAATAAGCCTGTACCTCTTTATGTCATCATAGAGAGTTTATAACGCCTAGGTCTGAACTATAGGGATGAGCTTGCACGCATCCCTATGCTAATCCAAATCATGTCCACTCTTTGGAGAATTATTTTCCCATAAATATGATAGATCAAGGGTTATCTTGTGATTTCACCCAATCTCATGAAGTGGGTGAGGGTTCGCATACCCTTCCATATAATAATGAGGAAGAGGATCAAGTTACTCCTCATGAATGGAAAATAGATGATAAATTAGACTATGGTGTAACACCTATCAAATACCCAAGTTTAGATGAGGAACACGAGAAAGTCATTCCATTGGATGACGAAGAAGAGTTCTATTTGTGTATGTTCCCAATGCAACATCCTATTTGGAGATAACTTTTACCACTCAAAGAGCAAGCTCATTGCCTGCCACATAAACCATCATCATTCATTCCACCTCCATTGCAACTACCCTCGTAATTCTTGTGATAACTTGAAGGTAGGGAGTCCGTAGATAGGGGTCCATACAAAGGTATCTATAAATCCTTTGGTCATCCCAAAATGCTCCAAGGGTATCTACAAACCCTTTGGTCATACCAAAATGCTCCAAGGGTTTCTATTAATCCTTTGGTCACCCTAAAATTATCCAAAGGCATATATAAGCCCTTTTTTCACCCTAAAATGCTCCAAAGGCATCTATAAGCCCTTTGGTCACCCTAAAATTATCCAAAGGCATCCAAAAATCCTTTGGTCATCCCAAAATGCTCCAAAGGCATCTACAAGCCCTTTGGTCACCCCAAAATGCTCCAAAGACATCTATAAGCCCTTTGGTCACCCCAAAATGCTCCAAAGGCATCTATAAATCCTTTGGTCACCCCAAAATACTCCAAAGGCATCTATAAGCCCTTTGGTCACCCAAAAAGTCCCAAATGTATCCATAAACCCATTGGTCACCCTAAAATGCTCCAAAGGTATCTATAAGCCCTTTGGTCACCCAAAAATACTCCAAAGGTATCTATAAACCCTTTGGTCACCCCAAAATGCTCCAAAGGTATCTATAAATCCTTTGGTCACCCCAAAATGCTCCAAAGGTATCTATAAATCCTTTGGTCACCCCAAAATGCTCCAAAGGTATCTACAAATCCTTTGGTCACCCGAAAATGTTCCAAAGGTATCTATAAGCCCTTTGGTCACCTCAAAATGCTCCAAAGGTATCTATAAACCCTTTGGTCACCCAAAAAACCCTAATGGCATCCATTAAGTCCATTGGTCAAATGTATATACATATATGTATCAAAATCTAAAAACATCATTAAAATATAAAAAATACAAAAATATTGCATTGCATTATATTTCATATAGATGTATTATACAATAACTTGCATTAAACATACCCATAATTGTATTTTGCATTTTAGGAGTTGATCATACATGTATAGCACCAGGTGTGTACACTAGGCATCCTTCAAAATCAACATTGTTAAAAGTCAGTATTAACACCTGTTTACATTATAGTTATCATTTTCATCCATATTATTTATTGTGTGTCTATTTCCCTTCACTTAGTTAGTTGCTATAAGGTGTCATTAGTGTTTTCTATCACTCAACTGCATCTAGTTTTATTTTCATATTACAGCTATCATGATTTTTAGAAGGTAGAGTCTTGCTTTGATTATACCTTATATACGTTAAAATCCCAACATAGTTTCACACTAATAAATCCAAGTTTTGCACAAGGAAAGATGAAACCTACAAAGTGGTATGTGTTACCATAATAAAAAAAATTACCTCGCTCATCCCCTTGTGCGAATGGTTCAAAAATACTGAGAACTGACAAAAGGACAAGCTCCTCCTTACTCAAAACAATAAAAATCCCTTGCTTCATGCCAAATTGGGGTAATTATCCAAAGAGAAAAATAAATAGTGGTTGTTATCACTTAAAAATATTCAAAATAAAAAGTGGTTTTCACTATTAGCAAAAGCAAAAAGTAAAATAAATAGTGGTTCTCACTACTATCAAAATTCCTTGCTCACAGAATGAAGGGAAGAAAGTAGAGAGGGGAGGGCTCTGGTCCCTCCCCTGCTCCCCCTCCCATGGCTCCTGGTTCCTGCCGAGTCCCTGGCTCAACCCAGGTCATCCCTCCCGGGGAGTGGTTGTTTGCAGATGATCTCCTGGGGGGAGATCCTTCTCCACTATCTACGCCCCTCCCAGTCGGCTAGGGTTTCCTTGGTTGTTTTTTCGGACTGGTGCTTCCCAGGGATCCCTGTTTGGTTGGGGATCCCTTCCCTTTTTTCCTCAGGCTTCCCCCTGGGGTTTTTTGTAGGTTATTCGCATGGATCTGGTCCCTTGCATTTCTCGGTGCGATGGAGGTGACGGTTTAGGGTTTAGACAGCTTCCCCCTTTTTTCTTGTGAATCCTTGGCAGGCTCTATGCTTGGACGGGATTCTTGGTCCCTGCTGCTGGGATCCTCTTCTGTTTTCCCGAGGTGGGTTCCTTGTGGTGCAACTCAGGTCACTTCCTGATGGGTTGGATCCTCTCTGTGCTGGCTGTCGGCTTCCTGCAGGATGGCTCTCGCTGAACGGAATGTTTTCCTGGTGGGCGGCTGGTTTCTCCACAGGGCGGGATCCGCCAAATCCACCGGTTTTCCCGTGAGGCGGGATCCTTTCTTTTTTGTTGGTTTCCCGGATGGTGGGATTTCCCTGTTGCTTCCCGCTAGGCGGGACTATTTGTGGTGGTTTTGACTGCTTCCCACGAGGCGGGATTTTATTGTAACGGTTTTTCTTTGCTTCCTGTTGGGCGGGATCTTCTCGATGGTGGTTTTTGGCTACTCCCCACTGGGCGGGATCTCCAAAACTACTTTCTTTCTTATTTGTTTGTTTCCCGCTGAGAGGGATTGTTTCATGCTTACTGTTACCGCTAGGCGGGATTTCTGTTTTGGTGTTCAGTTTCAAGGGATTGATGCCCTAGGCCCATTGCTTATGTAATCAGGTTTTGGGATCCTTGTTAAAACCCATTGTAAATACAAACACTACTTACCAAAAAAAAAATTCCTTGCTCACCAAACAAAAATGAGCAAATTCCTAGAGCATTTCAAAAATAAAAGAAAAGAAGGAAGTATTGAACTTGAATCACTAGAATTCTCAACATTTGCCAACCATAAGGTGATCCTCATTACAGGTTGTATGGAATCAATCCTAATTGGCAATGGTGGTATCCTTACGCATGACGATATGTTTGTCACATAAGTGACTTGCTTTTGTACATACCAATGTTTACATGTGGATGAGATAGCTTTTGGTAACCTATATTGCCTAGTGGTCTAATACAACTACATATAAAACTTAGTATAATTATACTCATAGGGTGATATTCAGTATAGATGGACTGCATTAATCCTATTTGGCACTGTGGTAACTTTATGTGCTATCATAGTAATGAATTCACATGCACACACATGGATATTGAATATCTTGGTCATCCTAGCAGATTTATACCTTGCCAAAAAGTCTTGCATGGTTACTATATAACTTTTGACTAGGTAACTAGAGTGTTTGAATCTTATGAAAATCTCAAGGACATTATATAACATCATATTATTTAGTTCACTACATACCATTTTATCACATGTTTTTTAGGTTACATTTGCACAATCCATTACATAATATTATGATAAAAGTGAAAAGAAATAAATAAATTTTACACAGTCTATGGTTATAGCATCTAGTGTATCACATAGTAGTCATAATTCATCATACAGATTAACAAATCAAACATTTCATTATGCATACACACATGTACATATCATCAATCACATCATAGTACAATACATGCATCCATGATAAAGCATCCATAAAAGCATCAGTAAAGCAAATATAAGCATTGCATACATCTAATAAAGTAGTAAGGAAACACATGATGACAGTAGAAAAACTCATATATATATGTATGGGATAAAAAGATACATCATAATCCAAAAACTTCTTTAGGCTACAGTCAAGTGGGTCCTCAAATCTCACACTTCTAAAAAGCTAAAAAGGAACCATAGAGTCTCAAAAACCATGGTCACGCAGGACTGACACCATGACTGCCCCCACCCTCAGTCAGTGCTCATCGATAGCTCCTAGATCTACTCTCCCTGGTCCTATCTAATCTTCTCATAGAGAAATGTGCCCCTATTTGAGTTGATGACTATCCTGTACCACTCCTACTCTATTGGGACCCACCAATAGAAGAGCAAGCTGGTAAGTGCCCTCTAAGGCATGTTATATCATCCTCCAAATCCTATGTATAGGCGATGTCATCTCAGTGATGTGCCTAGTACTCACTCAATAAGGTCTAGAGTTGTGTTACATCCTCACATAGCCTAGCCACCTCATCACTACTATAGAACCCATGGATAGGGCTTCATGCTCTAACCTATGACCTAAGAGTAGCTAGCTCTTCTACTTTTGTATCAATATTTTCTTGGGTAGTCTACACCTATGCTTGTAGGAGAGCTCTCTCATCTACGTACTCCCATATACCTATAATCAACTCACCCTATAGCTCAGCAATAGTAGCATCTCATGCTACCAACTATGCCTACACTCCCTACTCATCAAAGTCATCCTCACCATAGTCATCCTGTGGATCCTGCACATCAATGAGATATATCCACTCATCCTCTACCCAGTGATGCACATGTTGCTCACCTAAGTTTATCTCCTCCTCATTTGGAGCCTCATCATGTCCCTCATTTGGAACATCCTTACCCTATCACCATAGCTACACCACATCCTAGTGGCCCCTCCCCTCACCATTGGTGTGTCATCCACCAGGATTCATACTATAATGTAGTCCCTGCATCATTTAGCTCAGATATATCCTTTGCAAGATCTTCCTCCTCTCTAACTACCTTAACTATAGGTCAAGTAAGTGTCCTCTCATCCCCATGGTGTTGGTAGATCACTAGCTCACTAGGAAACCCTTGGCATAGCCCAAACTATTGTAGTACTCAAGCATATGGGAAGTACTCTCGCTCGATCCTATCTCACACAACTAACCATCTCCCTCGCCTCACCGGTGAAGCTGCACCTTAGCCTCAATCCATGCTAGACAATCCCTGTAGGGTCTCCAAGTCACATCCTTTACCCTGAGCCATGTAAATGACTACACGTAATGATCAATAATACCTATATAGTAATGGATTGACCCCTCTCATAGTCTCATTACCATAGAATCCTATAACCTATCTCCCTATTTGCAAGCTATGCTTGTGTCATCCAAGGTAGTCCCTGTGGTCGATCCATAGCAATATGTTGCCATACCCACACCTATAGTAGAAAGTTGCATCCTAAGCCTTTCCATCCATAGAAGTGGATCTTGTACAGCTCATCATAAAGTTGTGCCAGCAAAGTAGTACCCCAAGCCATCACTAGCGGCCTCTCTATAGTGTACTCCATAAGTGAAAATGCCAAATCTAAAAGGTTCTAGGGGAATCTGGCTACTGACGAGTCTGGTAGCAACATGTTGGAGATTAGCTTCATTAGTAAGGCATGTCTTGTAGTCAATACCTCAACCTCATACTATAACTCCACTAGGATACCTCTACTAGGTAAGTCTTGTACTACCTCACACCAGTCCTGTCAAAGTATATTTGCAAAACAATATCTCTCAAATATCGATGAGTAGATACACTTGAACGCCCCTCTATCAAAATGCATAAAATACAATAGACATCCTCTAATATCATTGTCATCTCCCCAATCGATAAGTGGAATATGTTGGTACGAGGGTCCATTAAGTCTATCAAAGCAATCAGATAGGCTCTGTTGCCCACCACTAGCTCTAACAATATCACTTTCTTAATACCAATGACGTCAAGCCATTTTTAGTCATCCTCTATCAATAAGTCCCTAGTGGTATAAAAGAGATTCAAAAATCAGTATTGACTCTTAATCACATGGCAGAGGTAAGGAAGTTAACAAAAATACAACAAAAATGCATCAAATTACCCAAAAATAGCAAAAAAACTCAAAAAGGGACCTTTTTCCCCCAAATTTATGGTCGTCCCACCCAAGTATGACCCCTAAATTAGCATCCATACCACCAAGGGATTACCATAAGTGGTCGTCCCACCTAGGGATGGCCCCCAAAAATGCTAAAAAAGGGTCATTTTGGCCCCCAAAAATAGGCATAAAATAGCATAAAAACACATAAACATGGAATAAAATTGCATACAAACCACAAATAAAGCATAAATTTCTACATTTTATCACTACTGAGGTTCATTAACCAATATTTAGTGTGTTTTTTGGAAAATACCCAAATAATTACACTTCCAAGTTCAATAAAGTATAGGAGCAAATTTAGCTCTTACTTGTCTCACACCGGCTCTGTCGCTCGTCAATTCCTAAGGCTAACTCATGGTTATTATGGGATGGTCTTGGTAGTTCTTCTCTTTGAAAAATCAATCTCCTACTCTTAACCTCTTAGTTTAGCAAGTTAGAAGTGTAAAAATGAGCTCATTTGACCAATTTTGGGTAAACACAAAACACCAGGGCCAAAATTGGCCATCCCACCCTAGGATGGGTCCCATAAATAGCCATCCCACCCTAGGATGGCCACCAAAAAATCCCACAAAAATAGCTAAAAAAGACCAAGAAAATGGCCTAAAAACCACCAAAAATAGGTCAAATTGATAAAATTCATAAAGTATCAAGATTGAACTCATATTGTTTATGTATGCCTTTAAAAGTCTCAACTTCACTCCCAAATAAGGCCATTACAGCTGGACAACTCCATGGGAATGAGGTATTCAGTCCTTTTCTTCCATGAAATATCAACAAAACTATTAAAACCCTAGCAAAATTGATAAATCTTATAATGGGTAAAACTAATTATTATCCCAATCAAGTCATATGGGTCAAGCGACTCATCACTTTCATCATTGGTCATGCCCTCATAGAATCATTGCTTGAGGGTGTAGTCATAATAATGAATTCACAATCAAAATCAACACTCAAACACTCAAAAGTGCAACTTGCATACATTCAAAAGAATCATTGCCAAAGATAAATTTCTAGCCCACGTTGGGGAAAATAATTCAAAACAAATTTTTGGTATACTTGAATCCTCGGGACACATATCCCAATATAGGTAAAATAAGGAACCAAGACCAAGTATGCCCTTAGCCTAAATTGTTTGAACAACACAGTTGAAAGGTATACCAAAATCAATCCTTCAATTATGTCAAAATCAAGGATTCCAAGAATGTATGCTCTTTCCACAATGAATCCATATAAATTTGGTTAGGTTACTAAATAACCTTAATCATTTAACGATTTAGTCATCTATTTTTTCTTCGTGCTCTGTTTCACACAACACATCTCAAAAAGGGGTATTTGTAGACACTAAAATTGTGTAAATCAAATAATATTACAATGATGCCACTCTTATCAACACCATATGGCCCCATTGGGCAACCCTCAAGGGTTAATTAGGGGTCCTAACCACTTTTGGTAAGGTTTACCCCACTTTTGAGGTTTTGGGCCATGTAGCCATGGTTGTCCCACCCTAGGATGGCCACAGTTCATGGTCGTCCCACCTAGGGACAACCACAAGCAACCATCCCTGGGTGGGATGGCCATGGTCTAGACCCCTCAAAAAGTCAAGGGTGGGACAAATGGCAATCAATTTCTACCATTTATCCCACCCAATAACTTATGATATATTGGGATACTATCTAGGCCATTAGGAATTATAAATTGGAGGCCCAAATTGGAGGTCTCTTTCACCCTATGCATGGCAAAGTCATTAACAAGTGGTGACACCTGCCTTGCATGCCCCAACTTGCCCCTTTGGCCTTGTGGCCCTCTTGGGCTATAAATTGGAGTGTTTCCACTCAATTTCAGAGAGAGGTCTTTGCAAGTATTTGCCATGAAGTGCTACCGAGATTAGCTCTCACCTTTTTCCCTCGTATTTACCCTTGGAATCTTCATCAATCGAAGGTGTTTCCAAGGCATCCCCAAATATGCACATCCCTTCCAAAACCCATCCATTCCTATGAGTTTAATCACCAAATTTGATGACAACATCCCTAGGAGGATTCTAGACCATATCCAAGTGGAATTGGTGGTAAAAACCACCCTATTTTGTGGTTGTCCCCACCTGGGATGATTAGGAGTCCCAATTGGAACACCTAGGGATGGTGATGAATTGGCCCACAATTTTGAATAAATTTTAGTGTAGATCATTTTTAGAATAATATATATGCATCATACTTGATTTTGGTGAAGTTTGGAGCAGTTTTGAATTATCAATTAGGGTTTTTGTGATAACAGTCCTAATTGTCCCACCCAGGGATGACCATAGATTTTGCTCATAATTTCACTTCAATTTTTACATAGATCATTACAAAATTAGATAATATACATCATGCTAAGTTTTGGTATCATTTGGAGTAGTTTAGCCCTATCGATTGCACTTTTTACATTCAATATTGCATGCATTCCTTTGATTTTATCCTAATCCGCACATGCTATTAACCCATTTCAATTTCTTGTGTGTAGGTATAGGTATTCCAGTGCATGATGAAGGATCTAAATATTTTAAGTTGGATAGCTCAAAGTAGCAATAGCGAAAGCCCTTTCTTCAATCGTGAGTGCGAGAAGAACATTGAAAGCACACCATAAGTTTATGAAAGGATTGGATCCTTCAACTTTGTAACTTGGATTGTATCAATTGAGAGCCCTCAAGGGGATATTTTGTAACCTTATATTTGAAAAATTAATAAATATAAAGAGAACCCCCCATTTCTTTCATCTATTTGTCACTTATTTGCTTACTTTAATGTCACTTTGAATGCTTAGAGTAGAACAATAGATGTAGTTCAATTTCCTTTGCTAGGTGCACTATTTTTTCTGCTCTATAGGATCCACTTTCTCTTAATATTATACAAATTTAAAAAATAAATTAAATAAAATACACTATATGAAAGATTTTAATGACATAGATTGTAGCATAACAGACATCTGAGAGCCGTGATAGGGAAAAATTTTGTGGGTTGGAGTAGCCATGGGTTGGAACACGTCGTGGGCTAGAGGAGCCATGGGATGGAGCATAGAAGTGCCATGGACTAGAGCAAAGGATGAATCTACGGGGCATGAAAACCAAGAGAAATGCAATGGGTTGGAGCACGGGTCAACGCAGGGTGGAGCAAAATGGTTTAAGGGGACCTAAACATGGGCAAAATGTGTCCTACATCATGATTTACAATCGTTGGCATGATGTTCAAGGCAAATGGCATGTGGGTTGTAGCACACACAATGCACAACAAGAGTGGGATAGAATATATTTGTTTTATGTTGTGACTTGTTCTATACCATGAATTTAAATCACTTTCACACTTCACAAAGCATAATTCAAGCGGGATACATCATGAGTTATTATGAGTGGTATACAACACATATTATTCAGCGGGATGGAACACGAGCAACCTTGGAATAAAAGAAATAAAACCTAATTATTACTAGGTTAAGTCACCCAATATTCGAATATTACATGAAGGCAAAAATATACGAAAGTATTATATATTGCTTAATAATGGAAATATGTCCACATACATCTACAATTGAACCAGTTTGCAGGTTAAATCCATAGAGGAGTTTTTGAATGCTATGGCTTCAACTCTTGGCTTATCTTTATGCTCTTATGTTGTGCTACTTTGAACTACTCTTGGCTACTACCTTTCTATGCTTTACTACTCACATATTTATAGCTAGGGATGGAGGGAAAAGCTTACTAGATTTCTATCACACATTGAATTCAAAAATAGGGTGTCTATCCAATCATTGAATAACTATAACTATCGATAATAACTTTGGACATCTTTAAAATATGGTGATCATATTTGAGGGATAAGATCTATCAAATATCTAACAGGTGTGAATCTAGTTTAATTTCCAACATCCTCCTTTAAACCAGATTTCACAAAGACTTTGACACCTAGCATTTTCCCTCAACCTTCTAAAATATTCCTCCTTCAAAGGTTTTATGAAAGTATCCATAACTTGGTCTTTGTACCTATAAAATAATAACATAACTTCATTAAATGTTACCGTTATTGAATGAAGTGGTAGCGGATGTCTATGTGCTTGCTCTTGCAATGAAACACTAGATCCTTCAATAGTGCTATGGCTGAATTATTATCATAGAATATCATTGTTGCTCCTTCCTAGTGATGATTCAACTTGCCTAAAATTCTCCTTAGCCAAACTACCTGGCATGCAGCTAAAGTGATGGCAACATACGCTGCCTCAACAATTGATAATGCAACAATTGGTTGCTTCTTTGATGACCATGAAACTACACCCGATCCAAGATGGAATGCATAACCATAAGTTCTCTTCCTATCATCTATACTGCTAGTCCAATCGCTATCTATGTAGCCTACAAGCTCAAGTTGGTATTTTCTTGCACAAAAAATTATATGCTTTTTGGTCCCATTGACATAATGCAGAATTCTTTTACTTGCCTGCAAGTGAGTGTTTTTTGTGGACTCCATAAATATGCTAATCAAACTAACTATAAAAATTATATGTGGTATGGTTTCTATCAAATACACCAGAATTCCAACTAACATTTTGTAGAAAGTTGGATCAATATTGCTATTGCAATCATTTTTGCTCATTTTTATGCCTGTGGCAACGTGTGTTATTGTTGGGTTATTATACTCCATTCTGAATCTCTTCAAGACATATACTACATACTTGCATTGATATATGAAGATATCATTCATATATTGGGTAACTTCAATGTCAAGAAAATATTTAATTAGGTCTAAATATGTCATCTTAAAATCTTTCTTCATGGCATATCTAAACTGTTCAAATAGCATATTATTGTTGCCAGTATAAATCAGATCGTATACATATAGGTAAACTATTATCATCTCCCACTCTGCATTGTTCTTCATGTAGAGAGTGTGCTCATATGGACATTTGATGAACCCATTCTCTTGGAAATATGCACCAATGTGGTTATACCGAGCCCTGGGTGATTGCTTCAATCCATACAAAGATTTTTTCAATTTTAGGACCTTGCCTTGTTTCCCTTCTAGCTCATAGCCAGGTGGTTGATCTATATAGACCTCTTCTTCCAACACTCCATTAAGGAAGGCAAACTTGACATCCATCTGGTAAATATTACAACCCTTATGGGCTGCCAATTTCGGGATCATTTTGGTTGTGTCTAGCCTTATGCATGTCTACTTCACCTTGGGAATTAAACTTAGTTATATATACCCATTTCACTCCAATGGTTTTTTTTTCCTGCTGGAGGATCCATTAATTTCTAGGTATGATTCTTCTCTATGTATTCTATCTCATCATACATAGCTTTTACCTATTTTCTATTCTTAATTACATCTTCAAATAAAATTATATCACACTCAGAAAATAAAGCAAAATCAAAATGTTTTGCTTCGTTAATTTCATTTCTAGTTACCTCATATATATCTTGCAAGCTCCTTATCTTTGATGGTGTATTCAAGTTGGATATCCTTATTTCAAGTGGAGGTGACCGTGATGATGAGGTAGTGCTACTACTAGCACTGATACTAATGTTTGGAGCTATAGGCATATGCACTCTATCTTCATCCAAGGTATCAGAATTAATAATTGCTAGCTCTGGCTAATTAGTTTTGGATTCCTAGTTCTAAGCTTCATATTTCATGAACTTCACATATTAGCTTATAATAAACTTCTTTGTGATAGGGTTATACAACCTATAAGCCTTTGATTCTTCACTATAGCTAGTGAAGATGCATTTTTCTACTTTATCATCCAACTTATTTCTCTTCTCATCTGAGATATGTGTATATGCGATGCACTTGAAAAATCTTAAATAAGCCACATTAGGCTTCTGGTTGCTCCATGCTCCCTGAGGAATCTTGTCCTTCACACTCTTTGTGGGACACTTATTCAGCAGATAAACTGCACAAGCTACAACTTCTACCCAAAACTCATGTGAAAAACCTTTTACCTTCAGCATACTTCGTACCATCTCCATTATAGTTTTGTTCTTCCTCTTTGTAATACCATTCTATTGAGGTGTGTATCTAGCTGTGAACTGCCATCTAATTCTATTTTCTTTACAAAAATTATGGAATTCAATAGAGATATATTCACCTCCTCCATATCTTCACATAATTATCGCTTTGTTTTCAACCAAAGCCTTGAAATTCTTAAATTTATCGAATGCTTTTGACTTTTTTCTAAATGGATAACCCATGTTCTCCGATTGAAATAATCTATAAAAATCAAAAAAGTATTTATTGCTGGTAAATGAGTTGGTTTGCATAGGGTTTCCAATAACTGAATGCACCAGCTCCAATCGTTGTGAAGATCTCCATGACGTTCCTATAAGGAATGCATCCTTGTGCTGCTTGTCGACTAAACAACCTTCACATGCTTGATTGGGTTTCTCTATGAGGGGTAATCCCTTCACTATATGTTTCTTGTGTAGTAGGTTTAGGCCACTAAAACTCGGGTGACCAAATCTGATATGCCACAACCATGTAGCATCTTTCACAACTTCACTAAATGAAAGCAATGGTTCATTTTAAATCTGCAGAGAGAACATATTTTTCTTTATCATGGCTACAGCTACTACGATCCCATTCTCTTTGTCTCTGATGATACAGGTTCCATTTTTAAATTGTTTAGTGTACCCCTTATGCACAAGTTATCCAACACTTAGCAAGTTATGCTTCAAAATAGGAACATAATACACATCAGATATGTACTTTCTTTCACATTTCTTGGTATGGATTATGATCTTCCCTTTGCCCGTGATAGGTACCTTATTGTTGTTTCCCATATTCACCTTGGATTTCATGGTTTCATCTAACTGTGAGAAAATTTCTCTATTCTCAAACATATGATTTTTGCACCTGCTATCAAGATACCAAGTATTCCTTTAGCTCTCTTCATCAGTACTGCAAGTTAACAAAATATTCCTACATGCATATCTATTTTTTGCATTTTTATTTTCATTTGTATAGTGGGCTTGTTGGTTTTTATATTTGGCCAACTTATTTCTACACTCATAGCTATAGTGACCAAATTTATTGCAATAATAACATGGGATCTTTGACTTATCATACCTCTAATTAGATCCTCCTTGCTAATTTTTGTCTTTACCTCTTCCTCCTGCTTGATGGAAGTTGTAGTTGGTCTCTCCTTCATTGGAGTTTGACCTTCCTCCTATCTTATGGCATCTTCCATGCTTAAATATGTTATTATATCCTCTTCCTCCTTGAGAACTTGATGCACCTTGGTGGGATTATTCTCTTCTGTTGTTGTCTCAAAATGATACCTGCACCTTAAAATATTGCTCTAATGAGGACTAATATGACTGACTCAGCCTCTGCTTATGTGTTTGTAGAGAATCCATGAACCCATATATAGATAGGGTTGTTAAATACCTCGATTATTCAATTGCAATCACCATTGATTCAAACCTGGATGGTAGACTCCTAAGAATCTTCTCCACAATTCTTTGGTTCTCAATATTCTTGTCATTCAACCTTATCTAGTTAATGATATGCATTGTATGGATAAAAAAGTATCTCATGGACTCTGAATCACTCATTTTCAAGTTTTCAAACTCCCTTCTTAGCATCTGCAACCTCACCGACTTCACTTTATTGGTGTCTTTGAAGGAACTAGAAATAATTTACCATACCTCCTTTGATTTATTTGCTACCACAATTATTAAAAAAATTATCTCCTCGACTACATGTATTATGTAAAATAATGCCTTTTGATATTTATTTTGATTCTCCTTCAACAAATCTGATTTCACTTGGGAGAGAACGCTCAATGTTGCTACATATATAGGCTATGGATAACCATTATCCACTAGGTACCATAGTTCTTGAGACCCATAAAATATCTTCATCTGGATGATCTAGTAATCATAGTTATTACCATTAAAATGTGAGATCTACAATTGCAAAGAATTACCTCTATAAGCCATTGCTTCTTACATTCCACAAATTGATGTTGGCTCTAACACCAATTTAAAAGTTTTTAATGTCATGGTATGTAGCATAGCAAACTTCCAAGATTCGTGATAGGGAACAAGTCTACAAGCTGGAGTAGCCAAAAGCTAGAACACATCGTGGGATAGAGCAGTCATGGGATGTAGCATAGGAGTGTCGTGGACTAGAGCATGGGATGAATCTGCGAGGCTCAACAACCAAAAGAAATGCAATAGGTTGGAGCATGATGGTCAATGTGAGGTGGAGAAAAATGGTTGACGTGGACTAGAACACGGATAAAATACATTCTACGCTACGATTTACAATAACTGGCATAATGTTCAAGGTAGATGGTGTGCGAACTACAACAAGCATGATGCACAACAAGAGTGGTCTAGAACAAATTTGTTCTATGTCACAACTTGTTCTAAACAACGAAGTTAAATCACTTTCACACTTCACAAAGCATAAGTTAAGTAGGATACATCATGAGTTATTATGGGTGGGATACAACACATATTATTCAACGGGATAGAACATGAGCAACCTCGAAATAAAATAAATAAAACCTAACTATTGCTAAGTTAAGTCACCCAATATTCGAATATTACATGAAGGTAAAAATATACGAAAGTATTATATATTACTTAATAATGGAAATACATCGACATACATATGCAACTGAATCAGTTTGCAAGTTACATCCACAGAGGAGTATTTGAAGACTACAACTTCAACTCTTATCTTATGTTTATGCTCTTTTACTGTGTTGCTCTAAACTTCTCTCGGTTACTACCTTTATCTGCTTCACTACTCACATATTTATAGTTATGGATGGATGGAAAAGCTTAACATATTTCTATCACACATTGAATTTAAAAGTAGGGTGTCTATCCAATCGACGAATAATTGCAACTATCTGTAATAACTTTGAACACCTTTAAAATAGGGTGATCAAATCCAAAGGACAAGATCTGTCAGATATCTAACAGGTGTGAAATATGGTTTAATTTCTAACACTATAATACAAGATTAAATAATTTTAAATTTATTCATTCCTTTTATCTAAATATAACATATTGCCTTATTACCTTCAGCAATAATGTAACAAATATTACCTTTGGTGACACGGACTCAAATCTCAGCTTTCCTAGTGAATATCTCATGCACATCATATCCTGGATTTGAGCAGAGAATCCAAATGCAAAATTAGATATATAATCATTCAAAGACGTGGATGGAAAGTAAAATATAAAAATAATATATTTTACGATAAAATTTTGTTAGAAACCTCTTCTTTTGTAACACTTTTCAAAAGTTAACACAAAAAAATTAGAATAAATATCAATGGTAAACCAAAAAATGGATGAAGAGTTTAGCACTTATTTCCATTATTTAAGGGCGCTTAAATAGCATGCAAATTTAAAAAATCTTTGTTTTCAATGTTGGGTCGGGGAATAGTTTCCAAGTACATGCATGTAGGAGTGAGGGATTGACACAAACAATTGCATGCCACTTAATGTTATTTGCTTCAACCACTCCTTTCACTTGTTACCTTCAACATCCTTCACAAAAACGTTATACAATATCATATGTTACGTGGAGATATATTCATGTCGATCTAAAGTTTTAAAAAGAGAAGAGAAGAAAATATATCAATTTTATCAACTTTGTGAAGATATCTTGGTGGTAGGTTTTTAGTTTTTTATTTAGATGTCCATGTTCAAATATCCCTTTCAAAAATATATGCCTTTACCCTAAAATTTTTACCAAAAAGGATCTTGTAAACACTTGGGATCCATTGACTTTCCCTCTATTGAAAGGACTAATTTTTATAGAGGTTCTTGTTATGGTTATTGCTATTAAATAAACATTTGGCAATGCATGAGCATACTTTTTTCTCTTGAATGCAATTTTATCAAAATACCCCTTTTCTTATAATTTTTTAATGCAATTGAAAAGATTTTATTTCTATAAATTGTTTCAAAGTTGTTTGGTGCTCTAATTTAGGGTACTGTGTATTTGGCTTCTATTTTGTGGCATTATGTTTTTAAGGCTCTATTTTTCAACAATTGGTATCAGAGCCTAGGGTTGAAGGAGATTGGAAGAGATGGCAACAAGTAATAATCATATGGTAGTTCCTCCATTCAATGGGGAATGATATGATTATTGGGCAATAAAAATGCAGACATTGATGGTTTACAAAGAAGTTTGGGATATTGTGCAGGTGGTTGTGTTGACTACACAAGAACAAACCAACATGAGGGAAGAAAAGAAGAAGGATGCATTAGCCAGATATTTGATTCAAAGTGTTGTAGATGAGAGTATTTTTCCAAAAATTGCATCTGCTAAAAGTGCAAAGGAGGCATGGGACACATTGCAGATATCATACCAAGGCACAAGCAAGGTGAAGTTGGTTCGATTGCAAAATCTACGGAGGGAATTTGAAACTTTGCAAATGAAAGACAATGAGAAGATTGTTGATTTTCATGTTCGAGTGCAGAATAATGTGAACCAACTTCACATCCATGGAGAAGATATTAAAGACCAGGCAATTTGTGAGAAGGTATTAAGATCTTTACCTATAAAATGGAATTTTATTGTTACTACAATTGAAGAAAGTAGAGATTTATCCGTTTTGAGATTGGATGATTTGATGGGTTCACTAATGTCACATGAGAGTAAATTGGAAAAATCTAGTGAAGATTCAGAGTAGGTTGCTTTTTCAGTAAAGGCAAGGGTTGAAAAGGGCAGTAGTAGTCCCAATTTACCCCAAGAGGAAAAGGAGTCCTCACGTGGAAGAGGTGGAAGAGAAGGATTTGGAAGAGGTCATGGATGAGGTAACATAGATAAGACAACAATCCAATGTCATTATTGTAAAAAATATGGGCATTTCATGAAATATTGTTGGAAGCTGCAACATAAAACAACAAATTTTACAAGTAATGATGGAGAAGATTCTAAAACAAATATTTTTCTCTCAACTCATGCTGCTGAAAAATCAGGTAATAATTTGTGGTTTCTTGATTTTGGGTGTTCTAATCATATGACAAGCAATAAAGAGTTATTTGTTGAAATGAATGAAATGGGAAAAAGCAATGTGACATTGGGGAATGATCAAACTATTGATGTTGTTGGTAAAGGAACTCTGGCTATTCAAACTAAACAAGGAGAGATAAAAAATATTAATGATACATTCTATGTACCTGGTCTCAAACATAATTTGCTAAGTGTAGGGCAACTATTAGAGAAAAATTATGAAGTTTTATTTAAAGACAAGGCTTGCAAAATCATTGACAAAAATGGAATATTGGTGTGTGAAATACCCATGACCAGCAATAGAATATTTCCATTAAAATTACAGCAAGCAAGTACCAATATGTTGAAGGTTTCAATTGATGATAGTAATTGGCTATGGCATAGTCGTTATGGTCATTTGAATTTCAAAGCATTGAAGCTTTTGCAGGTGAAACATATGGTACGTGGATTACCACACATTTTAGTAAAATATGAAATATGCTCAGCATGTGCACTTGGAAAACAACATAGGAACAAATTTTCAATGGAAAGGTAATGGAGAGCCTCAAAACAATTGCAGTTAGTTCATGCAGATATATGTGGTCCCATGCAAACACCAAGCCTTGGTAATCATTTTTATTTCCTCACATTCATAGATGATTATAGCAGAAATATTTGGGTATTCTTTTTGAAGCATAAGAGTGAGGCATTTAGATGTTTTTTGAAGTTTAAAGCAATGGTTGAAAAAGAAAGTGAACATTGTATCAAAACTTTAAGGACTGATAGAGGAGGTGAATTTACCTCAAAAGAATTTATGGCATATTGTGAAGAAAATGGAATTAAAAGACAATTAACAATTGCCTTCACACCACAACAAAATGGTGTGGTTGAAAGAAAAAATCGTACTATAGTAGAAATGGCAAGGTCTATGTTGCAAGCCAAGCATATGGAAAATGAATTTTGGGGAGAAGTAGTTGCCACAACAATATATATTTTGAACCGAAGCCCAACTCATGTAGTATTGAATCGCACCCCTGAAGAAGCTTGGTCAGGATGGAAGCCTAGTGTAGGCCATTTGAGGATTTTTGGGTCCATTGCATATGTGCATGTTCCAGATAAACACAAAAAAAGTTGGATGCTAAGAGTGAAAAATGTATTTTTGTGGGATATTCAGAAGAAACCAAAGCATACAGGTTGTGGAATCCTACATTGCAAAAATTGATCATTTCTCGTGATGTGCTATTTGATGAAGGGGGAGTTTGGAAAGTAAATGAGCAGCAAGAAAAACCAGTAGTCATTGAAGAAGAGTTTACTCACCCCAACATTAGTTCAAGCAGCAGTTCGAGTGCAACTTCTACTCCAAGTCCTCCAAGAAGAAATACAAGCAGTAGTTCAAGTGCAGCTTCTACTCCAAGCCCTCCAAGAAAATTTAAGAGTCTTCAAGAGATATATGAGAAGACTGAAGAGGTAATTTCGAATCTGAATTTTGCATTATTTTTAGATATTAAAGTTGAACCAACAACTTATGAAGATGCAGTGAAAGAAAAGGTTTGGAGTGATGCCATGGAGGAGGAATTGAAGATGATTAAGAAAAATGACACATGGGAGTTGGTACATCTTCCAGAAGGAAAGGAAGCCATTGGAGTAAAATGGGTCTATAAAACTAAGTATAAAGCAGATAGAATAGTGGAAAAGCATAAAGCAAGATTGGTTGTAAAAGGTTATTCTCAACAACCAGGTATTGATTATTTTGAAACCTTTGCTCATGTTGCTAGATTAGACACTATAAGAACTATTTTAGCACTAGCAACACAAAACAAATGGAAGATTTTTCAAATGGATGTCAAATCTGCTTTTTTAAATGGTGTTTTGGATGAAGAAGTCTATGTTGAACAACCTCCAGGTTATGAGGTGAAAGGGCAAGAGCATAAGGTTTACAAATTAAAGAAAGCACTCTATGGACTCAAACAAGCGCCAAGAGCATGGTATAGCAGGATAGATGGATATTTCCATAGCCAAGGGTTTACAAGATGTGTAAGTGAACCCACTCTATATCTGAAATATGGAAATGATGGTGAGCTATTGATTGTTTGTTTATATGTGGATGACTTGATATATACGAGAAATAGCATGAAGATGATGAATGAATTTAGAAATGCAATGAAAGATGAATTTGAGATGACAAATTTGGGTTTGATGCACTATTTTCTTGGGATTGAAGTGAGACAACTAGATGATGGTATTTTTATATCACAAGGTAAATATGCTTCTGAATTACTTGAAAAATTCAGAATGTCAAAGTGCAAATCTGTTAGTACTCCTTTAATTCTTGGTGAAAAGCTTATTAAGGATGATGGAAGTGGCAAGGTGAATCCTACAGTTTATAGAAAACTAGTAGGTAGTTTAATGTATCTTACAACTACTAGGCCAGATTTAATGTATGTTGTAAGTGTGGTTTCTAGATTTATGCAAGATCCAACTGAAGTACACTTCAAGGCAACAAAGAGAATATTGAGGTATGTGCAAGGAACGAGTGATTTTGGCATTTGGTATAGCAATTATGATGATTTTTATTTGGTTGGATACACAAATAGTGATTGGGCAGGTTGTCTTGATGATCGCAAGAGTACTTCTGGAAATATTTTCAGCATGGGAACTGGTGTTATTTCCTGGTCATCCAAAAAGCAAGCAACTGTTTCTTTGTCTACAACAAAATCTGAATATATAGCAGCAACAACATGTCAAGCTATATGGTTGAAAAGAATTTTGAAAGAGTTGAAGCATGAGCAAAATTGTCCTGTCACAATTTTTTGTGATAATACTTCTGCAATTGCTTTGTCCAAGAATCCAATTTTTCATAGTCGTACAAAGCATATTGATATAAGATATCATTTCATTCGGGAGCTTGTTGAAGAAGGACATATAGCAATGAAGTTTTGCCCATCCAAGGAGCAAGTGGCAGATGTGTTCACCAAGATGCTGCCAAAAGACAGTTTTGAGAGGCTTAGAACAAAATTGGGTGTTATTCCCTTAAGCATTAAGGGGGAGAATGTTAAGTAAATTGTTTTAATGCTTAAGGATGGGCAGGTGGAAGGATAAGTTAGGTGCTCCATTACAGAAATTGTCTATAACTATTTTTTTTCTTTCTATTAAATAAACATTTGGTAATGTATGAGCATTCTTTATTCCCTCGAATGCAATTCTATCAAAATATTATTTTTCTTCTTCATTTTTGAGTGCAATTGAAATATACTTTATATCTGTATATTGTTCTACATTTGTTTGGTACTCTACTTTAGGGTGCTATGTATTTTGCTTATGTTTTGTGACATTGTATTTTGCAAGCTTTGTTTTCCAACAACTCCCTCCCAAAAAAATAGTTCAATTTTAATAAATTACTAAACGTATAAAATTATGTAAGTTTTGAGCATAAAAAAATTATCTGGTTTTGTTATAATTATATTCTTTCATTTTAATGATTATTAAAAATATGATTTAAAAAAAATTAAAATTATATATATATATATATATATATATATATATATATATATATATATATATATAAGTTATGTAAAAAATAAAAAGAATTTCTATTCAAATACATAATTTATTTCATTGTAATTTATATATTTATTTGTTTTAAAAATGTTATTTGATTTATTTCAACTTAAATTATATAATTTAGTCTTTGATTTAACCTCTTATTTAACACAAATTAATTTATGCTTTGACAATGTTACTTGAATTATTTTAACCTATATTATATAATTTAATATAATTTTATATTAAATTATATAATATAAGTTAAAATGTAGAATTTATTTTATTTAGATCATATTGCACTTTGAACTTTGAATTGGTTCCTCAGTGATGTACATGAAAACCAACACTTAAATCACAAGGAATTGCACAAACACCATTGTTTGAACCTTGAACCTCATAAAGCTTGATTTAAACTCATTCCTCCATAATTATGTATATTAGAACCAACGCCAAACCACAAAGAGAACCTTGGACCCGTGAAAACCCTAACAAGTTTACTGTCCCAAGATAATAATAAATAATCATAAATAATAACCAATTAAAATGAAATACGTTCTTACTCAAATTTATATATATATTTGTAGAAAAATCCGTAATTGAATACTGTTTCCATAGACCTTAAGCCGGGCAGCAAGCATCCATTCTATAGTTTCTTACTAAAATTTGAGGGTGAGAATACTGAAGCTTCGTTTTAAATTCAAATCGCCGGACTGCGCAGAGATTACCCGCGACGACGGGCTGCGCAGAGATTATCCGCGACGACGGGCTACGCAGCAAAAAGCTGCGCCGTCGGGCTTCGTGAGGGGAGTTAAGCGCACACCGAAGGCGCTGCGCAGTCGGGTTAGTCAAATTTTTGACTGCGCATATTTTTGATTGAGCAGTCGGTCAGCGCAGCCTAGAGGCCAAAAAGGTTTAGAAATGTTTTTATAAAAATTGTCACTTGCCAAACTTAAGCAGTTGGAAGTGCACCTTCGCGCTGCGCAACCGAAGTTAACTTGAAACACTGGCACCACTTTACCAGTTTCTCACGCGGACTCAGCAGAAAAATTTGACTAGTCCAATAGCGTTCATGGTTAAATTAGGGTTTGGCAGGTGACAGAATCTTGCTAAACTCTTCGCTCATCTAACCAGACATATTGCGGATGCATGGGAGAAGAACAAAATATGAAGAAAATGCAAATTTTACCATAAACGAAGTTTATATTATGAGAATAACAAAAGGGTTACAAATCTTCCTCGGGATTACAGACATCTGCGTAGACTGGCAGGATAAACAAAAAAAATAAACTGAGTTTTCCGAAGCTGCTGTTCGGTAATACAAATGGTGAGACTTTTCTGTACTACATTGCACCTCTGCTCCCTTGCTTCTGCTATTCTTCTACTCTTCTACTGTTCTCCTCAATTAATTGCTCGCAAAACTGGGGTTTATATAGCAGAAGATGAGGTCACATCGGAGGTTTTGGCGGGACGTCCATCATCGCTGATTTTGGTGAGCGAAGTCTGGCAGCGCTCAATTTCGAAACCAAATTGGGCGGAGAGTGTAAATCGGGTTTAATATTTTTAACCAATACTACCAGCGTATACAATTGTTCTATAAAAAAGAAAGGAAATATAAGGTAGTCTAGTTTTTTTTAGTTTTTTTTTTTTTTCTTTGGGTTGCAAAACTTTATTTATATCTAATCGACTCACATATTGGAAGTGTAGACAGCATGCAGATTTCTTGCCTTGGGAGTAAAGACAAGATGGTTCCACGCAGACATAGGTTCAACGCTCTTCCAGATGAACTTTTATGCTCCATCTTGGATCGCATGCCTCTCAAACTCGCGGTGCGATGTTCTGTACTGTCCACTAGGTGGAAATATCTCCACACATTCTCCCCCGGCTTGAACTTGTTTTGAATTTGTTGAAAGCGATCTTGTACATGACGTTGATACACTTGAAGCCAAGGAACCATTGAAGACATCATCTCAGTTGTACTCCAAAATTACAGGGGCACTCTCTTCAGTTTCGAACTCAGAATTGGAAATATTCAACAATGGGAGTTCAAAAAATTGTTAAAACTTCTAATACAATTTTTTTCGGAATTATAAATATCTGAATGTGGTGATTTTGTTATCGATCTTCTTACGAATCTTTTTTGTTTTTATTAAATCTATATCTCTTTTTGCTTTTCAATGAGCCTGATTTGTTTGTTTGAAGGCACACCATTTCATACTCATTTCGGTTCAACCAACCAAGCTAGAATTTTATTGTTCTGAAGTAAAGGAAAATTGCTGAAAATGGAGAAAAGGGACAGAGAAACTGCAATACCACAACATGTGAAAGAGGAAATACTAGTTTTGCTTCCTATGGATACTATAATCCGTTTCTTTGAAATTTCTAAGGAGTGGAACGCTCTATTGGCTTCTTCCCGGTTTATATACAAGTGGAATCACGTTTCAAACAGGAGTCCATGGTTATTATTGTGCGGGCATGAGTGTGAGGAACAGAGATACCGAGTGTATTGCTTATCTGTTCGTCACACTCATGTCCGCACAATCCCTGTCTGAAACGTGATTCATGTTAGAAAAATTAACCCAGATTTCACGCATGTGCCCAACTGTGCTCCGAACCTTGGGCGAAACCGGATTGCGCTCCAAACATGGGCGAAGTCGGACTGCGCTGCCGCAGTCCGGGATCCCGGCAAAGGGCTGACATGACGTCGCACCTACCCTCTGACAGATGTGACGCTTGTGCGGTGATTGGTCAGAAACCCTTGTTGAGGGCCTGTCAGAACCTGTCAGAGGACAAACCACAATCCTCCTCTTCCCGCGGCTATATAAGGCGTCTCGGGTATTTCAGATTGTAGAAGAAGAAGAAGAGAGGAGAAAGAGCAGAGCAAAAGGAGCAGAGGCAAAGAAAAGTATCTCAGCGAGCGGTTTGACTCGAGTGATTAATGTCTGAGCAGCCAACTCGACATTTTGTCTGTTTTAGTTTATCCTGCAGTGCAGCCTGCAGATGTTGTAATTTCCTCGGTTGAGGAACTTGTAAACCCCCGTTTAATATAAATAAAGTTTGCTGTTTGTTTTCAGCATCTTTTAGGGTTTGCAGTTTGTTGCTCTCTATTCCGGCGTCTCTCTCTTCTCATACGGGTGTTGCCAAGCCAGGCAAACCCAGCGGTAGCCGCGAAAGAAGAACAAGTCTGAAGCGGCTTTCCAAGTTTGCTTCCGAAGTTCGTGGCTAAGACTGGAGCAGCTCGAGTGCACGAGAAGTCCGAAGTTGGCCTCAGTCCCCTCTTCACCCTGCACAGTTCGTTGGCTGCCCGAAGTTCGAACTTCGCCCAAATTTCGGGCGAAGTCCGTCGCAGCCGCGAAGTGCGAACTTCGCCCAGTTTCGGGCGAAGTCCGGCTGCGGCCCCGAAGTGCGAACTTCGCCTAGTTTCGGGCGAAGTCCGGCTGTGGCCCCGAAGTGCGAACTTCGCCCAATTTCGGGCGAAGTCCGTCGACGCGGCCGACGTTCGAACTTCGCCCAATTTCGGGCGAAGTCCGTCGGCGCGGCCGACGTTCGAACTTCGCCCAATTTCGGGCGAAGTCCGTCGGCGCGGCCGACGTTCGCACTTCGCCCTAGTTTGGGCGAAGTCCGTCGGGCCCCCGACTTGCTCACTGCGCTGTCCGAACAGCGCCGTGCAGACTTCGACGTCAGTTTAAAAAATTTAAATTCTTCAAATTGGTATCAGAGCTGATAGTGCCGTGACACAGAGATAGAAGCATGGCTTCCGATAGAAACTCGCTACAGTTGCAGATCTCACGATTTAATGGCAAGAACTACGATTACTGGAGCATCCAAATGAAGATCCTGTTCAGATCTCAGGAGCTATGGGAGTTAGTCGAGAACGGCTACCCGAAGCGGCGGATGCGACGACGACGCCGCCCTCTCTCAAGCGGACAAGGATCTGTTGAAAGAGCACAAGAATAAGGACCAGAAGGCCCTCTTCTACATCATGCAAGCGGTTGAGGAGACCATCTTCCTGCGGATTGCATCAGCCACCAAGGCCAAGCAGGCCTGGGAAACCCTAGCAAGTTCGTATCAGGGCACCGACAAAGTAAAGTTGGTGAAACTGCAAATGCTTAGAAGACAGTTTGAGAACCTGCAGATGAGCGAGTCCGAGTCGATGAGCAACTTCTTCACCCAAACGACTGACATTATCAACCAGATGCGGTTGAACGGAGAAAATGTCCAGAGCCAGAGAATCGTGGAGAAGATTCTCAGAAGTCTTCCTGCGAAGTTTGACTCGGTTGTGATTGCAATCGAAGAGTCGAGGGATCTGACAACCCTCTCGACAGACGAACTCATGGGTTCATTGCAGACCCATGAACAGAGGCTGAGCCGTTCATCTCAGACCTCTCTGGAGCAAGCGTTTCGGGCTCAAGCCTCAGTTCAAGACAGCGGTAGACAAGACTCCCACCACAGCGCTTCTAGTTCTCAAGGAGGGAGAGGCAGAAGCAGGCGTGGGAGAAGTAACAAGCAAGGAGGGAGATCAAACCCTCATGACGCTGAGCCAAGTTGTAACTTTCATCAGCAAGGAGGAAGAGGCATCGGCAGAAATCAGCAAGGAAGCTCTCAGCAGAAGGACATGTCAAAGGTCCAATGCTACTACTGCAGTAAGTTCGGCCATTATGCCTCACAATGCAAGAAGAAGATGGCGAATGAGAATCAGCAGCAAGCCCATTATACGGAGGAACCCGAAAATGCGGTAGGAGGAAATGTATTGTTGACTTGCAGTATTGAAGAGGAGAGCAAGAAAAACATCTGGTATCTTGACAGTGGTTGCAGCAACCACATGACTGGGAACAGAGAGATGTTCTCACAACTGGATGAAACAGTCCAGTTCGAATTCAAGATGGGGAACAACAACAAAGTTCCTGTGATGAGGAAAGGAAAGATCCTCATCCGCACCCGGCACGGTGAAATAAAAACAATTCAAGATGTTTTTTATGTGCCTAGGTTGAAGCACAATCTGCTAAGTGTTGGACAGCTTGTGTAGAAGGGGCACACTGTACTGTTCAAAGACGGTGTCTGTTCCATCAGAGACAAAGTGCATGGACAAATCGCAATAGTGTCCATGACGAAAAACAAAATGTTTCTACTGCAGATTCAGAATGAATCATTGATGTCTCTGAGTGCAGTTGAGAAGGATGCTACCTGGCTGTGGCATCTCAGATTCGGTCACCTGAGCTTCAGTGGCCTGAACCAACTGCACAGGATGCGAATAGTGAAGGGTCTACCCCTGATAGAGCAACCAAACCAAGTGTGTGAATGTTGCCTAGTCGGCAAGCAGCACAAGGATGCATTCCCTGTAGGGCAGTCTTGGAGAGCATCACGGCCTTTGGAGCTGGTGCACTCAGACATTTGTGGTCCGATGCAGACCACCACATTTGCCGGCAACAAATACTTCTTGACGTTTATAGATGACTTCAGCCGGAAGACTTGGATTTATGCCATCAAGCTGAAGTCAGAGGCATTTGCCAAATTCAAGGAGTTCAAGGCTCTGGTTGAGAAACAGAGTGGTTATTATGTGAAGACTCTCAGAACTGATGGAGGTGGAGAGTACATCTCCAACGAATTCCACAACTACTGCAAGCAGCACGGAATTCGAAGATAGTTCACTGCCAGATACACGCCACAGTAGAATGGCGTAGCTGAGAGGAAGAACCGAACCATCATGGAAATGGCGTGAAGCATGATGAAGGTGAAGGGATTGTCGCATGAATTTTGGGCAGAGGCTGTAACATGTGCAGTCTACTTGCTGAACAGATGTCCCACCAAAAGCGTGAAGGACAAAATCCCTCAGGAGGCCTAGAGCGGAGTGAAGCCAAGTGTGGCTCACTTGCATGTGTTCGGGTGCATTGCTTATGCACATGTTCTAGAAGAGAAGCGGCAGAAGTTGGATGATAGAGCTGAGAAATGCATTTTCACAGGGTACAGTGAGCAGGCGAAGGCATATAGGCTGTACAACCCTATGACGAAGAAGCTCATCATCAGCTATGATGTGAAATTTCTTGAAGATCAATCCTGGAACGGGAAGTCGAGAGCGGCGATTAAAGCAGCGAGGTTCAATCTGTTGACTTGGAAGAAGGAAGTGTGCAGCCACCAGCAACTTCCAGCAGCAACAGCGGTGCCAGCAGTAGCACAGCCACTCCATCACGGTCGCCTCCACTTGTAAGCAGAATTCAAAACCTGAGGACACCTGCGAAGACTCGGAGCTTGCAAGACATTTACGAGACAACCCGAACCCACATAGATGAAGAACACTCTGACTTTGCATTCTTTACTGAAGTTGATCTAGTAGAGTTCGAAGACGCAAGTCAGAATCAGAAGTGGGTGCAGGCGATGGATGAGGAGATAGCAGCCATTGAAAAAAATGAAACATGGCAGCTGACAGATCTTCCAGCAGGGAAGAAGACCATTGGGTCAAGTGGGTTTATAAGGCAAATTTCAACGCCCAAGGAGACATTGACAAGCACAAAGCCAGATTGGTGGCGAAGGGTTACAAGCAAAAGTCAGGCATCGATTACCATGAGGTATATGCGCCTGTAGCCCGACTTGACACAGTCAGGATGATCCTGGCATTGGCAGCCCAACAAGGTTGGAAGATGTACCAGATGGATGTCAAGTCAGCCTTCCTCAACGGAGTGTTAGAGGAAGAGGTCTACATAGACCAGCCACCAGGTTACGAAATTGAAGGCCAGGAGGGCAAAGTCCTGAAGCTAAAAAAGGCCCTGTACGATTTGAAGCAGGCGCCCCGAGCTTGGTACAGCCGGATTGACAGCTATTTTCAAGAGAATGGGTTTCAAAAATGCCCATATGAGCACACCCTGTACATGAAGACAAATGCAGCAGGTGAGCTCATTATCGTCTGCCTGTATGTGGACGATCTGATTTATACTGGCAACAGCAATGTCCTATTCGACCAGTTCAGAACAGCCATGAAGAAGGAGTTCGAGATGACGGACTTAGGGCTGATGAAGTATTTTCTTGGCATTGAAGTTGACCAATCGACAGATGGCATCTTCATTTCTCAGGGCAAGTATGCGAAGGATGTCCTGAAGCGCTTCAAGATGGAGGACAGTAAACCTGCCATCACACCTGCAGCCACAGGTTTGAAGTTGAGCAAGTTGGATACAGGGAGGAATGTCGACCCAACCCTGTTCAAGAGGCTAGTTGGCAGTCTGATGTATTTGACTGCAACTCGGCCAGATCTGATGTTCGGAGTCAGTCTGATCAGCCGTTTCATGGAGACTCCGAAGGACACGCACTGGCAAGCAGGCAAGAGGATCTTGCGCTATGTCAACGGGACACGAAACCATGGCCTATTTTACGCCAGACAAGACCAGTTGGAGCTAGTGGGCTTCACGGACAGTGGTCGGGCTGGCGATACCGACGATCGAAAGAGCACCTCCGGGTATGCTTTCCATCTCGGATCAGGGGCAGTATCATGGGCGTCCAAGAAACAACCCATCGTTGCGTTGTCCACGACCGAAGCAGAATATGTCGCCGCCACGTCAGCCGCATGCCAGGCAGTTTGGCTGCGAAGAGTTCTGAGTGAACTGAACTTTCCTTCGGATGGTGCGACAACAATTTTCTGTGATAACAATTCGGCCATTGCACTCTCAAAGGATCCTGTGTTCCATGGCCGGACGAAGCACATAGACATCCGGTATCATTTCATCGGAGAGCTGGTGAAATTTGGCGAAGTACAACTACAGTTTTGCAGGTCCAAGGAGCGGTGGTGACATCTTCACGAAGCCTTTGAAGGAGGAAGACTTCAACAGATTACGAGAGCAGCTTGGATTCAAAGCGCTCGTGAAATCAGGCTTAAAGGAGGGTGTTAGAAAAATTAACCCAGATTTCACGCATGTGCCCAACTGCGCTCCGAACCTTGGGCGAAATCGGATTGCGCTCCAAACATGGGCGAAGTCGGACTGCGCTGCCATAGTCCGGGATCCCGGCAAAGGGCTGACATGACGTCGCACCTACAGAAACCCTAGTTGAGGGCCTGTCAGAACCTGTCAGAGGACAAACCACAATCCTCCTCTTCCCGCGGCTATATAAGGCGTCTCGGGTATTTCAGATTGTAGAAGAAGAAGAAGAGAGGAGAAAGAGTAGAGCAAAAGGAGCAGAGGCAAAGAAGAGTATCTCAGCGAGCAGTTTGACTCAGCTGATTAATGTCTGAGCAGCCAACTCGACATTTTGTCTGTTTTAGTTTATCCTGCAGCGCAGCCTGCAGATGTTGTAATTTCCTCGGTTGAGGAACTTGTAAACCCCCGTTTAATATAAATAAAGTTTGATGTTTGTTTTCGGCATCTTTTAGGGTTTGCAGTTTGTTGCTCTCTGTTCCGGCGTCTCTCTCTTCTCATACGGGTGTTGCCAAGCCAGGCAAACCCAGTGGTAGCCGTTGAAGAAGAACAAGTCTGAAGCGGCTTTCCAAGTTTGCTTCCGAAGTTCGTGGCTAATACTGGAGCAGCTCGAGTGCACAAGAAGTCCGAAGTTGGCCTCAGTCCCCTCTTCACCCTGCACAGTTCGTTGGCTGCCCAAAGTTTGAACTTCGCCCAAATTTCGGGCGAAGTCTGTCGCAGCTGCGAAGTTCGAATTTCGGGCGAAGTCTGTCGCAGCTGCGAAGTCTGTCGCGGCCCCGAAGTGCGAACTTCGCCCAGTTTCGGGCGAAGTCCGGCTGCGGCCCCGAAGTGCGAACTTCGCCCAGTTTCGGGCGAAGTCCGTCGGCACGGCCCCGAAGTGCGAACTTCGCCCAAGTTCGGGCGAAGTCCGTCGGCGCGGCTGAAGTGCGCACTTCGCCCAATTTCGGGCGAAGTCCGTCGGCACGGCCGAAGTGCGCACTTCGCCCAATTTCGGGCGAAGTCCGTCGACGCGGCCGAAGTTCGAACTTCGCCCAATTTCGGGCGAAGTCCGTCGGCGTGGCCGACGTTCGCACTTCGCCCTAGTTTGGGCGAAGTCCGTCGGGCCCCCGACTTGCACACTGCGCTGTCCGAACAGCGCCGTGCAGACTTCGGCGTCAGTTTAAAAAATTTAAATTCTTCAATTCCACTTGTATATAAACCGGGAAGAAGCCAATAGAGCGTTCCACTCCTTAGAAATTTCAAAGAAACGGATTATAGTATCCATAGGAAGCAAAACTAGTATTTCCTCTTTCACATGCTGTGGTATTTCAGACACTACAGTTTCTGTGTCCCTCTTCTCCATTTTCAGCAACTTCTCTTCCTTTACTTCAGAACAATAAAATTCTAGTTTGGAAACAAAAAGATATATAGATTTAATAAAAACAAAAAAAGATTCTTAAGAATATCGATAACAAAATCACATTCAGATATTTATAATTATGAAAAAGGTTTTGTATAACCAACTTTGTCAACTCTCCATCACATGGAAGCCAGCCACCAAAGCCCACCTCTGAAAGTTCACGCAGCAATATCCTACCGCATTTGAACATCTTCAAAGATTTCCACATAATGGACATATATCACATAACTTCTATAACTGTTGCTTCACAAGTAGGGTTATCTATCTCGAAGCGGGACGATACCTTAAAACTGTGAAGCCCATAGAAATGAAAAATGTGAAGCAGTCGCAGAATCGGACAGTTTGAAACCATGTTCTCTACCACCTTGTCTTGTCATCCTCAAAGGTTACAACAAAACGTCAACTTATTGAACCCGAGGAAATCTAAAGGAAACCTTGTGAGATTATAATCCTCCATTGTAAGGTTTGTGAGATTGTTACGGGTGGTTCATCCCCACAAGTAGGGGTAGTTCATAGAACTTCGAAATACTTAGTTGCTGGACATCATCTGCAGCGGCGAGGGCAAGCCATTCAAAGACCATAGTGAATCCTTATTTTGAAGATAGCTTTATTTTTTAACGCTTTAAGATTTATTATTTCTTATGAATAAATTTAATTTATAAGCTTTTGAGACCTAGCCACACAATTTTTTTAATAAAAACTATTTTCTAAACCTTTAAGATATTAATTTTTTATAGATAAGTTTAAACTATAAACTTCTAAAAATAAATAAGAAGTGAAACAGATTCAAAACATTAAAAAATAAAGGTAAAAAAATGAAATGGTATTTGTTTTTGATAAAAAGTAGAAGAGGTTTTGAAAGTGATAAAGAGATTTTGAAAGTGTTCTCAACCTTTTATAAATGAGAACAACAACTAAAAAGAGATTAACCGAGGATCTTAACAACTAATATAGACAAGATATACAAAAAAACCATCCAACAAAAAACAAAGGACTCTTCCAAACCTTGGCTCAATCTCCACCCAAAGGAAAAGACACCAAACAAAAACAGACACCACCACTGAGGAAAACAAGGCAAGGTAAAAAAATGAAATGATATTATGTAAATAAGTTAAATCCCTAAACTTTCAAAAAAATGAGATCCATAAAGAATTGTTGAGAGATCATAATACTACTATGATGTGATCATAAAACAATATGAATAGATTATTTTAATATCATGTAAACTATTACAAATAAATAGAAAGTGTAAAAAAAAAAAAACTATAATTATAATACTTACAAAGTTTTAATAATCAAAATAAATTGTTATAAAAACATTAAACCATATTTAATAATTTTTCCTGAAAAGTCCAACTCTAAACTTTAATATTACTATTTCATACAAGTACATTGGTTTCAAAAACTTTAAAAAAAAAAAAAGTGGAAAACAAATTTGATAAATTTAAAAAAAAAGTACGAAATAAATATAAATTAAAAAAAAATAAATAAAATTAAATATATTAAATCTTTTATTAAAACATAATTTTTATTTTAGTTTAGTTTTTTATTTTTTAATTTGGTTAGTGTGAGAAACTTCTAATGCACAGGGTTGAGCAAGCTTCCCAACTATGACTTCTTTTAACATGGAGAGCTTATCAATAAAAAATTTAATACACACCCACCCTTTACACACTCACCCACGCAGTTATTATATACATACAAATATTAATTAAAAATAAAATAATAAAGGTCCGAGGTGTAGACCAATTGGTTCATCCAAACCCCATAAGGGGACAGAGGTCAAGGTTCAAATCTCGGGCCTAGCTGGACTGAACAGCTGCCGTCGTGGCGGTTACCCATTCCACCATGTAAATACAAAAATAATTATTTAAAGCATAGCTTACGTACCTATATAAGTTATAAATGAAAAATTTTAAAACAAACTCTCCATTATTTTCTTTGATTCAAATTTCACATGAGGATCCACTTTCTCTTAGTATTAAAGAAATTTTAAAATTTTAAATAAAATTAAAATAAATTATAATATGATATTATATAATTTTAAACTTATTCATTACTTTTATTTAAATATAATATATTGCCTTCAGCAATAATGTGACACAAATTACCTTTGGTGGCACGGCCTCATATCTCAGCTTTCCCGGTGAATATCTCATGCACGTCATCTCCTGGCTATGAGCAGAGAATCCACATGATGCAAAATATATATTTAATCATTCAAACAACTGCATGGAAAGTAAAATATAAAAATAATATATTTTATGATAAAATTCCGTAAGACACCTCTTCTTCTTAATACTTTACAAAAGTTAACGCAAGACCAGACAAATTAGAAAAAATATCAAAGGCAAACCAGAAAATGGAATGGATGAAGAGGTTAAGTAGCATGGAGATTGAAAGAATCTTTGTTGTCAATGTTGGGCCAGGGAATAGTTTTCAAGTACACGCGCCTAGAGATGAGGGATTGACACAGACAATTGCATGCCACTTAATGTTATTTGCTTCAACCACTCCTTTCACTTGTTACCCCTGTCAGTTGATCAACATCATGCACAAACACATTATGCAATATCTTGTTACCTCTGTCAGTTGTTCAACATCCTGCACAAACACGTTATACAATATCATATGTTACTTTTCATCTGGATTTTGAAAGTTTTGAAAAAACGAGGATATTTTAGTGGTATGTTTTAAGTTTTTATTTAAAAAATTTATGTTCACACTTCTCACATAAAGATATCATGATCCTTTTTAAAAATCTAAGCTTTTACCCTAAAATGTTTAGGAGAAAAGAACAGGCTAGGCTGGTGGATAGTGGTTGAGTGCTTGCAGATAAGCTGTTCCCGTTTGACTCCCTCTACACTCCTGGTCCATTGGCTTTGTCTTTACCTAGAAAACTAAGGTTTATAGAGGTTCCTTTAAAAAAAATTGTCAGTTTTATTATAATAAATTATTAAAGGTCTAAAATCATTTAAGTTTTAAGCATATAATTTTTTTTAATTAGTAAAAACGGTTTTGAAAGGGCCCTAAGCCTTTTACAAACGAGAAAAAACTCAATAGTCAAAAAACCAAAACAAGCAAGTCAAAAAGAGTAATAAACACCAGACTCAAAAGGGAGAATCACTCCACCATTTCCGTCATGTTATTAGGGAAAAACATTTTGATTTCCTAAATCTCTATCATGATAGTATTGTTCAAATGCAAGTGGTGGCTGGCAAAACTGAAAGAGGTGATGCCTCTTGATGGAATGCAATTATTCAAGCAACCTAGATTATAAGAAGCAAATGTCATCAGCATAATTAGCCGTCTTATGGTGTTGCAAAAATTTTATTTGCCACACATGGAGGGTCTCTTTTGTGATACCTGTGTTGGCCAACCAATCGACTACCTTGTTTCCTTCTCTGTAAACATATTGGATAATTTGGTGAATGATATTGGAATACTTGCTTATAAGTTTTGTGCATTCACCAATGATGTTGCACAAATTCCACGATGGGGATTGGGTGGCTTTGAGGCAATTGATGATGAATAATGAGTCTCCTTCAACAATGATATTGTCAACATTGAAACCATCCAGAATAAGCAATCCTTGGTAAAGGGCTCTTGCTTCAACCATATTATTTATTTTAAAGCCAATATTTTTAGCATAGGTGAAGATAATTCTTCCATAATCATTTTTTACTATGCCTCCACATCCTTTAGCTACCCCGTAAAAATTAAACTTGATCCACTCTATTATTCCTATTACGATGTTAATGTAATAAATGCTCTAACTACATGAGGCTCTTTCTTTTGTGTTCTGATATTTGTGTGCCCACATTTAGGCTTTTGATTCTACAAATATTTTTTCCTTCTAATCGTCACAACACTCTTGCTTTAGAAATTTTTTGGACAACTTGAGTGTTCACTGTCTAGTTTTTCTTTTCTGATATTTTACACCTAGCTTTGTCTAGCTCCTAGGTATTTTATTTATGCATCTCTTTCTCTTATTGTTCCTTTTTTTATTGTTTTATCATGGATTATTTCCATGGGTTACAAGTCCAAGCACTTTCTCTACGTAAAATGTTTAACATTTTGCTAATATTTTCTAAAAAAATTGAATTGTCTATCTTTAGATGTTATTATTTCTTACTTGTTTCATGTTGTTGGATCTAGTTTCTTTCTTTGTGTAATGGATTTTATACTATGAATATGAACTTTCTTTGAGGTATTATTTCTAAATGTCCCCGCTCCTTTTCAAAATTCTTCTTGTTTCTTGCCCTAGAATTTGGACTTTTATCTCTTTATTTTCTTTAAAACTTGTGCACTTCATGCAACTCTTGTGAGCATTGTGGCTATTTTAGTATGGTATCCTTGTTGGTGGAAATTTGACTTCATGATATTTTAACATGCTTCTATTTCTAGACAAAACTTGCTTGCTATGACAAAAACTTGTTTCTGGTATTTTAATGACTTATGTGCCTTGAAGCATATTTTTGCTTCTCCTTGTTATCTTTTGGACATAGGCTTCTTTCCTTTTGTTCCAACTAGAAATTTGGCATTTAATCATTAAGATGTTGATATCTAAGTAATATAATACATTTTAAAATGATTTCGGTTGGACTCTAGTTAATGTAATTAGTTTTGGATTAAGAAAGGAAGTTGGAGAATGTGACAATCCACAATCATTGGTTGAACATCAAAAGGGTGGTAGCTCATTGCTACAACCACCATATATGCATTAGAAGGTACCACAATAATTACTCAAATATGAAATGTTTAAAATTTTATTTGATATAGTGACTATATCTAAACTACTTAATGTCCTTGATCCAAGCCCTAATGAATCCTTATTTTGAATATAGCTTCATTTTTTAAGGCTTTAAGATGTATTATTTCTTATAAATAAATTTAATTTATAAGCTTTTGAGTCCTAACCACTCCATGTTTTTAATAAAGGACCATTTCCTAAGCCATTAATATATTAATTTTTCATAGATAGGTTTAAACTATAAACTTCTAAAAATAAATAAGAAGTGAAACAAATTCAAAACATTAAAAAATAAAGGTGAAAAAATGAAATGGTATTTGTTTTTGATAAAAGATAAAAGAGGTTTTGAAAGGGTCCGTGAACCTTTTACAAACGAAAACAACAACCAAAGAGAGATTATCCGAGGATCATAACAACCAACACAGACAAGATACACAAAAAACCACCCAACAAAAAACAAAGGACTCTTCCAAACCTTGGCTCAGTCTCCACCGAAGGGAAAAGACACAAAACAAAAAATGGACACCACCATGAAGGAAAAGAGGGCAAGGTGAAAAAATGAAATGACATTAGATTAACAAGTTAAATCCTTAAACTTTCAAAAGATGAGATCCATACAGATTTGTTGAGAGATCATAATACTACTATTATGTGGTCATAAAATGATATAAGTGGATCCGTTTTAATGTCATGCAAACTATTACAAATAAATAGAAAGTGTAAAACACACCCAAAAAAAAACTATAATTATAGTACTTATAAAGTTTCAGTAACAACAAAATAATAAAGATAACTTAAGTATTTACACATTTTAATTTTGAAACAAAATAAATTGTTATAAAAATTTTAAACCATATTTAATAATTTTTTTTTAAATTGTAAAGATAGTGTAGGAGCATGAAAAGTCCAACTCTAAACTTTAAGATTGCTATTTCATACAAGTACAGTGGTTTCAAAAACTTTTTAAAAGGAAAAAAAGTGCAAAATAAATTTTACATATTAAAAAAAAAAAAAAATTGTTGATGTTGGGGAGTTGGAGAGAAGTGGTAGTTGAAACTCTCATGTTGGAGAGGTCCCAGGTTCAAATATCTCTATCTCATATTTGCGGATATGCTATGTAATTGTTTACTAGGGACCCTATTGGTGGTGTGTTTATCCACCGCTTAATGTAATAATGAGCTTTAATGAAAAATCGACCAACAGTTTAATTATTAAAAAAAAAAAACTTAAAAAAAAAAAAAAAACTTTTTAAATAGAAAAAAAAAGTACAAAACAAATACGAAGGATTAAAAAAAAAACAAACAAACAAAATTAAAAAATATAAAATCTTCTGATTAAAACATATTTTTTATTTTATTTTATTTTATTTTTATTTTTAATTTAGTTAGTGTGAAAAACTCCTAGGCCAAAGGGTTGAGCAAGTTCTCCCAACCATTACCCTTTCTAAAGTTGAAAACTATGCTTATCAATAAAAAAAATTTAACACATACCCACCATACACCCACCCCTTACACACTCACCCACATCCACAGTTACTATAAACATATAAATATTAATTAAAAATAAAATAATAAAATAATCATTTAAAACATAGCTTACATACCTATACAAGTTATAAACGAAAAATTTGAAAAAACTCTCCATTCTTTTCTTTGATCCAAATTTCGCAGGTAGATCCACTTTCTCTTAGTATTAAAGAAATTTTAATATTTTAAATTAAATTAAATAAATTATAATACGGCATTAGTTTTATTTAAATATAATATATTGCCTTATTACCTTGAGCAATAATGTGACACAGATTACCTTTGGTGGCAGGGACTCAGATCTCAGCTTTCCCGGTGAATATCTCATGCACGTCATCTCCTGGCTATGAGCAGAGAATCCACATGATGCAAAATATATATTTAATCATTCAAACAACTGCATGGAAAGTAAAATATAAAAATAATATATTTTATGATAAAATTTCGTGAGACACCTCTTCTTCTTAATACTTTCCAAAAGTTAACGCAAGACCAGACAAATTAGAAAAAATATCAAAGGCAAACCAGAAAATGGAATGGATGAAGAGGTTAGCACATATTTCCACTGTTCCAGAGCGCTTAAGTAGCATGGAGATTGAAAGAATCCTTGTTGTCAATGTTGGGCCAGGGAATAGTTTTCAAGTACACGCGCCTAGAGATGAGGGATTGACACAGACAATTGCATGCCACTTAATGTTATTTGCTTCAACCACTCTTTTCACTTGTTACCTCTGTCAGTTGTTCAACATCATGCACAAACACGTTATACAATATCTTGTTACCTCTGTCAGTTGTTCAACATCCTGCACAAACAAGTTATACAATATCACATGTTACTTTTAGTGGTATGTTTTTAAGTTTTTATTTAAAAGATTTATGTTCAAACTTCTCACATAAAGATATCATGACCCTTTTAAAAATTTGAACTTTTACCATAAAATGTTTAGGAGAAAGAAACAGGATAGGCTGGTTGATAGTGGTTGAGTGCTTGCAGATAAGTTGTTCCAATTTGACTCCCTCTACACTCCAGGTCCATTGACTTTGTCTTTACAAGAAGATTCAGGTTTATAGAGGTTCTCTTTAAATTTAAATTGTCAGTTTTGTTATAATAAATTACTAAAGATCTAAAATTATGTAAGTTTTAAGCATATAATTTTTTTTATTAGTAGAAAGGGTTTTGAAAGAGTCCTCAAACGGGAGAAAATCTATTGATCAAAAAACCAAAACAAACAAGAGAAAAAGAGCAACAAACACCACCAAACAGAAATAGCTCAGGTAGAACAAACCCAAGCACATGAACAACAACAAACAAAAATAGAAAATAGATTCAAAAGGAAGAGTAGACTACCTTGTTTCCTTCTCTATAAACATGTTGGATAATGATATTGGAATACTTGCTTATAAGTCTTCTGCATTCACCAATGATGTTGCACAAATTCCACGATGGGGATTGGGTGGCTTTGAGGCAATTGATGATGAATAATGAGTCTCCTTCAACAATGATATTGTCAACATTGAAACCATCCAAAATAAGCAATCCTTGGTAAAGGGCTCTTGCTTCAGCCATATTGTTTGTTTCAAAGCCAATGTTTTCAACATATGTGAAGATAATTCTCCCACGATCATTTTTGACTTTGCCTCCACCGCCCGCTGCTCTAAGATTTCCTTTATCCGCCCCATAAAAATTAAACTTGATCCACTTTGCAAGGGGAGGGGTCCACCTAATACTAGACCTATCAACAATAGAATTAGTTGTGCCAACTTACAGGTTAGTGAGTTTAAAGTGAGAAAACAATTGGGACTCAAGACAAGGTTTGGGGGCATTAGTAGATGAGACGATTTGGGCATTCTCTACAACAAAGGTGGTAATTTGCAGGACAATATAACTCGAGTCTTTAGCAATCCCATTGAAAATCTTATTGTTTCGCTCAAGCCAAATTTACCACAGGTAGTGGTGTAAGCAAGAGGTCCAAAGAAAATTGAGTTGGGGATTGGTAAAGGGCTTGGGCCATTGCTGGAATAGGAGAGTAAGTGATGAAGGATGGGTCCAAGCAATATTAACAAGCTCAGATATGGAATTCAGGATTGACATCGATATGAGGCATTCTAGGAAAAGGTGGAAATTTGATTCCTAGTTTGATTTGTAGAGTGGACAACAATTAGGAATGTACAGGCCTCTGGTAATTAGGTTGTCCATAGTTAGAATTTTGTTTTGGGAAGCAAGCCATGAGAAAAAAACCAATTTTAGGTATTAAGTGTTTAAGCCAAACAAACTTAGCTAAGACCCAGGATGCAGTAGGTTGGTCTTGGGAATAATATGTAGATTTGACAGTGAAAATACCTTTCTCAGTCAGTTTCCAGAAAGGGGAATCCAATATTTGATTGTTTGGGATAACACAGATTCTTAAGAGATTTTGAATAATTTTGGTCACTTCATTAATCTCATTGTTAAAATTGTTGGTAGGAAGGAGTTTCCACCATCGAAAATTGGAAATTTGGGTAGTAAAATTGATAACTTTGCTGCCAAAGATACGATCAGTAATAGGTTTGAGAATAACTAGGTTTGGCTCATTGATGAGGGGTTGATCCCTCAACCAAGCATATTCCCAAAACCTTATAACTCTACCACACCCAAGACTCCATATCAAACCTTTCTTGATGATGTCCCTCATTTGGATGATTGAATTCTAGAAGTAGGACCCGCATGGAAGGGGTTTCTCATCCATGAAAGAAGATTGTTGGAGATATTTTCCTTTAACTATGTCTATCCAGGTAGCTTTCTCATCATTGATGATTCTCCAAGCTTGTTTGGCCATGAGAGCTAGGTTCATCTTGTGGACTTTCCTGAAGCCTAATCCACCCTGATATTTTTTGGAACAAACCCTATCCCATGCTACCAGCAAAAATTTGTTGTGGTTCTCATTTCTAGACCAAAGAAATATTCTTTGGATTTGCTCAATTTTTTACCCTATGGAAGAAGGAACCTTGAAAATTGACATGAAAAACATAGGTATGCTCTGCAAATAGGCCTGAACCAAGGTGGCTTTGGCTGCTTGACTCAACATTGATTTTTTCCATCCTTCCAGTTTAGCACACTCAATGACCATATTCCACATGTTTACAAAATATTTCCCATGGAAAATCGAAAGGCAAATATAGGTGGAAGGTAAATCGGATATGGTACAACCAAGAATCCTTATGATTTTGATTTTCCTGTGGATAGGGGTGTTCATAAAGAAAATTTTGCTTTTCTCAAAATTGACTTTTTGTCCTACTGCCTCTTCATAGAAGTTAAGAATAGTTTTTATTATTTTGGCTTCAGGGATTGAGGATAAAGTGGCAAGAATGGTATCATCCATGAATTGTTGATAAGTGGTCAGCCTAGAAACATAAGAGGGTTTAATTCCTAATAGAATATCGAGAAAGTAAGCTTCATTAAGAGATCTGCGAAAGGATTCAACCATGATGATGAAGAGAAAAGGGATTAAGCATATAAATTTTATTTGGTTTTGTCATAGTTATATTTTTCATTTTAATGATTATTAAAAGTATGATTTAAAATAAAATAAGTTCCTCGCTTTAAAAAATATTTAAAAATTTAAATAAAATGAAAATTATAAATAAATATTTCCACTATTTATCTTCTTTAATAATTTATTATAAAAATTAAATTATTAAAAATATATATATAAATGATATATTCCACTTAAGTTATATAAAATAAAAAGAATTTCTTTTCAAATACATAATTTACTTAGTTATAATTTACATTTATTTATTTATTTTGAAATTGTTAATCATATCAACTTATATTATATAATTTAATATTTGGTGTAACCTCTTATTAAACACATCTTATGTATGCTTTGACAATGTTACTTGAATCATTTTAACTTATATTATATAATTTAATATTTGGTTTAACATCTTATTATCACTAAACAAACAAAAAAATTAATGCAAAAAATTGATACGTTATTTTCTTAAATGATTGTCTTTCAGATAAAGTATATGAATAAATTATTGTCCCTCATCAAACCAACAATAATTTTATGAAAATGTTCTTCCATCTTGTTCACTGAATTAAAAATCCATATTTTCAACTTCATAAAAGAGAGAAAGAGCATCATGACCACATACTATAATTATAAAAACTTAACAATTCTACATGTATCCCTTGGTAAGATTAAATTTTTTGTCTTGTGGTGAGTGAGTGCACTCAGATATAATATTTATTGAATAATAAAGGACGATGCATTTACTAAATGTAAGTATACAAAATAAAATATGTTTACAATATCCTTAGGTATGGACACAATAGTTCATAACAAGTCCTCTTGTCTAAGAATATTTTGTTCTCAAAGCATAAGCATGGAAGAATGAATGGTAAGGATAAACTAGGACTTCTATGAATCTTCTTCTTGAAAAGACATTTCCACTTAATTAGGTATTGAATTATGTCTTGAGTACATAAGTATTGCATACATGTTTCCAAAATACCTTCAGGTTCAAGTATAACTCAACTTTCATCGTGTATGATTGAGAGATAAATTTGGTCTTAATTAATGTTATCCAACTTTTGTTTTAAGCATGAGGCATCAAAATCATTATGGATGTAACATTTATTTGAAAATTTAAGAGCATAGGCAACATAATTAATCTACCTTCTTATACAATAAGGACCATAATATTGAGGGAATAACTTGAAAAAAATCTCCTTGTTCTTAAGATATGTTTACTTGTATAGACAAAGATACACAAAATTAATCATTTTCATGAAATTCAAGTTCAAAATGATAATTATTAGAATTTTTTTTCATCTTATTTTTAATGCATTCTAAGTTACTCTTTAACATAGGTATGATTGCAATGGATTTTTCCAGATAATCTCATATAGTTGGGATCTTTACTTGGCTAAATATAAAGTATTGTATTCACAAAAATTTGTAGCCATAAATGGCTATGAAGGGATACATTTTGACTAATGTATGTTAAGTTGTGTTATACCAACATCAAGCAATAGATAACCATTTAGCCCATTATTAAATTTTATTTGATATAAAACATCATAGGTAACCTTGTAAGCACTTATTTACAATCTATGTTTGTCCATTAGTTTGAGGTTGGTATGTTGAACTCAGTGTTTACAAGATCCTTGTTTTTTACATAATTCTTTTTAGAAAATACTACTAAATAATGGATCACAATCACTTATGATTATCTTTGGAAATAAATGAAGCTTATAATCATGAATGATATTTTTTTCTACCACTTGAAATGTGCAGCATGTATGCTTCATCAAGATGAAATGGAAAAAACCTGGTGAGACAATCCACCTCCACAAAAATTCTATCATATGTATAGATTGGCAAGTAATCAATAAAATCCATGGATATTTCCACTCAAATCCATTGTGATATATGTAATTATTTTAGAATTTTTGGGTATATGACATGTTCACTTTTATATCTTTGTCAGTATCAAACTTATTCACATACTTCTAAATCCCCTTGTATATACCCTTGAAAAATTATGGGTACCTTTGGGGCGTTTTGGGTGACCAAAGGGTTTATGGTACCTTTGGGGTTCTTTTTGGTGACCAAGGGGTTTATAGGTACCTTTGGGGATTTTTGGGTGACGAAAGGGTTTATGGGTACCTTTGGGGTTTTTTGGGTGACCAAAGAGTTTATGGGTACCTTTGGGGATTTTCGGGTGACCAAAGGGTTTATGGGTATGTTTGGGGCTCTTTTCGATGACCAAAGGATTTATGGGTACCTTTGGAGCTTTTTGGGTGACCAAAGGGTTTACGGGTACCTTTGGAAATCATATCTACGGATGGATGGATGGATGGATGGATGGATGAATGATCTTCATTGGATGGGTGGTTGGGTCTATTGACAAGAGGTTGTCACAAGACTTGCAGAGGTGGTTGTAGTGGAGGTGGAATGACCAGAGGTGGTCGATGCGAAAGGGAGTGAGCCTGCTCCTCGAATGGTAGAAGTTGTCATCAGATAGGATGTGGTAATGGGAACATACGCAAATAGAATTCTTCTTTGTCATCCAATGAGATGATCCGTTCATATTCTTCATCTGAACTAGGGGAGTTAATAGGTGCTATGTTGTAATTTGATTCATCATCAATTATCCATTCATATGGGGAACCTTGATCCTCTTCCTCATTATCGGATGGAAGAGTATGTGAACCTTCACCTTCTTCATAGGATCGGGTGAAATTGCAATATATCCATTGATCTATCATATTTGTGGAGAAATAATCCCCCAAAGATTGGACATGATTAGGATTAGCGTAAGGATCGCGTGTAAGCTCATCCCTATAGTTCAGATCCAAGCACTCTAAAATGTCTAGGAGGGCGTCGAAAGGCACAGGCTTGTTGTGTCCTAGCCTAGATTTATCATATGGCATTTGATATTACGGCTAGCAAGTAATGTACCTTATTCGTACAACCCAAACCATAGCCATGTCAATTGTAGCAATGGAGATATCGCATGGCAAATTTAGGATTGGACATATAATTGATGTCCTTAGAAAAGGATTATGCATCCTCTTCTTGTTGAGGATATGGTTCTGTGCCATATCCAATACCCCATATATGAAGTTTGTTTGATTGGGAGGTATATCTAGAGGTACGATGGTACCTATGAGAAAATGAGGTCATCCCATATTCTGTACTATCTCAATGTTTTTATTTGTTGTAATATTCTTTACTAGGTATTCTCCTAAGCCAGTGGTAGCTAGATGGATTGTGACTTGTGATGGTGAGGATGGAGGATATGGAAGCGAGGCTTGATATGAATCAATTATTACCTCATGAGGTGGTTCCTCATCTGCTAGACTAGGAATTTCTTCCATGGAAATAGTAGAGATGATTGGAGGGATCTCTTCAATAGGCCTCTTCGACATGTTCCTCTATAGAGGATTTGACAATTATGAGGTTATATTTGAAGGTGTCAATGATGAGGATGGTATAGAAGAAGATGGTAATGGATCAATGAAAGGTGATAATGAAGGAGTCAAACTTTGAATGGATGTATTTGGTTAGAAGTCCAAATGAGTTTATGATAAGTTCAACTCAGGTATGTGTTGCACCAAGTTGTAGTATTTGAAGAGATAAAGGTTTGCAGAGACAATATGTACTTGCCCATCATGAGTGTACTTCAAATATTGGTGAGCTATGGATGGCACGCACTTCATATCCCTAATCTAGGGTCTACCCAGCAAGATATTATAGGCCATTTCACCCTCTAAGATGTGACACAATATTGGTATAGTTTTGCATCCCACCTGAATAGGTAAGACTAGAGTACCAACCGTTGGGCACAAAGCATCATTGAAGGCTCAGAGGGTATACGTGGATGCAACAATGTGGAATGTTGGAAGACCTAGATGTCAGATAGTAATCATGGTGATAATATTGCTTGAAGAACCAGTATCAATTAGAACTCTTTTGTAAGGTGTTCTACTTACACATGCAATGATGTGTAAGGGAGGATCAACCACATCATTTGATATTATTTTGAGTTCATGTTCATGAAATGTGATTATTGGCTCTTTGCACTGTTGAACGTGACCCACGAAATTGATAAAGGATTTAGAATCTTGGGGCTGCAGTTCAATCGACTTAAGGATTTTCATAAGAGCTTCTCAATGAGGTGGAGACTGTTGGATAAGCTCATAGATAGAGAGTTAGTCTGATGTTGTTTGTAAGCTTTGAGCAAGCTTACTCTTTATTGTAACCATTGGATGAGGTGGAGGACTTTGCATTGGAGTTGGAGGAGGTTGTGACATGGAGGGCATATCATTTGAAGCTGCAAGAGGTGTGACTTGATTTGGATAACGCCTATTCCTTGTCACGATGTTAACCATCCCGACAAACCCTTGTTTAGGAGGTGTCGTATGGACCTCGTTTACCTATTTTGCTCGATTTACATGCACCTCATGAGTGGGAAATGGGTCTTTAAAGATACCCATATGTTTATTATTTGTTGCAATAGGGTTATCAACTTGAATATCATTCCTATAAATCATGTCTTGTACTAGGTGTTTGAATGAGTAGCACATTTACGTGTCATACCCATTCTACATATGGTACTTATAGTATAGATCTTCATGATGTCCCTTGGACTTTGGTCTATTCGGATTCATAGGCCAGATATCCAATAGAGTAATTACTTTGGTCGTACATAGATGATCGAATAGGGAATCCATAGACTCAGCAAAATGCGTAAATTGTAATTGAGGGTGATGTTACTGGTTTTGCCCTTGATTCATCTAAGTGTTGTTATTGTAGTTTGCAAGAGGAGGTTGGGCCTAATATTTTACCTTTTGAGGTGGCATTGGTTGCACAAGCCCTGGAATGCTAATTGTAACTTGATTAACTATTTAGCTTTGGTTGTGCCATATTGCCTTTTGTGTTCTTATTCCAATCCTTCTTACGAGGTTTTGCAATTTCCTCTTGAATTTTTATTTTTTTGATTTTTCTAGCCTGCGCTAGAGCCTCTTCAAGGGTTTCGAATTGTTGGAGTTGTATCAATAATGAAATTGGCTTTAAATAACTCTTGGAAAACATGTGATTCAACTCAGACACTAGTAGTAGGTATGGTATCTTAGCGAGAAGCGTTCACCACCTATTACCATAATTTGTGATTGACTCATTATCGTACTGCTTCAACCCCATGAAGTCAGTTAAAGTCACCTTTCGCTTAGTATTAAAAGCAAAACATTCCAACAATGCGTTCATAAATTATTCAAAGTTATGGATGTTGTACCTTGGAAGTTGATTGTACCACTCTACGATTGGACCAGAGAGGGTAATCAAAAATTTCCTTAGAAGTAAGGCATTGTTATTATGGATACATAAGCATTGATTCATAAACCTAGTAACATGCTCTTGTGCATCTTCCTCTCCTTTGAATCTATCTAGCTTGGGAATTTTGAAATGCTCTAGGTATGGAGGGGAAGGTATTGATGGGTGAAGCAGTTGACTATGAAGCTGGTGCAATATGGGCTTTTGAATCCTGGCTCTAGAGGTCTTGTTTTTTATTGTTTCCATGCATTCTAGTAATACTTTATATGCATCAAAGGATTTGATATCCTCTTCTTTGTTTTGGTCCCACAGGGGAGCGTGAGGAATATCAAGAATATGGCATGGTGGTTGAGTATCATCAATCATACCTCCATAAGGTGCTTCCAGATATTTCTCTTCTAGTTCAAGATCATCGTAGGCTTCATATGGTTTTTTGAATTGGCCTACAAGGAGGAACAAATGCCTACGAAATGTGATCTATGCTTGTCCTAGGATGCAAGTCTCAATTAGGCCTAAGAGGTCAAAGAGGTAACGTTTGGTTAGGCTTAGGAAGCCTATTTTGATTAAACATAGGTTTCCTATGATGAACCCCCTGTCTATGAGTATTTGGGGTAGGGACCCCATTACATACGGTCTCTTGAAACAACTCATGGATTTTCTATTCAATTCTTTACTTTTCTAAATGATGTTGGCTATCCAAGCATTGTTTATCCAACCAAATTTGATTGAACTAAGCTTGGTGGTTAGCATATCTTTTAACAACTTGATTTATTTTATCACTCATGAGATTTCTATTAGCCCTAGCAGTATTGTCATGGGTTCTATATTATTCAAGAGGATCTAAAATATCAACTATGAGTTTTCCTTGATTGAGAAAGGTCACGTTCACTAGAGGCTAAGTTCTAAATAGACATTCTTTATACTCAGTTGGTGTAGAAGCACATTGTGCTTGCATGGAATAATGAGACCAAGGATAATCAAGATTATACTCATGTCTTCCTTCATTAATGAGGAAGGGAAGGGCTGAATTTGCTCATCCAAGGCAATGAGTATCATACTCATATTGGTACTTATGTTTCTAAGACCTATTAGGGTGGTTTAAGGGCATAGTTTGATCATTTTGCCTTGCTCATGGTGTGTAATCTTGATCTTACCCATAGGTGGGCAAGGGAGACCGAGCATGCACACGGATGCATGGTATCACTCTATTTGTTTGCACCCAATACACAATTGTCATTCTTGATAGAAGGCATGTGAAGTGTCTATATTTGAGAAGTATATTTCTTGATTAGGATCAAGACCTATAGGGGTGTCCCGCGTAGGGGTCCCTTGTAGGTTAGGTTCTTGATTTTAAATTCTAGGGCTTGAGCGAGTAGGAGGCCACCAAGGAGGTATAATCATATCCTTAGGGTTAAATCAGAGATGGTCTATGTCTCCTTGCCTACTCTTCGTAGCGTCAACCCTTGAATGGGCTTGGCTGCGGGTGCATACCATAGCTACTTTTTTCCAAACCCTACATGATTATCTCTTTTAGAAATTTTAATGATGCAACATACAAGAATGGAAACACATAATAATACAAGTGTTTATCTCTTTTAAATATTTTATATGTGTTTCCTAAAATTGTTTGGTGTGTTTTTGATTTTTTGTTTGAAAAGAGATCTATTTTCGCGTGTTTTCCTTTTGTTGGATGATATTCTTTTGTTTAAGGGATTTCACCTGAATGCTCACACAAGCTATCTTGGTGATGAAATCCGAGTAGCAAAGTAGCTCAGATCCTGCCAGTCCTCATACATTTCACCATGGTCAGTGATATACCTCTCCAAAGATAAGTACATGCTCTATTCCAAAAGCTATGATGGTTCTTGGAGCCAGATTTGGCCAATAATATAGGGTTCATATCAAAAATCATGCGAGCCAAAGGGTGGAGATGAAGCCCACCATTGTTGGTCTTTATTTGTAGTTGGAGATGAAGTTCCAACTCAATAATGTTCAAATGTGATGTGGTGTGTGTGGTTCATTTTATACTTTTAAAAAAATAAAAATAAAAGAGCACTCAATGATAACTTCACTAAATGCAAAATAATGTTTCACTTTTAGAAGTATTGAATAAATGATTGAATCTACAAAATGCATGCCCTATATGACAACCTAACCATTAGGTAGGTTGCAAGCAATCAAACCACACAAATGCATTCTTACTTGGTTCTTTTCCTATTTTTTATCTTTTTGTTGTTTTTTAGATTAAGAAAAGTGAAATCTACTTTTCAAACAAACAAGGAAAAGAAATAAAAGCTAAATCTAACTTTCTCTAAATAACAAGGATGTGAAATAAGATCAAGATACTCATCTTGAAAGCCTAAGTTTGTTGTTGTTTCTGTCAATTTGAGTTGTAGGCTCCCTGCTTGGTGGTCATCCCAGGGTGTGACAGTTGCCAATTTGGGGGCCATCTCGGGGTGGTACGGTTGTCATGGTCACCCCTATGTGTTCCAATTATGAAATTAGGGGTCGTTTCATGCCAGAATGGCCAAAACTTGCAACATTGAAATGGTAAAAACAAAGTTAAAACTTGTCTAAATCAAACAGGACAAGGCTCCCATCGTGATCGCCCTTGTAGAGTGAAAAAATGGTGCATCTAGCAAAAGAGAAATGATTTGCACCTATTTATTTAAGCATTCAAAAGCGACATTTAATGTAAACATGATAACAATATATATAAGAAATGGGGTCCTCTTTATATTAATCAACTTGTCGAATTCATGGTTATAATGCGTCCCCTTGAGGGCTCTAAATTGATACAATCATTAAAAGGTGTCGAAGGATATAATACTTTCAATGACTTAGATGCGCTTCAAGGCCTTCCTTGCAGTCACGAATTACCCAAGAGTGGTTTTTGGTACCGCTACGATGATCTATTTGTATTTGGACTTGTAGCTCCTTTCTTGCACATTGAGATACCTGGATCTACACACAAATAACTCAAATTTATTAATAGCATATGTGGATTGAGATAAAATCGAAGAGATGCATGCGATAGTGTTTTTTGAGGACATTAACTATATGTCCCATCTTGACTTTGCCATGTGATATCTTCATCATTGTCATTGGCATGGCTATGGTTTGGGGTTGTATGAACAAGGTACTCACATTCCTTTCTAACTGTAATATCAAATGCCATATGATAAATCTAGCTTAGGACACAACAAGCATGTGCCTTTTGATGTCCTCACAGATATTTTAGAGTGCTTGGCTATAAACTATAGGGATGAGCTTGCACACGATCCTTATGCTAATCCTAATCATGTCCACTATTTAGGGGATTATTTTTCCACAAATATGATAGATCAAAGGATATCTCGCAATTTCACCCAATCCTATGAAGAAGGTGAAGGTTTGCATACTCTTCCATTCGATAATGAGGAAGAGGATCAAGGTTTCCCTTATGAATGGATAACTAATTATGAATCGGATTACGATGTAGCACCTATTAACTCCCCTAGTTCAGATGAAGAATACAAACAGATCATCCCAATGGATGATGAAGAATAATTCTATCTACGTGTGTTCCCATTACCACATTTCATCTGGTGATAGTTTCTACCATTTGAGGAGCAGGCTCGCCCCCTGGGTGTTGCAATTATGACTATTAACCACCCCAGGGTGGGGTGACCACCAAACCTGGTGGTTTTTGCCTCCAATTCTTCTAGGATCTGGTTCAAACTATTCTTAGGGGTGTTGTTGTCGAATTTGGTGATCTAATTCACTAAAATGGGTGGGTTTTGAAACAAATTTGTGTATTTGGGATCACTTGGAAACCTCATTTTATTGATGAATATTTCAAGGGAAAATATGTGGTGAAAGAGGGATTGAATCTCGATAGCACTTCGTGGCAAAATATTGCAAAAGACTCCTCTTTAATTGGTTGGATTGGCTCCACTTTATAGCTCAAGAGAGCACAAGGTTAAATGGGTAAGTTTGGCCATGCGAGGCAAGTGCCACCATTTATCAAAACCTTGCCATGCATTGGGTGGGAGAAACCTCCAATTCGAACCTCCAATTTGCATATTTGTGACTGAATTTATGCACCCTCAATCTATCATAAATCAATGGGAGGGAAAAGTTGTAGAATTTGATTACCATTTATCCTGCCCTTGACTTTTTAAGAGTCCAGTGGCTTGGTCGTCCCCCCCAGGGGCGGCTACTGATGGCCATCCCATCCAGGGGTGGTTTTTGGTGGTCACCTCATGGTGGGATGGCCATGAACTTGGTGGTCACCCCGAGGTGAGGCAAAACTTCCCAAAAGTGGGGCAAAACTTCCCAAAAGTGGTAAGGACCACTATTTAACCCCTAAGGGTTGCCCAAGGAGGCCATATGGTGCTGATAAGAGCACATCTTGGTAGTCTAATCAAATTGACACGATTTTAGTGTCTATAGAATAAAATGCTTTACTACATTTATTCTAGCCACCACATAATAAAGAACTTTCTTTTAAAATGAACCTTTGATAATAAAGCATCAATGGGTATATTTTCCTTTTAATCCCTAAATCTCATTACAAATAAATAAATTGAGTTCTCATTAAATTTATATTTTATTTTTCTATTTTTATTTGGAATCACACTTTCAATACAAGGGTCTGAATTTGACATGCATATACCAATTTTTCTGGCAATGAAAGTCTACTTTTACACATCGATGTTTCCTTTGCAACTCCATACATTAGAATTTTGAAGCACTCATTCTAAGACTCAAATGACTATCAAATAACAGACAACAGATTACATTTACATTCTGAAGGGGACTACGCCTCACTATGCACGGTTTATCAAATGCAAAATTAACAGTTTTCTCTAACATTTTCAACTGGGTTCCCCACAAGACATGGAATTGGTTTTGAAGTTTTATGTGCTCAAAAAATATCTGATGACACTATGAGCTTGACCTGTTTTCTCAAATTTATTATTTCTATAACACTGCTCGTTTCTCCCAATAGCCCTTCCAGTTCTCAACATTGAAGTCATTCCTAGTACTTGAGCTTCTTAGTTTATTTGAGGGATTATATATGGCTCAATAATATGACTATATGCCTAATTAATATTTCTTTCCTACATACATGTTTCAACATATACCAACATGCATTCTGATCCAAATTCAAAACTCACACAAAAAAAAATATAGATAATAATTTACTCATACACAGCCAACCAAATTTCGAATACAAGTCACACATTTGCAAACCATACTAACACCAAAAATTGCACAGACAGTAATATATTTCCAATTTCGATGTTATCTCTTTTACAAATGCATCATGAGTTCCAATTTCACATTTCTAATTTATTGCTACGTACAAGAAAAAGTTCAACCATCCATTTACAGTTGCATCAAGTCAATAGATAAAATTTATTTTTATTTTAAAACATTTTTTTTCATCAACCAAACAAAAAAAATATTTTCTATTTTATTTACGCTGATCTCACATTGGTCATATCATTGCCTTGTGGCTTCTTCACTCATGTCTCAAGAATATTAAAAACAAATTTCAATTTGCTCAACCAAGCTCATAACTATTCAATTAGAAATCAAAACAATACTCCTTATTTGTAATATTCAAGCATTCATTCCAACATTTCATCAAATATTACTAAATAAAACGTGCACACCTATAACAACAGTTTGTAATTGAACTCCAGTTGAAGCTTCTACCAGTCAATCGCGACTTTCCCCAAACTAGAAAATATATCCAGGAACTTCCCAAAGGTTCAAATCAATATTTGCATAACCCAATAAACTTAACATCATGCACAACAAAAAGAAATGCAGTAAATTCCATATAGTCCCTACGATGATTTTTCCTTTTCTTATGCGATGCAAGTTATTCCCCCTCATTCCCACAACCCAAAGAACCCAAAAATCTTATCTCATGCGAATTACATGCATAGTACCAAACAAGAAAGAAGTTAAAGCAACCATAATGCACACATCCTCTATCATCATGATAAAGCTTTGAGAATTCAATTTTCACTTTGTTTTATTTTATATTGCCATAACTCTATATTGATAATTGTAGAGGCACACTCAAAGGTCATAACAAACAATCATTCTATTAAACTCATATTTCTCTTTTTATTTAATTATGTTTATATCATTTTTTCTTTTTATTTTTGAATTTTCATTTCATTTATTAATCAATAAATAAAAAGAATGAATATTTTCAATTCACCACACAATTAAATAAAATATGGCTCCCATGTTCATAACATCTTCATTGTCATCTACAAATTCAGCATAAACAAACAACAAACACATATTCCAATCAACAAGCACATATATGCAAAATGTTCATGATGCATCTATATGATATGTAATCACGTGAACTTCCATGTACTCATGAGTCGAATCATCACTTCCCTCTTACCTTTTCCATCCCCTTCCTTTATCAATCGAAGGTCTCTACATGTTCCTACATGCACAATGACCATCAAGATACCACATTCTATTGGAAAAGGTAAGTATAATACATTAATTTATCTTTAATCATTGGTCGTGCGAGGAGGGTTGTTACAATAATGCCTTAGCATTCATTTGGTTAGTATTTCAGAGCAATAGTCTTACACGATACAATCTACAAAGAAGAGGATATCATAGACCTTTCAAGTTTTCCTTGTATAAAAAGGATCTAGAAATATTAGACCAATTATTTATTTATTATGCCTTTGCTTACACCACTCAGAATTGCTTTTTCAAAAATATTTGAATATATTGGATAATTCCATCAATATTTAAAGAGTTGATGAAATGTTGAATTAGTTATTTCAGTACTAAAGCATTATGTATTCTATGGAGGATTGGTCCTACCATTATTTGTTAGATTTTATAGCTTGAATGGAATAATAATATTTTTAAGAATAATATAAAATAGAATGTTCATGGATATGGTGTTTACCATGATAAGTGTCAAAGTGTAGGAAAAGAGGTGCTAGCCTCTTGGTTACAGGATTTAAATATCAATGAAAGGACCATCTATGGAAATGGATCTAATGTCTAGAAATTGGGTTCTATCAAAATTATTGTTGATTGTGCTTTGAAAAGAAAATCAAGAAAATCCGGAGGAGGTATTGTTTTACAAAATAATGAAGGAAAAATTCTTCTCACTTACTAAGAATTGTATGGAACTTCAACTAACAACTATGTAGATGTTGGGACCTTTCTTTGAGGGATATAAAATTATTGTTAATATTGAAAATAAAAATAGATGTAGGGATTGGATAAAAAACAATATTATGTCCCAAGAGGGACACCTCAATGGTAAAAGGTATTGGGATCTCCTAGTGAAGACCCAAGTTTAATTCACGGGGAGGCTGGCCCCTGATGTACACTCAGCTTTTTAATTATTCAAAAATAATATTATTGTTGATGTTTGTTAACTATTTTTTCAATGAATTTACATGGATTTTTGTAAGGCATCTCGATCCCTTGTACTGAGTGGGTTTTAAACCTCTCAAAGAGATGCCAAAGCCCTTACTCTTGCAATAATCTTGAGAATATTTATAGAGGCAATCTCTTGAAAAATTGAGCATATTTATAAAAAAGAAAATTGGATAGCAAAAAAATTAGTCAATCTTGATTTCAATCTTCTTCTTATGAAATTTAAATTTTAAAAAACAATTAGCTAAGTGATATTTTCTCTTGTTATATATTATAATAGAAAAATAAATGAAGAATATTTTGATAAAAGAACAATCTAAATATAATTTAATTGATATAGCAACAAATAAAATATTTTTATTATTTTTATAAGATAAACTCTGATAAAATAACAAAATTACATATAACTCGCCTTTAAAAAAAATCTTTATTTTTATACTCAACCCTAATTTATAAAGGTAACTCAATCTCTTCCAAAGATAACAAGATGTAACAAAAACATTCAAAACCAATATTTTTATATATATAATTAACAAAGTTTTACTTAATAAGTTTTATTTTATACAAAACACTTAAAACTAATATATATTATGTGAGTTGGAGAGGTTAGGGCAATCCTTCAAGGAGGTCCTTGGTTCGAATCTTCACCCTACCAAATGCACATTGGGTACCCAAAATCTAGTTGATAATATCGACTCCCAAGTGATTTTGATGGTGTAGAACCATCCTAACAGTGGTCGTGATTTTTCAAATGGCCCTCAAGAAATTTTTGGATAAATTTAAAATATATATAATTAACAAAGTTCTACTTAGTAAATTTTATTTTATACAAAGAAAGATACATGCTAAAAAAAAATTAAAAAAATAAAATAAAATTCCTACTCGGTTTAAACCATTTACATGGTTTTTTCAAAGTTTTATAAGAAAATTATAGTAAAATTCTTTACTTCAAATATAATTTTTTTAAATAAAAAATTGCAAAATTTAAATTAAAAACTATATATATTAAATATATAAAAAATATCATTGAATCTAAATGAATCCACTTACATCCTACTCTAACATGTTTCAAGGTCACTCTATATATAATTGTACAATATTTACTACAAAATTCATAGTTTTTTTTTATTTTATATGTTATTTTCAAGATAAATAAAAAACTGCTTGAAAAAATAAAAATAAAATAAAATTCTTTGTATTTTGCTGAAGCAACGAAAAGCAACTAAATCTAATGGTTGACGTCATAAGGACTGAGCAATCATCTAGAAAGACAGTTTTGAAAAATATTTCCATCCCTGGCGATTGCATTTCTTATACTGAAAGTTCTTCTGTTGATGATGAAGAAGAAACAATTACATATGATGTTCCACTGCAGCCACAGTTCATTGTAAGACCAGTTTGAATTTTATGAACAGATAATGTTGAAGCTACCCAAGGACAAGAAACTCGATAAATTTTATTATTCAAGTTTACATGTTGTTTCCATTTATTTAATTATTTGCTAATATTGTGTCTATGATGCTAGTTATCATTCACCCCAACCTGATTTTTCCTTCAATCGAGTTGAGGGGAAAGACAATCTCTACGTTTGTGTTTTGAGATTACCACCAAATGCACCACTAGTCCTCCAAGTGCCAATGATGAACGTGCAAAGCAGTTTGCATGTTTAGAAGCATGGAAGATGTTACATCAAATCAAAGCATTGGATAACAACCTACTTCCTATATTTGATGCTGCACCAGACGACGAAGAAATTATAAACTTAAAAGAATTTAAAAACTGGAGGGGCAGGTGAGAAAAATGAATGTTCTTCCAACAATGTAGTTAATTTAGATTTTAAATTATTTTTAAATTCAAAAGCTTTTGAAATGGAAGAATAAGAATGGTCTGGTGTGATTATCAATTGCTATATTAAAACATATAGAAACTTTACTATATGGAATGACATAAGTAAATTTGATTAATATCTACTAACACATATATATTATTTAATTGTGTGAAGGCATAACAAAACAGAAAGAACTGCATAGTGTTGGAAATTAATCCACATTTCACCTACCTCTCAGGTATCTAAATTTTCGTAACTATTAAATTCTTCACTAGTTTTTGGAGGTGTCAAAATTGCTCCCCATAGCTCCATTTATTTTGGAGATCTTATTGAAATAACTTTTGCATTTAATGCATGTCAAGAAGTTGTTGAGTTTTTCCTTCTATTCTCCAATTATATGTGAGCATTGGGTGTTATTAGCGAGGGCAGAAAAAGCACAAAGTTAGACATAAGAAGAAAGAGAGGAGGAAGCAGCAAGCCCAAGAAGCCAATTGCAGAACCTTTAGAAAATCTCCTACATGCAACAGTCCAACAATAACAGTCTTAGTTGTAGAGGTGTACAAAGCTTATGGTGAAAGAAGCTTCTAGTGTAAAGGTTTTCTCTCATTGTAAAGCTATTGCAGCAGCATGTTTGCAATATATATAATATAAGATATATATTTAAGCAATTATCATTTTATCATATTTGTTGTGTGCATTTTTGCTTAATTATGTGCTTTCCCCAATATGTACAACATTAGAGTGATTAAATCAACAAATTTCTTTTTTAGGCTTTGGGGCATTTTTTGCTTAATTATTTACTTTCCCCACACTGTGCAACCTTAGAGCTATTAAATCAATAAAGTTATTTTCTAGGGTTTGGGGCCTTCTCAACTTTGAAAAATCATGGGACCGTAAATGTTCCTAAAACCAAAGCGAACTCTTTTCTAATGTTAGCTGCCTTGTGAAAAGGTTTGGTCCCGTGCTTTGCTCAAAACTAGAGCTAGCTCTTGCCCTCTCATCTTGGCTTTGAGCAAGCCCCACATCCATGCAAATTTTGGAGTTGCGTAAGTCAAGATTTGTGCACATCTAGATCCTTGCAATCTTAGATTTGTGTAAGTTTTGTATCGAAAAGCATGCAAAAAATTTAAAAGCTCAAGAGTGCTCGATCTCATTTCGCTTTCAAATTGATATCAGAGCCTGATCCATTAGTGGGTATTTTAGATCCATAGCAAAAATGGCTTCTAGCAACAATTCTTTGCAACTTCAGATCCCATGATTCAATATAGACCAACCACTTGACTATGAGTTGGAAGGGCAAGAAGAAAAGGTGCTAAAGTTGAAGAAAGCTTTGTATGGGTTAAAGCAAGCACCCAAGGCTGGGTATAGCTGCATTGATGCATATTTTTAGGAGAATGACTTCATCAAGTGTCCATATGAGCACACTTTGTACATTAATACCAATGAACAAGGAGAAATGATAATAGTCTACTTGTATGTAGATGATCTAATTTATACTAGCAATAGCAATATGTTATTTGACCAGTTTAGAAATGCAATGAAGCATGAGTTTGAGATGACAAATTTGGGCTTGATGAAATATTTTCTCGGCATTGAAGTTACCCAATCTGCAAATGGTATCTTCATCTCTCAAGGTAAGTATGCAAAAGATGTTTTGAAGAGGTTTAGAATGGAGGATAGTAAACTGGCCATCACTCTAGTTGCAACAGGTTTGAAATTGGGCAAGAAATACTACAGTAGCAATGTGGATCCAACATTCTATAAAATATTAGTTGGAAGCTTCATGTATTTGATAGCAACAAGACCTGACCTAATATTTACAATGATTTTAATAGGTAAATTTATGGAGGCACCAAAGAACACTCACTTTCGGAAAGGTAAAAGAATATTGTGATATGTCAATGGAATCAGAGACCATGAAATATGTGATTGGACTGGCGGCATTGATGATAAGAATAGCACTTTCGGTTACGCATTTCATATTGGATCGGATGTTGTTTCATATTCATCAAAGAAGCAACCTATCGTTGCATTATCAATTGTTGAGGCAGAGTACATTACCACCACTTTAGCCGAATTTCAAGTAGTTTGGGTAAGAAGAATATTAGGCAAGTTGAATAATGAATAGCATGGGGCAACAACAATATTTTGTGAAAATAATTTTGCCATAACATTGTCCAAGGATCTAGTATTTCATGGAAGAAGCAAGCATATAGACATCTAATATCATTTCATCCGAGAGCTAGTAAAAAATAATGAAATTAAATTGTTGTTTTGCAAGTCTAAAGAGCAAGTTGCAAATATCTTCACAAAACCTTTGGAGGAGGAAGATTTTAAAAGGCTAAAGGATATGCTCGGTGTCAAAGTTTTTGTAAAATTTGGATTAAGGGAGAATGTTGGAAATTAATCCAAATTTCACCTACCTTTGATAGATCTTACTTTCTAAAGACATCAAAATCCTTTGCCAGTTTTTGGAGCACTTGAAATTACTCCCAATAGTTATTGTTGTTCGAAGATCTGATTGACACCAATTGTATTTAATGCATGTTAAGAAGTTGTAGAGTTTTTCCCTCCATTTCCAAACTATATATATGAGTGTTGGGTGTTATTTGTAGAGAATGAAGCGAAGAGTAGAGAAAGCATGAAGTTAGAAAGAAGATAAAAGAAAGGAGTCAAAGCAACAAGCAAAAGAAGGCAACTGCAGAGCCTTTAGAAAATCTCTTGCATGGAGCAATCCAGCAATAGCACAACCTTAGTTGTAGAGGTGTACAAAGCTTTTGGTGAAAGAAGATTCTGGTGTAAAGGTTTTCTCTCATTGTAAAGTTGCCACATAAACATGTTTGCAATATATATAATATAAGATATATATTTATGCAGTTGTCCTTTTATCATGTTTGTTGTGTGCATTTTTTACTTAAGTATTTTCTTTCTGAGGACCATGCAATGTTAGAGTGATTAAATCCGTAAATTTATTTTTTAAGGTTTGGGGCCTTCCTGGCTCTAGAAAATCTCAAGATCGTGAATGTTCCCAAAACTAGATCAAACTCTTTGTTGATGCCAGATGTGAGAGATCGTGAATGTTTCCAAAACTAGAGCAAACTCTTTGTTGATGTCAGCTACCTTGTGAAAAGGTCTTGTCCCGTACTTTGCTCAAAACTAGAGCTAGCTCTCACCTGCTCATCCTGGCTTTGAGCATGCCCTGAATCCATGTAAATTTTGGCTTTGTGCAAGTCTGGATTTGTGCACGCCCCATATCCTTGCAATCTTGGATCCATGCAAGTTTTGCATCAAAAAGCATGCAAAAAAATTAAAAGCTCTTGAGCACCCGGTCTCGTTCTGCTTTCACATAGGCCATGGGAAGCAAAAGCTTTATATGGAAATTGGGGTGAAGGACAAAAAATTTATAAACTAGTGTTCACTTCTCTTAATTATAGTGGAATAGAATATATGGATTTTTTCCTCTCGATTGAAACAAAACTTGCAGATGATATAGCAAATGCAAAAATTGTTTAGACAATCCAAATTTGTTAAAGCAAGATTGAAACCAATTGGAGAACTACAACTAGACACAAATCAAATGTGTTATTTGATCCTAAAAAAATTATCTTATAAACTAATTGTATTTGCATCTATGCTTTTTACTTTTTGGTTTGTGTGATATATAGTTTTCTTAAAATATCTTTCTTGACTTGCGAGTATGTTCCTATAAATAGGTTAACGTTACCAAAGCTTTTCATAAGTTAGGCTTCAATGGAATATTCACCAAGTATGAGGTAATCAGCAGGGATGAGAAGAAATAAAATACAAGAAAAGGTATTTGGAAATCTTCTAACATTTATTTTTTGTTGCCATTAGAACTTGAGATAAGTGGTACATCTCACTCTCAAGTAAACATCAACTGGAAATGCATTTCTAAATGTGTTAAAATTATAAGAGATTTTGAAAATCAAGAGAGAACATTGCCAGAGAAAAGTGATGATACAAATATGATTTTAGCTAGTGGATCAATGCCAAAGTTAGATATGAAAAATAAAGTAGTGTTAACTATTCATATTGGGAAGATCTATAGTGTAACTAATATTCTCTATGATCTAAATGGGGAAAGTCCATTTCCCCATAAGTCAAAGAAGGTTTCATACAAGACCTATTTTGCCTACTTTAGTTTCAAGTAAGCAATTTAATCTACCTTGTCAAGTAATTTCAATCTGTGTTACAAATTGCAACAAAAATGGATGAAGAAAAGTTTAGACTCCAAATTAGTTAGATATTCAGCAAATATACTATTCATTATTTTACGGGTATAAGAAAGCATTGACATATGCAAACCAACCATTGATCCAATTTAAATAGAATCATCAACCATATAATCTTCTCATTCCACGCACAAGTCCTCAAGGTTTGGCACATTACTTTTGATATATTATTTGTGAATGTTTTGTTTTAAGAATTTGAAAAAATATAGTAAAACAAGATTATTTACAAGTTGGGATGGGACTCCTCCTAGCCTTAGCTAGCAAGAGCACATGTTTCCTCATTTTAACTTTCTAATAAACTTTCATAACCCAAGATCCTAAGAACTAACCACTTTTGATTACAATACTAAAAGGAGATTTGCATTGGAGCCAAATCTCCTAAATTAGATGTTTGCAATGGTTGTCCAAATTAGTCAGACACTATATTTGCTCACCAACCTACCTAATTATCTCATCCTCAATAGCCATGCCACTATGCTACTAAACCCCTACCTCCTTCTCGGTATTCGTCTTAGCCAGGAAGTCAGCCACTTTATTCAGAGCTCTACCCACATAAATTGGAATCACATCATTCAATTCCCTCCACAACTCCTTAATTTGGATGACAAGAATCCTCGACCTCCATGTGTCCAAAGCAAATTTTTTCATACAATTCAAAGTTCCTACCAAAATTTGAGAATCTAATTCTATGATTATCCCCCTATAACCTTATCTTACTACCCAGATAGAAGCGAATTTAATAGCTAAAGCTTCTGCTTCATTTTTCATAGCCTTTTCCAGGTCCTATAGTTCCCAGTAGAGCATTATCCCAACATGATTCCTACATACCACCCCAATTCCAGATCTACCCACATTGCCTTTTGTAGCTCCATCAATATTAATTCTAATTGAGCCTTTCATATGTATTTTCCAACTAGCTCTGGCATGTTCCTCCTACACTTCAGTTTCATTCTCCATCATTCTTATATCAGCATGAGTTTCCTCTTTAACATACACTACCATAGTTTCTATGACTTTGTTCCAAATGATCTACTAGATGCCATCCAAAGATGAAAAGGTTTCTCTAAAAAAAATGTCACTTCTCTCCAACCACACTTGCCACCAAATAAAGTTTAATCCAAGCTTCCACCTAATATGAAGAGCTTCAAATTTAAATCAGCCCCTCTTTCATATTTCCCAAATATTAATTCGGTTCAAATCACCATTGGCTTGGATTTTATAAGCTAAAAACCATTGCTCCTAGATCTAGCACGTGAATGGGCACTCAAACATCAAGTGGTCAAATGTTTCCTCACTTTTGTAGCATAAAACACATTGGGATGGACCAATAATTCCCCTACATCTCAAATTATCAAAAGTAAGAATTCCAAAACTTCCAAGAAAAGAAGTTTACTTTTGGTCGACCCTTGGACTGCCAAATTTTTATCTAATCCTCAACTTGATATGTATGAGGAGGTTCTAGAAGGATCTTATCATATCCATCCTTCACTATGTAGACTCCAAGGCTCCCATAGCCCCAAGATAATTCATCCTCCTCATCTCTACCTGTGAGAAATCTTTCTGACAAGATTTTACTCATTATGGGTATCAATTCCAAAGGAATTGGAATAGGTCATTTGTCCAACTTCTTAAACTGCTTAAACCTATAATCCCCCAACTAACTAGTGTTGAAATAACTTTCAATCTTGATCCAACCCTTTCTTTCCATGGTTGTTTTTATTAGTTGCAGATATGGAAATTCAGCAATAACAGATGGATATTGATCCCATAAATCTTTTCAAAAGCACGTCTTCTCTCCTCTCCCCACTTTCTAAAATATTCCATCTCTCAGTACTTGATATCTAGGGACCCATCCAAAGGGAAATGACTCACCTCATTCGGGTTCACCTGTCCCAAATATTTAATAGTTAATACTCTACTAAATAAAGAAGTTGGTTGAAAGATCCACCTCGAGTAAAGTTTTCCAACCAAAGCTTTATTATTTAGCTCAGATCTTCTCAGTCCCAAACCTCCCTTTGCCTTGGGCTAGCTTACTTTCTCCTAGCCTACTAACGTCCAGTACCTCTATCCTTTTACTCCTCCCCATAATTGTTTTCTAGTCATCTTGTCCAACTCTTTCCATATGGTATGTGGGGCAACAAGGATAGATAATTATAAATTGGCATGGCTTGAAAATTTTAATCTACTCCCAAAGGTTAACCATTTGTGAGACCAATGGTTAATTCTTTCTTTGATACGATCCAAAAGATTCCTCCATATAGTTATCTTCATTTTTTTTAAATGCAAAGGGATTCCCAAATAGACCACTAGGAGAGAAGTGCTCGTGTCAGTCCAAAAATCTCTAAAATTCTATCCTAAAGCCTTTGATCAAGATTGAAGATGACCGCTTTGGATTTCTTATCATTGAAGATTGATTTGTGACCCTAAGGTAAACATTAAGATTATCTCTTATCATTTTTGCTTCGCTGAGGTTGGCCACACCCACCAATCTTATGTCATTCACAAAATGTAGGTGAGTCAAAACCTCCTCACCCACCTTGATACCTGTTAGCAAACCCTTTTGTCTTATCCTCAAGATGAGTCTACGCAAACCTTCAGTCAATATGAGAAAAATATAAGGGGAACAAGGATCTCTTTAACAAAGGCCTCTATTGGTTTCAAATGGTTGCGAGGAAAGACCGTTGATTAATAGAGACGCAGCTCATGACCCATTCTATCTAATCGCGAGAGAAACTAAAGGTTGTCATTATCCTTGACAAGAAGCTCCACTACACCCTATTATAAGCCTTTGACATATCCAATTTTATGAACATTTCTCTTTTACCAAATTTTTGCATTGAATGAATTGTCTCTTAATCTTTTTAATGAATTTTATCTAAGCAAAATATTTATTTTTGAAATATTCACTAGAGCTTTCTAATGTAATTTTTATTTTTTAAATTTAAAAATAATGTTGTTAGCATAATTACAGCTACAACATGATCGAATTTTAGTTCTCGTTGCATTATTTACTCTATCAACAATGCCTCATAAATTTACTTTTATACTGAATCCAAATTTTGTTCATTTTGACAAAGGTGTTTAAAAGTTATGTAAAGAAACCTATCGTACCTATTTATCTATGTATATTATAACGTTTTAATAAAATTATTTCATAGTGATTTTGACTAGGATCGCCACCTGTATTATGTGCCGGGAAAAATGTGATTCAAAAGATGGTTCAAATGATTTTAAAGATGTTGTAAGGGATGAAGCAAAATCTGGTGCTGAAGATGAAGGTACGAAGATAGAGATTCGCCGGAGCTCTGCTTGAATCTGGATATGCCAAGCTCTATTATAAGCACAGTTTACTTGCTTCCCTCTGTAATGCATCGCATGCATGATTTAATTATGGCATCAATTTCCTGATTGCCCCTTGGTTGATCCTGCTTCTGTCAGTTTGTGCTCTATCAGCCTCTAGGCTTAAGCTTCCTTAACAGATTGCAAGAGAATTTAAGAATTTGGCGACACTTTGAAGTTTTCAATTGGATGTAATCTTCAAGAGATAAATCTGAACAGAAATTTTTTTATGTAGTTAATTTGAACCTGAATAAATAATTATAAAATCTTAAGTCAGGACTACCAATGATAAACTCTTGATTGTGAATCATTATAATATTCTTATAATTCAGATTGAGCTTAGAGTAACGATGGTAACTTTTCATTCATTTTTATGCAGATGATGAAGGCAATGACAACCATAAGGTGCATGGAAAATTTCCATTACGAGGCTTGGGAGTTTTTGGGAGATGCTGTCATTTGCCGCCTGTTTTTGAAGATCCATAAAAAGCATCACGGCCAATTAAGTGCCATCAGATCTTTGGAAGTTTGTAATGCCACCCTCCATGCACCGGCTATAAAAAGAAAGTAACCGGTATCAATTGTACTCTTTTCTTTCTTGGCCCATTGTTGATTCAATTTTTTGCTTTTAATTAATACAATGGGGCGTTTTTGTTTTGACAGTCCATATGTGACTTTATGCAGAGGGGTATATTAGAGATGAACCCTTCAATCCTGACAGTTTGGCTGCCCCTGGTTCGTATCCCAGAAGAATTGCTCCCTGCACCTGCAATGCAGAGAATTTTGAAGAGGATGCTCTTGACACGGATGAAAACAAAATTGGAAAGACTTATGGTGGTGGTCATAGATGGTTGTGCTCCAAAACAATTTCAGACTCTGTGGAGGCGCTAATTGGAGCATATTCCATTGCAGACAGTGACCTCACTATGGCAAAGAAGTTCATGACCTGGATGGATATACTGGTGGATTATGAACAGCAGGATGTGCAAGATTATCTTGAATATCAACGTGAATGTGTTGATTCTGAGGTACTGAAGAGTGTAGACTTGAACCCACTAAAAATCTATATTGGATTATACATTCGTGAACAAATCCTTATTAGTGGAGGGTATTACCCATCCTTCGAAACAAGATGCTCGAAGAGGATTTTGCTTCCAGGTAATTGGACACTATTTGTTTTTTGAGCTGAGCACCATACATATATAATATCCATTCACGGTAAATTACAGAATCGATGTCCACCATCTTTTTTCTCCTTTTAGTTGGCATCATTGCACCTGCCATGAAAATAGTTTGTTTTAGCTGGCTGACAATTTCTACATCCATGTAAACATTTCTACCATGATTGTCTTAAATTTGAATGAGGTTAAGACAATAATGAGAATGGGTTACAAATGTGTAATTGTCTGAAAAGAAATGAAAATAATTTAAATATTTGATGGCTCTAGGCAAACAAATTTTTTTCCTGAAAACAAGTGTCATATTAGAGCAGCATGACAGAATATAATTCGCGTTTTATAGACACAATTTATCTCATGAAAGCCTTCCATGGCATTGATGTTGTGTGTGTAATTGACAGAGATTGGAATACCTTGGGCATTCAGTGTTTGACTTGCTTATCACAAAACATTTGGTTAAGGAAAAACCTGGTACAGAAGGTGAACTATCTGATTTGCGTCAAGATGCTATCAACAACGATTTTATCGCTTATGTAGCTGCCAAACATGACTTGCACCTTTATCTTCGCTATGACTCCACTGAACTTGAGAAGGATATTACTAAATTTGTAAGGGTTGTAAAGCAGCACCTAACAGCAAAGAAACACTCCTCTACATTTAGAGGGCATGCTCCAACTGTGAGTACTGAACATTGATGTATATACCCTCATAAAACTTGATTGGACTTGTTATGTATTGTTTACGAAGGTAAATTAGGATATGTTACACTACTCATGTTCTGACTAATGGCTGTAATAAATACAGATGTTGGGAGATCTAATTGAAGGTATTGCAGGAGCAATGTTGGTGGACAGTAATTTCAATTATGAACTAGTATGGATGAAAATGAGAGACTTTATAAACATAAAATAGATTGTAAATCCAAGGTTGATTAACATAATGCTACTTTTGAAGTTGCACTTGATCTTTCAAGAATGCAACAAGAGTAAAAACTCTGCAAGAAAGGAAGCAGCTCGACAGATGTTGGAAAAAATTAAGGTTCACTCGTATACATCTTTTATAAATAACTTTTTATTTAACTTCAAATGAAAAGATACAGTATTTGATTCTATCTACATGGATCTTATCCTTCATCGTTGTCATTTGAAATCTATATGTAAGCTCAGCTTGAGTATTGCGTTGGTTGAAACTAAACCGCTTTCCATATATACAATATTTGTGGATTTCATGTAAGACTATCTAAAACAATAATATCTGCTTTTTTTGTACTAAGTGGTGCCGTAGAGCCCTTTTGCATTGCAGTTAAAGCTCATGTGCTGTATAAACGTCTATCATAATATATTACATGTGCAGAATTCTTTCATGCTAATGTTTTTTTCATCTGTTTGTCAATGTCGTAGCAACGTGGCATTTCCCATCCTCGTTGTGCAAATCTAGATGTTCCTGAGGTTGGAAAAATCACAGAATATGAAGAAGTAGAAATAATAAATAGTCCGAGAGGCATTGATGCCATGCGGAAGAGTGAACTTGACGTCATTCGAAGCCTAGACATTGCAAGAAAGAAATCCAAACTTGTTGACACTCCACAACATTCCTTGGCATCCAAGGAAGAAAAAGCAATAATGTTTTTGTGCCCTCTATATCTTCTTTTGTTGTATATATTTTGAGATTAAAAAAGAATTAGCAATTAGTTAGCATAGTCCTACATTTCTTACTTCGGTCAAGTTAAGCAATGTGCAGACTTTTGAAGCAAAAGTGGAGATAATAAAGGAACACGGTGAAAAAGATATTGTTGGTCCTTCCAGCCTGGTCATACAAGCAAAAGAAAATCTCAAGCAAGTGAAACTCAAAAGTTTCATAAGAAGAAAGCAAGAATAGTTGCGACTACTAAAACACCTGAAGACCCTTGCCATAATACAGAGGTGGACAAAGTGGGGCAGGATGAAACAGGTTTATCTGAAAAAAATTCTCCTCAAGGTGGGGTTCTATTGCTTTGATGTTTCTAAATTGTTAATTATCTGCAGCCTATTGCCATAGGAGTTTTAGAATTAAGTGCTTCTCAAATCATCTTCGTGTGTTTCAACAAATTATTTCTTGGGTTGTCCAAACACATAACCACTAATACCTTATCCCTAGGATATATGGTCTTTCCTTCATGTCTAGGGTTCATTTTACACTACAAAATGACTTTCATACCAATCGGGCTGTTTTTGGTAACAATAGTTTTTGTAGAGCAGTTTAAACTTATATTGAAGTTTGTCAAAATGGCAGTCTAACTTGACATAAAAATTACAAGCCAAATTCTTTGCATATAAAACTGGTTATTCAAGAAAATGTTATACTACATTTATTTTTCTAAGAAATTTATTTATTCTGGTTGTTGTTCATACAGCCCACGTTTCACGTACTCGCTTGAATTTACTGTACCACAAATATCAGTGGAAAAATCTTCCTGCATATGAAGTTATAGATCGAAAGGGCTCACCTTACTCAAGGTCTTCGCAATAATTTGCTTTTTATTAATCTCTTATAATGTTTTTGTAGAGACAAAGACATATTTAAGTTAACCTAGTCCACTAATATTCTTTTATGGTGATTCGTGCAGATATATAGCTGAAGTTACAGTCGATCCAGGAGATGGACCATTTTCCAAGGAAGGGGAGCCAAGCAGCAACACGATTCGGCGGCACTCTTGATGATTAGTGAGCTTGAGAAAGCTGGTTACAGACCATAATTCACTCATCAAAAGTTTTTGAAGTGTAATGTTGAGCTCTAGGGTATACGTTAATTATGAAAGTTTTATTTGCATTCAATGTCTCAACAAATAATGTAATAGTTTTTTTAAATACAGGGAATCCATTAAGGGTTTAAATAGTAGGGTTGCTTCCTATAACCCTTATTCCACCTTATTATTGTTTAACCCAGTTGTGATATAATTGGTTGTTAATAATTTATTTGGCTATTAACATAGATTATTAGCATAGATTTATTTGGCTATTAGCATAGATTTGCCTCCTATAACCCCTATTCCACCTTATTATTGTTTAACCCAGCTGTGACATAGTTGATTGTTAATAATTTATTTGGCTATTAACATTAATTATTAGCATAAATTTGTATGAATTCAGGTCAGACTACTACTTTAACCCCTATTCCACCTTATTATTGTTTAACCCAGCTGTGACATAGTTGATTGTTAATAATTTATTTGGCTATTAACATAAATTATTAGCATAGATTTGTATGAATTCAAGTCAGACTACTACTTTACAAACAAGCATGCGCCCAGGATTTAATCCTAGGTTTCTTCCTCTAGCTAGCACAGTAGATTCAAACCAGACTATTACTTTACAAACAGGCATTGCCCCACGGTTTGAACCTAAGTCTCTTCTTTAAACCTAGGTCTCTTCCTCTAGCTAGCACAATAGATTCAAACCAGACTATTACTTTACAAACAGGCAGTTTGAACCTAAGTCTCTTCTTGGTAAATGCCAAAACTTACCAATCCACCTAACCTATGAAAACAAATAATTTAATGTTATGAGGTAAAATGTAATAAAAGTATTATTATTGTAAAAAATAATATATTCTTTAAATTTTGTTCGTAACCTATGAAAACAAATAATTTGATGTTATGAAGTAAATGTAATAAAAGTATTATTATTGTAAAAAATAATATATTATCGCATTTTATTTTTTTTATTTGTATTAATGATAAGAATAATGTGAATCTTTAAAATTAGTTTCAATTATAATTGAAAATCTTATAAGTTTGTTATTTAACATCATCTAATTAGAATTTATATTTTTATAAGTTTGTTATTTATCATCATTTATGAATTTTCTTTGTAAATATATATGAATTAAAACTTATAAAAAGTAGAAGATATTATTTTTAATTACTATTTTTTTCTTATATAATTTATTTTATAAATTATTTTTATATAAATGTTTGTTATTTTAAAATACAATAAAATGAGATTTATTTATTGTAATAAATCATGTTATCACATGTTAAATATTATCAATATACTCATTACAATACGAGGATGAGGATATGAATTAGTGTATAATGAACATATGAATTAGTGTTTTACTTTATATGACAGCATGCCATTGCTCTTCAACACAAGTATCTTTTGATAATAGGATTAATTGTTAATGATTTATTTTACTATTGACATATATTATTAGCATAAATTTGTATGAATTTTAATTCTATTTACTTAAAATAAAACAATTATGTTGTCTCCCTATCTTTATCAATTTGTAGGTTATAAGTTGTCATGTTTAAAAATTAAATGTTTAAAATTAGTAAAAATTTGTAGATCTTAATTGACCAAAATTTCTTTACTATTAAGATATTTTTTATATGTTTGTTTTTATTTGAAAATAAATATAACCGTTAAAGATATTTTTTATGTGTTTGTTTTTATTTGAAAAGAAATATAAAACATTATCTATTATATCTAGATTGGCTGCATTCTTTGATACCATTAACTTTACTAAAAAGATATTTATATTGATAAAATATTGCTGTCTAGATTGGATACATTCTTTGATACCATTGACTTTACAATTAACTTTACTAGGAAAAAAAAATATTATATTGATGAAATATTGCTGTCTAGATTGGATACATTCCTTGATACCATTGACTTTACTAAAAAATATATTATATTGATGAAATATTGCTGAATTAAGGGTTAATAGTTTGTGTATTGGTTAGATTTTTTCCGTCTGCAATGTTTTTTATTCAATATCTTAATAGTATTCTCAAGTCTATGCTAACATTAGATAGTTTTTGCTTTTGCTTTTATAATAACTAGTATTTCAAGGCTATAGGTAGTAAATTAGGTTACCTTAATATTTTTATTTTATTTGTTCAATTTTAAAGGTAAGCTTTTGTTATATATATATATCCTCAAAAAAATCATAATTTTATATTAAACAAATACGAACCAACTGTTGTGAATAGCCCTCTCTAAATTCCTATACTAACACGTACCTTGTAACTCCCAAAATTGTATTTTATTATTTTTTAATTAACTAAAAAAACAAGTTTATCACACTATACAGCCTGGCTGTGGTAGCCATAAGAAGTGGTTCCCCAACCATGAGAGTAGCCATAAGAAGTGGTTCTCAAACCATGAGAGGGCTAGATTATAAATGATCACATGGTTTGAATTGATGGCTATTAACATTCTGCTTTTCTAAGTAACTGAAAAAACAAGTTTATCACACTATATAGCCTGGCTATGGTAGCCATAAGAAGTGGTTCCCAACCCATGAGAGGGCTAGATTATAAATGATCACATGGTTTGAATTGATGGCTATTAACATTCTGCTGGGGTGTTGAGAGAGCATTTGAGGCATTGCAAAGAGAAATTTAGGAGATCAATTATATGCTCTAGAGAAATAATTAATTTCATTTTCGGAATGGTAGAAGACAGACATTTTTATAACTAAAATTATAAAGAAATTAAATACTACAAAGATTTGTGACCTTTATATTATAAAAATGATTGTGATGAATTAGCACATTTTGTTTTCTTTATTCTCTTGGTTTTTCATTCTTTATTATTCTCATGCTATGAATGGTAATCGTGGGAGACCAATATTAAGGAGAAAATATATAACCATGAAGGATCTTAAGGAATAAAAACAACATAGTGTTTTCTGTGTGAAAGCTCAACATATTGGAGGTTATTTCATGACACATTATTTTTAAGGATGTTGTAATTGCTGCACTGTATCTCCAGCCCTCCTTGCCTAAAGTATGTTCGTAACAACGTAACTTTGAGCTACTTTGGAAGCACAAAATAAATTAAGCCTCTCATTTTTGAGACTGAAGATCGTAGAATTAACTATCATGTGTAGAGTATGCTCGAAGTTATCATAAGGACAAAACTTGCGTATATTTAGAATAGGAATCCAATGTATCATTTTAACTGCACTCTTTACAAGAGAAAGTTCCTGATGAATCTTAAAGTTCAAAACAATATAATGCTGATGCTCCAGTCATAAGCTATTTGTGGGGTCATAAAACAAGCAACATGAATGGATTGATGCAATAATTCCAATGAGATACTAAGCTAAATTTACATGGGCCATGTACAAGGGAATATGCCAGTATAAGATGGGACAATACACATTAACCGGAAATTATATCACTTCAGTTGATTATAGCATAACCTGATGGAGAGGACCACGTAAATAATGAATTTTAGAATGTTCCTAATAAATCACTGAATCAAAATGTTGAGTAATCCTGGACAAACAAAAATGTATCTGGAAACATGTTTCATTGAGAAGCATGCCATTTGACTGTTCTGAATCCATTTTTTCTTTACAAATGATCTTATAATAATTTTTTAATTTTTTAGGCATAACCAAAAACTTAAACAACATAGAAAAGTAGGTAAGTTCCAAGAGGTCAGTTTCAATGTCTTAAATGTCAATATTTTGACTTAAAAAATGTTCCATCAAAGGATTTTCAGTTCTATAAACATTGGATATTAATATATGTCCAGCTCACAAATTTTGATGTATAGATATCCGTGTAGAAGATGGTATGCATTTTTCCCAAGTATCAGCATCAACTATTGTGCTTTGGAAATCACTCGACACATTTTAGCGTATAAGAAAACACCAAAAACATAGAACTATAGAAATTTAATCGGCTGTGGGTATCACCTCTTTTTCCAGCCTCCCATGAAATGACTGATGGAGGCCCAATCTCCCCTAAACAGAACATTCCTGCTAGGGGTGCATCTGGAAAGTTGTGAGTAAATATTGAACTCTCAACATTTGGTTCACCAAAATAGGATTCTCCACGGCCAGTGCAAGCAAACAGGAAAGCACCAAGCACTTTATTATCATACTGGTTTGACGTACTTGATGCCATTTCAACAGTAGTTGTAGGATGGCCACTGTTATTGATGCACCTGGCACTCAAGTGATTACGAACTTGTTCAAGTGCCAAATTGCTAGAGGCCTTTCCTGTTTCTGGATCTGTTCTATAGAAACGAAACACATCCCCAGTCTTTATTCCTTCCCCTTCAACAAAAAGGTATTCTTCATCCGCACTGTAAGGATGCATAAGGAATATTCATTGTTCAAAAAAAGAAATAGATATGTTAATACCCAAAACTACAGAATCAAAACACATGTGCATTTGTGAATGAGTGTAATTGGCAATTGCAATTTTACATAAATCAATGACAATATTAGGTGGAAAATACAATCTCCAAGTATACAACTTGTTTGAACTTATTTATTTCTCAGAACCAGTGAGCAAAAGGTTCACATTCCCGTAGCCAAACACAGCTTAACATTCAGCATTCTTGTTTTCAAAGAGAAAAAGAATATCACACATCAAGTTGAATGGCTTCAATAAGCCACAATTAGAGGACATTGCTAGGGAAAGTAATTTTCTAGCCACCTTGAAATGCAGTTGATTGTGATATAGTGATGCAAGTGCAGCTCACTCAGTTTCACACATACACGGTATGGAAACAAGCCTCAACGAAGACATGAATAAATCTGCTTTGGCTAATAAAAGCCAAGGTCACAATATAACTATAACGTAGCTAACACAGTGAAGGCCTAAAAGTGGGAAAGAAAACACGGAGAAGCTAAAACAATCAGTACAGGAAACACATTTAAAAATGTAAAACATAATAAAAATTTAGAATAATTTCCAACAATGTTTTGTATCCTCATCACTGGAATTTTTAGTGTTCAATTATCCAAGCATAGCAACTGGCTATTCTGAGGAAGTAATGGTGGTGACACATTGTGGATCACTACTGCATCAGTAAAAGATATTTCCAATCAAAAGCTGTGGAAGAATAACATGTTGATCCTGGTCTCTTATTTAACAAAGTGTGTATGAAATGCTCAACAAAATCCATTTCAAAAGACACTTCTATTTTCACTTTGGTTTCCACTTGAACCCTTCTATTTTGTAACCCTGCTAGGGGAAATGTAAATACAGTTCTCCCCAGTTTATCTCGGTAAAAGGTAAATAAAAATTCTTGTGGCTATGATTTTTCCTTGTTTTGGATCTGGAGTTCCTTAACTTCAGTTACTATTAGCAAAATAAAAATACAAACAAAAGTTTTCAAGCATCCAAGCTTTTATATATAAAATAAGAGAATATATTGAGGTCATTATATTTTTCAATCATTGTTGAAGCAATACTACCGAATACATACCTCAAAAATTTTATAATATTTGTGGACTTCATAAGATGCCTTTGAACGAGTTTGCAGCAACTTAATAACTTTTAGCAGCATTATGAAATGCTTCCATCACTTTGCCTGCACTTCTGTACGTTGCTGATATTTATAATTTATTAAGTCTATTGTCTTAAAGAGAACTTGGACATCATATGACTCAAAAGTTTCCTATGTATAATTTATTTGATTTACTGCCCAGAAAACATCTCACATAGATATTACTTAAACGATGGTATTCATAGAAGGCTCGAATACCTTCAAAGTGTTGTTTGAAACTGATTTAAATCCAATTACGAAACTAATCAAGGCTGCAAAATTTTGTAAATGTCATCGTGTGGTTTCCTACTTAAGATTTGCTCATTAATGAGCAGAATGCCCTAATCAGTAACAATTCTAGGTATTCCATCTTATGTGAAAGAAACAGAAGTGTAAAATCCTAGACAGTGTGGTTCATCAAGCTGCTAGATGAATTGAACTTCTGAAAGATTGAAATTTATTCCAAGGGCAAACTAAAAAGCTGTTCAGCAAAAGTTTGCCCTAAATAGAATAGAAGATATCCGTTTCTTCAAACAGCTAGAATTTTGATGTGTTTCTTTGGAGGAAAAGACTTTTAAAACTGATCAAGAAAGAACAACATCAAAAGTGATGAACACACTGATGATTATCTATTCCCATTGCTCTGTTGATAAGTCTCTCACCAGAAGGAACCAACATGAGTTGCTCAGTGTCGAAGGCTATATAAGCGAACTTGGTGGCATAGACACAGTTCCAGAATCCAGAGGCATAAGTAGGATTCTACCTTGTCTGATATCTACCTTTACAATGGTTGTATTAGCCTGAGAAGTGCCAATTAACGGTTTTTTTTTATATTATTGTATCAATGTCATGTTGATGTAATCACAATTTTGTGTTAATTGAAGTGAAATATCATAACACATCATTTTGTATAAGGAAGGTGTTAAGAGTATCAATCAATAATCCTCATTATGTGATATAAATCGCTTACTATTACTGGCATGTTAAGCACTTAATTTGAGTAATGAGAAATCAAATATTGAGTATATACCTACCACCTTAAGATAAAAAAGAAGATGTTATCATGTAGAATGGAGACCCACTACATTCTCCTCTTTTAAATGCAACATAATATCAAAGCCCCCAGGATAAAAGTCTAATAATCTAAAGACAGAGAGACACAAAGTGATACGTTATACGTGGGAAGCTATGTATTAAATTTCAAAGATTTTCGAAACTCTTATTAAGTCAAAAAGATTACATTTATCAAGGGTCTAGGCTTTTGTAAAATAAGATCAAAAAACTATACTAAATTCATTATTCTTTAAATCATTATTCAAGCAAGAATTACTATGGGAAAGACATATTGAAGACGAGATAATTATTTTGGACTGTCTAAGACAGTTTTTAGAAAGGCACTGCAAAGTAGATAAATGTAATTTTGTATTAATAGGAGATGTCAGAGTGTTAATTAATATTAATAGGACCTATCAATTTGACATTCAATATGTGCACAATCTTTAAATTTTAAAAATCAGGATTTACAACCTACTCTCTCCCTCCCTCCATATGCCCTCTTTCACAGTCCAACCTGTAATAATGCCTTCATGTCTACACAAAAAGTCACATGCTCCCAACATTAAGGAGGCCATACTTCATTGAAGATTTGATAACAGCATAGAGCGATGACACTTTACATTCAACCTGGAACATACATTGCAAATAAGCTAATAGCAAAATTGTAAAAACAGCAAAAGCAGCTTTCTTTCTTGCTTAAGTGCAGCCTTCTTTACAATAGGACCCAAAGTTAGATTTCTGCTTTCGCTGCGATTGGCACATTCCCCTCATAACCAAATCTATCTGCATTCAGTTTATGGCAAGGTTACCAGGTGCAGTGGTGCGGGTGCAGTGGGAATCGCTGATATGGGTGCAAGTGCGGACCCCGCCAAAAATAGGGTTCGCTGGGCGCGGGTGTGGCTAGGTTTTAATATATATATATATATATCCAAAATAATTAAATAAATCATACACATTGCAAAATATTTAATTATGGCATCATAAAAGCATATATGATATTCATATAAATTTATAAAAAATGAATTTTAAAAGCACTTTTAACTTTTACTTTTAACTTTTATTTTTTATGTTTTTTTAAAGCCCGTATGGGCTGGGTGTGGCTGGGCCCACCTAAACATTAAAAAACTTTAAAATATAAAGTTATAAACTTAAAACAAAATTTAAATGTTTTTTTTTTATATATTTTTTAAAGCCCTTATCAGCTGGGTGTGGCCGCATGGCTAAAAATTAAAAAAACCTTTAAAATTTTAAGTATAAACTTTTTTAAATTTTTTTTTTCAATCTTGTGTGGCTGGGAGACATGGTTTTGCTTCTGTGACATACGACACTAGCAGCTTGGCTCACATCGACTGTGCACAGGGAACGTCGACTCCAGCCGTTGACTCTCATTTTGACCGCCATGGAGAAATGGAAAAACATGCATAGCTAGGGTTCGAGTGCAGGCTTAGTACATCATCGATGGACACCGAGCTGCTAGATGAAACATTCATATCTAGACCCGTTGCATGACGAAGACCGGTTGGGACAAGTGTTGTCGTATAATGGTGATGAAGGGTGGCTAGATCCATGTAGAATAGGAGGGCATCCACGTAACAAGTCTTTCGTAATAGCATCAAACGGATACAAAGCCCATTTTGTGTTGGAGGCGACGATTGCTTCTGGGTGTGTCCACATTCAAAGAAATTCTCCCATAACACAACCCTGAAAATATTAGCAGTGTTGTGTGTTTATAGTATCGAGGTGAGCCATTAGTGCTATAGAACCAACTTCCCATGCTCTCATGACTGTTATGACTCATCAAGATTGGCTTTTAGATGGATCGAATGACAATGGCTTTGCCAATGGAACGGTTATGAGAAAGTCCTTTCTCAAACCTGTGATCTATGCACTCTGCACAGGGTGGCCCTCAACGTGGTTGTGGGCTCAGATTCACCATCAACATTCATTCACTTGCAGGCCTAGACAATAATTTCACCCGCAGGTCTGGACAGCAATTCATTCCAGTTTTTTTTATGTATTTTAAGGCCCAAATAGGGCTGGGTTCGGCTGACCTAACCCTAGCTGGGTTCGGCTGGCCGAACCCTAACTGGCCACAGGGTTCGGCTGGGCCGAACCCTGTCAGACAGTGTGCGGGTAGGGTTAGGCACCTGTTCCCGCACCCGCGCACACAGTGCGCGGGCGGATACAGGTTCATGCACCCAGCCAATCAGGTGTGCGAACCCTGTTTCCTTGGTTTATGGCAACACAAGGGGATTAAACTGTCCATTCTATGTTTGGACAAAATCTCTACTAGTTGTAGTTGTTGATCTAGCCATCCAATGACAACTCATCTCTTGCTTCAATTTCACATATTTTCAAATGCCAAATTCGAGAAATCCTTGGTAATGTACATGTCCATTTGCCAAATTAAAATATTTTCATCCTATGGTTGAAGGTGCCTGGTTAGTCTTTTGCTTATTTTCTTTTGTCTTAACATGCCTTCTTTTTCAAACAATTTTTGCGCCATGTTTTGGCATTGCATTCTTTTAAGCAATTTTTGATTTAGCAAATCACATTGCACATTACTTCATATGTTTAGGCAGATTTACCCATCTTATGCTACTGTTTTGTTGATCATGTGATGCATGTGAACCATCTAAATCATGGCTAGACTCTTGGGTCAAATCATTTGCCAATCATTCTTCATATTTAATGTCGCATATAAACTTGACATCTTGATGCATTAATGTCAAATGGAATACAAATGTAATGTGAAATGGAAAATCAAATGTCATTTTGTATACAACATCAAAAATGATGACGTCATAAGTTAATATATTGCATTTGTAATGAACGGCAGAACAAAGGTGATTAAGGAAACGGTCGAGGGTGCAGTGTCCCAGGCGGTACTTTGGTTAGCTACCAACACGTAAGCATAAAAGCATCCCCCATTCATTTTGTGAACACAAATTGAGTACATTGGATACACAAGGGTACACTAGTGCAGAGAGAGACGAGTCCTTAGTGTGAGAGCATCTGTGTGCAATCTGCAGACATTCTGTAATGCCATTGCCATATAGGCAAGATATAAAGCAATGACATTCCATTCCAATTCCAATCTGTGTATGCATATGTCTGTGTGATGCCATTCTTGCAGTAGTCTGTTAGGTTGTATTGTCAAGTTCTGTGTGCAGGGTTGCAGACAGAGTTGCAACTCAAAAATTGTGTGAGTAGCCATACAAGTAGCGTCGTCGGAGTGTCGTACAAGGAAGGTTGCCATACAAAGAGTGTCGACGAAGGTGTTGTCATACAAGTCATTGCCGATGAGAGTGGAGTGGTGAGATTGCCATTCAAACTAGATTGTGACTGTGCCATACAAGTGTTTTTGTACAAACATTTGCCGTACAATTGAGTGAAGAGTTGTACAAACACTTCTTTGCTGTACAAATACATATGTCAAGTGTGTTTGGACCAGAAATGACTGTAGTCTTGGTTGGCTCCTAAAATCTGTCATTCCAATTGTTCCTCCAACTGTTGGAATACTCACCGCCGTGCTACATTGTTATTATTAGTATTATTCAAAAATGTCCCTGATTAATTACCAATTCAAAATTTTATGGGCTTGACAAATTGTCAATCACATTTTTCAATTTTGGTACTAGCCATAGCCATGATGTTCACGTCTCTATCTATGACAGTCATTACCATGCTGCTTATCACGTTAGGTGTACCAGACACACTGCATCAGTCACCATGTGATCATTGTTAAATTGCTTAGAAAGGGGGTCTGTACTACATTTTCCTTTCTTTGCGTCAGTCAGAACAACTAGTTTATCACCGATCATGGCTTTGTTTGTTACCGTGGCACTTGAGTATATTTTTTTTTTTGGTTATATGGGGTTAAAATTGACACCATTCATATTGCATCATGATCATATAGTGGTATACAACAGCTTGGCAATTATGCATATGTTGCTTGGCACGATTCAAACCTGGGTCTCCTCTTTGAAAGTCGAGAAATTTACCAGTTGAGCTCATTTGATAAGGAACTCGAGTTTTTAACCCTAACTATTAGTACAGATTTTATGTTGGCACTGTAGGAGGTCATGTTGATCAATCAAGCACGTCATGATGTGTTATGTTGTCTTGTGTTGATGAAATAGAATCAATGATGTGTTGTTTGGGATATGATTATTTTTTGTTAGTGAATGCAGTTAGTTTGACAGGTCTCATGGTTGCATGCCTCCACCCTCCACCAAGGGGACCATATGTAGGTCTGTCTGTCAGGTCTGAATCATCACGTTCGACCATGCATAGTCTCTAGATTAGATACTTCAGAGAATGCAATAATTCATGCCTTGATCTATTTTTGGCTGTGTACCACATCATGTATGCGAGTGATCTCTAACGGTTTTGTCTTTGTAAAGTATTTATGTTTTTCTTATTTCATCACAGTATACTCTGCTGCTGTGGTATGTTGTATTGCATGACTTGCACTCACTGATATTATAGGTGCCATTTATCATCGTGCCAATTTCAACAGGCAAATGGGGACAACAATTTGAAAATCTGTCATACCATAGGCTTGGATTGTTGGTTGTTAGTTTTGATATGAGAAAATAACACTATCACTTCCTCTTTTATAAAAATCAGGTAAGATAGCTCTTCCACATACTCTTTTTCCTATTTAAAGGAATGAGTAGCTCAAATTCAATTTTGTGCCTTTGTTGTTTTAATGGGTTTACTTTGACCCCTTCTCCTTTCTCTTAGTTTAGACAATAGGATCTGAATTCCTCTTAGCAATTGCATTTGTCTCTGCTATAATGGAAACATCAAACGGACATATTTCCACTATCTTACAATTCTTTACTTACTTTGATAAGCTAGAATCTGATTTATGTAGTAAATAGAGGAGTTTAACCTAACAAATTGAGAGTTTACCTAACAAATGAAACAAATTAAATTCATCTAAATCATGTGATGCTTGAGTGTCTTCCATTCTTCTAGAGTAATAGATCCCACGCTTCTTTATATTTGACAGGTACAAGGGGCTTTCAAATAGAGTCAGAGGCTATTTTCACACTTTGGACTCAACTTGTGGAGTGACTCTTGGTATCAGTCAGGTTCACCAATATTAAGATGAGTATAGGTACATGTGTTTTTGTTAATAAGAATACATTCATACAAGAAAAACGAGACACATATTCCAACAGCAGTTGAAAAGAAGATTCTATGGTGAATGTGGATTCTATTAAACTACCAGTTCTCATTCTTAAGCCAAGTGAAAAGTCGACATATAAGTTTATAACTATCAAAATGTACAAGTTGTATGGTTCCAACCCTTTAAAGGCAACCTTCTCCATATAATTAGTATTGCCTCTTAATACTCTTCACAGTTAATGGGGATAATGCTGGACCTTCTTTAGTCAAATGTGTGTGATGAATAGCCACTCTGTTATTGGTTCTGTTTTGCATGGTTATGAACGAAATAATTTAAAATCTTTAATGAATACTACTCAGAGATTAAAGAGGCATTTAATCATGCTGTTTTTCAAGATAAATAACGATCTTTCATTGCCTAAAATGCTTGTTGCAGGAATTGAACTAAAATTAGAGAGCCAAAAAGTTGATTTTCTATTAGATTTTCATAAAAAAGAGTTCAATTACAATTCATGATCATGAATGCTCATAAAAAACCAACAAAATAGTAAAATACAACTTAAGCTAGGTGGTGAGCCCATAAACACCATACCATGGCTCATGAATGAATGATAGTATGGAGGTTGATTTGCCCATGATAAGACAATCCAACCATGTGATCCAGTAATATAATACTTGTAAACCAAATCCAAAGAACTTCAAGTTTAAATAATCTAATCACCTTTACCATTTATGTCTTGAATTATTCCCAAGTAGTTCACTAATTAGGTGGGTGTACTTCATATATGGTTAGTTTTCGAGTTTCTTTAATTAAATTGATTTAAAATTGAATATCATTTTTCATTTGTTAGGTGAACTTCTCGTGGATTTACTACATATTGCTAAGTACTGCCTTGACCACAACAAAAATCATATAAGACTTTGACTAAATTTAAGAATAGTAGCGTTTTCATTGATTCAAACCTCAATCCATTGTTTATGTAGTTGTAGCTTTCTTAAAAATAATCAATTAATAGAAAAATTCAAAGCTTATTCACCAAAAATTTCACGTTCTGATCTACATATGCAAGTTTTGCTGAGTTTTTGCCAAGAAATCAGTGAGTTTTCAGCAAGAAACTTCCCGCAATTCAATGATTTTGTCGATCCCAAGATTTAAAAAAAAAAAACTCACCAACGGAATTTTCTCAGGAGTTTCATGAGAAATCCCAATTTCCCGACGAGATTTCTAACAGTGATATCAAGTACAAGGACATCATGCAAGTTGCTCTTGCATGTGAGAATTACTTGAATCAGATTCCCATAGATCAGAATAGCATTTTGATTCAATCAGATAACATAGTTGATGTCAGAGGCAACTTACAAGATTCCAAATACAAGCAGTAAAGGTATCATGGATCTTGGGTCACAGATTAAGGTTGAAGCCTCCATTGTCCTTTAAGTGCCATTGAACATTTTAAGAGAACCATAAAAAATGTTTTTTCCTTCTAAGGAAATGTTTAATTACAATTTTCCTTCAAAGGAAGCCAAAGGGCATGATATTCTTTAAAAAAACTGGTTTTACGGTTTGTTTTATTAACATATCTTGGTTTTACAGTTTGTTTTAATAACTTATCCTATTTTAGAAAGGAAATTGTGTTCTTGATCTTCCATTTGATGAGCTGTGCTCTAATAAAATCTTCACACCAAAGGAAAAGCCCACCCTTTAAATAACCTGCACTAGATCTATAGACATGTTATCACACCACTTATACATAAATCTCATTTCAAGTTTGCCATATATGTAAACCTTGATTTCAGAAATTAATGCTGTCATCTGCTCTCTATGACCTAATGGGTAGTCTGGACTCTGTAGTGCCCTAGAATTACATTGAAGCAGTAGCATATTGCTATTTTTCTTTTTCAAAAAAACAATGTATCTTGTTACACTAAAGAATGATGTAAAACAATGTATCTTGTTACACTATAGAATGATGTAAAACAACAGAAATCTATATGATGATTCATTAAATGGCTCATGAAGAAGGATACCAAGTTTCTTTTCCTACATTCATGAGAATGGCCAACATTGTACATCATCAGGAAACTCAGATACCTAAGTGGCTAAGTCTTCATTAAAAGTGATGAACTCTCTCAGGTTTAAGGCACATTGCTAACTTCACCAGCCAGTCCTTGTCAACTTTTGTTTGGACCTCTTATATATCACTCATCCCTTGTTAACATATATGTCAATGTAGTGCCATAAAAGGGATTACCAGAGACTATTCCATTTGGTAAAAAGTTTGAGATAAAACTTCAAAGATGTAAAAGTTTTTAAGTACTGATCTATTTCTTCTGAAACACGAATAATTCTGTTTTTCTTATCACATTACTACATCAAAGGAAATCATTTTCAAAACCTTCATTCTATGTACTTACCCATGAACTTCATGGATTGTGAAGGGAACTCTTGATTTGTTCCTTCCTGCAGAGAACTTGCTCCTTTTTGAGACTCCAATATACAGTCCTTCACTTAAAATATCGCCCCCTACCTGCCAAAATTATTGAGTAGATTAATAGAAACATAATTGTCAATAAAATTATCGAACTCAATGTAATTACATCTTCAGGTCACAGAAACCTAAAAACATAACTCAATTTGCAAAATAGGAACAAAATCAGCTTGATGTAGTTGACACAATTGCATCCGCAGTGCAGATAATTAATGCTTATCAAGTTACAAGCTATCAAAAATGTCCTTCTACCCTAAAAATATAGACAGTGATGTTAAGTCCTACACATCTTAAAACTGATCAAATTTGTATTTATATATTGTTCATGTGACATGTCCAATGAACCCTATCAATGCCAGACTTGCTATGAAGATGAGATTAATAAGAGAAGACAATTAGTCTTTGAGACAACATGCACGCTTATAATGAGAAATGGCTTGTTAAGTTACTTAGAGGTCTTTGTTCCTACACAGGAAAGAGTGCAAAGTCATCTGAAAACATACATACAATTCAATACTTGCATGCCAAAGAACTAAATCTGAAATACTTGCAGATAGGATGAGAGAGCAACAAAAGGTAATCATGGTTACCAAGGTTAGGTGTGCTTCTGGTGCTCATACGAGTATAGGTGTGGTACTTTACAAATCTGGGTGCAGTGGTATTGGGATATGACAAATTGCAGTATATATAAGAAAAAATGAAAGTTTGAAATATAAGATAACAAAAGATAAGTAAATTTGGTAGACCAATAATATAAATATGTCAAGAATATGGCATTATCATTCAGGCAATTAATATATTTTTAAAAGATAGCATTGAACATTATGATGCTGAGATTATGAGTACAGGTACCTGAGTAACCCAGTACTGGATGCAGATGTGGGTTAGTGCACCCAAAGGAGTGGGTTCCAGACCCGTTAACTTTGGGGATAAGTTACTGTTATATATATATGAATGAAAAGATGCGTGTGATGGGGTTATGTCCCTTTATCATCATCTGTACTAGAGGGTTGTGACCTTTCATTGCATCCCTCTAAAGGCAAATAAGTGCATTAGCTAACATATTATGAAAATCAATTAGTTCCTAAAGATATCTTTATCCCCCCTCAAATGTAGGCTTAGTAAACACAGAACACCATCATTAAAAGTTTCCTATACAGAAATTGACCTTTTGATAATGTCCTATCATTTAAAGTTACTGTGTTTTGCTTGTCCAATATTTAAAGTATACCTTTCTGAACATATCCAAGTCTCTTTTAAACACATCTATTTTTAAAATGGAGGGAACAAACATTATCTGCTTATTTAAATAGATAATATCATCTTTAGGGCATGCCATTATTCATGATCCACAGTCATCTTCATCTAGGATAAGGAACTGTCCCATATTACAAAGACAAAAATTTTAATGTACCATAGTATCCATTCTAACTTCTTCAATAATAATTAGCATTATTTCACTAAATAGGAAGAATTGTATTTACATTGATTTAGTTATTGAAATTCATAAGTTTATTGAAATGTTTTCTCAGGACATAAAAAAGGCCAACTATTAAGCTGCTGAAAGTATCTCCGTGTGTTTTCATTACTTAAGCTTAGATGGCGTTCCCCCTTTCCACAAATATAGACAATGCTGCATGGGATATGGTACTCGATATGAATACTCCAAATTTCGAATGCAACTCCATGGTAATATGATAGTATGAAAAGCACATATATTTTATATATTAAAAAAATCATATTACATTAAAAGGTTTACATAATTATAGGTTCCAACAATGATCATTAATTAAAAGCAGGATTTTTTATTTTCTTTTCCTCATTTAAAATTTATTTTTAAAAAGTCATAATTTTTTCAACTCTCATGTCATGGATACATGTTGAACACTCTTGTGCATGTATTTTGATATGTAATGAAACAACTTATAAAAATAAGAAAAAACAATCAACAAAATTACAGAAACCAAAATATAGCAAAACCAAGAGATATCTGCCAGATGAACAATCGCAAAATTCAAAGAATGATGAAGAAACGAATATCCACACCCAGAAAACAACTGAAAGGCCATGCCACTAAAAGAGGGCAAAGTCTCATAGGTCGCTTAGAGAAAGCAGTCTCTTGTGCACAAGGGTGACTAAACAATTGAATATATGAATGATGAAAAACTAGAATATATCTATTCCAATTTATAGACTTTTAATCTAACCACCCTAACCCTAATGTTCAAATGCGGACACACTTATAACCTATGGGTCTGAGCCAATCAAAAAAAAGATAGCCAACATGGTTATATCGAGGCTATTACATGCCTTCCCCCTTGAGTTCCTAGGGCATGTCTTACTCTAGAAGATCCTGCCACACAACAAGCAAATCATGCACCTACCTCTTCCACAAATTCCTTACTCAAATCTACAAAACAACTTCAGGTGCCACATAAATTTATTCCCCCTCATCTATTTCTAGAGGCTCAATCTCAGTTTGGATCTTCTATCCTAAAACCTATTTAAGACAAGAAACATAGAAAATAGAGTGTATTTTAGATATATGCGGAAACTCCAACTGGCATGCTACCTCACCAATCCTATGAAACACTTTATATGGACCATAAAACTTGGGTGACAACTTCTAGATATTCTTTTCCTTGAGCAAGAATTGTTTGTATGGTTAAAGCCTCAAGAAAACCATATCTTGTATCTCAAAATGCCACTCTAATCGATGCTAACCTTGTTGTTGCTTCACGTGTTCTAAGCTTGACAAAGATTATCCTCGAGTATCCTAACTAATTGTTGTTGTTGTAGGAAGGTATCCACCTCTACAACCCTAGAAGAAGCTAGAATGTAATCTATCAAGAATAAGGATTTCTAACCATATAATGCCTCAAAGGGTCGCATCCTAGCAAAAAGACGATATGAAGTATTGTAAAACCATTCAGCCAGTAGAAGCCACTTAACCCACCGATATCACTTGTCTTGTGCAAAGCACCTCAAACAAGTACCCAAATACTTCTTCACAATCTTCATTTGCCCATTTGTTTGAGGACGATAAGCTAAACATCTCCTATGTGTAAGGCAATGACCGACAATCTCACTTGAACGACAAGTGCTTTAATGCTCCACTTGTACAGCAAGCACTTGTACGACAGTCTCTAGGCTTGCACAACAACTCATGTACAACACTCCTTGACGACACTTCCTCATACAACACTCTTGGACTACAACTTAGATCCAACTTGCACACAGAACTTAGGAAGAACACATACAAATCTACTTGCTACAATAATGACATCACACAAAATGTATACACAGACACACAAGTTAAGGATGACTAGTATTGCATTACTTCTAGATACTCTGGTGATACAATGATAACTTGATCCTTGATACCCACACAAATGAATGGGGGGTCCTATTTATCCTTGAGGGTTGGCAGTTAACAACAATTGCCGCTTGGGACACCTCATCTACCATTGCTTTCAACAATAAGCTAACATCAAGATACAAGAGCAAACGACCAACCATTGATAGGACATCAAAGGTTATACCCCCATTCATTGTTGAGTATGCATGTCAACCACCAACATCAATGGGGTGTTGCATCTATGTAAGTCATTCATATGATGCCACCACTAGCCAGTAGTGGACCCCACTCTCAATTTCCAATAGTGGTGACACAGGTTGCCACTATCACCAATTGCATCCTATGCTCAGGCCTCAACTTCAATGCCAAGCACCAAACATATGCCAACAATGCACAAGTACTTTTGCAAGACGTGCATACCTCCAAAATGTAAATGCAAACCTTCATACATTGCATGACCTACTTCCAAATGATACAACATCTAAAGGCCCGTGTGCAACTCAGAAAATCGATTCGTACAAAGACCAAGAGTCGACCTATTGCCAATGAGATAGTTTATGACTAGATCCATTTCCAAAAGTCGTGACTTCTCGACCATTCACTTGATTTGCATAAATAAACATGTTTTGAAACCACATGCTATGCAAGCTAGCCCTCTTCATAAACCATAGGTCATTGTCCATTACTTTGTCCCTGACTTCTAAATTGGAGAAGATTAAAAGAAATATCCATTCGCAGAAAAAAGTCAATAGGATATTGCAAATTCAGTCTCAAATTCCTTTCATGTTATAGTTGTGCTTGATGAGAAAGAGATAATAAGACAAGAGAGGAACTCGGGTGTTGTCAATGATAGAGTGGGGAAAATTCAACCAACAAAAGTGCTCTCTACGTTCGGGAGGGGATTTCTACTGCGTTCGGGAGGTGGTTTTCTGTTGCGTTTGGGAGAGGATTTCTACTGCATTCGGGAGGGGATTTTTGCTGCGCTCGAGGGATTTCTCCTATGCTCGAGGGATTTCTGCTGAGCTCGGGGATTTCTGCTGCACTCGGGAGGTGGATTTCTACTGTGCTCAGGAGGTGGATTTCTGCTATGCTGAGGTGTTTTTTTGCTGCACTCGAGAGGGGTTTTTTGCTGCGCTCGAGAGGGGATTTCTACTGCGCTCGAGAGGGGATTTCTACTGCGCTCGAGGGTTTTCTGCTGCGCTCGGGAGGTGGATTTCTGTTGCGCTCGGGATTTGGATTTCTGCTGTGCTAAGGTGGATTTCTGCTACGCTCAAGGGGCATTTCTGCTGCACTCAAGGGGCATTTCTGCTGCACTCAAGGGGCATTTCTGCTGCGTTTGGGGGGTGGATTTCTGCTGCGCTCGGGGGGTGGATTTCTGCTGCGCTCACGTGGATTTTTGTTGTGCTTCGGGTGGACTTTTGCTGCGCTTGAGCTGGATTTTTGTTGCGCTCGAGGTGTATATCTACGTGTGCCCTAGCGCAGCCCTGGCCGTGCCCTAGCATGTCCTAGTTGTCCTTATTGCGACTCGTTTAGCAGCCCGGTGTTCTTGGTGTTATGGGGATACTTGAAGGAGGAATGGAGGAGACGCGGACTTCTCTTAAATCTGTCCAACGCCTTCACACAATAGTTTCATATCAACGTTTGTCTAAACAAATTAATTCTCTCCAGAAACAGCTAGACACGCAAGCTAGTATTATACTCTCCTTGCAATACCAAGTGAAAGACGGCAGCCGCATTATCACGGATCTCCAAATTAAACTTCAAGATCAGCAAGCCATCATTACTCAATTGCAAACTGCACATACCTAATAACCTCCTCATAATTCTATGAATTTACACTCGAAAATTTTAAAAATTTGAGATGAACAAGCTGTTCTTCTTGCTGAGCAGGAACGTCTCAAGGAAGCGTCAACTGCACAAAGCCAAAAATTAGCCAACCAACAATCTTGGGTTCAAGTTGTCCAAGCTAAATTTAAAGAAAAAAGGATCCGTAATGCGAAAGCGCTCAATCTCAGGGTTCGTGGGGTGCCCAAACCTACTGATCCGCTTCAAGCAGGAAATGCCTTCATTCACAAAACTCTTGAGTTAAGAGACGTTACTCTCGAGAGAGCATGGTTCTTTCTCGACTCCACATTGATTACTTGCTTCAAAAATGCGGAAGAGAGTATGAAGGCATTGAGGGCCAAACGGAAATTATTTACTCTTCAGGACAAGATCTACCTTGATGAGGACCTTATGCGACTCTAGGTTGAAGAATTGAAGAAAGCCAGGGAACAAGTAGCCGTAGCCAGGAAAGCCAACAAATGGGCAGTTATTTGTAATTTGCATGCAGTGATTAGGGACTCTCCCCCACCTGGGTGGTCCAAACCCTTGCCTAACAAATGACTCCATCGGCACGGAAGGGGGGTGGCAGATAAGCTAGCTATAGCTTACTGGAACTGCAATGGTATGATGTGGTCTACCCCAAGGTCCTTTCTTGATGTGATTGGCAAACATGACATCATTATTATCTATGAGACACACGAGAGTCCTAAGTGGGCCCTTCCAGTTATCTCTGGTTACTTTTGGTGGTCCAGTTGTCGGCAACTCACTCGACGCTCTGGGGGGTTCGAGGATTAGGAGGTGTTGCTGCTCTTATCATGGATAGGCTCCAGGGTTCGATATCCCTGGTTTCGACTGACCCCCACTCCAGGTTTTTATGGATAATAATCCATCATCACCCACCTCTTTGGGATATCTACATTGCCACCTGTTACTTTCCCCCCACCACGTCCAATTTTGCTATTCACATGAAAGGGGACCCTTTCCAGGATCTCTATGAGGACATTACTAGATACTCGGTTTCAAGGGAGATACTTCTGCTGGGAGATTTCAATGCTCGGACCGGACCTATGCAGGTTTCTCTTCATGACCTCACAACCGATGAGATGCAGACTCACGTTTTGGATCTTGAGGACCTTGGTTTTACTCGAACCTCCAGCGACACACAGGTGACTGGTTACGATAAGCATCTTATAGTTGGGTGAATCCAACAGGCTAGTTCTTCTCAATGGTATTTATTGTTTTCCGGATTCCAATGGGTTTACTTGCTTTCCTCATAGTGGTGGAGCTAGTGTTGTCAACTATGCTATTTCCTCTACCACCCTCATTCCATTCATTTCTTGATTCAACGTCTCTGATCACCCTTCCCCCCTTACCGATCATTCAGTTCTTTCTCTTACGTTATCCATTGTTTCCCTTCCTGTTACTCCTCCCCCTCCTCCCTCCCCTTCAGCCCCTCGAGTCATTATATACTTTGACTATTATTGTTCCATTACCTACATGAACCGGTTGCGTCAGGTTCTCCCCAGGGTGTCTTCTCTTCCCGATGTTTCCAATCGTTCTGCTTGCTTGGTCCAAACTATTTGGAAGGTTGCTTTGGACTCGTACCCCCACACTATTCGTCCTCCCCCTCGTCCTCGTCCCCCTGGCCATTGCCCCATGAACATCTGGTATGATGAGGAATGTAAGTCTACCCACCAAATGTTGAAATATGCCATTCAAAATCCTTCCCAACTCTATACCATTTCTCACAAAGACTACAGGATGCTTCTTGGAAAATAGAAGTGTCTCTTCCTCTATTGGCATCGACTTGATCTTATCCACTCCCTTCAATAGTATCCTAAATCCTTTTGGCGCCTTATCCTCCCCCATGATTGGATTACTCATGGGGTCAATCTTTCCTCTTGGACCATTCATGCCTCTTCCCTCTATACCATCCCAAATCCGCATCCTATTACTGTTCCCTCCCCCCCCCTCTTCGTGCCACCTCTTTTCTACTGGTCTTGTCAAGCAAGCTATCTGGAAACTCTGTACGAGCAAAACAGCAAATTTGGATGGGTTACAGGCAAAATTTTTGAAGCATGGTATTGACCCTCTTGTTGGGCCCCTCACTGATCTCTTTAATCTCTCTATCTGTTTTGGGTTTCCTGATTCCTAGACTCAGCATATCATTCACCCCATTCATAAGGCAGGTGATCCCCATGAACCCAATAACTACAGGACTATCATGATTGGGCATATCTTTACCAAGCTCTATGCCACAGAATTGGATGTGCGTCTCTCCCGAAGGTTGGAGGGGGGTTTCAGGGCTCTTGGCCAAGCTAGTTTTCGGCAAGATCACCAGACCACAGATCACATTCTAGTCCTCGGAGCTATTATTGAGAAGGCGCGTTCCAGGTCCTCAAAGGTTTATTGTTGCTTTGTTGACTTCAGGAAAGCCTTCGACACGGAGTCTCGGCATTTACTTCTTGAGAGACTATGATCAGTTGGCATCTCTGGGCAACTTTTGACAGCGATTACACGGTTATATGATACTGTGAAAGGTCATTTCTGCTCCCCTCAAGGGCTTTCAGACAGTATTCTTAGCACCATAGGAGTGAAACAAGGGTGCCCCCTTTCCCCAAAACTTTTTGAGATCTTTATCGACGAGCTTGAGATTTTTATTAAGGAGAACGCTCATGCAAAGGATGGTTGCCTTCTTCACTATGTGCTGATTTCTATTCTCCTCTTTGTTGATGATGTTCTTTTGGCCTCTTCTCCTGAGGGACTTCAGCGCCATCTGGACAAGCTTGCCGCCTTTTGTGACTAGAGACAGCTGACGATGAATCTTTCTAAGACCAAGGTTATGATATTCAATACTACCAAAGAGGCTCTATCTCATCTCCACTTCTCTTTCCAAGGACGGGAGGTCGATATCACCACCTCTTATGTGTACTTAGGGGTTCTTTTCACCTATCCCACTTTTAGTATGAAACCCGTCGCCCAGGCCCAGGTGTGTAAGGGATATGCAGCTCTGTCTTTGCTAGAGAGGAATTGCTCCAAAGCACATTTTCAGGATATACCTGTGAAGATGAGGATTTTTGATGCCTTGGTCAATCCAACTATTACTTATGGGTCAGTGGTTTGGGGTCCTAGCCTTGGCCCGACTAAGTGGTCACGGGTTGAACGAGTCCAAACACTCTTTCTTCGATGATTCATTCTTTGCAAGGGCACAATACCCCGCTCTATTATTCTGGCAGAGTTTGGGGCTTCTCCTCTCCAACTTAAGATTATCTTCCTGATTATCGGTTATCTTCACAGGATCCGTACTTTCGGAGATACCCTTGAGGGTTGTAGGCGGTACCCTTACCTCACCCTTTGCTCCTCGATGGAACTCTCTCCGAGTTTTTGGGGAGGCCGGAGGAGCTGGTATTTTCAGGTTTCTACTCTCCTTGCTAGCATTCATATATGGATGGGCAGGTTCCCACCTTATTCTTTGGGGGTCTCCCCCCTCTCGGCTTAGAAAGGATAAGATGCTCCACGAGATTCAGAAGGATGTCAGTCTCCAATACACCAGATGCACATGGATCTCTATTGTTGCCCCTCTTTCCCCCAAGCTATCTTTCTACCATGAGCACTTCTTACAAATTCAGGAGGACAAAATAGTTCCTCCACAATACCTTCAGCAGCACAATGCAGTCTTCGGATCACTATTGGGCAACTCATGGTGTGTTCTCACCAACTTCGGATTGAGTCAGATCACCATCTTCCGACGGAGGAGCGGATTTGCTTGTTTTGTTCCTTGGGTGAAGTTGAAACCCTTCATTACTTTATTTTTTGTTGTCCCATTTATTATGAGATCCGAGGTAGGTTCCATTGCCTTTTCAGGGAAAACACTCGATCTGTTTCTACCTTCTTCAGATACCCGGACCAGCATTGTCTCGCACTCTTAGGGAGACAACTCAGCTTCGACGACATGAAAGTTATCCAAATGGATCTCACCCTCCTCAACATCGGCTCATCACAACATACTTCACCAACTCCGACGGACCAGGTAACTTCAATCGGAAACACCCCACATCATCCATTTCGGACAGAAGCAGGGTCACTAGACATCGCACCAACAGTTTGTCAGGGTTCCGAACTAGCAATGGACAGAGACACATCATGGACTTCTTCAGCTCCGGTACTTCGGCCTCAACTGTTAGGAGAGATTAGTTTCTGGAGGGTTCTTGGAGCTTGCCCCCTGGGCTTCTCCCTCCCCCCTCCTCTCTCTCCGTTCTTGGCGTGCACTCCTCTCTGTTGGATTGTAGCCCTCCCCCCCCTCTGCTCTCCCTTTTCTTTTCTTTTCCATTTCTCTTTGGCCCGTTTGTCGGGTTTCATCTTGTATTTATCTTACTTCTTTTCTTTGTTGGGCTTTTTAGCCTGCTAGCTGGCAGTCATTATTGTCCTTCTAATAGTCCCTTGGGTCTTATTTTGGCCCACCACGGACATTAATAATATTTCATTTCTACCCTAATCAAGGCTTCAAGTCTACCTAAAGGCTGCAAATTTGCCAAAATTTGAAACAAAGTTCTAAAGGCCTTCAAGATTGCATTTTAAGATTATGACCTAATTTTAGTACCAAACTGCCAAAATGTTTATATTTGCAAAACAACGCTTAAATATTAGTAACTAATGGAAACTAAACCCGATTCACCATTTGACATTTTTTCTTGATCTTCTCTTACACATGCAAGCATGTTGTCTATCAACATATGTCAAGTTATTGCTACCTCGACCTGACAAAACAATGGATAATGCCATGAATGTTGTAATCATAAAAAGTTGGATTACTTCACTTCCCAACATTGTCTCTTCATATTTTGTTGCACCGTGCTTAAGATAATGTTATTCCCAACATAGCAACTCAAGGAAAAGCCAAAGATTGAGAAGTTAACACTACTTCACATCTTCTTCATAAGATCAATGGTTGCATCGATGCACTAGATATACGACCTGTATCATCACCTCTCTCCACAAAACATGGCCTACCTCATCTCACATCCCTTCGTAGGGGTATGATGTATGCCAAACACGTCCCTTCTCAAAGATAAACCAATGCCTTAGCACATCTCTCCCTTCTACATAGTTTCAATGCAATATTCTCATGTAATGTTTATATTGTAGACAAGGGTGAGTACTTTCCCGGGATGAGGGAATAACAAGAATTCGGGAAGGGTTGATTGTATTTGCTATATTGTTCAGCCTTGGACGAGTAAACTTCGGTAGACGTCTAGGCTAGACAGGTACATTAGATGTCACAGGTGTGTAGACATCTAGAACAGTAGACGTCTAGGATGACAGGGTAGACGTCTAGGACAACAGGGTAGACATCTAAACAATAGAAGTCTAGGGTGACAGGGTAGACATCTAGGACAACAGGGTAGACGTCAGGACAACAGACGTCTAGGACAACAAGGTAGACGTCTAGGACAAGGTTACCAACAAGTCTAGGCGGCTAGGCCTCGACGTCTAACATGAAATTTAACATGCTTACACACAATTCCATTTCTACTTAAATTATTTTACAGATCTGCAGTCATCATAGTACAATATACAAGAAACAGCAACAACAATGGCAATAGCCGCAGCAATGGTAGATAACAGCAACAATAGAAGATGACAATAAATACAAGCAATTTTATATTAACAATGGCATTTACAGTTTTTGCATTACAATCTTCAGTCTGCAAACCCTATGCAGAATGTTCTTCATGGCTGTATACAAGACTGGACTGCATCAATCCATCAACCTGCATGACTGAACTACTACTGAATGAATGAGGGGAGGGCTTATTTATAGGTAGCCTTGGCGGTTACTGAAACTAACCAGGCTCCAACTTCCCCAACTACCTGCCAGTTACAACTTGAGCGCCATCTAACTAATCAGCCATTAGCCAGACGTCATTAACTAGTCTGGGGCGCTAACTAATCAGTCGGAGCATGTAACTAATCAGTCTGGACGTCTAACACTCCGTCCAGACATCTAACACACAGCCTAGACGTCTAATACACAGTCTAGACATCTAACACACAGCTTAGACGTCTAACACACAGTCTAGACGTCTAACACACAGCTTAGACGTCTAACTTACACATCTAGCTTATTACAATCTTTCAGTCCGCATTTATCTCATGACGACTGAATACATATACCAAAAATTGGGATATTATTACAAAATTGTGTGATACAATGTAGACATCTTGCCGATATTATTTCTTCTTGGAACCACTGTCTACATATATATTTTCCATGTATATTTGCTTGTATTATCTTATGTGCATGCATTTAGTCAACCTATGTATTATGTAAACCAATGTATGCTTAATGCATTTTACCATAGAGCCCATTTAAAGCTTTGTTGCTGCCACACTCTCTTTCCATATTATAGAGTCGATCTTACTCTTGCAACGATAACTGTCTTAGATGCCAAAAGTTCTTGATAATGGCATATCTACCTGATCCCATGTCTAAGTAGTAGTCCACTCAAGTACCTACCAACTGGCCTTAGCGCTATCGCGTTAATGCTCAATCAGTCCTCTCTTAGCACCTTTGCTTCTATACCTATCCAACTAGCCTTCATGCTACCCAATGTCAACACTCTTATACACAACCAGCTAAGCCTAGCACCAACATGTCCCTATGCAACAAGTCTTAGCACACTTTCTTCTTGCAATTAGCAAATATATCCTTAGTGCCTTGTTTTGTAGCACCACTCTCTGTTATAACTCTTTAGTATCACAACATGAACTAGAAACTTGTCCTCCATAGCATCACCTAACTTCTTGTGGCATGGATAGTCAATCATTGCATATAATATCAGGAATCAATTCCAAGACAAGCATTCTTTAGTGTTTCAACATGAATCAACTCCAAATGCAACCAATAAAATTTTGTAAAGTCATCTTAAGTGACTTTCACTATTGTAAGCATCAACTAACATAAGCTCTAGTGGTTAAAAATGTGGACTTTCAAGGTGGAGACCCAAGTTCAAAACTTGGCAGGTGATATATGCATAATTGCCAATTACCACTATGTGGTTTGTTGAAATACCATAATAATGTGGTCATGATGTAATACAAGCAGGGCCTGTTTCAAACCCATATGACCTATTTACTCAAAAAAAAAAAACTATTTTCACTATCATAATCAAGATGATAATGTATCCATCCTTCAAGCTGTTTGTTCCCAATAGCTTCTAAGGACATCTAGTTAGTGGAAACTGTCCTCAGAATGATGAATCTAAACTAGTAACAAAGTCCAAATAAATTCATATGCAAGAGAGGTCTCCCCAATGACACATTTAAAGCTTTGAGCAAAGGCAACTCCCCAATATAAAAGGATGCAAATAAATTCTTCGTAAGAAACCATTTTGATCTTTCCCAAGCATCTTTTTCCACAATTAAGGAAAGGTTCCCTACATCTTTATTACTTGTCAATTGTAGGTTTTGTGGCTCTCATGAGCAACTTTCTAGTTGTAGTGGCTACAAGAGGGATTGCAAGCAAGTCTAAGATTTTATAAAATGTTTTCAACCTCATCATTTACCAAACCAAAGAGGTCAATGCACAATCTGCTAAAAATCCATCAAGTCGTTTTGAGGGCTAGGAGGGCATAACTAGGTGATCCTTGATAAGAGAAAGGTAATTCACCTAAAAATTGTCCTAATATCCAAGTTCAACAAACCCCTAAAGGTAGAGAGGAAGTTGGCAATGTGTATCTATCCTCATGGTCCACAGTCCACAATCAAGGCCTTGATTAAGGTCTTCAATACTGAAGTGACAAAAAGCTGCATCACCATGTGTGGGAATGAAGCGACTAAGACACATGGTCGCAACCAATGTGAAGAACCTTGCCTCACTGACCTATCACCATCTACATGCACAGAAACAGGAACAAGAGGGCTTGAATCCCCCCATGTCTGAAACAGACTGACAATGAGGAACAGGCGTATACTTAACAAATAAGCTCCAATAGGCAGTCTATCAGAGCTTCAAATAGAATAATTTTAGTGAAAAAATCACTATTAAATGAAAGAAAAAACTAGAAGCACAACTTGAATTATATTGAATCAATCAATAGCTTTTGGCAACTACGATTGAATGCTCGAACAAGGGGGGAAGAAAGAAAGGAAAAAAATGAATGCCCAAACAAGAAAGAAAAAAGAAAAGGAAGAAAATTGAAAAATATTATAGTCACATCCACAAATGACTAAAATAAGTCAATACGGTACAAAAGCACAGTTAGTTACAATAAGGAATAAACACAAAGTTGCTGAACCCCAAAACATATGATTCAAGAACAAATAGCTATGTGAGGGAAAGATCCCTCATTTAAATAATAATAATTGATGAAGATAAAATCTATAGACCAAAATAAGAAACCAGAACTCTCATGTTCATATAATAGTATGTTTCTGAATAAACCCTATTTTACTCCCAAAATTTTTAAAACTGCTAAACACCGATCTACATATTTACTACGGCATAGATATGAACTTAACATTTTCATTCGCTTCAATACAAATAACTACAATATGCTTATTTATCAAGATATTTGTAGCTTATAAAAAAGGATCTAGTAATTGCTTGGTTCAGTCAAGGTTTTGAAACAAGCTAGAAATGCATCAGGGGAGAGGAGGTTGGAATCCTATCTCAATTTTATTTGAATCATTTGATTATTCACATTTTGTTTTTCCCTTCATTTGTGAGAATTAGATGATGCAAAATAACAAAACCTGTATTTACATCTTTTCTTTGCTAACATCTTTAGGATTAGAAGCAGGAAGACAAGAATCTAAGTAATTAGAAGATAATTCACTCCTTGTGTGAAAGTCTAAAGGAATATATTAACATCAAACAAATGGTGTACTATATCAACATCAAACAAATAGTATACTCACAAACCTCATTATCCAGGTCATCTAATACAGACTGGCCATCAAGCTCTCCACACATTCCTTCCTTCCTACAAGTAAGCCATGTAGAAGTTTCCTTCTCCTCCTCATCTTTTAACAGCTTTACACAAACCGCCTTGTAGATTGGACCTACAGGTGCTATTCCTGCTGAGACGGCAGGGCTGAAGTGGATTTTTACAGAATCTGCACAAAAATCTTAGTGTTAGTTGTAAAGAAAGTAGGCAACAAAATTAAAGCTAGTTCTGAGTCAACCTTGCTGAAAGGAGCCACTTCACCGTTAGATATAACAGCTTACTCAAATAGCTATTTCCAGAATCTTCAAAACAAACTGAGAGATCCTATTATATTGAGGATACCTTCAATTTTTGCTTATATATATATATTCTTGCATGGCTACCTACAGGTGCTATTCATGCTGAGACAGCAGGGCTAAAGTGTATTTTTGTAGAATCTGCACAAAAATCTTAGTGTTATTTGTAAAGAAGGCAGACAACAAAATTAAAGCCAGTTCTGAGTCAACCTTGCTGAATGAGGACACTTCACCAGTAAATATAACAGCTTATGCAAATAGCTATTTCCATATTATACTGACAGTACCTTCAAAACAAACTGAGAGATACTATTATACTGACAATACCTTCAATTTTGGCTTATACTCTCTCTCTCTCTCTCTCTCTCTCTCTCTCTATATATATATATATATATATATATTCCTGCATGGCTAATATAAACTCATAACACTTTATTAATCACCTCTTTTTTTCCACCCTCTCTCTACCACCAAGAGCAATAAGCAGACCTCTGAGGCTACGACAGGATGATAATAACAGATTTTTGCATCACTGTCTGCACACAAGCAGCGACTATGGCTTTCCAATATTCTTCTCGCATGCAATGAGTTAGGCCTATGGATTTCCAATGTCAGTTTCAGCTTTACCTCACATACCTAGAGGTTGTAAATAGACACAACTTACAAATTTATCTTGATCTGATTCCTAGGCTATAAATGTTAGGAGAGTTTGTAGAGGTCAAACTCTTTGGTCTCCCAAGATTACCCAACTAGGCCCCTTGAGCACTTGCTTACTCGTTATAAATGTTAGGAGAGTTTTCACAGGTCAGGCTCTTTGTCCTCCCATGATTACCCAACTAGGCCCCTCTTGTGCCTCTCAAGGGTTTTAACTCATTTCCAGCTCTGCCTCTCGAGGCTATGACCTGATGTTGTTCTATTCACTCCGGAATAGTTTAGTCTAGTTTAGTTTTCCAATCCAATTTATTTTATTTGTTGTATTACAGTGCATTGTAACAGTTTCTTCTCAGCAAGTCTCAATGACCACCCTCTTCAAATTCAACACTTAAAACACGTACAACATGACCATGGCTCTACGTTTCGAAAGTCTGAACAAAGCTATCAAGAAGGTACAGTGACAATAATTCCATGATTTTCAGATGGCAGTAAACAAAGTTCTTATCCTTTCACAATACCTCCTCAACTCGATACATAACTCTCCTTAAGGCTTGAACTCACGAGAAATTAATAACACTACAGATATCTCAAAGACTTGTTTCCCTGAACAAGATCTCGGGATACTCATTCCATATACAGTGATCTTATGAGAGAATTCTGTCATTAACCACGAGTCCAAATACATGACATAATACATTTCAAAAAGCTTTACATTCGTTGGCTTTGGGGTTTAGCAACTAGCAGGAGAAATACATATGTCACTATGCCTAAGAACACCGAAACAAAATATTCTTATCTAGAGATATCCTGTTAGAGATCCTTATGCTAACTGTTGTGATCAAATCAGTAGGGCCCAAGCAATGCCAGTGTACCTTCTTCATATTTGTCCTTGGTGAATGGCTAGAAAAACCACTCCTGACTTCTTGAGTTTGAGAATGGGGGTTTGTAAGTTAAGAGAACCAAGATAATGATCAACGACATGCATCCTGGAATATGTAGTGGTTAACCTTCTCTTGAGGACATGGACAACTTTTGTATTGTATTGTACATATAAGCCCTTTGGGCCCTTGTAAACCTTGAAAAAAGTATTTTTGTAATATTTTATTATTTTAAACCTAAAGGTCGGTTATTCAACCTTGGCCTAAAGGTAACTTGTATTTGGGTATAAATATCCTATTATAGCAACCATTTTCTTTATCTATTCGAGTGTAGTTCTATTCTTTGATAGTAAGATTATTTGGTGTCCATGGATACCCCTATATACTGTGTGCATAACTTTGTGTGTATTTTATTTTCAGTAATACTGGGTAATGGATTGATTCTATTTGTTTTTGGAAACTGCTGTGAAATCGAACATGATATCAGAGCGGATGTGAATCTCCGTTACTTGATTGCTCGCTGTCAATAAATTAGCTTTTATGGCATCTCCCAAGGGCAACTGCGCTTGGAACAGCCAAAAGATTTTTTATAAGCTGACAACAGAACTGGAAGAAAGGTTTTTTAAAAAAACCCTAGGCAGACATGGATCGCAAGGATCTCACTAGGTTCAGCATATTTGCTCTAGGAGAATTTTTCACCAACAAGTTCCCTTGTTCCTCTCATTGACACTCAATCCTCTTTGCTTTTTTATTTCTGACTAGATGGATGCTCTAGTTTCAGGTTTTAGTTTTTCGAGGTTTATTGAAAACCTTCTCCATCTTATACGGATTTTTCAAAAAATCCATTTCCTTTTCTCTTTTGGCTTTCTATGTCCACTAACAGCACAGATGAGAAGACAGACTGCTTGGCTGCCATGAAAGAAGAAAAGAAGGGGCTGAAATTTTTCAGAACAGATCCCTGGTGCCAGAGAAGCCATGGGTAGGCTTCTGTGTTTGGCAAAGACCTCCGAACCGCTTCACAGAGTTGCTAGAGTGGTCTGGCATCTTTTTTGCTGCAATGGCATGAGATGATGTCCTGATGGGTTGTGTTTGACAAAAAGCTTGTGTAGGGAAAACCATTACAAATACAAACGAACCGTCAACATTTCTGGATTCTTTGCAAAATTTAAGGGTGTGTCCCAATTCAGCCCTTCGTCTCATTCTACTTCCAAATAGCTCTTTTTTGCGTTCAAAAACATTGCTTTTTCTCTCCAAAATTTTAAATTTCAAAATTTGAAAAATGGAATATGCCAGGGAATATTCCTTGGCATGGCAGGTGCAAAAAGGGGGCTGTGTGCGCATGCATCAGCCTGCATCATGCACACGCAACTAAGGGGGGTGTTTGATTTTTGTTTAAGTATAGTGCTAGCCATTATATTACCAAGGGGCACCTTGGGGCTAGTGGCTAGCAAGGCCCATGATAAAGCAATGGAAGGAGGTCAGGAGTTTGAACCCCCAATGCCAAACTTTTGATGAATTGGATTATGTCAGCATGATGCATACTAATGATGTGGCACCTGATGACGTCATACCTTTTCCGATCAAATATGTTGACATGCCAACCGATGATGTGGCACCTATTGATGTGCCAGTCTATACAAATGATGTGGCACCTGTTGACGAGTCAATACAAATGATGTGGCAAGCAATAATGCAACCTATATAGGTGACGTGGCAATTCGTACAATTGACATGGTAGTATGTACAACTAACGTGGCATGTGATGCGGCGACTGATGTGGCACATGATATGGCGGTTGATGTGGCGACTGATGTGGCTATACGTATAATGATCAACGTGGCAGACAGGTCACCACTTCCCGTCTATAAATATGAGTCCAGCTAATCGCCAACTCATCGAACTCAGTGATCATACAGTCGCATAGTCAGCAACAAATTTGGTAAAGCAAGAGTTTGAGTGAATTAGAACGCAACAAGAGGTGCAGTGTGGTTCACGTATTGCAGAGCAAACCAAAGCACGAAAAGTGGTGCAATCTAGTTTGCTAGTACCCTACCAAGTAGCCTGCATAGTCAACGCATAGGTGGAAATCCCCTAATCATGAAAAGTGGCATCATCCTATTTGTCAGTATGTTGTCCAATTCGTGCACAGTTGGCACCTGCTCAACCACTCACGCAACAACACATGGCAGCCACCCCATTTGCTACAAGTTCCTAAAAAAATAATTTTTTTAAAAGGTTTTGGGGGCATTTTGTGTGATTTTTGGGCCAAACTTTTAGGGGCCATAACTTTTGCATATGGAAGCGTTTTGAGCCCTTTTTTCAAATTGCACAGTTATTCAAGATCTCTACTTGGTGGTGTTGTTTTTGGTCACAACTACACACAAGATTTTGTATTTTGGCAAGATAGTTATGGATTAGCATGTTCCCTTCTTAAATGGCCCAAACTATGCTACCTACAAAATTAAGATGGAAGCTTTGCTCTGGGGTAAGGGGTTACTCAAATTTGTGAATGAGGAGCCATCTGCTACTGATTCTAAAGAGAGCAAGTTTACAAGGATAAGAAGGATGAGGCTCTTGATGTTATAGCTCTTCATGTTGACAAGATTTATGACACTCATGTTAGCAACACCATGTATCCCAAGGATTCATAAGTTTCAAGGATTGTATGATCGTATTGACTCTACATAGATCAATAGGTTGGAGATTGAGCTTGCCACTTTGACTATAGACTCTTTTGATATTAATGATGAGTACATTGGTTGTTTCTTGAAATTATAAAAAGATTATGAGGAATAGAAAATGATGATAAGGAGAAGAACTTTTAACTGTTTAATATAGTCTTCAACAATGTTTCAGGGACATGAGATAGTTGTTGTGTTTGAGATGCTTCAAGTCTACTTCCCTACTTCCCCTTCACAACCAAATGATGAGGTATTCAAAAAAATTTTGCAGCATAAGGCTAGAAGGCAAAGGCATAAGGGTATGTCTCTCATCAATTAGGCTCATCCAAAATAAGTGATTGCAAAAGCTCAAAATGACAAGAAGCCAAAACAAAATGAAAAGAAGCTTAAAGAAGCCCTTTAAGAAGCCAAATGTGAGTATTCCAAGGGCATAATGCAAACTTTTGTCGGATTTGCATCAAGAATCTTGAAGAAGTAGCAAAAAAAAGGGCTCTTCTATGCACAAAGTGAGGACAGCTTTTATGAAGAGACCTCATAGGCACATGTAGTTGTTCATTCAACATATTGGACATCCACTTCTTCTAATAAGTGGCTTGCAGATTTAGGGACAACAAGGCACATGGCAAAGCACAAACATCTCCTACAAGGGTGCAACAGAAATCGCATTAAGGGAAGCGTGTTTGCAAATTGCAGGATGTGAAGAGGTTAGCATTGGATCTTCTTATTTTGACCTACTTCATGTTCCTAATGTTGATCTCAATCTCTTGTCTATTTATCACATTACTCATACAAATAAGAAAGTAAAATTATGGCTTGATTGTTGGGTAATTAAGGATATAAACAATGGATTTAAGACTATTGTTTTTGGTTAATGTGATGAGTTGAAATAAATGTATGAGTTGGGAGAAAGGTCGACTCCTATTTCTTGGTTGCACGTTTAGATAACGAGAGTCAGAGATCATACCATAGGCTTGGGCATCTCAGCTATGGATCCTTGAGATACATGAGCCTTTGTCAAAGGGCCACTGGACTTCCACACATCTCCCCTCCAAGCGGTGCATGCTGGGATGTATTCTTGAGAAGCATCATAGGGAGACTTTTCCAAAAGGGACAGCAAGATGGGCTACTAACCCCTTAGAGATCATACACAGTGATGTTTGTAACCTATGGATACACCATCCCTTTATGGAAATAGGTACTTCCTTCTTTTTTATTGATAACTTCTCTAGGTATGTGTGGTTGTATACTATTAAGTATTCACAGTAAGGATGATGTTTTTGAGAGATTCAAGGCTTTGAGAGATTCAAGGCTTTCAAAGCTCTTGTAGAAAATTAGTTGGATAGGAAAATCAAGTGTCTAAGGTCAAATGGGGAAGTGAGCAATGTCTTTCATGATCTTTGACTCTTCATAGAATAGTGTAGCACGAGTGGTGAGATTCCCAACAATGGAATGGTGGAATGACAGGTTTAGAAACTAATCAAGATTGTAGTCATAAGACTATCATCACAGTCGTACGGCATCATGATTTGAGACGGTATGGTCTCAACTATACGGCATAGTCCATGTACGATTCAATCCATCGTATAGCATAGTTTGTTGTACGGTGCAGTCTTTCCTAACACAATCTCTCGTACGGCACAGTACGAGAGACTTCCACTAGCAAATCTTCAATCCTATGTACGATGGTGGATTGTATGGTACTCACACATACAAGGACACTTCTTCTCTAGACAAGAGTTTAATCCTATGTTGGCAACACACCTATGTGTTTGCCCTCGTACGGTTTGGTCGTCATATGGCCTGTTGGTCGTACGGCCTACAACTGACTCTAACTTTCGTACAGTATTCTTGGGTACTACAACCTGTAGTTTCTACAACACTATTGCCATGCAAAAGTCTAACCAGCATGCAACTAAGATAAGAACTATACAATCTGCAAATACAAAGAAACAATTCATGCAATGTCCTAACAATCCCATTCACAAGCAATGATAATAACCTGCAATCACCGTAAATGGCAGAATTGTAATTTAATAATCAAGAACTGGTGTAAACAGCAATAACAGTGGCAATTACAATGGCAGACTTATCCAGCCAGCCTACACAATATCCTCCATACTATCTCACAACAACAATAATAACCTATTATTCTCTCTTATGCATCTATTCCTCACGTAGGTATCTCTCATACATCCGCACATACTCATGCTATCCTATCCAATGCTACAAAAATGAAGAAAGGAGGGCCTTTTAATGCCTGCCTAGGCCATTCCAAGCGGTTCCCAAGACAACACATCAATTACAACTGCTACCCCGAACCGGACGTTCATAATTTTATGAAATTATCAGCTTTTCCCTAAAGTCCTAAGTGCAATTTATTAAATTGCCTTTCATTCTAATTTCGTCCTCATTTCATTTCATTTCACTTTACATTTCATTTTATGCCATTTACATTAATTTCATGTGTATTTCATATAAATTTCACTTTACAAAAAGTCTAAACAAAACTTTGTACATTTTTCACTTTTTCTTCTTTTGGGAAGCAGTTTTGCTGCCTACATCTGTCCTTCCCTTTAAACCAGTCGACATCCTCGTCGACACTTGTTGTATTTGTTCTTCTCTACTCAATCATTTCTGCTGAGAACCGGCAATAGGTGCTCCACCCATATCGGTTATTTGGAGTCGTAGGGCTGCCCGTTCGTCCTTTAGCCTCTTCGCCTATTTACTGAAGAAAAGAAAATGTCGCCCATAGTGGCTTGCTTTATTCTCCATCTCTGTCAATTTTACCACCAACTCCTTTTCCTATTCAGTAGCACCCTTTTATATATTCTAATTCAACTCAGCCTCAATCCTAGCTACAGTAGCCAATTGTCCACCTCTTTCGGCAATGAGTTGATCTTTATCTTCTAACTCCTTTTCCCAAACTACATGTACCTGTGATCTTAGTCGCAATTCTACTCTCAAGTGTAAAATGAACTCATTGCAATGATCTCATTGCATTTTTCCATATCTTTCTTTGTCGCAGCAAGTTCATCGTCCTTGGCTTTCAACTGTTCCTCAAAACTTTGCTTTAAGGCAAGCAACTTTTGTTTCAGCTTCTTTTCTTCTTTTCCAACCGCACTGTTAACAATCAATCCAATGTGTCAAAAAAATCAATGTCTATACAATGGTGTCATTTCTAGTGGAATCTTCCTATATTTCACTTCAGTTGTATCCACTAGACAAGGTTCCAAGGTGCTTGCATCTATGTACACTCTCCATGGTACCCTGTAATTAGTTTGCATACCTTCCGGTAGATCTTTTACACCAATCATATTCCTCACTCCATCCTGTAATTCCTATGGTTCTTTTTCATAAATCTCAGCGAGACTTTTCGTCCTCTCATCCTCTTGGGCCCACTGTACTGCTTTCTCCATTTCATTATATCCCATGGACTGTCATTTCCTTAGCTGTCCTACACAACCGATCCTAAACTATAGTCGTGGAGAGTCAAAAAAGTGCATCATCTTCCTAAAGAATTTGTCAACCTAATCATGAATCTAGGCTCCTTCTACATCAGCTAACCCAAAACTAGGCACTTTAGTATTGAAATGCTTCCCTGGCACTTGAAGTGTCTCTTCCTCTTCCTGTTCCATGTTTAATTCTTCCTTGTTTTCTTCCGGCTGATCAGGCTGTACTACAGTTTGTTCTTGCAACTCTTGCAGACTTCTATATTGGCTGATCTCTAGCTACTACCACCTCTCCTAACAAATCTAATTTTCTTCTTTTTCTAAGACTCTTGTGCAATCTCAACCTCCTTGCCCCTTACTGGATCTTCAACTTCTTTTGGCACCTCTATATCTTTTAACAAGCCTTGAGTAACCAATGAAAGCTCGAATTGCCTCATATTCGATGTAGGTGGTGACACAGTAAAATCTACTTGTTGCACTAAGCCAGCAAGTTCTGGTAGTTCTTTCTCAACGTTGTCTGTTATATTTGGTTCTTCCACCACTTGCATTTCTTGCATTGACTGTACTATTACTTCATGCTATTGCACAATCTCTACTAGGGGTTGTCGTTCTTGCAACATCAATCTTTCCTGTTCTCATTGTCTCCTTGTTCTTACAAGACTGATTTGTTGCCTTTCTTCCTCCCTTCTTTCGTCTTCTTGTTGCTCCTGAAGGAACTCCACTTTGTGTTCTTCCTTCATCACTTCCTCATCTCTTGCTCCAATTTGGTCTCAAATCTTCTCTACCTCTTTTGTCGGGGTGCTATTTCCTCCTCCAACGCGTCACTATCCTCCAATGCAACCAAGTCTAATCTTCGTAGTATTTTTTCTTAGTCCGCACTTTAACTGGAGTGGACTTTGCTATTGGCACTGCATTGACCCATCTCAATACCGTGGGTTCATCGTCTAACAACTTTCTTGGAGCAGTTAATCTTGGAAATTCCATTTTGGCAAAAGACACCACATTTAGCATTATTCCAATGGCATGGAATGCCATCAAAAAATTCTTAGTCTATCACCTTAGGAAATTCCTAATACGATATGACAAGTATGATGCCCAATCATACTATACTCCTTCTGCAATGCCTTGTACGTATTGCGCTAGCCATACGAGCATTTCAGACGACGTGGTTTCGCCTGATAGCTTGGACATCACGATGTTCATGGCATATCGCAATTCGTCATTCTTCAACTGGCTTTTCTTGATTCCATGACTTTCGTGACTAAAAGTCTTACTAACTTCCTCAAGAGTAACAATTGTGATTTCGTGGATTGTCTTATTCACTCCTCTGCATCTAAGTGTTCCCTACGCACTGTTATTCCATGTTTCAACAATCCAAAGGTTCGCCAAAAATTATTTGTTGAAAATATGTGATTTCCAATCTTCACTATGTTCACATTCTCATCTGAGTCATAGGTTTTGGGCATCTACAGCAAATGATCTTCAAAGAGATCCTTATCAAATACTGGAATTTGTGCAGTGCAGCTCACTCCTTATGTCAATGTAGCTTTCAACTGATGATTTGGTGGGTTTCTTGCAACCACTTCCAACAAAATTCTCCAACTGGTTGGGTCCATATTATCTCATTAAGGGGTATCCTCTTTTCCTTCCCCTTCTCAGATGAATCTCCATGCCTTCTCTAAGACTGTGTTTCTTGCTCCATTTGGTGGTATCTTCTTCCTCATATATTTTATCAATTCTTTTCTTCCACCAAGTCTAGTCTCCTCTTCTCTCCCTCAGTGTTCTCTTCTATGCAATGGGCCAAGTGAGTGTCTACTCCTTTGTGCTTTTGTCCTTGCTAGTCGCTCACGGAAGTTTATTATCCTGCTCATGCTTTCTTTGCTTTTTTATTGTACACTAACTAGCAACTCTACCATCATCTGTATGGCACACTACGTACACTTGTCGGCAGTTTCTTGCAAACGTACGTTGGTTCTTACACTCATACAGCAATCTCCTTTTGTCGTATGACAGTCTTCCTATGTTTGTACAGCAACCTTCTATGATCGTACGACAACCTTCTTGCGTTCATACGATGACTTTCACAGCATTCTTCCTTGGCTTGTACAACACTTTCTCCATTCATTGCAGGCGTCTTCCTTGCAATTCTTCCTTCGGCGCACTTGTACAATGATTTTCACTAAGTTGTCTTCCTCCCTTGGCTAGGTAGCCTTAGACCACCAAGAAGACTTGATTGTCTCCCTGTGTTGCCTAAGTTACATATTTGTTCTTGTTCTTGTGGTATGCTAGGTTCTCCTTCTGCCTAAATCCTTAGAGGTGTATCCATCAAACGTTTCCTCTGTCTTCTAACTTCGTCCATTTGTCTTCTAAGTTGCCTATTTGCATCTAGATAGCTTTGTACCTTAGGACGAATTTGAGGTTCTCTTTATCGCCTTAAAATATCTGATTTAGAACTTGAACTATATCTTTCAATATTAATTGGAGGAAGGCTATCGCTACTTGTGTCAGTTACCGAATTCCTTCATCTTTCGATGATGTTGGTGATTCCATCACATCTCTCCACAATATCTCTGCGGCTTCTTCCCTACTTAGCCAATATCGTGTCAGATTGTAAGGTTCCTCTTATCACCTTTCTTCTTTCCTTGTTCTCTTTTCAGCTATTCCTTGTTGTTCAAATTCCACTTCATGCTCTTGTCGCCTTCTAGTATCTCGATCATCCAGCCTTTGCATTGTGTCATCCAGCTCATGGATTATTTTCAACCTCATTCTTGTCTTATTCTTGCACAAAGTTTCATACTCTTGCAACTGCTGTATTTCTTCACGCATTCTTTGTTGTACGAACCCAATTTGAGCTAACAGGCTTAACCCTGCAAGCTCCTCATTCCCTATTCTTCCTTCATTTTCAAGAACCGGCATGTCCTGCTCATATGCCTCCGTTCTGTCTAGGAATCTTACATGCACTCGTACTCTTCTTCGTTCATTTGGGTGAGGTACTAATTCCTACTGTTCTATTATGGGTTGCACTTCTCTTTCTTTTGTAAATAATCCTCTCAATCCCATATCTTCTAGATCTTGGCGATTCTCATTCTCCTCCAAGTTTTGGTGTTCCTCATCATTCTCCAAATCTTGATGCTCCTCGTCATTTTCTAGATCTTGACGCTCCTCGTCTTCTAGGTTCTAGAGATGCTCATCACCTTGGTTTCGTTCATCAATTGGGCGTGCCTGTATACAGAGGCAAGTGGGCAAAAATATCTCATAGTCCTCCATTTGCCAATGAAGAAGCCTGCTATCCGATCAGTCCTCATCTTCCCTACATTCCTCCAAGTATAACATTCCTTCCACATTTGGCTCATGTGTACTATCTTCATCCAAAGAACTGCCCGACTCATTAGTTGTCGCAAGATTTTTGCTCACAATCTGATTTTTCAGATTTATCATATATTTGTGTTGTCCTTTATTGAATAGAAGTTGATCCCTTTCCCAGTTATAATTAACTTTGGCCATTCTTAGCCATCCTCTTCCTAGCAATGCATCATATGTTGGTTTTTGCATCGTTATCACAACAAAATCCATGATGAACTCTTGATCCGCAATCTTCACCTTTTGAGCTATTAAGACTCCCTTCATCTCAATACCATATTTGTCTACACATATAACTTGAAATTCGGCAACCACAAAAATGGAGCCCCAATCTCCTTCCATGTCTTTTATGGGAGCACATTCACACTTGAATCTCCATCTACAATAACCTACGTCAACTTGAATCAATGTTGGCTTTTTCCCAACTTCAATCATTAATACAGTTGGATCAATAAACTGATCCTTCCTCTTCACTTCTTTTGACTGACTTTGCAATTCCATCACTCTTTGTGGTTGCCACTCTTCTCCTATAACTGCATGTAGTGTTGGTATGGCGCTAAACAAACTTGCCACCTTTACTTCTATTGTCGTATTCAAAACTTGTACTGCCAATTCGTGAGTTGACACCTTTTCCTCTAAGCTTAATGGCTTCTTCAACTTCTCCTTTGGTAGCCTTTCTTGCCTAGCTTTCTCTATCTCTTCTATTGCTTTTTGCGCTTCCTACCATCTTCCTTTTTCTATGGTAAGATCGAGATACTAATCCTTCTTTGCTTGTCCCCTTGTGACAACAAGTACATCCTCCTTTGTTTGTTTCTTCTCCATAGGAAGCTCCTCAACGTCAAGAAAATTGACATTCTACGAGTTGCTAATACTTGCCTTCTTCGGACAATTCACCAACTTATGATTTCTTGGACCACACCATCAACACAGTTTTGGCACATTATTTCCAGCTATTTCTCTAGCCTGAGTAGTAGAACAAATCTTGGCAAAATATCCCCATTCCTGATAATTTTGGCATTGAATGATCGGTCTTCCATCCGAATCATACTGCAATCGACTTTGGCCACCTTGCCAATTGCCTTGTTGGTATTGCTTGCCTCCTTGCTGATTAATCCCGTAACCACCACTGTTAGTCTTACAATGGCACTGAGAGGGGGGGTGAATCAATGTAGTTCTTTTAACTTGAATTTACAGCTCTTAAAACTGAAATAATGAAACCTTAAAACCAGATAAAGCAAGCATCACAAAAGAACATATCACACAACACAAGATTTTAACGAGGTTCACCAATTTGGCTACTCCTCAAGAATGACTGCTTGGACTACCATCCAAATCCAGCCTTTGCAAAGCACCAACTTTACAAACAGTTTACCAAGCATCCACTGGAAGGAGCACCAACCCCCGATTTATCTGTACCAACAGAAAGGAGCACCAACCCCTGATTTACCAGCACCTACTGGAAGGAGCACCAACCCCTGATGCCAAGCTGCAACCTGGACTTCAATTTTGAATCTATAAGTTTGATGATAAAATACCTTTGCTTTTGCACGACCCTAACTGGTCTTCTCCACCTTTGCGTTCTCTCGCGCACTCCGCTCTTTCTGCGCAAACACTTCGCACACTCTACTTCGCTGCAATCCAACTTCACGATCGTCTTCTCCCTTTTGTGCACTCTGCTCCTTCTGCTTTCTCTGTGCAATCACAGACGCACTTAGGACAATTCGACATGACTTCTTTGCTCACTTTGCGCACTTCGCCATCATCTCACCGCTTCTGCGCTTTCTACGCTCTTACGGCCACATTTCACGCTTCGACACATATTCGACGACGCATTCATTGACACTTCAAATCTCCAAACAACCCTCCTTTTATAACAAAATTTTGGTGATGAAAACCCTAATCTTAGTTGGCTGTAAACCCTAATCTTAGTCGCATACATGCAAACCCTAATCTTAGTCGGTTGTCATAGGTCTTCGTCGGCTTCAACTCAACCGCGAAAGCCCAACATGTCGCGATATCGCGTGACACTTTTACTTACTCTCTTTCTCCTTGCTTTGGTCCACGAAAATACAACATGTCGCGATATCGTGACACTTTTGTCTCTCTCTCTTTCTCCTTGCTTTGGACCGCAAAATACAACATGTCGCGATATCGCGACACTTTCGCCTCCTTGCTTCTCTTCTTGGCTTGTACCCATGAAAACTCAGCATGTCGCGATATCGTGACACTTTCGCCTCCGTGCTTCTTTTCTTGGCTTGTACCCGCGAAAACACATGTCGCGATATCGCGACACTTTCGCCTCCTTGCCTCTTTTCTTGGCTTGTACCCGCGAAAACGCAACATGTCGCGAAATCGTGACACTTTCGCCTCCTTGCCTCTTTTCTTGGCTTGTACCAGCGAAAACACAGCATGTCGTGAAATCGTGACACTTTCGCCTCCGTACTCTTCCTCTTTACTTTTGTCGTGATATCGCGACACTTTTGCCTTCTTACTTTCTCTCTCCTTATTTAGTCGCAAAAATGCGACATGTCGCGATATCGTGACACTTTCTCTCCTTTGCTTTTTCTCTTGCCTTCGGGTCACGAAAACGCGACATGTCACGATATCGCGACACTTTCTCTCCTTTGCTCTTTCTCTTGCAATATGTCACGAAATCGTGACACTTTTTCTTCCGTACAATCTCTCTTGCAATATGTCACGAAATCGTGACACTTTTTCTTTCTTACTCTCTCTCTTGCAATATGTCATGAAATCGTGACACTTTTTCTTCTACTCTCTCTCTTGCAATATGTCACGAAATCGTGACACTTTTTCTTCCGACTCTCTCTCTTGCAATATGTCGTGAAATCGTGACACTTTTTCTTTCGTACTATCTTTCTTGCAATATGTCACGAAATCGTGACACTTTTTCTACTTGCCTTTTTCTCTTCCAACATGTCACGAAATCGTGACACTTTTTCTTCCGTACTATCTCTCTTGCAATATGTCACGAAATCGTGACACTTTTTCTACTTGCCTTTCTCTCTTCCAACATGTCGCGAAATCATGACAGTTTTTCTTGCTTGCGCTTTCTCTCCGAACATGTCACGAAATCGTGACAGTTTTCTTGCTTGCCTTTCTCTTCGAACATGTCACGAAATCGTGACAGTTTTCTTGCTTGCGCTTTCTCTCCAACATGTCACGAAATCGTGATAGTTTTGCTTGCTTGCGCTTTCTCTCCAACATGTCGTGAAATCATGACAATTTTTCTTTCTTCTCAACATGTCACGATATCATGACAGTTTTTCTTTCTTGCTCAACATGTCGCGATATCACGACAGTTTTCTTCCTTGTGATTTTCTTTTGATTTTTAGCATATGGGCCACTTCGATCTTTTGGAAAGTCACTGTACATACTCCAGAAACCCTCTAATCTCCCCCCTCCACTAGCATCAATCCGATCTGTCTGATCTGTGTTGACAACAATGACAATATTGTTGCTGCACCTTGCTCAACAATCTCCCCTTTGGAATTGTTGGCAACACACGTGCAATTTCCTGTAATTCTTCTCCCCCTTTGACAATAATACCAAAGGGCTGCTGCAGACTCCCCCTGAGTCCATGCACAACATTCTCAGGCACACTTTATTGCATTTAGCTAAGATCATGAACATGAGCAAACAGATAATCAAATACTGAAATGCTCCCCCTGAGAATGTGATCCCTGTAGCTAGTCAATTCTTGGGAAACGTGACCACTCCACAATCTGTCTCCAAGATAGAATGCACCTCCACTGGTACTCTTTCTGTCATCTACACATCCTGCCCAATCTGCATCTTTTGGATACCATAACCCATACTCCATAGTACCCTTGTGATATTATAGAAGACTCTGTCTCTCTGCTGCACTGACTGGTGGACCTCTTCTTCACTTGAAGAATCCTCACTCAGATCTATCTTCAACTGTGTTGGCTGCTAGATTTCTATCCATTGAGACTCTATCCTCTGTACTCTGTCACCTCCAAAGCTCAGTCAATAGGCTCACTAAGAACCTGCTCAATAGGCTCACATAGAACTTGTCCAATGCTGAATAACAAGCTCATACAAAACCTGTCCAAATCTGCTCCACCAAGCTCACTAAGAACTTGTCCGAATCTTCTCTAGCAATCTCACCAAGAACTTGCCCAAATCTGCTCTAGAAATCTGTCCCAGCATTGTCCTCAAATATTTCCCAAAGGCCTTCTCAAAGGCTCAATCAATCATGCTCAAGTAGTACTCAAAATGAACTCAACAATGAATGGCGATCTCAAATCAAATCCACTTCATAGAACTTTAAAAATCACTTCACACATAACTTGACTAGGCTCAATCAAATCAACTCAACCAATCATCACAAGGGACAACTCTCTCTCACACAACCCTAGTCCAAGTATGTATCAACCAACTCAAATAATTCCAACAATGCTCAACCACAAATATCACATAACAATGATACTCATGTTCTTTTCTAACTCAAGTTCTTTCACAACCAATGGGCTTAAACCACTATGCTTATAACACAAGGTTTAAACACAACTCTCAATTCAAAAAACCTTGATGCATTCAACCAACCACTTTCGAAAAAGGAAACCACAAACAATCATTTTCCCTTCAATGATATTTCAGAAATCAACCACCATAATGTTGTCACATGAGTCTCCTTGGGATTAGCCTGAAATCGTGCTACCATGCATACTGCCTGCAAAATATCTGGTCTGATAGCTGTCAGGTACAGTAAGCTTCCAATCATAGATCTGTACATGATTTGATCAACAGGTGGAGATTTGTCATTCTTGCTCAACTTGCACCCTTTCTTAAACCTTTGTTGAGTGAGATAGTTGTCTAGCCTTGCATATCATGCTCGGGGTGCCTGTTTCAAGCCATATATCTTCAACTTACAAACCAAGTTGGGATCATCACCAAGCTGGAAACCATCTCGGCTGCTCAATATAAACCTCTTCTTCAAGCTTCCCATTCAAAAATGCTGATTTCACATCTCGTCAACAAAATTGACAAGTGACTCACACTTGTACCAACTTTTGTCCAACACTGTACCAACACTGCAATTTTACTGCCAACTCTGTGCAAGCATCAAACACTGTACCACAACACAACCAAATCCCTTTTTATATTTTCAACTTGGTCTATGTTTTCTATAGTCACCGCTGGTCACACCTTACTTTCAACTGTTCGAATCAGGAGACAATATTTTGTTAAACACTTCACGGCCAACTATAGTGCACCTTACTCAAACTCATACTTCTAGACCTCGGATAGGTATGATTCACAAAGCAAAGTTGCTCATCTTGATGGGCTAAACATGAGTCAATGATCAGACTTCAATATTTTTCACCACAACATCATAATAGATCTAACAATCTTCACGTCAATGTGTAGTTCAAATACACACTCGCTTTTATCGAAACACATATATGCGGCTAGGGCAACATTCTTTCACTAACCAAATTATCTGAACTGTTATAATCCTTAACTTTGGACAGTGGCAGTAAGAACCATCACCAAGTACAACAATGACATATAGCAATACTACCAATAATGACAACTCTCAATTTAATCACCACCCTTCACGACACTTCCACAAACTACATGAACTGAAAACACACTTTGACAACTATACAACAACTTCCCTGACTACTTGCCTTTCATCCTCAGGTAATCAAACAAATACATAGGAGCATTAAAATGAAACTTCAAGATTGCTCCCCCTGAGGATGTGCTACCTGGAGTTGCTTAGTGCAATATCGGAGTAGTCTCCTTCAGTCCAAGGAGACATGATTTCCTTTCTTCTATCTTTCTCCAAACTTTCTTGAACTCGGGCTTGGATTTTTCAACTGCATCCCTGTTTTGCACCTTTTCGTGAACTCGAACATTTCTCTTGTGTGGTTGTCTCTTGTGCATCCTTGATGAATGATTATTTTCCTTTTTATGTACCTGATTTATTCCCTGTCTGTGTTGCGTTCTTTGCGTCTGATGAAATCTACTGTTTTGCCTTAGATTAGATACAAAAATGCTTGGACAAAACCTTGCTATGTGCCCATGACCATTACATTGAAAACATTGTACATATTGTTCACTCAGAAACGCAGAAGTATTTCTACCAGCATAACTCTTTGATTTATTATTCAATCCACAATAAATTGCCTTGTGACCATACTGGTTGCATCTGAAACAATAGCCATTAAAAGTATTATTATGAATAGAGTGAGAGTGATAGAACCTCTTTTGTTGTGGTTGCTTTGCTGTAGATCTCCTTTGATATTTTCTTCCTTTTGAAAATTCAGCTTCAAGCTTTTCTTGCTTTGATCCTTCAACAGTGAACTTCTTCTTCTCTGCAGAGTTGGAAGATGAAGGTTGTTCAGCTTCATATCCAAGACCACGCCTATCCGTGGAGCTTCTTTGTTGGCTTATCATTTTATCTAGCAACTCTGTGCTTTTCTCGAATTTGAGATTTGTATTGGCCTCTTCTAGTTGTTTCTTCAATAAAACAATCTCTTCCTCTTGTTTGCAGCAACCAATCTCTTTCTCATTGAACCGTGACCTGAGAGTTTCTTCAATCCTTTTAAATTCTTCTACCTGTACTTTCAAACTGGTTATTATTTCATTTGCATCCTCAAGCTTTCTTGAGATTTCCTTATTCCTTTTTCTTTCTATCTTCAATTCATCCAGAGCTGCAATTAATTCCTCTTTCAAATTTATTTCTGCATCAATTTCTTCTTCATCACATTCCTGTTCTTTTTCTGTTTCTTTTTCGAGTGTCATGAAAAGACCTCCACCTGTTTCTTTCTTAGAATCATCCTCTAGGACTTCATTAACTCTCAGCATATATGCCTCTATGTTCTTATCGTTATTCAACTTCAAAGCTTCGAACTGAGCTTGATGTGTTTGCAACTTGGCCTCCTTGATCTCATCGTCTCCTTCATGAATACTCCTCAGTTTGTCCCATATTTCTTTTGCCATTTTACAACTCATGATCTTTACCAGTTCACTGTCTACTAATCCGCACCTGATAGCATTCTTTGCTTTTGAGTCATTCTCAAACAGATTCTTACCGGCAGCATCGGTTGGAGGAGTGATGGGTATTGTGTATTCACTGTCTACTGAATCCCAGATGTCGTATCCCAAAGCACAAAGATATGTCTGCATCCTGATTCTCCAGACCACGTAATTTGTTCCATCAAACAAAGGTGCTTTGTTTGATGAGAAGTCTTCAACCTTTTCTGGTTCAATTTTCTCTTCCACAGGAACTGAAACTGACTGAGATGCCCTTTTGGAGGAGGATCTATTCTTCTTACCCATTGCATACTAATCCAAGATCAACCCTGACTGATTTAGCCTTAGAAGGGAACTTGGCTCTGATACCAATTGTTAGTCTTACAATGGCACTAGAGAGGGGGGTGAATCAGTGTAGTTCTTTTAACTTGAATTTATAGCTCTTAAAACTGAAATAATGAAACCTTAAAACCAGATAAAGCAAGCATCACAAAAGAACATATCACACAACACAAGATTTTAACGAGGTTCACCAATTTGGCTACTCCTCAAGAATGACTCGCTTGGACTACCATCCAAATCCAGCCTTTGCAAAGCACCAACTTTACAAACAGTTTACCAACATCCACTGGAAGGAGCACCAACCCCTGATTTATCTGTACCAATAGAAAGGAGCACCAACCCCTGATTTACCAACACCTACTGGAAGGAGCACCAACCCCTGATGCCAAGCTGCAACCTGGACTTCAATTTTGAATCTATAAGTTTGATGATAAAATACCTTTGCTTTTGCACGACCCTAACTGGTCTTCTCCACCTTTGCGTTCTCTACGCACTCCGCTCTTTCTACGCAAACACTTCGCACACTCTGCTTCGCTGCAATCCAACTTCACGATCGTCTTCTCCCTTTTGCGCACTCTGCTCCTTCTGCTTTCTCTGTGCAATCACAGACGCACTTAGGACAATTCGACATGACTTCTTTGCTCACTTTGCGCACTTCGCCATCATCTCGCCGCTTCTACGCTTTCTACGCTCTTACGGCCACATTTCACACTTCGACACATATTCGACGACGCATTCATTCACCCCTCAAATCTCCAAACAACCCTCCTTTTATAACAACATTTTCATGATCAAAACCCTAATCTTAGTCGGCTGCAAACCCTAATCTTAGTCGGCTATCATAGGTCTTCGTTGGCTTCAACTCAACCGTGAAAAAGCAACATGTCGCGATATCACGACACTTTTGCTTACTCTCTCTTTCTCCTTGCTTTGGTCCCCAAAATATACATGTCGCGATATCATGACACTTTTTCTCTCTCTCTTTCTCCTTGCTTTGGACCACAAAAATACATGTCACGATATCATGACACTTTCGCCTCCTTGCTTCTCTTCTTGGCTTGTACCCAAAACTCAGCATGTCGCGATATCCGTGACACTTTCGCCTCTCTCTTTTCTTGGCTTGTACCCACAAAAACAACATGTCGCGATATCGTGACACTTTCGCCTCCTTGCCTCTTTTCTTGGCTTGTACCCGTGAAAACACAGCATGTCGCGAAATCGTGACACTTTCACCTCCTTGCCTCTTTTCTTGGCTTGTACCCAAAAACACATGTCACGAAATCGTGACACTTTCGCCTCCGTACTCTTCCTCTTTACTTTTGTCACGATATCGTGACACTTTTGCCTTCTTACTTTCTCTCTCCTCATTTAGTCACAAAAATGCGACATGTCACGATATCGCGACACTTTCTCTCCTTTGCTCTTTCTCTTGCCTTCGGGTCACGAAAACGCGACATGTCGCGATATCGCGACACTTTCTCTCCTTTGCTCTTTCTCTTGCAATATGTCACGAAATCGTGACACTTTTTCTTCCGTACAATCTCTCTTGCAATATGTCACGAAATCGTGACACTTTTTCTTTCGGACTCTCTCTTGCAATATGTCACGAAATCGTGACACTTTTTCTTTCGGACTCTCTTTCTTGCAATATGTCACGAAATCGTGACACTTTTTCTTCCGTACTATCTTTCTTGCAATATGTCACGAAATCGTGACACTTTTTCTACTTGCCTTTTTCTCTTCCAACATGTCGCGAAATCGTGACACTTTTTCTTCCGTACTATCTCTCTTGCAATATGTCACGAAATCGTGACACTTTTTCTACTTGCCTTTCTCTCTTCCAACATGTCACGAAATCATGACAGTTTTGCTTGCTTGCGCTTTCTCTTCGAACATGTCACAAAATCATGACAGTTTTCTTGCTTGCGCTTTCTCTCCGAACATGTCACGAAATCGTGACAGTTTTGCTTGCTTGCGCTTTCTCTCCGAACATGTCACGAAATCGTGACAGTTTTTCTTTCTTCTCAACATGTCGCGATATCGCGATAGTTTTTCTTTCTTGCTCAACATGTCGCGATATCGCGACAGTTTTCTTCCTTGTGATTTTCTTTTGATTTTTAGCATATGGGCCACTTCGATCTTTTGGAAAGTCACTGTACATACTCTGAAGAACCTCTTAACTCCTGTCCACTACATCAACCGATCTGTCTTGTACATACTCTGAAGAACCTCTTAACTCCTGTCCACTGCATCAACCGATCTGTCTAACTGTGTTGACAACAATGACAATATTGTTGCTGCACCTTGCTCAACAACCACTGGTCACGCCTTGCCCATTCCTAGAGGTATTTGGTTTTTCTTCTTCTTCGCCTTGCACCACCATTGTTTGATGCCTCGCACCTCTTCAATTGAATGGACACTCACTGATCACATGTCCCAGTACCTTGCATATATAACAATATGCGCTCTTCAGACAATTTGCGTTTGTGTGGCCTTCAGACTTGTAGTCTAAGCACCATATATCCTTTTTCTCTTTTCTAACTTCACCCTTAACCTCCTTGATCATTCTGTCAATCTCCTTTTAAATAGATTGAATTGCGTTCTGCCATTCGTCCTTATCACTATTAGACTCGTCACTTCTGATATGACCTCCAATTCCAGTCGTTGTTTGCTTGGCCTCGCTTTCAAAGTTCCTTGCCCTTTCATAGGCTTCCTCATACGTTGAACATGGTATGATCTTCATCTTCTTCTTGTATCGAGGTAACAATCCATCAATGAACCATCTTTTAACCATTCCATCAACTAGTGGCAACTCCATCTTATCCGTGAGTTGCTTCAATCTTCGATTATAAGTCTTGATATCTTCATCCCTCTTCTGTTTAGTAGAATAAATTTTTGTTATAATCTTTGTATCATCCCTTAGAGGTTTGAATTCTGCTTTGAATTCATCTACTAAAGTATTCCATGAGGTAAAGGGTTGTGTACTTTCTTTTTTCAAGTACCAATCTATTGCGATTCCTCACAATGTAGCAAGAAATAACTGTAACCATTCTTCAAGTTGTCTAACCCCATTCGCTTTCCAAATCATTGTGCAAGTGCCTATGTGCCTTACAGGATCTTCTTTCCCTTCTCCTGTGAAGGGTGGGCATTTTTGCTTGCCCGCTCTATTTGCAACATTAGCCATCGGTAAGTGGTTATCCTCTCCCACTTCTTCATCACTTGATGATGGCTCGTAAGGTATTTCAGCCTGTTGTCCTTCAGTCTTAGGTGGCTCTATTGGTTGTTTTGTTTCAGGTACTTCGGTCCTAGGCACCTTGTCCACTAGCAGTGTCTCTTGACCTTTCGTGTTTCCTTCAAAAATCCTCCTTACAAACTTCAGTGCACCTTCACTTTCCAACCTTCTTCGCGAATATACGAACTGTGGATCTGGTCTATTCGCCTAAACACTCACGTGCAGTTGCTCTGGTGCCTGACTCCCATCCTCTACACTCCTTAACTAACTCCTCCCTACTTGCTCGGGTGTTACCATCCACTTCATTTCTCTGTGCACACTCCACGTTGGCGTCTTCACTTACACAAACATTTTCTTGAGCTATTTTAAGTACTTCGTCCTCTGTTGTTAACAGCCAAGTCTACCACCTATCGTTGTCCTCCTCTTGTAGACTCCAAACTAGTTCTAGTATTGGTTCTTCCGTTTCCCGCAACTACAATGCTTTTTTAGTTACATTTCTTCTTTGAGCGATCCTTGTGCTTCTCCTCACGAGCACTTGATCCTCTCTGCAACCTCATCTTCCACGTCCTTGCGGTTATGTATCTGTCATCCACCTTCCTTTCTTCACATGTACTAATCCTTACTTTACCCTCCTCAATCCAGCAACACCAACGACGTCAAATGTAGCACGAGTGTTGAGATTCCCAACAATGGAATGTGGAATAATAGGTTTAGAAACTAATCAATACTGTAGTCGTAAGACTGTCATCATAGTTGTACGACATCATGACTTCAGATAGTACGGCACAGTCCTTGTTGTACGGTTCAATCATTGTATAACACAGTCTATTGTACAGTGCAGTCTTTCATACAACATAATCTCTCATATGGCACAGTATGAGAATTCCATTGGCAAATCCTCAATCCTATGTACGGCGGTGACTTGTACGATAATCACACATACAAGGTCACCTCTTCTCTACGCAAGAGTTTAATCCTAAGTTGGCAACATACCTATGTGTTTGCTCTCATACGGTTTGATCGTCCTATGGCTGCAACTGACTGTAACTTTCATATGGTTTTCTTGAGTACTACAACCTGCAATTTGTACAACACTGCTGCCATGCAAAATACTAACAAACCTGCAACTAAGATGAGAAATATACAATCTACAAAAACAAGGAAACGATTCATGCAATGTCCTAATAGTCCCATTCACAAGCAATGATAATAACCTGCAATCACTGTAAATGGCAGAATTGTATTTAATAATCAAGGACTGCTGTAAACAGCAGTAACAGTGGCAGTTACAATGGCAGACTTATACAACCAGCCTGCACAATATTCTCCATAGTCTCTCACAGCAACAACAATAAACTGCTATTCTCTCTTATGCATCTATTCCTCACGTAGGTATCTCTCATACATCCACACATACTCATGCTATGCTATCCCATGCTGCAAAATGAAGGAGGGGGAGGTTTTTAATGCCTGCCTGGGCCATTCCAAGCGGTTCCCAGGACAGCGCATCAATTACAACTGCCACCCCAAACTGGACGTTCAACATTTTATAAAATTATCAACTTTTTCCTGAAGTCCTATATGCAATTTATTAGATTGTCTTTCATTCTAATTCCAACCTCATTTCATTTTATGCCATTTACATTAATTTCATGTGTATTTCATATAAATTTCACTTTACAAAAAGTCTAAACAAAACTTTGTACATTTTTCACTTTTTCTTCTTTTGGGAAGCAGTTTTGCTGCCTACAGATAGCATATCAGAGGACAGTTCACTGTACTCCTGAGAAGAATGGAGTGGCTAAGAGGAAAAACAAGCTAATCATGGAGATGGCATGGTGTATAATTTATGCGAAGGGGATGAAGCACAAATTCTGGGGTGAGGTTGTCACTTGTGCAGCATACATCATCAACAGGGTTCCATTGGAGCTGTTCAAGGTATGACACTTCTTGAGAGGTCGACAGACGACAAGCCTGATGTGTCTTGATTCCGTGTCTTTGGGTCTTTGGCATGGGCTCACATACCCAAAGATCTTCAAAAGGAGGCACCAAATAATCAGATGCATTTTTGGGGGGTATTTAGATACCTCAAAGGCATACCGCCTCTTTAGGCATGAGATTTTGATTGGGGGAGATGTCATTTTTTATGAGGTTCTTGTAGGTGCTCCTTCCAATCCACCATCTAAGCTTTTGGAGGAAGACTCTTCTGATCCTTTGACTGATTTAGTTGTTTCTTTAGAGATTTTGGTAGATTCTATTCCCATTAGAGCATCTTCATCTTCGAGTGGTGGTCCATTGCCTATAGGTTTGACCCCCTTCAAGGGCAGCACCACCTACAACACCTTCTTGTCCAGATTTAGGAAATATTGAGCATGACACATCAAAGTGCTTCAGCTTTGAATGATGAGGTGAGTAGTGCTTTTATTTGGATTCTTCAGGTTTGACTTCCAACGTTGCTTTGCCACAAAATGCACATGATTCTTCTTCAGTTCATCCAACACCCAAGTGGGTTAAGATACTTTTGAAGGATGCTTAGCCTAGTCTTCCTCTCAAGTGACACCAAAGGCTCCTTCTCAAGCATTGCTTGCAAAGGTTGCTCATTCAGGGGATCCTCTTACATATTCTCAGGTTAAGGGTCGACCCAAATGGCAAGATGCTATGCTAGCGGAGTATGAGGCTTTGATGACGAACAGAACATGGGAGCTTGTTCTTCTTTCGAAAGGGAAGAATGTGGTTGGATGTAAATGAGTCTACAAGACTAAGTACATTTTGGATGGTCAAATAGAGAAGCATAAGGCACTCCTTGTTGCTAAGGGATTCTTTGACCTGGAGAGAGTTGATTGTTCCAAAACATTTACTCCAATTCCTTGGATGGATTCTGTTAGTATGATTCTCTCTATAGCAGCCTCATTTGGATGGAAGGTACATCAAATGGATGTGAAGAGTGCCTTCCTACATGGAGAGCTTCATGAGGAGATCCACATGCAACAACCACTTGGTTTTGAGCTTGAGGGTCCCACTTCCCTGGTTTATCAGCTGACTAGGTCCTTGAATGGACTTAAGCAAGCCCCTCGCGCCTGATATGAGAAGATTCACTCTTTTGTCCTTAATTGTGAGTTTTGGCAATGTGAGGCCGAACATGATATTTACAAGAAACATCGGGATAGGGAGACTTTGGTGATTGTTCTCTATGTTGATGATCTTCTCACTATAGGCAATTCCTACGCTTTGACTTAGGACATGAAGTCACATCTTCGTTCTACCTTTGAGATGACAGATTTGGGGCTTTAGCACTATATTTTGGGCATTCAGATTGATCTGGGATCACCATTTCATAGCCCAAGTATGCATCGGACCTTCTTCAGTGCTTCAGGATAGAAGATTATAAGTCCACTCAGACTCCTTTTGCTTCAAGACTAAAGCTTCAGGCTGATTGTATGACTCCTTTGGTGGATGCTCCTCTATATCGATCTCTTGTGGGAGATCTTCTTTACCTTACTCACAAACGACTTGATATAGCCTTTGTTGCCAGCTATTGCTTTAGGTACAAGCAAGCCCCCCAACAAAGTCACTAGACCGCAGCCAAGATGATTCTCAGGTACATAAGAGGGACGTATCTTATGGTTATTCATCATTCAGTTGATTCCCCTCTAATTCTAAAAAGGGTTTTTAGATGTTGATTGGGTTGGTGATTTGGATAAGCGGCACTCCACCATAGGCTATGTGTTCTATTTGGCATCCAACCCTATTTCTTAGTGTTTGAGATGCCAATCTACCATATCTTAGTCTTCTATGGAAGCTGAATATTGTATATTTCATGGATGCTCATAATTTTGGACATTGGCATTCCTCAATCATTTCTAGTCACTCTTCGATGTGACAAACAAAGCACCATCCACCTTGTTGGCAATTTAGTGTTTCATCAATGGACCAACCAACATTTAGATTTGGGTGAGATGGTTTCCTACTCATGGGATGTTGGATCTTGTTTTTGTGTCATCAACAAAGCAAGCAACGGATATCCTGACCAAGGTCGTTCCCGAGGTTCCTTCTGTGCGCATGCGGGAGCTACTTGGTGCAGGAGAGTGTCCCTTAAGGAAGGATGACAAATAAGAGTCTCTCTTCATGTTCCTCATTCAGCTTAAGGGAGGATGTTGGAATATGTGGTGATTAAGCTTCTCTTGAGGTCACGACTGATTTTTGTATTGTATTGTACATATAAGCCCTTTGGGCCATTATAAACCTTGAAAAAGGTATTTTAGTAATATTTTATTATTTTAAACCTTAAGGTCAATTGCTTAACCTTGACTTGGTAATATTTTATTATTTTAAACCTTAAGTTCAACTGCTTAACCTTGACCTAAAGCTAACTTGTGTTTGGGTATAAATACCCCATCATACCAACCATATTTTTTATTGGTTGGGGTGTAATTCATTTCTTTGATAGTGAGATTATTTGGTGTCCATGAACACTCCCATATAATGTGTGCATTGTTTTGTGTGTATTTTCTTTTCTGCAATACTGGGTAATGTGTTGATTCAATTCATTTCTAGAAACTACTATGAAATCTAACAATGCAAACCACCACTTAAATCGGACTCCCACCCAAGTGATAAATAGTAATGATGGCGAATTCCAATGCAATTCTATTAGAATCAATTACTAGAACCGAATCTTTTCTGATCTTCCCTCTTCAACTTCTATGTATGGAGAACACTGGACATTTCTAATCCCATATGTCAAGCTTGTGCTCCTAGTACTGGCTTCCTCCTAGTTTTGATCCTTACAAAGATCCCGAGTACATTTGGCTAATAAACATGTGCCAGGCCTCCAGTTCAATACACAAAGAGAACTTATAGGCCTTCCATATTTTGAAGTATAGGTGCACGTATGACTATGGAGTACCCAATGCAGACCATCAAAGTTGGGGTATGCAGTTGCTACGGCAAGGGTATGGGGAGGTTGATGCATGTTAAATGCACCTATGCATTGCCAAAGAACTCGGAGCATCATTGGTGCACCATTGCATCATCTAGTGCATCATAAAGGTGCAGTACACAAACCTACAAACATATGCAGGAGTGTCTCTCAATGCAATCCCAAAATGATGGGACATGCACTCAGACAACACTGTATAGGAGTTCTGCAATGAGATGTTTCAGAAAATCATAGCAGAAATTTTGGACCTATACAGCATTTCGGAAATGAAAGTCATTGGGCATGTTTCGTATGCCACATGGACATTTTCTTAGGCAAGCTTTGTCATCTTCAGCTAAAATTTCAGAAAAGAAAAGATGAAAATGTGGCCCACAGAACACAAAAAAAATTATAACACACAGTTATATATATATATATATATATATATATTTGTCCAGATACTCAGTGGGACAAGAACAACATAGTCTGAAGCAGCATATGTCTAGAACGAATGGAATCAGCAAATCAAGAAGAAAGACCTGTCTGTGCGAACAAATTCTGCTGATCACCAGTAACCTTCATCATGGAACCCACTTCCAAAAATATTTTCATCGAGCAGTACTTTGTTGACCAAAGATAGCATACCTTTTACCAAGACCAGCAAGACTTACTAAAATAGTATCTGTATGTATATCCACTTACTGACAAATAGGGAAGCTCACCTTGTGATAGAATTTGTAATATTTTCCAGAGACATCCTGAAACATACATTCACCACAATCATATGCAGAAAAAGGAAGAAGAGCATATAGGCAAAAAGAGAGAGATATAAACAACACAATTTGAGAGGAGGAATAAGGGGTGGATGCCTGTAGGCACCCCCACAATATTTTCATATATCACACTATAATACAAATGATTGCTCATTGAGGGGTATTTATAGTGATACCAAAACCCCAATGAGAGGTTAATCTCAGGCCAACATTAACTGAAGCTTGAGACTCTTTAATCAAGGTTATCCATAAAGGTGGATTAACCAATATCACTAAGGATGAATACATGAGGGTGCCCTTAGGCTTACACAAAGATGCCCGTAGGCTTACACAGAAGAATGCCCGTAGGCTTACACAGAAAGATGCACATAGCCTTACATCAAGATGTTTGTAGCCTTACATCAAGATCCCGAAGCCTTACATAGCACTTGCCCATAGGCTAACATCAAGAGCACCCGTAGGTACTTCATCATTGTTGGCCTTGCCCTAGTAAGATCATATTACAAATATTTCAACAAATCCCCATAATTTAAATTGAGGGGCTAAGGAGAGAAGACATTAGAGATGATACATCCCCCCCACCCCCTAATGATGTCTGTATGGGCCAATGGATCCTGCTATCTTCTCTTTACCAAAGGTACATGAATTGGATCAACCTCTCCCAAACATGAAGCCGTAACTCCACCTCTTGGATCAAGATGTTGAACTTCCCATTAGAAGATCTTCAACATGCACTATGGTGACCACAATATATCTCTCAATCTCAAGAGAAGGCAGTTGAATCATGAAGCAATAGCTAGGTCTCCAAATAATCATATATGATCTCAATGTGAAGAACATAGCCAACTGGATCCATTTTGCAAAGAAAAAATTCCACAAAAAACAATAACAGGTCCTTGAACTGATCCCACCAATTTGTAGACGTCAAAAATTTGTGCAATTTGAAAACAAAAGGGGCGCAAAACACTTTTGTATGCAAAAGTTATGGCCTCCGGAAGTTTAGGCATATTAAAGCTAAAAGGAAAGTGAAAAATTAAATGACAGACCTTAGGAGAAAAATTGAACAATCAAAAGCCACCACATATCACCTCCCGTCACCTCCTCTACTCACGTCGCTCACTAATAGGACTGCCAACTAGGATGGCGATAGCGAATCAAATGTCAACACATCGCATAAGAAGATTGGTAGACTTCATTTATATATAAAAAACTTGATGACAATGCCCAAGGTTAAACTACGTTGATGACAGTAATGGAACTCGAGACCATACACAATGCATACCCAACCACTGCACCATCGACACACTTATGCATGAAGAGAGAGGCGCTTTTCCTTTTAGGTAGCACTAGAGCCATTTTTTGAAGAAGAAAAGGAACTTCAGCAATTCGAACCTAGCTCCTCCACATTTACAATAAACAAACTAGACACTACACTATGTGTGACGTTTGGAATCAATAGCGAATCAGATGTCAACACATCGCATAGGAAGATTGGTGGACTTCATTTATATATAAAAAAGTTGATGATAATGCCCAAGCTTAAACTACGTCTATGGCAGTAATGGAACTCGAGACCATACATAATGCATACCCCAGCCACTGCACCATCGACGCACTTATCCATGAAAAGAGAGGCGCTTTCCCTTTTAGGTAGCACTAAAGCAATTTTTTGAAGAAGAAAAGGAACTTTAGCAATTCGAACCTAGCTCCTCCACATTTACGATAAACAAACTTGCCACTACACTATGTGTGACGTTTGGAATCAAGGTTTCGACAATAGGTTTTCTCCTATAAAGGCTTGGGCAAGCGGTTGCAATAACCTATTGTGTCCCACACATGGTTCCATAGTGCATGCCTGCGTTGGGACAGCACACGGGCCTCTTTGCTCATCTTGTTACGCAGGGCCATTCTCAGCCCACACGCACAACCGTGCATGTGAACACACCCTCCCAAAAAAACTGTCATTTGAGACTCAAAAAAGGGACCTCCATCTTGCTACAAAGGCAGCCAACCATTGCACCATCTCCTACCAACAAGTTGAGATCTAAAGAGGAAAAAAATGTGATATTCACATATTTCCTGCCAAAAGAACTGCGCCTTCGCATCCCCCTACCTTTTCCCGCCACAAAACGGATTATTCAAGTTTTAAAATTCAAATTTTGAAGAGAAACAGAAAAAAAAAAAAAAAAAATTGCATGCAAAAAAGGAGACATCAGACGACGAAATCACGAGAAGTGTTGAACTAGGACCCCCCCTACAATTTACATAAGGAATCCAATGAAACTGACAATTCATCCACATCTGCCATGGTCTGCCCTATACAGCCTTTTTGTGCGATTCAATGAAGCTACTTCATTTTGGCTCTGATATTATGATGGAATTTGCAATATTTTCCAAAAACATTCCGAAACATCCATCACCACAATCATATGCAAAAAAAGGAAGAAGAGCGAAAAAGAAGAGTGAGTAAACAAAAATAAAGAAAGATATAAACGACACGATTTCAAAGAAGGAATAAGGGGTGGGTGACATGGGCACCCCCACAGTATTTTCATATATCACACTATAATACAAAGGATTGCTCATTGAGGGGTATTTGTAGTGATACCAAAACCCCAATGAGAGTTTAACTTAATCTTGAAATGAAATATTATTAATGTCCACGGTGGGCCAAAATAAGACCCAAGGGACTACAAGAAGGACAATAATGATTGCCAACTAGCAAGCTAAAAAGCCCAACAAAGAAAAGAATTAAGATAAATACAAGACGAAATGCGACAACCGAGCCAAAGAGAAAGGGAAAAGAAAAGGGAGAGCAGAGGGGGAGGGCTACAGTCCAAAAGAGAGGAGTGCACACCAAGAAGAATGGAGAGAGAGAAGGAGGGGGGAGGGAGCAACCCAAGAGGGGCAAGCTCCAAGAACCCCCTAGAAACTAATCTCTCCTAACAGTCGAGGCCGAAGTACCGGAGCTGAAGAAGTCCATGATATGTCTTTGTCCATTGCTAGTTTGGAACCCTAACAAACTATGGGTGCGTTGTCTAGTGACCCTGCTTCCATTTGAATTGGATGATGTGGGACATTTCCGACCGGAGTCACTTGGTCCGTCGAAGTTGGTGAAGTATGTTGTGATGCGCCGATGATGAGGGTGAGATCCATTTGGAGAACTTTTATGTCGTTGAAGTTGAGTTATCTCCTTAGTGTGAGACACCGTTGGTCCGGGTATTTGTCCTTGAAAAGGCAATGGAATTTACCCCGGATCTCATAATAAATGGGACAACAAAAAAATAAAGTGATGAAGGGTCTCAACTTCACCCAAGGAGAAAAACAAGCAAATCCGCTCCTCCGTCGGAAGATGGTGATCTGATTCAATCCGAAGTTGGTGAGAACACACCCTGAGTTGCCCAATAGTGATCCGAAGACTATGCATTGTGTGTTGTTGAAGGTATTGTGGAGGAACTATTCTGCCCTCCTGTATCTATAAGAAGTGCTCATGGTAGAAAGACAGCTTGGGGGAAAGAGGGGCAACAGGAGAGATCCATGTGCAACTGGTGTACTAGAGACTAACATCCTTCCGAATTTCATGGAGCATCTTCTCCTTACTAAGCCAAGAGGGGGGGAGAACCCCCAAAGAATAAGGGGGGAGTTTGTCTATCCGTATTTGAATGTTGGCCAGGAGGGCAGAAACCTGAAAATACTAGCTCCTCTAGCCTCCCCAAGAACTCGGAGAGAGTTCCATCAAGGAATGAAGGGCCAAGCAAGGGTAATGCCTGCAACCCATAGGGGTATCTCCTAAAGTACGAATCCTGTGAAGATAACCGATAATCAAGAAGATAATATCAAGCTGGAGAGGAGAAGCCCCAAACTCTGCCAGAATAATAGAGCAAGGGATTGTGCCTTTGCAACGAAAGAATCGTCGAAGAAAGAGTGTCTGGACTCGTTCAACCTGTGACCACTCAGTCGGGCCAAGACTATAACCCCAAACCACTGACCCATAAGTAATAGTTGGCTTGACCAAGGTGTCAAAGATCCTCATCTTCACAAGTATATCCTGAAAATGTGCTTTGAAGCAATTCCTCTATAGCAAAGACAAAGTTGAATACCCCTTACATACCCCTTGAGGTTAACCTTACAATAAAATAATAATAAATTACACCCTTTAATCAAGGTTATCCATAAAGGTAGATTAACCAATATCACTAAGGGTGAATACATGAGGGTGCCCTTAGGCTTACATGAAGATGCTTGTAGGCTTACACGGATGCTCATAGGATTACATAGAAGAATGACTATAGGCTTACATAGAAAGATGCTCGTAGGCTTACATCAAGATGCCCATAGGCTTACATAGCACTTGCCCATAGGCTTACATCAAGAGCACCCATAGGTACTTCATCATTGTTGGCCTTGGCCTAATAAGATCAGACTACAAATATTTCAACACCTTATTAGTGTCCATATCAAAAATACTCCTATCATAGGTCAGGCTCCCAAACATCAGCCTCTTTCATTTCACCATGCTATACAAGTTAAGTTGTGCACTATCACCTGATATTAGTGCACAAGCACCACAGAATGAATTGTGCTAGAACACTACCTACATGATCCAGACTATATACACTTCTTGAGTTAATGGAATCTAAGTCTAATAGCATTGGTTATAAAGCAAAATTTCAAAAACAACTGTATCAACCAACAATCAATAAGTTGATGGAGCTTTATATCTTTCACTAGTTAGTTTGCTTGCCCTTAAATGAAAAAGAAATAAAGGTGTGGTTCTGCCTTACTGAAGACATTTGAAAGGGTAAACTCTTCTGGTAAAATACAATACTCAAAAGGTTAATAAAAAAATAATTCTCATATTTAAAATGGTTAACACCTATTGAAAGCCTAAATATTTCTGTCCTTTCAAGTTCTGTTCTCATTTGTGCACTACAGAAGTTATTTTTCTCAAGTTGTAGGATTTATCACACATCACATTTGCATTCTATAAGCATTCAAATTTACCAAGTCTCTGCAAGGAGGAAGAATAAATTTGTTGACACAGATTTTAAGGATCATAACCATCTCTAGGAAGTTTTCTAATTTATAGCACCATAGTGGCTATATAATCAAGAGAGGAGTGCACACCAAGAAGAATGGAGAGCGAGAAGGAGGGGGGAGGGAGCAACCCAAGAGGGGCAAGCTCCAAGAACCCCCTAGAAACTAATCTCTCCTAACAGTCGAGGCCGAAGTACCAGAGCTGAAGAAGTCCATGATATGTCTTTGTCCATTGCTAGTTTGGAACCCTAACAAACTATGGGTGCGTTGTCTAGTGACCCTGCTTCCATTTGAATTGGATGATGTGGGACATTTCCGACCGGAGTCACTTGGTCCGTCGAAGTTGGTGAAGTATGTTGTGATGCGCCGATGATGAGGGTGAGATCCATCTGGAGAACTTTTATGTCGTTGAAGTTGAGTTATCTCCTTAGTGTGAGACACCGTTGGTCCGGGTATTTGTCCTTGAAAAGGCAATGGAATTTACCCCGGATCTCATAATAAATGGGACAACAAAAAATAAAGTGATGAAGGGTTTCAACTTCACCCAAGGAGAAAAACAAGCAAATCCGCTCCTCCGTCGGAAGATGGTGATCTGATTCAATCCGAAGTTGGTGAGAACACACCCTGAGTTGCCCAATAGTGATCCGAAGACTATGCATTGTGTGTTGTTGAAGGTATTGTGGAGGAACTATTCTGCCCTCCTGTATCTATAAGAAGTGCTCATGGTAGAAAGACAGTTTGGGGAAAGAGCGGCAACAGGAGAGATCCATGTGCAACTGGTGTACTAGAGACTAACATCCTTCTGAATTTCATGGAGCATCTTCTCCTTCCTAAGCCAAGATGGGGGGAGAACCCCCAAAGAATAAGGGGGGAGTTTGTCTATCCGTATTTGAATGTTGGCCAGGAGGGCAGAAACCTGAAAATACTAGCTCCTCTAGCCTCCCCAAGAACTCGGAGAGAGTTCCATCAAGGAATGAAGGGCCAAGCAAGGGTAATGCTCGCAACCCGTAGGGGTATCTCCTAAAGTACGAATCTTGTGAAGATAACCGATAATCAAGAAGATAATCTCAAGTCGGAGAGGAGAAGCCCCAAACTCCGCGAATAATAGAGCAAGGGATTGTGCCTTTGCAACGAAAGAATCGTCGAAGAAAGAGTGTCTGGACTCGTTCAACCTGTGACCACTCAGTCGGGCCAAGACTATAACCCCAAACCACTGACCCATAAGTAATAGTTGGCTTGACCAAGGTGTCAAAGATCCTCATCTTCACAAGTATATCCTGAAAATGTGCTTTGAAGCAATTCCTCTATAGCAAAGACAAAGTTGAATACCCCTTACATACCCCTTGAGGTTAACCTTACAATAAAATAATAATAAATTACACCCTTTAATCAAGGTTATCCATAAAGGTAGATTAACCAATATCACTAAGGGTGAATACATGAGGGTGCCCTTAGGCTTACATGAAGATGCTTGTAGGCTTACACAGATGCTCATAGGATTACATAGAAGAATGACTATAGGCTTACATAGAAAGATGCTCGTAGGCTTACATCAAGATGCCCATAGGCTTACATAGCACTTGCCCATAGGCTTACATCAAGAGCACCCATAGGTACTTCATCATTGTTGGCCTTGGCCTAATAAGATCAGACTACAAATATTTCAACACCTTATTAGTGTCCATATCAAAAATACTCCTATCATAGGTCAGGCTCCCAAACATCAGCCTCTTTCATTTCACCATGCTATACAAGTTAAGTTGTGCACTATCACCTGATATTAGTGCACAAGCACCACAGAATGAATTGTGCTAGAACACTACCTACATGATCCAGACTATATACACTTCTTGAGTTAATGGAATCTAAGTCTAATAGCATTGGTTATAAAGCAAAATTTCAAAAACAACTGTATCAACCAACAATCAATAAGTTGATGGAGCTTTATATCTTTCACTAGTTAGTTTGCTTGCCCTTAAATGAAAAAGAAATAAAGGTGTGGTTCTGCCTTACTGAAGACATTTGAAAGGGTAAACTCTTCTGGTAAAATACAATGCTCAAAAGGTTAATAAAAAAATAATTCTCATATTTAAAATGGTTAACACCTATTGAAAGCCTAAATATTTCTGTCCTTTCAAGTTCTGTTCTCATTTGTGCACTACAGAAGTTATTTTTCTCAAGTTGTAGGATTTATCACACATCACATTTGCATTCTATAAGCATTCAAATTTACCAAGTCTCTGCAAGGAGGAAGAATAAATTTGTTGACACAGATTTTAAGGATCATAACCATCTCTAGGAAGTTTTCTAATTTATAGCACCATAGTGGCTATATAATCAAATAAGTTCTTAAAAATTTATTAATGTCATTCTTGATTCTATAGAAACTTCTCTTTTAAGGGTCAATATGTCTCTAGGACAAGCATATACAGTGCAGAGAGGAATAGTACTCCAAACTCGAAAAATCAAAACTCCAAATCAGAATGAACGGAGCATGGCATCATGCAACTTCACAAATATAGTACAGATACAAAACAAACATGACACCATTTGGGCTCAAATTACCATAGGGGATCAACGGCCAGGAGAGATAGATGACAACAGTAATCGCCAGTCTATGTCTACCTATGACAAATCATCAGCAATCACTGTAAGCATTCCAATGCAAGAACTGACAATGTCTGAAGGAGAATGGAATGGGCAAAACAAAGGCCAAACTAGATCCCACATACACTCCTCTCATTCAAAGCCAAAGATCCTTTAGATACAAAGAACAATCTAGAAATGTGCTAGTGTGTTAGAATGCAGTAATTTTTCATGCATACTACTTTTCTACTTGTAAAATCCTATTGTAGTAAGCTCCTCACTCACACTGCCAGCATAGTTGTCTACTGCTGGGAGGTAAATCAGGCCCATTCATTCACCATTGACAGCATAAAGCCGTCCAATAATAGGCTTCCACACTTAACTCTTTATCTCATACTTGAAAATTGTCTTTCAGTTGGATAAAACAAACTGAATGTGAAAATGTAAATAAAAGTAAATCCTGTATCTATATAATACAAATGTATGAGAAACTGGGGAGTTAATAAGGTGAAAGATAATTAATTATTGATTGCTCAATTGTGTGTCAGCACAAAATTAATCGAAAGAGAAGGGAAGAGTATCCTTAAATAGGGGGGAAATATCCTTTATGGCAATGAATACTTCTAATGAAGAAATAGCTGTGGATCTGTACCAGTAAGCTTTCCATTTGTTTCCTCTGCCACCTCTTTGTGAATCTACCAATGTGTTGAAGCAAGAGAACCCCTGTTCTTCGGCGGGCTGCAATGTAAGGAATGCTAGGAGAGACTTTCATTTACAAAAAGCACTATCACATAAGATCAACCCATTTACTCTTAGTCTCCTATTATGTGCATGACCGCAATTGTCAGACTAAGCATTCAGAAGGTCTAAAAAATTATCATTTTTCAACAAATCTAGGACGTGGATTCAAAATTTGAATGTCTGAATGTGACGCAGATCAACATTCAAAGATGCCTCTAAAGATCTTGTAGCACGTGCTTCTAACTGTTATTTTTAACACATTGGATATGAATTTTCAACATTCCACTGCATACTTTATGGCAATGAATACTTCTAGTTCTAATGAAGAAATAGCTGTGGATCTGTACCAGTAAGGTTTTCGTTTGTTTCGTCTGCCACCTCTTTGTGAATCTACCAATGTGTTGAAGCAAGAGAATCCCTGTTCTTAGGCAGGCTGCAATGTAAGGAATGCTAGGATAGACTTTCATGTACAAAAAGCACCATCACGTAAGATCAACCCATTTACTCTTAGTCTCCTATTATGTGCATGACTGCAGTTGTCAACCTAAGCAATCATAAGGTCTAAAATTTTATCATTTTTCAACAAATCTAGGACCTGGATTCATAATTTGAATATCTGAATGTACGCAGATCAACATTCAAAGATGCCTCTAAAGATTTTGTAGCATATGCTTTTAACTATTATTTTTAACACATTGGATATGAATTTTCCACATTCCACTGCATCGATTCAACATAGTCTACTTAAATAGTAAAAGATATTGGGGTACAGTGCACAGCATAGTTACAAAAATCGCAATTAAAATCGATCTTTTCTGATTTTTTCAGATTCAGCCAGAATTCCGATTCAAATCGCATCAAAAGTCAATTTTTCGGCCTCAGCTGCACTGGTAGAGAAAACGCTATAAATTTTCTTTTATTAATTTTGCTTCATTTTAAACTGTTGCAAACTGGAGAAAGGGGTCTGCCTACCTGCTACCACACCAAACAAAACAAACTAGGGCATACTAATAAGCGATTTTTTGCAGTCTGAAGGAATCTGACAGCCACCAACAGCGATGCTATACATTATTAACTGATGAAATTCTCCATAAAAAGATGTTGAACTATCAGTCCAAACTTATTGCTCAATATGCTTGTATATAGGAGTAATATTTAAAAGCACAAGTGATTATTTGTTTTGTAGGTTCATTAGACCACATGGGTCTTAAGAGATAGTAAAAAGTTAAAACCAATGGCAATCATCATTTAAGTTAATTTGTTGGTGTTTTATTCAGCCTATGAGTTGTTGAAGTCTCATATTAGTAATTGCAGCATCCTTTCTACACCAAAATACAAAAAAGGAGAAAATTCAGTTCAAATAGTGAAAGTATCATTGGTTTTGCCATTAAGAGTATGCACGAAGGGCGCTTCCCCTCGACCCCGCAAGGGGCGCTACCCCTTGACCCCTCACACAAATGGCGACAGGCGTTAGCAGCCAGGGGACAAGAAGAGGCACGGGCACAGCAACAAAGAGAGAAAGGCAAAGGGCAAAGGTATTCAAAGATTTTGAGGCATTGTATTTGTCATGACTCATGACACGTTTTGTAATTTGTAACTTTTTTATATTATAAGCAATACAAGAATATTTGAATTTTGGATGCATTAAAATTTCTTTATTTAAGATGTGTTGTCACTTTCATGTGTAGTGTAAAGTTTTAAGCTTGTATCACTTGCCACTTTCATGTATAGTTTAAGCTTGTACCACTTGCCACTTTCATGTGTAGTTTAAGCTTGTATCACTTACACTATTAATATTTGATTTTCATAATGTTAATTCATTGTGATATGCATGAAAAAAGATTTTTTTTCAATGAGAATTTGCATTTTCTTCGGGTTTTTTTTTGCCGATTTTTTCCCCAAGTTTTCCTGATTCTTTTTCCAGACCGATTCTGATAGGATTCCGATTTTCTCTACTATAGTGCACAGTATTCAACTAAACAATATACTCTGAGGCAACCACTATAAATTAGACATGCATTGGCTTGAATTGAAAATGTAGCCCCTTGCTGATGGCACTAGTAAAAAATTTTATAAAACTTGCAAAATATAAACACAATTATAAGATAGATCTACCTTAGGGCGAACAGTTTTGTAATTGGCAGTACCCTTAGACAAATGAACATGAAACTTCTCTAGCTAAGAGAACATATTCAAAATGAATCATGGCAAAGCCTGAACTTACCCCTTGTTGGTTGTTAAGGTTTATGGCTGTCAAATAACTCCCATGAAACTCAAGACCTACTTGGCAGTTGACTTTTCCACACAGAATTAAGAGCATTTTCAATTTAAAATTCATTATCAACCCCTTTTAGCTTCAAAATCATCCAATATAGAAAACCAGGAGGACAATTGGTATATGTGAATTTGAGACAACACATTAGTAAACACAGAAACAGAAAAGAATTGTTAAATCATTTTTGTTTTACAAAATACAAGCACAACAGCCACTACCACTAAGAGACCTTAAGATCATGTGCACAAAGATTAGTATGCATGCATGTGCACAAAGAGAGAGAGAAAGAGACAGAGATTACCAAGAAAGTCATTCTTTTTTTTTGCAAAAACAAGTGCAACAGCATCACAGATATCAGGGCTCCCTCTCTGTGCCTTACTGACTTTTGGACAACTTTTTGAAGTTGAGGTTTCTGCATATGTATTGGATGATTGATTTTCATGAACCATTTTTGAATTTCCTCGACTGTTAAAAGAAAGGCAAGCTCCTTCATGTTCTACTGCCAACCCCCCTATTATAACTGTATCCCCATGTAGGCCCTCCTCTGCAAAAACCAAAGAGAGTTATACTTGAGATCATAAGAAAATCACTTGCAACCTGGAAAGGCATCTGCCCTCTAAAAATACTTCAGGTCAGGCAAATCTAGACTACAAATTATGTTGGAAATATAATATTAAGAAAAGAAAACTGCAGCTCTTAGCAGTTTTCTAATACAGATAAAAAAATTCCCTGCTTATGTTAATATGATGCAGTGATTTGAAAATGACTATGCTTCTATTGCATTCGAACATATAAAATCGGCACTAACGTAATGATCACAGTCCATGTTAATAAACAATGCACACCATTGTTGCACCAAAATTTGGAGAAAGGCTCAGGATCAACAAGTGGGGATTTGAAAATGGAGGCAGCTGAGGAACACCCTTCACATGGATATATTTCTAGAGGTAAGACCAGAAAACAATAAAATGTCAAGGGAAAGATCAATTAAAAACTTATAAAACACAAATCCACTGATATATTCAGGATAAAAGAAGTAAAATTACGTTTAATGTCTTGAGTATTTGATGGCAAAAGTCAAAACGTTAAGATACCATGGAGCAACAAGACAAACATTATAAGAATAAAAATACAATTCACTGTAATTTTTTTACAATAATAGGATACATTCCACACGAATGACGCCCTTCAAAGCAAAGTCCACCAACAAACCCATAAAGCTATAACACTGGATACCTAAACAGAAAAGCTAAGGTCTCTCTCACATGTTGAAAGACATGCACAAACAACCAGAAAGAGTATAGAAATATGGGAAAAACCCAGGGAAACTTATCACGATCAACATAGAATACCACAAACGTTTCATGTAGCGCATAAATTATACCTAGGAATACAAGTCAATACCAATCTGAAAATGTCCAAGATTACCCTATAGTTATTAGGAACCTTTCAAGATACTAGGGAAAAAAGATAAAAGTAGTGACCCCAATGGATCAGGCGACTACCCAATGTCGACAAACAAGTTGGCCCACATCATGAATCACTTTATGTTTTGCATGCACGTCATGATCCGCATGATAATAAGTTAGTAATAATTCTCATAGTACATGGTTGTGTTTTATGCCTTGGTTTTGTGGTGTGTTAGAATAAATGACGTAGTAAATAGAATTTGATGTACATAGTCATTTAGGGGTCCTTCCGATGTTTCGTTGGCATACATGCAGTTAGGCAGGTATGGCAAATGCCCTCTTCCAACTTCAAAGCACACTTGTGTACACCCTATCTTACGAGCATAGCATTATGTTGTAGACAGGGTGAGTGCCTTCCCGAGACGAGGGAATGACAAGTACTTAGGAAGGATGGATCAACTTGGCTATAAGGCTTGACATGACTTAGATTACTCAGTCTCAGACATGTAGGTTGTTGTAGACGTGTAGCTTAGACGGGTAAACCAATCTAGATGGGTTGGGCTAGACATGTACGACTTCAAACGTGTTGGGCTAAACGGATGTGTACAGTCTAGACAGGTTGGACTCAGACGGGTAGCCTGCCTAGACGTGTAGACTGCTAGACGTGTAGACGTCTCAGATGGTTAACTGCAGATGGGTAGACATCTAAGATGGGTAACTACAGACGGGTTAGACGTCTCAGACGGGTAGTTGCAGACGGGTTGACGTCTCAGACGTGTTCAACAGCAAGGCCTAGATGTCTAACAGTTAGGCTTATACGGGTAGGCCTAGATGTCTACTGTAATGTACGATCATTCTCCAGTCTACAACTGTTGTTACTTGCTGATAATTGCAAAAGTTCGATTAATTAAAATAAATTGAGGTTACAGCTTAAATAGCTTAGGGAAAAGCTAGAATTAGGAAAGCGAGAAATAGGGAGAGAAAATAGGGAAAGCTTAGGAATAGGAAGAGAATTTAAAATTAAATTCTCTCACTGCCTGCCGTCCACCTTGGTGTCGTCATCGCCTACCGTCCACCTTGGTAAGTTAAATACTAACATTCTCCCCCTTAAAGTTGAGAGGGCTGACAAGACAGTCTCTCAGCTTTATATATTGAGCTTTAGCAATGCCTTTGGTGAAGATGTCCGCCATGTTGTCCAAAGTGCTGCAATGTTTAAGCTCAACTACCTGGTTCTCCACCATGTCTCGGATGAAGTGATACTTCATATCAAAGTGTTTTGATCTGCTATGGTGGATAGGATTATATGCCAATTGAATGGCACTCATATTGTCACAGTACAATCTTGTAGGACCACTTTGTTGTTCTCCAATCTCTTCAAGGACTTTTCTCAACCATAGAGCTTGAGTACTAGCATATGTGATTGCTATATACTCAGCCTCAGTAGATGACAATGCTACAACAGTCTGCTTTTTGGAACTCCATGTAATTAGTCCTGACCCTAGACTAAAACAGTTCCCTGATGTAGATTTTCTATCATCTATATTGCTGCCCCAATCACTATCACTGAAGCCAACTAACTTTACAGAATTACATTTGTGGTAATGGATTCCAAAATCCAATGTACCCTTTACATATCTCAGAATTCTTTTAGTTGCTTGAAAATGCAGCTCGGATGGATCAGCCATAAACCTTGAAACAAGAGAAACAACATACTGAATATCAGGTCTTGTGTTGGTGAGAAACATCAAACTCCCAACCATGCTCCTGTAAGTGGTCATGTCAACCTTTGGTGCTCCATCATCTTTGCTCAATTGGATCCCATGACCCGTTGGAGTTGCAACAGATTTGCATTGCTCCATGGCAAATTTCTTGATCATATCTTGAGCATATTTGTGTTGACATATGAAGATCCCTCTATCTGTTTGATGAACTTCCATGCCTAGGAAGTAATGCATTAAGCCTAGATCTTTCATCTCAAATTGTTTCATCATGGAGTGTTTGAACTCCATATTCATCTTATCATTACTACCCATAAATATGAGATCATCCACATATAAACAAACTATGAGAATGTCTTTACCTTGCTTTAGGTAGTAGAGAGTAGGTTCACTTTTGCTCCGAGTGAATCCATACTCCTTGAAGTAGCCATCAATGCGAGAGTACCATGCTCTTGGTGCTTGCTTGAGGCCATATAGTGCTTTTTTAAGTTTGTAAACAAGGTTCTCCTTACCTTGTTCTTTAAAACCTTGAGGTTGTTGGACATAAACCTCTTCATCTAAGTACCCATTGAGAAAGGCACTTTTTACATCCATGTGCTGAATTTTCCACCCTTTGTGGGCAGCCAAGGAAAGTACTGATCTGATAGTTTCCTGTCTAGCAACAGGAGCAAAGGTCTCCTCATAATCAATGCCATATTTCTGAGTGAATCCTTTTGCTACAAGTCTTGCCTTGTGTCTTTCAATGCTTCCATCAGCATTGAATTTGGTCTTGTAGACCCATTTGCATCCAACACATTTTTTTCCTTTAGGAAGCTTCACTAGCTCCCAAGTATCATTCTTTTTTATAGAGGTGATTTCCTCTTCCATGGCTTGCTGCCATACATCATGAGTGCATGCTTTCTCATAGCTAGATGGCTCTAGCTGTGCACTAGTCATTAAAGCATAATTAACTACATCTCCTTTAGGATCATTGGAGTCATCATCACCATACATATGCAGATTTTCAAGTTTTTGTAAAACTGCATTCATTTCACTAGCTTGACTTCTAGTGTATCTTTTCTGGAAATTCTTATCCAACATTTGAAAATATGGATGATGTTGTAGTGTTCTTTTACCTCTTGATGGAGAATCAATATCCATAGGTGAAGAACTTACTGATCTTTGTGGAGAAGGACTTGGAGTAGCTGCTGATGTACTCGATGTAGTACTCATACTTGGGCTTGGAGGAGTTCCTTTGCTGTTTTTGGGCTGCATTTGTTGCACTTGCTGTACTTGAGAGGTACTTGCATCATGAGATCCATCATCAACAAAAAGTTTTTGATGACCCCATTCTCCCCCTTCATCAAAAATCACATCCCTGGAAAGTATAATTTTATGTGTTTTGGGATTGTAGAGTCTATATGCTTTGGTAGACTCACAATATCCAACAAAAATACATGCTTGACTCTTGGGGTCAAGTTTCTTTCTTTTCTCATCAGGAATGTGAGCATATGCAAGAGAACCAAAAACCTTAAAGTGTTTTACATTTGGCTTTTTGCCATTCCATCCTTCATAAGGAGTGATCCCATCCAGACTAGAAGTAGGACTCCTATTTAAAATGTAAACACTAGTTCTTACAACATCAGCCCAATACATATTACTGAGATGCTTAGTTTGAAGCATCGATCTTGCCATTTCTACTATGGTGCGGTTCTTTCTTTCCGCCACACCATTCTGTTGTGGAGTATAGGCAGTGGTGAATTGCCTTTTTATCCCACATTCTTTACAATATTTTAGAAATGCCTTTGAAGAGTACTCTCCTCCTCTATATGTCCTTAGACATTTTACAATGAACTCACTTTGTTTCTCTACATTATTCTTGAAATCTATGAAGCAATCAAAAGCTTCATCTTTGGTTTTCAAGAAATAGATCCAACACATCCTAGAGAAATCATCTATAAAAGTGAGAAAATAGGAATTATTACCTATGCTTTTTGTCTGCATTGGACCACAAATGTCCGAATGCACTAATTGGAGTGGATGACTGGCCCTCCACGCTTGTCCTTTTGGGAACTTGGATCTTGAGTGCTTTCCCAAAGCACATCCTTCACAGACCTCCTTGTGTTCATCAATTTTGGGAAGTCCACATACCATAGCTTGAGAAGTTAACAATTTCAAGCTTGCAGAATTTAGGTGACCATATCTCAAGTGCCAAAGCACACTTGGATTTGCTATAGCAATACTAGCAAGTTGAGCACCCCCTGGTTCCCCAAACTTAAGGGGAAACAACCTATTCTTGGTCATAGGTACTTGTGTAATGACTCTATTACAATTGTTCTTATCAAAAATTACACATTTGCCTTCATCAAAAACAAGTCTGTAATTTTTCTCCATCATTTGTCCAACACTAAGCAAATTATGTTGGAGTTTGGGGGTGTAATAGATGTCATTTACCTTTTTGGTGCCTTCTTTTGTTGGAACCTCCATGGCTCCAATGCCTTCAACTTGCAAAGCTTTATCATCTCCCAACTTGATTCGGGATTTATAGGTGGAATCCATTGTAGCAAAGAGCTCTTCTTTGCCACTCATGTGATTGGAACAACCAATATCCAAAATCCAAGTGTCATTCAGATTTTGATCTGATTTTCCATAAGAAAGAAACAGATTTGATGTTCCTTCTTCTTCACCATAGTTGCCATATTGACCGCTGCCTCCTTGAGAAGTCTTGGACCAACAGTCTCGAGCAAAATGACCAGGCTTGCCACAATAAAAAAAATTTATTTGTTTTGTAACCTTCTCTTCCTTGATTGCCATTCCGACCTTGATTTCCACCTCTGCCTTGATTGCTACCTCTGCTTTGATTGCCACCTCTGCTTGGATTTCCTCCTCTTGAGCTGCTTCTGCCTCTTCCTCTTCTTTGTCCTCTGCCTTGGCCTCTTCCTTGTCCTCTTCCTACACCCTCATTGGATGAGAAAGCTTTATCATCGCCTCCATAGCTCGTTGAAGTAGACCCTTGTAATCTCTCTTCATGAGACATTAATGAACCGATTAGTGCATCAAAAGTTAGAGTGGAAAGGTCTTTTGATTCTTCAATGATGATAGCAATGTGGTTCCATTTATGAAGAAGTGTTCTCAACACTTTCTTCACAACCGCTTCAGGTTTGACTTCTTCGCCAAGAGTTTCCATCTTGTTGACAATTGCTTTGACTCTTACGCAGTAGTCTCCAACTTTCTCATCTTCATTCATTTTGAGATTCTCAAAATCTCGTTTCAGGGTTTGAAGCCTTACTTGCTTCACCTGATCGCTTCCTTGGAAACCTTCTTTCAATGCTTTCCATGCATCTTGGGCAGTTAAACAAGAGGCAATCCTCGGAAAGATGCTCTTCTCCAATGCTGCTTGGAGATGATAGAGAGCAGAGGAATTGCTCTTTTGGGCATCTTTCTTTGTCTTCTTATCGGCTGCACTCAAAGTGGTCCAATCTGAAGGTTTTGTGTAACCTTCTTCGACTATATCCCATAGTCCCTTGCCTATGAGTAAGGTCCTCATCTTGATGGACCAATACTCATAATCAAACCCATTAAATTCTGGAATGGGTAGATTATTATTGGATGCCATAGCTTTTGGAAATAAACTAGAAACACACTTTTTATTTCTCAATTACAATCAAAGCACTATGCTTTTCAAAGGAAGAATTACAGATTTAAATCAAATCTAACTTGATCTACTCTCTCGTAGATATCCTGTTCTACTTGCAGAGGTTCTCCTATCACTGGATTGACAAAGTTGTCAGCAACTGAATCACCGTCGTCACTGATAAGAATGATTTCGGGTGAATATGGTTTTGGCTCCAGTATTTCAACTGAGTCACTGTCACTGAGATGAGTATTCTCTAGCTCCTGTGGTGCAACTCCTACAGATTCTGACTCCTCAAATCTGCTACCAAAGGAATTGTCTTCTGAATCAGCGTCATATCCTGCATCTGGTGCTCTTTGATGGGCTATTACAGCATTTTGTAATTGACTGAATACAATATTCAATCCATACGTTCGAACTTTTTCATCAAAGGATTCGGGGTTTTCTCTTACTAAAAGAGAACAAAGGGCATGATAGCATCCGGTTGACCTTATCATGAATGAGTACAAGAATATTCCCCTTAAGATGCAAAAATATTCCCCCTTAAAGCCTCTTAGGCTATTACAAAAAAAAATTCACTTTTAAAGCCTCTCAGGCTATTACAATAATTTCCTCTTAGGAAATGTCCTTCTCCTCCCTTTTTTTAAATGTTGCAAAAATTAAAAAAAATTATCTCTAATTTTAATTAATAATAAAATTTAATATTAATTAAAAAAACATTTAAAAGAAAACCTTTAAAAATGCAATTTAATTAATATTAATATTAAATTATTAATTAAATTATAAAATTAAATTTTTTAATTTTTTGCAAAAATAAAAAATATATAAAAAACTAATTTTTTCAGGTTAGAGGGTTTCGAACCCGCGACCTTGCTTTTCAAGATCTTACCTCGTGGCCTCTAACCGGCCGCGATGGCTCACCACCTGTGAGCTAAGGTGAAGGAGGTCACCTATATCCTTAAACACCGATGCCTTCACAAAAAAAATATAAAACTTAGCTTTTTATACCTCGCGGAGACTCGAACTCGTGACCGGGCGGAGGGCAAAGATCTTCGGGCTGGCTCCTCGAGCCAGTCGGGCTACAACGCCCGACATGAAGGCTAAAGAAATCGCCTTCACTTTGTAGACGCTCTGGCTCGTGACAAAGAAAAAAATATGGGATGATTATCCCACATTTGCCAGGAAATGAACACGAGTGGTATAAAACCTTAAACGCGCACCATGTGTTTCGATTGCCCTTTTGCCATCGAGTTGTCCAATCAAACCTTGCCACGTTGCCCTGCCACGTCACCCTGCCACCTCGATCCGTGTGTCCTCTTCTCTATTTGCCACGTGTCCACCTCCGATTCAGTGGCTTGTCGCCACGTGTCTGTCAGGGCAGCTCTGCTGTCCACCACGTCAGCTGCCTCGAGAATCGTGCCCCTGTCAGGTCAGCTATGTTGTCCAGCCACGTGTCCTCGGGATGCGTGTCTGGGGCTTCGGCTCCTCTGCGTGCCACGTGTCCTCCTCGAGATGTGTACCTGGGGTTCGGCTCCTCTACAGGTCGCTCCTCTGGATGCGTGCCTGCAGGGTCTGCTCCTCCTCGGGATGCGTGTCTGCGAGCCCTCCTCACCAATCAGATGCCAAATAACCCTAACCCCTAACGCTGCGCTCTAATACCAAAATGATAATTGCAAAAGTTCGATTAATTGAAATAAATTAAGGTTACAACTTAAATAGTTTAGGGAAAGGCTAGAAATAGGAAAGCTAGGAATAGGGAGAGAAAATAGGGATAGAAGATAAGAAGAAGAAAATTTAAAAATAAATTCTCTCACCGCCTGTCGTCCACCTTGGTGTCGTCATCGCCTGCTGTCCACCTTGGTAAGTTAAATACTAACACCTGCAACTGCACAAACAAATACAATGCAAGTCTACGCCAGTCTATCTCGTACAAGCCATTGATCAATACCTGCAACACGACAATACAATCACAATGCAATCACACAAAACACATGCTCCAGAACAGTTCTTGTTGTATTCACAATGGTTTTGCATTTATGTCAAGTATGGATCTCCATGGACAGATTACAAAAATGAATAGGGGGTACTTATAGGGCAAGCCCAGGCGGTTACTACAACCAACCTGGCTCAACCATCCCAACTTCCCTATGTTAGCACTTTACTAATCTTGTTTTGCAATGTAACAACCAGTCTTAGACGTCTTAATAAATGACAGCTAGTTTTGTCCTTTTGTGCATTTCTATTAATCAGTCCGCATTACATCATGTCGACTGATTTTACATTGCAAACCTTACATTTATCAAAATTGCTTTATACATTATCAAAATTGGTATCAAAATTGCTATCTTCTTGTAGACATTTTTGTCAAACAGTTCGATATGTCATGTCTTCTTCGAACTGTTGTCTACATCTATCCTCCCCTTTGAAGAAGTCGATGTCCTCAACGACTTTCTATGCTGTCCTGTTAAGGTGTTGGCATCTTTTGGTGTTGCAGCCTATAGTGCCTCCTCTAATTCCTGTACCCTGAGTCGGAGAGCATCTTGAACTCATTTGGCATAAGGAAAGTACTTGGCCCATTCGACTCCCATGTTGTTGGCTCATGTTTCCATCTCCTGAAGCTTAGACAACAATTCTGATTCACGCTGAATGAAGATCTCCTTCATCTGTTGTGTTGTCAAGGTTGATGAAGATGGTGCCTTTTGTGCCAATTCTGCCTTGAGAGCTGCTTCGCGCTTCTGAGATTGAAACAATTCATTGCGCAAGGCCTCTCGTTCTTTCTGCCAAGTCTCCATGTTTTGGCTATTTTGGGCCACTAACTCTGCAGTCTGTTTGATCAGCAATTCCTTAGCCTCCTTATGCTGCAACATTTCAGCCTCAATGTCTATGATCATCTTTTCTCTTTCGGCGAGCTATGCGCTAAGGTCTGTCATTTGCTGCTGCTTTTCCCGAATATGCTTTAGAGCATCTTCCATCTGACCTCTTCTGCCAAGTGTCGCTCTTTCTCTTGCAATTCCGCCTTTGTCAACTGCAGATCTTTATCCAAATTCTGCCTAGCTAGATTCAAATGCTTAATTCCTTCAACTAGCCAACACAGCAAGTGGGCTAGGAAGTTAAACTGGCTATACATCGACAACAATTCGGGTACTAACTCCACCTGTGATTTGTGTTTTGTGGAGTGTTGGGAAGGAGGGTTATTGCCATGGCCAAGAACATACACTTGCGCTAGTTCCAAGTAGAGGGTAGGTGTCTTTTTTGGCAGTTGTTCCATTCCCTCCATAGTCATCAAGTGCGTGGTAGGCAGAGTCCAAGGCTGATCTTGATAGATACTAGAAATTTTTGCTCGCCAGGATCCTTGTGCGGAACATTTCACCAACTTGTCCAGCTCTTCCTCCGCCATCAACTGCCACTTCTTCCACCGGCTCACACAAGCGGCATCAAACTGCAAGTGCAGATTATCCATCACATGGGTCAATTTAGAAAAATAGTCTACTGCCTGTTGATCAGCCATGTCAGATGGATCTACAAAATTAGGCAGTTTCAACAGAATCATTCTAACCATACATCCTCAGGTTCCTCCTCCTCTTGTTCCTGCAACATCGCCTTCCCCTTCCCTGATGGGTCAATGTTCTTCTTGGTTGCTTTCCATTTTGTGACGACGGGTTGTTTCTTAGGTACTTATGTTTGGTTGTTGCTGCCATCTGTCCCAGCAATTTGCTGAGGTTCTGTACTTGGCTGGGGATTCTCTCCCTGCACTATTTTGGTCTCAAGTTCCAAAGAGACCTCTTCATCGACTGTAATAGGGTGCTCTTGTGTCCCTGTTGTCGGATTTCCAACAGTCGGAAGTGGTAGTCCTTCACCCCCCATCTCCTTTGCAGCTTCTATGGGGACACCAATATCTGTTGATCTACCTGCTGCCTTGGCTTCTGCTGCTACGAGCATCTCTTCAAACGAGAAAGCCCGTAGGGAATCTGTAAAAGAAGTTCGAGCAATTAGGGACTTCAGGGGTGCTTTAGGTGACTCATCATGATCCCTGAATTAGGCCTGTGCCAAATACTTCGTCAACCCTACGTAGACAGCAATACTGGGTCCTGCTGGCATTTCCTGAAAAACTAAAGGAATTTTAAAATCAACTTCCGCAGCATGTAAACTCAGCTATTGCTCAAGTTTCTGAGCTACTTCCCAACTGCGTGCTATTGTATCGGTTGTTATCTCATCCACCGGATCAGGTGACAGTGGCTCAAATCTCCGCCTCTTCCTTGTTGGCTTAGGCACTTCTTGCGGGGGTGCAGTAACTTTCTTTGTTGGCCTTGTCTCCTTAGGTAGTGGTGGTGCAGTATCCTCCCCTTCTGAATCGGTCAATGGCCCTTCTCCGGGTGAAGGCTTATGAGAGATTTGCTTCACTCATGGCTTCTTCACCGACGTTTGGCGTTTGACTTGCGGCTTTGCATCTTTCCAGCGCAAAATCGTTTGTGCCAATTCTGGTAACTTCTGAAAGTCAAAATCTGGAATTTGTACTCCTGCTCTAGATGTTGCATCCAACAATAATACAATGGCATGAAAAACCATCAAACAAATTTTGGTGGCTCATGTCAGAAAAATCTGGATACGAGGTGCCAAGTAGGTTGCCCAATCGTAAGCCACTCCTTGCTCAATCCCCTGCAAATACGGAATCAACCAAATGGGAAGATCTGAGCTCCGTTGTTCTCCTGACAGTCTGGCCATTAATACATTCATGATGCACTGTAACCCTTCATTGGCCAACTGTGACTGCTTGACTCCATGATTACCATGGGTTGATAACATAGCATCAATGTTTGCCTTGGTCAAGGTGGTGATACTCTGAATCAACTGCAGAGTCTTCTTGGGATCTACCCGCTCATTCACCACTGGTTTGCCCTACCAAATCCTTATCTCCAACACGTACTATGTTGGTATTGCGTAATAGGCCATAAGTTCGGAGCATCTGGATCAGGTACTCCTTGAAGAAGTCCTTATCGAAACTCTGAACTTGTAAAATTAAATGGACTCCCACTTCCTTGATTTTCTACTTGATGGGGTCCTTGGTTGGTACCTGCTCCCACCTGTAATGTCCCCTTCTAATCAGCTAGTGGGAGCACATAGAGACTAGCCTATACACGGGTTCCCGTAGGCTATGTCATATGGATGAGAGCCTTTGGAGATATTTGAGACAGCTTTGGGATTCTTAGAGCTCAGTTTTGGTGGTCGTTCGGGGTCAAACGGATCTAGGATGCTGGAATTGCTATTTTTAGCAGTGTCGGGTTTTAGGGTTTCTTGCCGAGCGGACGGGGGGATGTTGTTCTACAACGAAATGGGTATCCAAAACAGGTTTCAATTGGTCATTCGGAGTTTCATAAGGCAGAGTTTTTAAAGCGCGAAGCTTGGCTTTATTAAGTGAATTATTAAATTCATTTTATAAAGTTAAAACTTTATATTATAATTAAAGGGATGTGGGAATTAAAAAAGAAAGAAATATGTTTATCCCACATTGAGCGCGAAAAAAAGTTTGCCAAGGAGGAGCCTATTTATTCAGTGACTTGGTCTCATTTTGGTCATTCTGGATTTTAGTTATTTTTCTCTATGGAGTTTGAGGCCGGTGGTCGAGACTTCTTCTCCGAAGGGACGGAAACCCCAATGGTGTGGCTGAGGACGAAACCCCTCGAATTTTTGGAGCTGGACGAAACCCCGGTTCTCTGTTGGTGAATTCACACAGGATTCACACTTGGAGCTTCATCAGTCTTCAGAGGTATCTTTCCATGTTTGCTGATTTAGTATATTTCAAGGGTTTGCAGACATATTGTGGAAAGATTATATTTTTAAAATATTGTAATCTAAACCCTATTTTGAAAGAAATTTGAAAAATAAAATTGCTAGTTATTTCCTGTTTCTGGAGTTGTATTTTTTTGATTTTAAGAAACAGTATAGTGTCCCAAATATTAAAAATATCAGAGCAGGGGGGGAACATTACAGTGGTATCTTAGCTGGTTTTTCCTGCCAGCCTGTTCAGGGTTTCATTGCAAATTTTGTGAAGTCTTCTATCGAAGACAAAATTCTCAGGTTTGATTTGGTGGAAATAATTCTTTGTCTGAAATTATATTGCTTGAAAATTTGCGGAGTATAGAAGATTAGCAGAAGTTAGGGTTTGGTTGTCGTTTTCAAATCTAGGGTTTCCAGTTTCTGGGTATTGGTGATTTGAATACCCATTTGGTTGATTTGGGCTTTAAGAGTTCGGGTATTGTTAATTCGGAGCTCGAGCTATTCTGCCAGCCTTGTGGAAGCCTAATTAAATTTCAGATTCATGGAGTCTTATAATGATTGGTCTAGGAGACAACGTGATTGGGATAGGACTCAGAGTGAGATACAAAAATCCATCAGTCAATTAACTGCAATGATGCAAATTTCTCTACCTTCAGCTTTTCCTCAGGATAAGGTTGATTTTTCATTCATAAAGTTGCCGAAGAAAGTTGGAGTTGAACAAAATACTTTACAAGATCCTAAAATTGCAGCTAATATTGCGGCTAATAAAGTTGAGCTCGCTGTCCCAGAAAAGTTGGAAAAGCAGTTGACAGTAGCTATGTCACCTAAGTCAGCACCTATGGTTCCCTCTAAGGCTAAGGTTGAGCATCACACATCCAATAACAGAAAACAGATTCAATCTGCAGAACATTTCAATAAAAGAATGGATGTAAGTTGTAAGCTCTATGCTTTGGGGAAACAACTTGAGTCCTAGAAATTGTCAAAAGATGTTCTTCTTGACAGTCTAAAGGAAATGGATACATGTCTAGTTGAACTAGATCAATCTGATCGTGAGGTTTTGAATTGGGCAGCGAAAGTACCTATAGTTGCATTAGGCCAGCATTGGATTATGAGACATGCAGACAGGGACGTGAGACTTGCAGTCACCTCTTGTCTCAATGAGATCATAAGGATTACAGCTCCGGAAGCACCCTACAATGACGACATCATGAAGGAGGGATTACAGCTGATGGTTGACAGTTTTCATGGTTTGAATAACATCAGGGACCGATCCTATGGTAAGAAGGTTAGAATTTTGGAAGTGATGGCAAAAATTAGAATATATGTCTTTTTGCTTGATTTAGATTGTGCTGATCTTAGTCTCCAGATGTTTCGACATTTTATGGCTTCTATCAGTGAAGATCATGAAGACATTATATCCTCTTACATGCAAACCATCATGGTACGCATCATTGAGGAAAGTGATGACTTTACCCAGCCCATCTTGCCCAAGTTGATGGCTGTTTTGAGGCAAGGACAGATTACCTCTTCAGCTGCACGTAAATTAGTTGACAATGTTTCCAAGCAGTGTGAGAAGAAGCTGAAACCTCTCTTGGTACAGGAGGAATAGGAGAAGGAAAAGAGACCGAGTGACTTACAGATGCCAGGACTACCTCTCAAAAGCAAGAATCAGTTGAGAAGAGAACAGCGTTGCTTCACTTGCCAAGAAGAGTGGTCACTTGGACATATATGTGGGCCCATAACCCACAAGTCCCAGGACAACTATAGTACCGAGGGTAATGACAGGACAACAGTTGTGGAATTGCTTCCAGAGCAATCCAGTGAGGTCTGTGAGACCTTGGACATAAGGTATGATGAGCCTTGCATTTTTCCTGGCAACAGTTCATTGTTGCATGATGTTTTTTTCATGGTGAAGACTCCAAATTTGATGAGGAGATCGATGTCGATGAAGATGTCTCCTGGTTAAAGTTAGAAACAGAACAGACCAGCAAGTGGTTGGATGGTGGCTTTCCTGATGAGTTGGAGAGTTATGCTGATGAAGTAAATGAGAAGATTGATAGAGACAAATTTCCTTTTGATCAGGGTGCTGACCTGAACATTCAGACTGCTGAAATTCAAAATATAAACATGCCACCTCTTCAAGAAACTTGTGTGGAAGTACAGGAGGGCAAAATTGATGAAGATGAAGTTAATTCATCTTGTGGATCTAATTTTGGTGAGGTGCATAATGAATTTCGTGATAGTGGTGAGATCATAGAGCATGCTGATTCTGACATTGTTAAATCAGCAGCTGGTGAGGATGTGCATGCAGTTGATAATTCTTGGGTTGAGCATGAGTCAGTCCTAACTTCAGTGCACGAAGTTGGAGAGTGTAGTGTCAAAAGGAATGCTGATTCTGATCATTATGCCAAAGATGGTAAATCAGAAACTTTATTGTGTGCTGCTGATCACAATCCAGAACTTGATACAATGCAAAGTTGGAAGGATAAGTTGCAGGTTACAGAAGAGAAGATTGTCCAAACATTAACCCATTTGGATAGCACACACAACTTTGTTGAATATCTTCTGTGGACAGCTCAGCTCAAAGATAGGCAGATAGGGTTGATTGATGGCTCCTCTGTTGAAAGCGTGCAAACTATTAAGGTAGAAGCTATCAAGCATGCTTTGGAGAAAATAAAATCTGATTACTTGCAATTGTTATCTGATAGGGATTTGGCTATCCAAACTGCAGAAAAGATGTACCAAGAACTCACCAAAAAGGAGAAGATAATTAACAAACTTAACCTTGAGTTAAGTTTTGTTCACAAAGAAGAAAATTGGTCAACTGTTACAACCACTCAGAAGGAGCAGCCCGAGTATGATGCTGATGCAGGTTCATTTCCTTGTGTTATGATTGGCGAAACATCTCCTGACTTCTATGTGCAGAATGTTGAGAGTTGTAGCACAGGTGATTGTATAGACCCTTCCATGGAACCAGTTGGTGAAGTTCAGATGGACCGTATAGTGAGGTATGCTCATAGTTTTTCTTTCAGTCCACATGTTGATGATTTGACCATGTCATATATGAATGGGAAGAAGGGTTGGTATAAGGAGTTATATGTATCACCTTGGCATGAGGTGCTCTTCCCTATAGTTGTAGAATCAGTTTCTTGTTGGGTTCCTCGTTTGTCAGTCCAGAATGGGTTCTCCGTTGAGCTGCAGAATAATTCAGTTGTAGTCAGAGTGGCACAACAGAAATTATCAAATTTCGGGAATGACAAAATCCCTATTTGGCTATGGGATCCAGGAATTCCTCTGAGGGATGGATTGTTTTATAGAGTGGCAGAGCTCGACAGAGTTACCGGGGCCAGTTGTATCGGTTTGGTGACAGAGCTTGACAGTGTTTTCAGTTTCTGGGATGACAGTTCAGGGCAGTGTCTTCATCATGAGACATTCTTCAGATTTATTTGGGATCTTGGCATACAGATCATATTGCTTGAGGACAAGCAATATTTGGGAAGGGCGGACTGTAATGTCCCCTTCTAATCAGCTAGTGGGAGCACATAGAGACTAGCCTATACACGGGTTCCCGTAGGCTATGTCATATGGATGAGAGCCTTTGGAGATATTTGAGACAGCTTTTGGATTCTTAGAGCTCAGTTTTGGTGGTCGTTCGGGGTCAAACGGATCTAGGATGCTGGAATTGCTATTTTTAGCAATGTCGGGTTTTAGGGTTTCTTGTCGAGCGGATAGGGGGATGTTGTTCTACAACGAAATGGGTATCCAAAACAGGTTTCAGTTGGTCATTCGGAGTTTCATAAGGCAGAGTTTTTAAAGCGCGAAGCTTGGCTTTATTAAGTGAATTATTAAATTCATTTTATAAAGTTAAAACTTTATATTATAATTAAAGGGATGTGGGAATTAAAAAAGAAAGAAATATGTTTATCCCACATTGAGCGCGCAAAAAGGAGTTTGCCAAGGAGGAGCCTATTTATTCAGTGACTTGGTCTCATTTTGGTCATTCTGGATTTTAGTTATTTTCTCTATAGTTTGAGGCCAGTGGCTGAGACTTCTTCTCCGAAGGGACGGAAACCCCAACGGTGTGGCTGAGGACGAAACCCCTCAGATTTTTGGAGCTGGACGAAACCCCAGTTCTCTGTTGGTGAATTCACACAGGATTCACACTTGGAGCTTCATCAGTCTTCAGAGGTATCTTTCCATGTTTGTTGATTTAGTATATTTCAAGGGTTTGCAGACATATTGTGGAAAGATTATATTTTTAAAATATTGTAATCTGAACCCTATTTTGAAAGAAATTTGAAAAATAAAATTGCTAGTTATTTCCTGTTTTCTGGAGTTGTATTTTTTTATTTTAAGAAACAGTATAGTGTCCCAAATATTAAAAATATCAGAGCAGGGGGGGACATTACAAATGGACTCCCACTTCCTTGATTTTCTGCTTGATGGGGTCCTTGGTTGGTACCTGCTCCCACCATTGTCGGCAAAAATCACCTTTGGCGTGAACCCAAGTAATTTCATTAATCGGAACCTAATCTCTCTCAAACTATTGGACATTTTTGGTTCGTCTTGCAGGTGCTGCTTCTTGCTCAGGGCTTTGTAATTATCCACGCATCATTCCTCTGTACTGATGATGACGGAGTCGTTTCGCAACAACTGATTCTGGTAAAGCTTAGGATTGTGGTGTAATCGGCGTTCAACTTTCTCCATAAAGCTTCGGCTCATTAATACGAAGGTGCCCTGACTTTTGGCGACTCATTCTCCTACCAGACGTCTCCTCTCCTAGACGTCTTACTTTCCTAACGACTGATTCTAGCAGACATCTACACTTCCAGACGACTTAAAACTTGCAAACGTCCACTTTTCCAGACGTCTTCTGCTCCAAACGTCTACTATTCCAAACGTCTACTTTTTTCAGGTATCTACTGTGTCAAACGTCTACTTCTGCCAGGAGGGTGCAAACTTCAAACGGGTGTGCTATCGAACGAGTAGCAGTTTTGTACGAGTGGAAATCCCAAACGTGTATACTCTCCAGATGGCTCGAAATTTCCAAACATATTGCAGCTTTGAACAAGTGCACTGTGATCTGGATGCATCCAACCCAAGACAGATGTGCGCGACTTCCCTTAAGTTCGTTTCCCGTCTGCCTACGAATCGGGAAATAAAACTGTTGCAATTGCACTGAAAATTTTGAAAATCTTCACGAAGTGTATGATCTGCCAGTTGAGATAGCATCTTGCTTCATCCCGAATAATACTTAGTGCACCGACAATCCGATCTCCGCCCCAAATCCTCTGATTTCTCTTGTGCTCCACCTGCAAAATGCTCAAGACTGAATGAGCAATCCTTCCTAGCGCTTCCAATTTATAGATGCGTTGCCGCCCTCATAATTGCCTGTGTAACTGCCACCTTACTCCCTGTCGTCTGCATGCACGCCACCTCGCTCTTTTTGCATGCACATGTCGTCTTTCGTCCTTTTCTTTATTTTGTCTTTTTCTATTTTTGTCCTTTTCTTTATTTTGTCTTTTTCTATTTTTGTCTTTTTCTATTTTTGTCTTTTTCTTTATTTTGTCTTTCTTTATTTTGTCTTTCTCTATTTTTGTCTTTTTCTCTATTTTTGTCTTTTTCTGGTTTTTGTCTTTTTCTGTTTTCTTTTTCTTTTTATTTTATTATATATTTTTTCAAAAAAAAAGTGTGTTTTTCCTTTTATCGTCATCAGGTGAAGCGCATGGCAATGCCAATGCGTATTTCCAGAGTTTCCGACGAGATGTCCTCCTGCTGATGGCTACCAGTCCCGTGACTGCTAAAATCATCGCCATTATCCTGCGCTTCAGATTGATGATGATTCTGGCAAGTACCATGGCTTCTGGGGGTTTCCATCTGAGGTTGTTCATCATATCCATTATTTCCTCTTCGAATGATGCACCAGTCTGTCCGTTCTTCAACATAAGGACGACTTCTACCTTCTGTTAGCTGACAACGAGTTCCTTGTTCATCAATCCGGTGATTTGCATCCGGACTTCTTCTGCTGACGTCATTCTGACATGTTCCGCCCATGCCCAGACGTGTTGGTTGAATGCAAACGTCTTCCAGACGTGTGCCACTGTCGTCTAGACGGGTCAACTCTATACAGACGTCTTCCAAACGGGTCAACTCGTCATCCAAACGAGTCCTATCGTCGTCTAGACTAATTCGTTCAGTTCTTCCATCTGCCCGTTGGACGATCATACAATCATCTAGGTAGTGGAATTTTGTCCATTCCTGATCTTGACGGTTGTTCGTCCTTCCACCTAGATGATAATTTCCCTTCATCCGATATTCCGATAGGCTTGTCCTCAGCCCTGTGGTCTATCTATCTGCCTTCAGATTGTTGCCCATCCATCATGTGTCTGGTTTTGATTTGGATGCCTGCCTTTGGGTCCATGTCTTCCCCGACCCTGTGCGAATCGTCCTCTTCCCCTTTTCGATAGATCTCCCTAGTGTTGGGTTGTCGCATGTAGACGACAGTTCCAGACAGCAGAAAATGAGGAACTGACTGTGAAAATGTCCCAAGCAATTTTGAATGTATATAGCAAATGTGGATTTATGCTATTTTGTAATGCCATTTTGTATAAGGCATAGTGTTGCTTAGTTTAATCAGCCAATCAGAAGAGAAGGATTAAATGTACAAAAGGACAAAATGGCCGCTATTTGGTTTAAGGCTAGTTAAGCCAGATGTCTAGTTAGTGTAGACGTCTGGCTAGTCAGACGTCTAAACTGTTAGTTAGACGTCTAACTAGTTGGTTGGGCAAACGGTTGGGTGGTTGGCACAGGTAGTTGGGAAACCGCTCCTGCAGCCTTTTAAATACCCCCTTACTTTTGCATTGTATCTGTAACCTTCTGGAGAGAATAAGACAGTGCTTGATCATCTTCGTGTTATACTGTGTATGCTTGAGTGTCATTGCAGGTTGTGTTGTTATTGTCATGCAGGTTGGAGACTCTGCCTGGCAGGTTGTTTGCAGGTACTTGGAAGCAGGAGCCATGATATCAGTCGTCTGACGCCTAGACGTCTGCACCCCAGACGTCCAGTCCCAGACGTCCAGCCCCTAGACGTCTAAGTCCTAGACGTCTAGCTCCCAGACGTCCAGTCCCTAGATGTCTAGTCCCAAGACGTCTAGCCATCTGACGTATTCCTTCCAGGCATCTCACCCTCTGACGTCTAGTCCAAGACATCTAGCCTTCTAGCCTCCCAGCCCCAGACGTCTGGTCCCATCCAACTGACCGAGAGACCAGTCGGACGTCTGACCCCTCTGACGTTTGAGTTACCTTGTACCCCGAGACCTCATGCTGATGCCTTCTCTTGTCTATTCGATCAGTTCACCTCTCGTATCGGGAATGTACTCACCCCTATCTACATCGCACTCCCAGCTGCCCAAGATTCGGTTGGTCCCTCGATCGTTCTTGACGACGTCTTCGGTTCCTACGAGCTCGCTGAGGTAGACCAAATGGTCTAGCCTCAGGAACACGTAGTGATGGGTTGGTTTGGACTAAGTCCACAGGTGGTCCTTGCGGCCCAGTCCGCGGACTAGTCGACCTATGGGCAGCAGGAGGGGAATTTCTTCCTCTCAAGCCACCGGGATGGAGACCAACCACACTCCTCCCTTGGTCAGGCAGGCTTGGGTTACCCAGTAGTCCTGACGAACTCTCGGGATTGCCCAAGTCACCTCTATTTCGGGCCTGATCAATAAGTTTTGCTCGCATACTTGGTTCCGCGTGCGCTTGATTCTCGGGTGTCAATTGGCTTAGCATTCTTAACCTTCTATCTGCCCTTATCAATCGTCGTCTCCACCTTGCTTCTTCAAAGCGTCTTTGTGGTGCACATAGGGCTAAGGCCTCTCTGTACTGGTCTAAGAAGGTCGAATCCGTGCTTGAATCATTCCCTTCTCCTATAGTATTCATTGGCCAATCTGAGGTTTCTTGAACCCTTCTTTGCAATCGTCGCACTTCTCTTCGATGTCTGCGTAAGTCCATTGCAGCCAATCGATAGGCTGCCACCTCCCGATGCTCGGTCGGTCTTTGCATTGATTCTTCGTATGGCACCCTTTGCCAACGCTCGGTTGGTCTTCCTGGTACCTCACCCTCATTATCTGATGGATTACTCATTCTTCCGTCCTCTTCGTCTTGTGGACTGAGTGACTCCTCATCTTCAATCACTTGTGCTATTTCGAGGAATCGAACCCTTGCACGTTGACTTCGGATCTCGTCCCTTTGTCTCCTTCGATCTGGATTGGGACTTGCATAGGGTATATCAGGGTCCCGAGGTTGATTCTCATCCTCGCTTGAGTCTTCCAGCCATCCTCCATACCTTGGTTGTTCGGGTACCTCTCTGACATCCCTCCACAGAATCTCAGCTGCTTGCTCCCGACTTATTCGATAATCGCTATTGGCAGCCAAATTCTGACATGGTTCCCTCTCCCTTGCTTGTTTTGGCGAGCTCCGAAGTCTTCGAGGACGTCGGATTAATGGTGAAGCAGTCCTTGAGGAATCTTCAGTATTCAGGAGAATTCTCAACGTTGCTGGAGATGAGCTACCTGAGTCTAAGGAAAATGCATTATTCCCTGAGGGTCCTGCATTATTTTTTGTATTCTCCCTTACTCCTAGTTGCATCTCCAGTCCATGTCCTTGCAGCCTTCTATTCTCTTGCCTCCTAGAATGTCTCAGGTGGATTGTTAATGGTGCTGAAGGTGAATTATTTGAAGCCACGGAAAATAGGCTACTTTCTGATGAATTGCCATCCGAGCTTCCCCTGAATTCTTCTTGATCTCTATCAGCCCATTCAGCTCTACGTGCCTCCTGTCGCTCGTGCATTCGTTGCATGGTTCCATCCAACTCCTGAATTACTTGTTCCCTTAATTGCGCATTATACTATCGTAGGGTCTCATACTCCTGCAATCTTTGTGTTTCCCAAGCCATCTATTGCAGAACTTGTGGTCCTTGACCTTCATATTCCTCCACTTCTAGTATTCATCCTTGTAAAGCGACATGCGTGAGGGTTCGAAGTCGCTCTTCTACTTCGCTATTTGGAAATTGAACATGGACTTGTAATCGTCTTTGCTCTCCCTCTCGAGGTTCTAACTCCCTCTGCTCGATCACAGGTTCTCCTTCAGTTCCAAATAGCCATTCCAGGTTGGTTGGTTCATCCTCTCGAACAACATTACTTGGCCCACCATGTTCGTAGGATCGTATACCTGGTCGTACTTCTTCGGTTGCTTTACCAGAAGTGTCCTCCGAGGTTTCTAAGTTGATTACATTTACTTGTGCCTGTGCCTTATACACCTTCAACTTAGAACCATTCACAACATCGGGGCAAATTGTACCATCCAACTTCTTCAATCGGACAACCCCATTGTCCAATACCTCTTCCACTTGGAAGGGTCCGAGCCATAAAGTCTTCAACTTTCCTGGCTTAAGTTCTCTCTTCCCATTATATTTGAGCACTAGTTCACCAACCTTCAAATCCATCTTCTTGAGATGCTTATCATGCCAATATTTTCATCTTTGTTGAGCTATCTTCGTTGCCCATTATGCCATCACCCTTTTCTCGCCTAGCTGCACCAATGCTGCGAGTCTCTCCTCCATACTATCTTCATCATTCAGGCGGTTGTCTACTGCTATCCTCAAACTTGGTACCAAAAATTTGATCGGTACCACCGCCTCTTGCCCGTACATCAGTTGAAAGGGTGTGTGATTCGTAGTCGGTTTGAAGGTAGTCCTGTACGCCCACAGAACTGTTGGCAACCATTCCTCCCAATCGGCTCCTTCTACGCCGCATGTTTTATACATAATTGAAACCAAGACTTTATTCGTTGCCTCTGCTTGCCCATTCGCCCTGGGGTAATACGGACTTGACAAGGAATGAAAAATCCTGAATTCCATCATCAAATTCTGAATAATCTCATTAACGAAATGGCCCCCTCTATCACTTGTCAAATGAAGAGGTATTCCAAACCGTGTGATAACCTGCTCATACAAAAATCGAGTCATGCTCCTTGCAGAGTTATCAGGTAAGGCTCTTGCTTCCACCCATTTCGTGAGATATTCAGTCGCTACTACAATATACCTGCACTTCCTCTTACGACTGGTTCGCAATGGGCCCACAAAATCTAAACCCCACCTCTCGAAGAGTTCTTGAGGTTGTGATGGATGTAGCGGCATGAAGTCCCTCTTCAACGGCTTCCCCATTCTTTGGCACGTATCACATGCTTTGACATAGTTCTTGGCATCATGATATAGGGTAGGCCACCATAGCCCTGCCAACAACACTTTCCTAGCCGTTGCATCTGGCCCCATATGGCCTCCTGCCAACCCTTCGTGTGCCTCCTTCAATGTCTGTTGTACTTCATCCTCCATCACACATCTTCGCAAAATGTGGTCTTCTCCCATCTTGTATAGCAAACCTGCAATCAACGTAAAAGGTGTTGCTTTCAAAATCACCTTCCTTTGTTCAACCGTCGTCATCTCCTTTGGCAGCTCTCCTATCGATAAGTATTCCCCTATGTGTTTATACCAAGCTGGTATCGCACTTATCATGAACAATTGTGCGTCAGGGAATTCATCCTGTATCCCTCCCTCTACAGGTTCTCCGGAGCGAATCCTTGACAGCTGGTCCACTATCACGTGTTTCTTCCCAAGTCTTACTACCACCCGAAACACGAACTCCTGCAGGGTGACGAGCCATCTACTTACTCATCCATAGATCATCGGTTTATTGATCAAGTACAACAATGCTTGATGATCTACATAAAAAGCAAAAGGGTTAGCCAATAAATAGTGTCTGTACTTTTGTACTGCATACACCATCCCTAGTGCTTCTCGTTCTGTTGTACTATAATTCTTTTCGACTCTGGACAACAACCGACTTGCAAAGTATATGGGCTGATCTAACCCAAATTATCCTTCTTGAGCCAATGTGCAACCAATTGCGAAGTTTGAGGCATCCACATGTACGTGGAATTCTTTCTCCCAATCCGGATAAACTAGGATAGGCGCCTTAACCAAGTGCGCCTTCAAGCCTTCAAAAGCCTCCTGGTGCTCCTCTGCCCATTTGAAAGGAACACCCTTGCACGTAAGAGCATCTAATGGATGAGAAGTTAGTGCATAATTCCTGATGAACCTTCTATAGTAGCCCATTGTCCCTAGGAAGGTCTTTACTGAGCTCACATCATGTGGCTCCTCCATCAATAGTATCACCCGAATCTTATCCAGGTCGGGCTTCAACCCTTCTTGGCATACAATATGCCCTAACAATTTCCCGTATGGCACCATTAAGACACATTTGCTTGGATTCAATGATATCCGAGCTTTTCTACACAAGCTCATACATTCTTCCAATGCCTTTAGATGTTCCTGCATCTTGCCATAGAGGGACCAATCATCTAGGAAAGCTCTGAAGTTCCCTATGGACATTTTGTCGAAGATGTATAATATGATTCTTTGGAACGTCGTTGGTGCATTACACAGTCCAAACGACATGCGGTTGTAAGCATATATCCCATTCTCCACTATAAAAGTGGTCTTTAGCTTATCCTCCTCCGCTATGCTGATTTGGTTATACCCCGAGAATCCATCCAAAAATGAATAAATCTCGTGGCCAACTACTTCTTCCAAGATAGAATCCGTGAAAGGAATTGGGAAAGGATCTTTGATGGTTACGGCGTTGAGGCTTCGGAAGTCTACACAAATCCGAATTTTGTTTGCCTCTCTCTTCAAGGTGATCACAATTGGTGACACCCATTCACTTGTCGTAACCTTGAATATTATGCCTGCGTCTAACATCTTCTCTATTTCGGCATTCACCAGAGCTGCATACTTTGGGTTCATCCTGTACGGTCGCCTCCTTACTGGTTGTGCGCCTTCAATTAACGGGATCTTATGCACACATAGCTCCGGTGGTACTCCCTTCAGATCCTTGTATGTCCAAGCAAAGACATCCTTATAGTCTACAAAAATTTTAAATGTCGTTGCTTTCAATATCGGATTCCAGTCATCTCCGCATTTGATCATTTTCTCTTCTCCTTCTCCCAAATTCACCTGGATCATTCTAGGTCCTTCGTATTTAATGGATTCAGGTTCTTCAACTGCTTTCAAAACATCAATGGGGTGGGTTGGCTTATCTTCAATAACAACATCCCCCATTGTATATTCTGCGAAGTTTTTGGGAAATGTCCACTTCTCCCTCTCTTTGTCCTTATCGGCTGTTGTTTTCTTTTTACTACCTTCGCCTATCTCGGGCTCCTCATCTTCTTGTGCTTCATTTCCTGCGTTGTTGCAAAAACATTGAGGAGAAAATATTTCGTAATCTTCCAATTGCCAGTGGAGTAAGCCTTTATCTTCATCATTCTCATCCTCCGTACATTCTTCCAATTGCAACACGCCTTCTTCATCTGGTTCATATCCAGTTTCTCCATCCGATGAAGAGTTTTCCGATTCATCCGAAGTTGCAATGTCCTGGCTTACTGCCTAGTTTTTAAGATTAATCATATACTTGTGCTGGCCTTTCTTGAAGGTCAGATGCTCCTTCTCCCAGTTGTGGTTTACTTTCGCCGTCCTTAACCACCCACATCCCAATAATGCATCATACGCTGGCTTTTGCATAGCTATTATAACAAAATCCAGGACAAAGTCCTGTTCTGCTATGCGCACTTTTTGGCTCATTAGTACTCCTATCGTTTCGATGCCATATTGATCAGCACCATATAATCTAAAATTTGGAGATCTCAATGCGGGTTGGCCAATACTCCGCCATGTCCTTTCTGGCATCACATTCACGCTTGATCCTCCATCCACTATGACTTGATTCAGCTTGTGGTCCAATATCTCCATATGAACCAAAGCTGGCTTCTTCCCTGCTTCAATCATCAGTATGGTTGGGTCAATAAATTGTCCTTGCTTGATGTTGGCTACCTGTCGGGCTTCATCTTTCTTCTTTGCTTTCATTACTTCTCCGACTGTAGCATACAATTCAGGTACTATATTGAATAGACTGGCCACTTTTACTTCCACGGTTGTATTGAGTACCTGAGTCACCAAGCCTTCAACAGATGCCTGCTTGTCTGTTATGATCTCCGCTTTCTTTAAGGTTTTCTCTAGAGCTAGCCTTTCTTGCTTCTCTTTATCCAGCTCTGTCTTAATCAATTCTTGAGCTTCCTGCCATCGCTCCTTCTCCTTGGTAGGATTTGGGTACTGCTCAATTTTCCTAGCCTGTGCTCTAGTCACTGCTAGGACTTCATTTTCTTTTTCTACCTCCATACTCATTTCTCCGATGTCAATCAAATTGACATTTTGCGTTCCACTTGAACTTGCTTTATTCGGGCAATTGGCTTCCTTGTGGTTCCCTGGACCACACCATCTACACATTTGGGTAGCATTGCTACCGTTAGTGTTGCCTGTATTCTGAGGCTTGGGGCAATTCTTCGCAAAGTGGCCCCATTCTTGGCAATTCTGGCACTGAATGATTGGTCTTCCTTCCGAATCATATTGTAGACGACTCTGTCCTCCTTGTCTTCCTCCTCGACGATTATTCTTGAATCCGCCACTAGTTGCACCTTGACCATTCCGTGAGGCATTTGGTTGTTCTTCCTGTTGGACTGTCAAAGTCTGATGCCTTGCCCCCTTCAAATTAAATGGACAATCAGCCACTAGATGTCCTGCTATATCGCATATATTACAATATGCGTTCTTTGGGCAATTGACATTCGTATGTCCTTCCCCTTTGCAGTCCGAACACCAAATATCTTTGCGATCTTTACGTACTTCTCCTTTAACTTCCTTTATGATCTTATCAAATTCTTTTCTAAAGGAGTGTATTGCACTTTGGACTTTATCATCTGCATCGCTATCGGAATCATCATTTCGTGGATGTCCTCCAATTCCGGCGGCTGTTTGTTTAGCTTCACTCTCAAAGTTCTTTGCCTTTTCGAGAGCCTCCACATACGTAGAAGAGGGTACTGCTTTCATTTTCTTCCGATATTTATGCAATAATCCATCCAAAAACCAACGCTTTACCATCCCATCGGCAGGTTGCATCTGCATCTTGTCAGCTAATTGTTTCAATCTCCAATTATAGCTTTTGACATCTTCATCTGGTCTTTGTTTTGTTGCAAAAAATTCTGTAATAATTTTTGTGTCATCCCTCAATGGCCGAAATTCCTCAATGAATGCATCTTTCAAAGGAGTCCACTGTGTGAATGGTTGAGTGTTCTGTCTCTTCAGATACCAATCCATAGCCATTCCTCGCAAGGTGGCCGGAAATAGTTGTAACCATTCTGCCTCTTGTGATACTCCATTTGCTCCCCAAATGGTAATGCAAGTTCCTATGTGTCGTGTCGGGTCTTCTTTCCCTTCCCCGGTGAAGGGTGGGCATTTTTGCTTGCCCGCTCTATTGGCAACGTTCGCCATTGGGACTGTCCCACTAGGCGTGCCACTTAATGGTGATTGTTGTGGTGTTGTATTCCACTCTCTATCTACTGTAGGTGGTGCAAAATCGTGTTCAAACACGTGTTCAAATAGCCTTCTCCCTGACTCACGTATGTCCCTACTTCGCGACCTCCTTCGCGAATATACAAGGTGCGGTTCTGGTCTTCCTCCCCAAGAACCCACGCGTGGTTGCTCTGGTACAAAGCTTTCCTCTTCTGTACCTATTGGCCAACTCTCCTCCGCTGGTTCAGGTGTTACCATCCGCTCCTCACTTCCAATATGAGATACGTCTTCTGCTATTTGATTTCGTTCTTCGCCTTTGGTTGTCACCAACAATGTCTCCCACCTTTCTTGCGCTTCTCGTAGATTGTTATCTTCCAAAGGGTTCCACACTTGTTCCACCTCTGGTTGTGAAACTTCGTCTTGAGTTCGTATCCTTTGATTTGCCAATCGTGCACTTCGTCGTAACGGTATATGTCCCCTCTTCTTGTGTGTTATCTTCCACATTCACAACTTCGTTTAAAACATCAATGACCTCCTCTTATTGCGGCGGGGGCTCGGGTGTTGCTTCGCCAGCGGCTGTATTAACAAGGCTTCCAGAAGGTCGTTCGTTGGCAGAGCCGGAGGATTCGGTACGAGGTCACTTTGGGTGAGGGGAGGCATCTGTGTTTCAGCGGCCTTCTTTCTTTTCTTCTTCTTTTCTAGCTACTGCTCATCTGTGTTTCAACAGCCTGACTAGATCCCTCGGCCGGCTCACCTTGTTGCTCCTGTTGTGCCACCGCCTGTTCTTCTTCTTCTTTTGAATGCTCAGGTGTTTCCTCAATCCTTCTTGGGCTCTCGCCAGAGCCCGGGGCGCTAGGGGCACAAAATCTGCGAAGGAGATGGGCTGCCAAGAGTCAAAGTTCCCCCTCAATAATGAGAAAGGTGTTTGATTTTTGCTTCCGGCGATGAACTCTCATTATCCACCACTCCGTCAACTTCTCTTCAGGCCATCCCTTCAATTCTTCCTTCATTTTCTTCCAAAACGCCGAATCAGGATCTGGAAAAGGGTGTCGGGCCGGAATGTATTCAGCTTCAATTGGATAGAAATCATGCCACGGGGGCAGAGCCTGCATGCGCTCGATATGCCACTCCAGATCCCTTCCATTAGGATTGTTGCGCTGTTCTACTATTTCTGGGTGAGGGCAGTTGTGAAAATTTTTAAATCTGAGGAAATCCCTCATTACTCCCAAGGGATCATAGAACCATCGTTGGGGGATTTCCAGTAGGCCGAAGTCGCTGAGTTTCACCGCAAGGTGACCATGCTGCGAAGTGGCGAAGACCTCGATGACCCCCATCTTGAAAGGGAAGTCACATGTGTGCCCCCACTTTCGGCCGTGGCCATAAACAACGTCTGTAAAATCGCTCTGGCGAGCGACTTCCAGTGAAAACAGATATTCAGAGGTATAGAAAGGCAGCAGGAAGGGTTTACCTGTAAACCCGAATATGCGAACTACTAGCCCTTGCGTCAATTGGAATACGTCGCCCATCCTTTTTTCAATGACCCTATCTCTGAGTACTGCAGGCACTCGGGGGCAAGAGCCACACATGAGTTGTAGGGCGCGTCCCAGGAATTGTTGATTGAAAACATAATATGACTCGGTCTTCGCCAGGACAGGGGTCCACTGGTAGACCGGCAGCGGGGCTCTATCTTTGTCAACGCAGTTGACAACAATATGCGGAAAATGACTGTGAGTGTAGTAAAAGAAAAGCCAGACTAGGAACGAACACGGCCCGAAGTACTGATCTGGCCCTGAATTCTTCAAATTCGTCAGCCTAGTATGCAAGGTTCGGGCTACCCACTCCGCCCAGTCAAAAAATACTGGGTTGGTGTTCGGCCTTGCTGGGTCAGGGGCGTAGAACTCTCCATGAGAAACACATTCAGCGAGGGCAACTTGCCAGGGGTAGACCGCGACATCAGAAGATAGGCCCGCCACCCATGCAAGAATGGAGAAAATGTCCGGATATTTAAAATCTTCAAGGAGTAAAGGCATCTTTGGCAATTTGCCAGAAGGGAGACCCTTGCTCAACTGTTCTCCCAAGAACTTCGTAATGTTAGGGGTGGGGACAAACCTGCCCGTCTGCTCACTCATATTGACATTCCGAACTGTGTACCCCTTGGGTGGCCCCTGCCGAGGAGCGAAGGCCTCCTGTATATCGTCGCGATAAATTGAAAACAGGTTGTTCCCATCAGCGTCTCGAACCTGCCTGGTCAGAGGCTGATAATTCTGGGCGATTGCGTAGATGAGTTCGGGGCAATAGTGCACCGGGGTACATAAGTACCAGTACAGCTGTGAATAATAGGCGACGGCTCTTTTATGTTCTGCAGACAGCCGGCTCCGCATATAATCGATTGTTTGCCGAAGTTCGGCAACGCTCTTGGTGAGTACAGTGTCCTTGATATTCTCCCACCCATCAATGGGCGGATCTACGGGCTCTTCTTCTAAATCCTCTTCCATAATTTTTTTTCCGGGCGGACGTTGAGGTCGACCTTCTTTGGCCTGTGCTTTTTCCCCTCTTTGGACTTCTTCGTTTTTTCAACGCCCGCCTCTTTCTGCGCCTTCTCCTTTTTCTCTGTAGCCTTCTTCCCCATTACAGTCTACAAAAGTGCAGCAAAATTACAGAAAACAGAGCTCAAAGGGTGGGTTGGCGGAATTGCGGCAGAGTTTCGGCAGGGTTTCAACAGCTCGTGAGCACTCTGCAAGAAAATGACCAAAGGGCAAATAATTCTATGTTGGAGGTACTTCGTTTTTATAGGCAAAAGTCGGGACTGTTCTATTAGTGGCGCCCACTGGAAATAAATGCCCAAATCGGGCTAAGGAGGATCGCATTGCTTTTTGATTGGTCGCTTGGCGTCGTCTATGAGGACCGAGGTACTTTGGAGATCTTGCCCTGCTTCGAAACCTTAAATTCTCGTTGTCCCTTACCTGGGCACGGGTTTCCATTCTAACTAAATTCCCTTGGGATGTGTGCCGCCACCCTCGCATTAACTTCGTGTGCTTCGAACGTTTAACTGGGCCGCCACTTGGGCACGCGCCCCAAGGCGCGTTTTCAAACGTGCTTTGCTTTTATGAGCGACTACTACTGGGTGCTTCGGCCGAAATCTGAGCGAAGTCCCTCTTCGGCCCCCGAGGTGCCCGAAGCGGGCCTTCGTTCATTCCTTGGTGTTACTTCGCCGAAACTTGGAGCGGACCGGAGGTTCGGCTGGCCCTACGCTCGAAGCGGGCTTTAAACATAAAATATAGTGAAGTGGATCTTAGTTGAACCTACCCTTTAGGCCGCACTTTGTATTTTCCCTCGCTGCTTCGCAAGAAAGATGTCGCTTCGTTGGAGTCTGGAATGAACCGGGGGTTCGACGTCTCGTTGGCCCGAAGTAGGCTTTCCAATATTGAGAATGAGCAAAGTGGGTAGATGTTATTCTTTAGGTATATTTCGCATCATTCCCCTCACACTTGGTGCTTCGCTGAGCGACTTGACCGAAGCGCCACTTCGGCACAAAAATGAGCGAAGCTCCTATCTCCCTTAGTGAATTGGTGAAGCGTCCTTTTGTTTCTCTTCATGACTCTGGGCTGTGTGAACCTTCTCCGTGTGTTCAGAAATCGGTGAAGCGCTGCCTCTATGATGCGAAGCTCATTCTAACACAATTTTTATGCGATTTTTCTCGCCATCGCTTCCGAAGATAGACTTTTTGACGCCACTCTACTTGCTCTGGCCTATCAGCATTGGGGTACTTCGCAGCGTTTCTGCCGATAATGGTTGCTTCGCCCGAGAACTGCCGAGGCGCATTGTAGTGCTTGGGCATTGGGCGAAGCTTAATCTTTTCGAACCAACACCTAGCTGTCCTACAGCAAAAGCTGCGAACTTGTCCCAATTTTGCTTCTAACTCTAATAGGACTTTGGAATAAATATGTACAAGCAAAACAACGAAAACAGGAAACAAAAGCTATGTACAGGGGTGAAACTTCTTGGTACCTCCTTAATGGTGATAGGCCTTCAGATGAAGACCGTTGACCGGGATGGGCAGAATTTGGCCAATCATATCCTTCAGGATGAAGGAGTTTGCCTGATTAACCTGCGAAATTTCGAACGGGCCTCCCTAGAAGGCGTCAAACTTGTCATGATTTCCCGGCTTGGCCTTCCATGAGTCCCATTTCCATACCAGGTCTCCGACTTGGAAAGTACGGGCAGTGGCATTCTTCTTGAACCAATTTCGGGTGGTCTCCGTGTGTTTCATGAAAACTTCATAGGCCTTTTCTCGGTCTTCTTCAAGTTGCAGCAATTGAGCTAATCTGGCCTCCATGGGATCCAATTCCCCTCTTTCATCTTCCAACATCCAAAGCGCAGGAATTTCCATATGAGTCGGCAAAACAACTTCCTTGCCATAGACTAGGGCGTAAGGCGAAGTTTTAATCGATTTTTTGACGGAGATTCGATCGGCCCATAGCGCTTGGTCCAAGAGCAAGTGCCAGGTCCTTTTGTTCTCTTCCAGAAGCTTCTTCAGGATCTTCAACAAATTCTTATTTGTTGATTCTGCTAACCCATTGCCCTGCGGATAGTAATTTGAAGTGGCCTTGAGATAGATTCCATACTTGCAGGCAAATTCATTGATTTTGGCGCCTACGAATCCTGGGCCATTATCTGTTACTATTGCTTCTGGAACCCCGAAGCGGGTGATTAAACCCTCTAGAAACGTGATGACCGTGTCTTGATCAGCATGTTTTGTGGGTATTGCTTCGGCCCATCTGGTGAAATAGTCTGTCGCGGTCAAAATGAACTTGTGTCCCGTCGACGAATTCGGCGATATCACCCCTACAAAATCCAACCCCCACTGCTGGAAGGGTGTTTCAACTTGTATCGGTTGGAGGGGCATTGGGGCGTTTTTATTCCGGCCAGCGTACTTTTGGCATTGCTCACACCTTCGGCAAACTGCGAAAGCATCGGCAAAGACGGTAGGCCAATAGTAACCTGCCTTGATTATCTTTAAAGTTGTTGGCCTTCCTGCGAAGTGGCCTCCTGATGCCCCAAAATGGAATTCATTGAGAATTTTCCCCTTTTCGTCTCCCCTGATGCATCTCAAAAGGACACCATCAATATTTTTGAAAAAAATCCCTCAGGGCGTAGGACGTATCGACGAGATTGCATTCTGAACCTCCTTCGCTGCGAGGCATTTAAATGCCCCGGGCATCTTCCAGTATTGAAGTATCTGATGATCTCGTTCGTCCAGTCCTCCTCGCCAGTAGGTTGATCGGCGGGGCTGTCCTCTGCTACTGGGTCGTCCCATTGGCACGCTGTCACTTCGGCAGCTATACTCCTCGCCAACTCCTGGCACAATGCACGGCCGTGAACCAGTTTGGTGGGCCGGATTTCAACATCGAATTCCTGTATCTTATTGACCCAGCCGACCCTCTTGCTGCCCATTTCTCCCTGGATGATAAAGCTTCGCACGTCCGGGTGAATAACATACACCGTGGTTCTGCTCTGAGAAACGAAGTGCTTGAACTTCCTCAGAGACCTCATTACCGCGTGCACTTGACGTTCTATAAAATTATATTTTTCTTCGTGAGGTTGGATTACCTGGCTCAAGAAGGCGATCGGGCGCTCTTCGCCATCATCTCCTTTTTGCGTTAGGACCGTTGCATAACTCTCGGGCTCCCCGACCGCGTAAAGAATGAAGTCTTTACTATAATCTGGGTTGATGAGCACAGGCGCTTGGGCGATCCGAGCTTTGATTTCTTCGAATGCCTTTCTCCTTTCCTCCGTCCAGGTGAATTCAGTCTTCTTCAAGAGCTCGGCCATCGGCTTGATGATTTGGGCGAAGTCGGGGATGAATTTTCTGACGAAATTGATCTGCCCGAAGAATGATTGCAGCCCTTTCTTGTTCATTGGGAGCGGGAGCTTGAGGAGTGCCTCTGCCCTGTCTGGGTCGACAGCGAGCCCTCGTTCTGAGATGACGTGGCCTAGCAATTTTCCTTCTTTCACCGCGAAGACAGACTTCTTCGGGTTAATAGAGATGCCGAACTCGCGACACCTTTCAAATATCTGCTGTAAATGTGCGGCGTGGTCTTCCCTCTTATGTGAAAATACGGTCATGTCATCCAAATAGATGACGATGACTTTGTTTAATAGTTCGCTGAATGCTAAGTCCATGGCCCTCTGGAACGTGGCCCCTGCATTTGACAAACCAAACGGCATACGCTGATAAGCGAACGTTCCCCATTTGGTGGTGAATGTTGTCTTATGTTGGTCCTCATCCCTAACCCAGATCTGATTATACCCTGAAAAGCCGTCCAGAAGGGAGAAGCGTTGTGCTCCTGCCACTACATGGAGGATCTGGTCGATCTGCGGGAGTGGATAGTGATCTTTCAAGGAGGCCTGATTCAGGTTGCGGAAGTCGACGCACAGGCGAATGTCTCCGTTTTTCTTTCTGACAGGGACCAGATTTGCGACCCAAGAAGAATGCTTTATCGGATAGATAATTTTAGCCTCAAGCATTTTCAAGAGTTCGGCCTTCATCAGGACTTCTATCTTCGGATTCACTGGCCTCTGTTTTTGTCTGCAGGGCCTGACTCCCTCTTGCAATTCAATTGTATGTTGGATGATGTTTCGGTCATAACCCTTCAGGTCTTGGTAGCACCATGCCACGATGTCTGGGTACCTTTTGCATAAAGACCGAATCTGTTCAAGCTCTGTTGAAGTGCAATCTGTCCCAACCTTTATCACTTTGCCTGGTTCAAGCTCAAGGTCTCGGTACTGCCTTGCATCCACCTTGATCCTGTGGGAGATCGCCCTGTCATTCTGGTCAAACAGGCTTTCTAGAGTGATTAACCCCTTCGGAACATGGTTGTTATTAAGCTGTATCAGCCCCTCATATTCTTCATCTTCGGGGTTCCTTCCTTCAATGGTGGCTGCCTCTTGAACTAGGAAGTTGATAATTTGCTCATCGTTGTCAAAGACTTGCCAATGAGTGTCTTTATCGGGCACAGATGGCCTGTAAATAGTCCTTACCGCCCTGGGCTTGTGCACCATTTCGTCGGCTGGAGAGTATCTGGCCCCAATAGAGGCTAAGATATCAGCATGTCTGTTCTTCTCCCGTGGGATGGACTGAACATTTAGCGATTCAAAATGCTCCAATAGGTCCCATACCCTGTTGCGATATGCTTTAAGATAGTGCTTTTTGGAAGTGCATTTGTTGGTGATTTGATTACAAACCAGTTCTGAATCCCCAAAAATCTGGAGCTGCTTGATACCTAACTTCTCGGCTTTCCTCAGCCCTAAGCATAAAGCTTCGTATTCGGCTGCATTGTTGGTACAGCTCCAGGTGAGCCGGTAACAATAGTCCTTCTGTTCACTGGAAGGTGATACCAGGAGCACTCTTGCCCCAGCGCCATTTTTACATCGGGCGCCATCAAAAAACAGCTTCCATAATTCATCTCGGGCGGGTTCCTTGCTCATTTGCGCCGACACTGTGGGCTTCTCAGGTCTAGTGATGGAATAACATCCCATCTCTGTTTCAATCATAGCATTAAAATTTGTTAGTGAAAATTCGTCCTCCGTACGCAGCTCACCCAAGGACACCTCCACTAGGTCCACCTGTTCTAATTCCTCGGTCATGAAGCGAACCGAATCATTGTGCTCCCCTTCCTCGGCCATCTTTTCTACAAGAAACGTAGAGGGTTTCTCATTGTAAATCTTGACTTTCTTTCCCTTGAATGGGACTTCCAGGTGCGAGTAATCCATAGAGAGATAACCGCCAAGCTTGGCTGTGAACTCCCTCGAGAGGCACATGCTAAAATATGGCTCCAAGTCAACGACTACCACCTCCTGTATTACTACGATTTGGGGTACCTTATGCAGTCGGATGGGTATATCTTTAATCACGCCGACTGTTTTCATGGGAGTACCATCCAACTGGAGAACGCCTTGGCTACTTCGCGTATACTCCATGCCTATTTCTTCACAAACGGCCTTCGGCATGAAGGTAGTTGCCGCACCGGAGTCAATCATGCAATTGTGAACAATGCATCCTTCCATCTGAAGAGACAGATAGAATGGCGGAGGCCTATTTTTTCCGGTAATCGAAGTGGGTAAGGGCTGAGCTAGAACAGGTTGCGTTGACTTCCCTGCCTTTGCTGATTTTAATGACTCCTGCAGCAGGTCCACCTGTCCCGGGAGTTGCAGGGCATCATATAGACTGATCTTGGCGGGAGTCTTCTTTAGCTCATCCACAATGTTATACGCCGCAGTAGCAGGTACCTCTGGCTCCTTCGTTGCCTCGTACCTAGTGCGATATTGTTGCATGGCTTCGACTCTTTGTCGTTTTGTCAACGAAGGATACTTGAGCTTCTCCCTAGCCTGCTCTTTGGTCTCAACCTGCGGTGGAGCTGTAGCGGCTTGTTGAGGCTTTTCCTTCGCTGGTGGCGGCTGAGGAGCTTTGTCAAGAACTTTAACAGGGGGATGCTCCTTTTCGCGGCGAGTATACACCTTTAGACCCATTTGAGCCGCGTCCACCTCAATCGGCCTTTTCCCACCCTTGGTGAGAACCGAAACTTGTTCTCCTTCTGCGATCACCAGGTTATGATCTGTCTCCATAATCATGTTAACTTGACCGCTAGAGGTGCTGCCTGCCAGCGTTTGGACGTAGTGCTGATGCAACATACAGGTATCTTCTTCGTGCGGGTCGTTGCACGTAGAGCACCAGTGTACATAGTCTGAAGTGCTTGGTTCTTCATTAATGGCGGCATTCCTCGCAGGAGGTCTGCCTGACTGTGCTGCCTGATCTTTTGTGAGCGCCGGTGGAGGATAGGGCCTTCTTGGCAAAAATTCTTGTTGTGCTTGCTTCTTTTTCATGACAGCCATATCATTAGATAAAGTTCGCACAGTGGAATTTAGAGATTGAACCTCCTGTAACAGCTTGACTTGCACATCTACAGCTGCGGGTGCCGATACTGCCGGAGACGGTAGTGGGGCCATTGTCGGAACTGGAGGTAAGGCAGGATACTGAGGTGGCGCAGGTAATGCTGGAAACGGTGGAGGGACCGCAGGCTGTGGTGCCTGAGGCGCGGGGAAATGTATCTGTGGAGCAAAAAGCTGAGATATAATCGGGTTCGGGTTCTAGGGCAGAATCGGGCCTGCGGAAGACGTTGATGGCTGTGGGGCAGCAGCGCTGGGGCATTGCGACTGAGGGAAATCAAGGAATATTGGCATTGGCATTCTTGGTGGGAGTTTTCCGATGGCAATTAGATCTGTTTCCGCCTTTTGGGCCAGCTCGTATAGTTCAGGGAAGGTATTAACATTTGAGAACCTGATCATCATGCTGATATCGGAATTGAAGGCCCTGAGGTAATAGTATGTTGCTTGTTCAGCAGTTGGTCGCAGACCAGCGGGTACCCTCTGCCAGGTTCGGGCGAACCTAACATTAAAATCGGCTATCTCCTCCTGTGGGTGTCTCTGGATTGATGTAAACTGATGCAACAGGGAGGAAGGATCAGCAGATTCATTAAATCCCCTCATCAACTGTCCTGCTAACTGATCCCACCCCGTGATGGTGCCTGGTGGCAGGGATCTATACCAGTAAAGAAGTTTTCCTCGGAGGGACAAGATTAACAGCCGAACCATAACCTCCTCATCTGTGATACTGTGAAGCGCAGCCAGGGAAGCAATGTCCTAGATGTGTTCATAGGTTGTTTTCCCCGTACCATCGAACGTGGGTATCGACTTCAGGGCGGCAGGTGGGATTTGCCCCTGCCCAGCTAGATTTAACGGTCCAACAAAATTCCAGGCAGGGAATAGCCTAGGTGGGGGCTGTGGCAGCAGCTGTTGCTGTTGTTGTTGTTGTTGAGCCATGTTTGCGTTCTGATTCGGCTGATTGGGGGTAAGAAACAACTGGTTCGGCTGAACCGAAGTTCCCGAAACGCCTAACTGGTTGCTAGGTAAAACTGGGGAGCCTTGGTGATCTGGAGAGTTCGGGGGATTAGGAGGGAGACTAGTCGTTGTGCTGTCCGAAGTTGGACCTTGTTCGTCAAAGACAGCCTCTTGCGATGATCCTTCGTTCAGAGAAAAATTGGGCCTAACTAGCCTAGGACGCTCCCCGAAGGCGTCAATGTCGAGCTCAAAGAACTCGGTCTCTTCTCCGGTATTCCTAGCTCTCCATCTTGTATGCATGAAGGGATAAATATTTTAGTACCAGTCTCTAAGACCTAAGATTTTCACGTTGAACAGAGTCGCCAGATGCTCGAGTCTTATAGTACTGAGATGAGCATCAATTCTCAACACCACTCACAAGGTGAGACAAAACAGTCCCACCGGGCATGCCAAAAACTGTTGGTCACAAATCCGCCACAGGAAAGGATTTTGTTTGTCTATGCGCCCTAGACCTGGACCAACCTTGAAAGGCCGGAGGGAAGAGATGCCCTCCGTGCCAATCTCCGGAGAAGGCCGACTCCTATACTAAACTACTGGGGTTTTAAGCTAAGAGTGCAGGAAAGAGATTTAAAAGTACAGAAAGAAATGTAAATAGCTTGATATTGCAGTGGGAAAGAACAAGCAGCACAATAACTTATCTATATCTAAACTAGCAACATTCAATAAAGAAAATGTAATGGAAACCGAAACTGCATATGTCTCTCTATGTACTCTAGAGAATTCCAAACACATTTATCTTCCAATGCTAAAATCCAGATATCAGAATTACAGCAACCAAAAAACTAAATGAAAGCAGAAATACTTGCCAGAGGCAGCATAAAAAGAAAGCACAGATTCAGAGCCAAGGATCTTCAATATTGATGCAAAATGTTTAGCTACAGCAGCTTCTTTAGCAATATGTTCCCCCCTGTTTTCATTACAATGCGTGGGTTTTTATAGAGGACCCTTCCCTCTGAGCCATTAATGCGCTAGATCTACAAGGACGCTCAGGCGGCTCCAAAAATCGCGCTCGCCATCTTCTGCAATTGAAACTTCCCATCCTATTACCATAACTAGATACCGGGTCTTTCGGGGCAAAAAACTGCATTTATGTGCCGCAAAAATGCCTTGGATAAATACCCGGCCTTGGAATGTGTGCCCCTCGGGAGAAGCACCGTCGTCAGAGGCACCCTGGGTGAAGCTTCGCTGAATTTGCATCCGAAGCGCAGCTTCGCAATGAGCTCGGGCCGAAGCGAGCATTTAATCTGATTCTGGCCGAAGTAGCCAGCTTCGCCATAGAAGACGGGGTGACCCAACTCTTTGTTCCGCTGCTTCGCTGGGAAATATGTGCTTCGCTGAAGGAGGGGGCCGAAGTGGCAGTTCGGGTAAGTTTTGGCCGAAGCTACCCCCTCAGCCTTAGAAGCTTTTCCCACCTCTCAAGTATAGCTTCGGCAATGGTGTGACCGAGGTGGGAGGTTCGCTGGTCGAACGTCCGAAGTAGACGCTTCGCTGAGCTAAGGCCCGAAGTAGCAGCTTCTAGGAGATGGTTCGCCGGAGAAGTGGGCCGAAGTGGCACTTCGGCGTCGTTTTTAGCAAAGCAGCCCATCTCCCTTATACTTTGCGTTCCAACCAAAATCGGAACTTCGCAATCCTATTGCCCGAAGTAGCAGCTTCGGCAGTCTTGCGGGCAAAGTGCCCCTCATGCCTTAGTTGATTTCTATTCTGGACTGGGCTTGCATCTGTTTTCCTTTTGCGAAGCTGCCTATCTTTAACTGCTTTCGGCGAAGCTACAGATTTCTATCTGTCTCTTATTGGCGAAGCTTATTTACACATATGGAATGAATACAAGGGGGCCAAAAGGTGGGCACTGGGAGCACTGAGGTGCCATGAAAAGAAGAAAAAAAAGCAAGGGAACAAATTCATGAAAAATAAGAAAACTTAACACAAAAATTGAATCATACTTTGAAATTTTACCCCTCAACAAAATGTGACAAAATTGTCAACAGATTACAACCAACCTGGCTCAACCGTCCCAACTTCCCTATGTTAGCACTTTACTAATCTTGTTTTGCAACGTAACAACCAGTCTTAGACGTCTTAACTAATCCTAGACGTCTTAACAAATGACGGCTAGTTTTGTCCTTTTGTGCATTTCTATTAATCAGTCCGCATTACATCATGTTGGCTGATTTTACATTGCAAACCTTACATTTATCAAAATTGCTTTATACATTATCAAAATTGCTATCTTCTTGTAGACATTTTGTCAAACAGTTCAGTATGTCATGTCTTCTTCAAACTGCTGTCTACATATGTGTGTGTATGCCTGACCAGGCTACCTTCTGTATTGTCAACAATTGAGAATGAAAATGACATGTTTAAATCTCCTTATCACAGTTATAAGGAGATATTATGAGTTAGTTGTTGGTTGCTTTTTAACAGCTTCGAGATTCTCAGAAGATGTCCAGACTCCACAACATCATTGCTGTCAAACAAGGATGTCCTCTTTCACCCATACTCTTTGGGATCCACATTGGCTACCTTCAAGAATTTCTTCATCAAAAACATATGTTGACAATGGTTGCTTCTTCCATCATGTCTTGTTAGCTATATTGCTTTTAGCAGATGATGCAACTCTTCTTGTTCATACTTCCAAGAACTTGAAAAGGCAATTGGATACTCTTGCTCACTTTTGCAACTTAAGATAGTTAGCAGTCAACCTTAGCAAGACTAAGGTGATGATCTTCAACACTTCAAAAAAGTGCCTTCTCTAAGTTTCAGTTCTTCTGTGAGAGTAAATCAATTGAGATCACTGCCTCTTAGACCTACTTGAGGGTTTAGCTTACAAGTCCTCCCCTAATTTTCTCCTCGCTTTACAGTCACGACATTACAAGGGACACACATCCTTCTTGGTTTTGCAATGCTAATGTTTCCAGCTGCATTTCCAGGACATACACAAGAAGATGCACCTCTTTGATAGCATTACCAAATCCAGATTTCTCTATAGATTTAAGATTTTGGGCCACAATCTAGTGCATGTGCCAACTGAGCATGTATTCAAGAAGGTCCAAACTATTTTGCGCTAATGATTCATCCAATCTAAGAGAACATTTCTACAATGATATGTCTGGACTGAGTTTGGTGCCCATCCTCTTCACCTTGAGAGCATCTTTAGAATTAGCATCGCCTTTGAATCATCGACAACCGCACTAGGCCAAGAAAGATACCCGTATTTAGCATTTTGTTCCTCAGAATGCATTTCCTCCGGAAGCATTGCTGCTCATCTTTGTGGTTGGTACTCGAAACAATTGACTTCTTTTTCAACTGGCATCACTATAGATCAACTACCTCCATTCAAAACTTTTTCTATAATCCTTCCTATGTTTTTCCTTGAAAGGTTATTAACCAAGCATTTAAAGACGTGATATATATCAACAATATATTCAGATCACTTGAATTGCCCCATCCCAGTCTCAATCCTGAGTTAGCTTTTTACAATAAGCATTTCATGAAGATTGAGAATGTCATAATTGTTTGTCGTGATTATATCCAACGATGCTAAACATGTGACCTCAGGATCCCCTCTTGGCCAACTCAAAGTCTTCTCACATCTATTGCAAGCAGAGACGGACCGCCATATACCTCAAGAGGATAGATTATGTGGTCTTCAGTATCTCCAAAAGATGAACATCAAAAAGCATTTTATCATCAAGCATGTCGTGAATTACAAGATTTAGAGGGAGTAACTTTGCTTATATAGAGACTCAAGCAGGTCGTTCGCCACTTTGTTTTTTTCAATATCCTTACAAAAGATGCTTGTTTTTGTACCTTCGGGAAACTATCACTCTTCGATGTCAAGTTGACCCCCACATGGTTAATCACCTCATTCTTTCACCTTATTTCTACCACTAGCAGCAATAAGCATTCATCTACAACTAAAGTTTTCTAGAATGATAAATATAAATTTGTGCATTCTTTCTACATATGGAAGAAGCTAAGAGGACTTCAGTGCCTTCTTCTTTTTCCTACATACTACGAGTTAGAACTATGGCTCTCCAACACATGGTATTGACCACCCCTCACTGCCCAAGAGAATTAGATAGATGCAACTTATCTCCTATTTGTTCCTCATCAATGGATGCTAGGAGAGTTTTGTTGGGTTGAACTCTATATGCCCTTGTGAGATTATTCAAGCAAGACTTAGTTATGGATCTATTTCAATTGTATTTGAGATTTGTCAGGAATTGACTCATGCCTTGATCTATTTCAATTAGATAATGCATAATTATTTGTGGATATGAAATGATCTTCTATTGTTGTTTTTGTATCTAGTGCATAGCATTTCATCGTATATTACTTTATTCATTATTATATTAGGTGATATAATGTTGTATTGTATGGCTTGAATACTTTCCCATACTACAATATGCAAATTTTAAGGCTATGGAAAAGACTTGATCAGTCCTCAATCTAGTCGAAGCTTACATTTATAATGTATGTAAGCTTCCGTAGTCTCCCGAAGGTCAATGTAAGCGATCGAATCAATATTTCCTAGGCACTTTCTGGAAAAAGTTATGTAATCAAGCTAGGATCTCTATGGCTATGAATTCATCCTATCATCCTCCAACAAGGGGAAACTGAGGTGGTAAACAAATGCCCAAAGGGTTATCTATGATGCTTCGTCTCAATAAGCAACATCAACAGCATAAGTGGTTAACCCCAGCTGAAACTTACCATATATCTGCTAAAATGACACCATTTATAGCCATTTATAGTTATGAACCAGTGAAGCTCAAAGCTTAACACAGCACTGATGTTAAAATCCCAGCTATAATTGGTTGATGAATCCCAAAATACCATGTCCATGCTCAAAGAAAAATCAAAGCATGTAGACAACCATATGAAGTAACAAGCAGATAGCTGAAGAAAACATAAATTTGAAGTATATTGGGATTCTTCCATATGCAATACTATAAACAAACATCCTTAGAGAACAGTCGCAAAAATTTGAAGTTATTGCCAAACTATTATGGACCATTCCAAATACAAAAGAAATAACTCCAGTGGCATATGGTGTTAACTTTACCTAAGATGTCTCAAATCCACAATGTGTTCCATATCTCAAGCACACACCATTGTTTAAACTAAGTTGCCAGTTTTAAACCACAAATCTCAATTAGTGCTTGAACCAGATAGCAGCAAATACGAAAAACCTCCATTCTTGACAAATTACAGAATATCTAATCAAATAAAAAGAATTTACCCAAAAAAAAAAAAAAGCTTTTTGGGATAATCGGTCTTTTATTAATCAGTATCCTACTCTCTTTATTCTTTGAGGATAAGGCATTTATATGAAGGGGAAGTTGTTACATATTTAATATCTGCTTGTTAACACTAACTACTTTCTCAATGGAGTTAAATCCTTCTACAGGCACCCATTGGTGATGCACATAATTTTATTTCCCCATGGGCACTCCTCATTAATCATACCATTCTTTTATCTATTTAATAAATATTTATATGTATTCGATTCAGGCTCTGTCCTACTCCAATTAACAGGCTTAATTTGTGTGGATTCATAAGGGCGGACTCGTTCCCCATAAAAGCAAAATCCCAAAAACTCCTTTTCTCTATGAGCAAGAGTCTTGATGTGCAATTGATGTAAATTTTTTGTTCAATGTAGTATCCAATGTATTTCATCAAGAAAATAAAAAACTACATCTAAGCAATCCCAAAATCATAAGGACTAAAAATACATATTCTTATACATAAATGGATTCTCCAAAGGCAAAATCAAACTTGTTTCCTCGCAGATCTGCACAAGAAATTGTCCTCTTTGCAGAGGAAAGTGCCCATGTTCTGGTAGATATTTAGCCCCAACCTTGGAGAAGTTGGCATCGTTATCCAGCCTTATTTCCAGAAGTTTACCTGCTATGATAAGCCTACTCACAAGGTGAAATCTTTTGGGGATTATCTGCTATGAAGCTGGTAAAGGTTGAGACCAACCTTGGAGACGTCAGCATCCTCATTCCATATTTTATTTCCCATGTTTATCTGCTAAAATCAATCTATAAACAGAGGTGAATTCTGTAAAGAATTATCTGCAGTCATTCCTCTTCACTCATGAATTTAGTATACTTGCATGTACATTAACTACCTTAGTATTTAAGTCTGAAATTATTTTATAAAAGTTTAACATAAGATTATTTGCATAATTCCCATCATATGATGATCAGTTTAGGCAATGCTAGACTAGCATTCCCTGGCAAAGGGGAAAAGAGAATTCTGAGTATATATTTTACATTGTAGGAGATAATGTCCTCAACCAGTCACGCAAGTAACTGGCTCCAAATTGGTGATTAGTTCAACATGTCTCTACCATAGGTCACCTCCTGCAATATTAGCATTTCTATTAGTGCACAACTGGCCTAGTTGCACAGCTTTGCTTTCAACCCACTACAATTGGCAGGGCATGAATTTTGTCCTAAATTATACTAGGATTTGCACATATTAATTCATATATTTATGTGTCAACATATGATTTCTTTCTTTTTTTCCTTTTTCTTTTTTATTTATTTAATAAATATTACTTTGGTCTAGTATTCACTGAGGGTTACAAGAGCTTTTGCATCGATAGTGGAAATCATGCTACTGATGTAGGGGCTGAGCGCTAGTGCATTTTGGCACAAATATTATAATGTCCTAGAAGCAAAGCTTCTTTTGTTCTTATGCATGTAAGTGAGAGCGGGTTTACCAGTAGGATTATGATGTAAGGGTCAAGCATCCATGGGATCATATTGATACTTGACATAGGATGGCAGCCAACAAAAATGGCATCAACTTTCCAAATAGGGATTCCTATAAAAGGTTTGTGTTGGCCAGAACTCTTTCCTTAATCAGATGGTTTACCAGACATGCCTCCAGGTGGGTTGCACCCCCTAGATATGCCCTAGGATTGCACTGTATCCAGTATTATATAAAAATGATAAGAGTACAAATATGTTCTTCAGGTTCATGGTCACATGTCATAAGGTTATTATGAAAGTTGAACATAAACCTATCTATCTCTCTATCTATACCTGTTAGTTTTGATGCAAAAATATAGTCTTCTAACAAAAAACCTAGAATGATTAATCAATAGGCATTATGAATCATGATTAGATCAAAGCATGCCTAGCTGCTCGTTTTGGCCCTTGGAATCCTCGTTATTATGTTGATTTTCATTACTAATTATCATAGGTTTTTGCATATGGCTTGTTATCACTGCACCATTTCTAATCATGAATTTCAAGTAGAATGCAGAGGGAAGCCTGATTTCATGCATTGACCTTTAATAATCAATATTTGACCCATTTCATCACTATGTTCCTGCTAAGTTTCAGGATGAGGATGGTGGGATGGCCTATTGAGATGGCTGGACGCATTTCTAGGATGGCAGGACAGCTTTTCAAGACAGCAGGATGCATCTCCAAGACGGCCCCAAAAACCCAGGATGTGTATAAAATATAAAATCAACTATGTGTCATTTCAATCCACGCTTAAGGAGACAGGATTGTATCATCCTATAATCCGCATAAAAATATATCCTTCTGAAAGGGTTCTAACAAGGCAAAAACTATCTAGAAACTAGCATTAGGCAAATAAAGAGGGCGTCTCACATGCAAGAACTCGTTGCTATAAAATAAAGCAATGATGGAACATGACCTTTTGTCATTGATCATTTTTAGGAGAAACTGTGGAAAGTTTGGCTCGCATACAGCATGTCCATGAATGCATATCCCATCAACAATGGTATCTCAAACTTCAAATCCCTACAGTGTTTGACCAGATCACAACAAAAATAACCAAACAAATTTTGCTTCTTTTAAACGCTTCTTAAAATTGAGGGCTGCAACACACGACATGGACTTCCTTTTGGATTAGATAGCGAGTCATAGGGGTCTTTAGAAAGCCACAGTTGCCCAAGATATGCACAAAGTCTCATTCAAGTCAGGCAGACCTCAACTAGAATGAAACCGTGGTGATGATACAAAGCTTCACCGAACTCACATAAGAAGTGCAACTTCACTGGCTGACAACTATTTTATCACTCGTAAATAATACCACAACAAACTTCATATCACATTCTTGTTCTGTTCCCCAAGAAAGAAGAGAAGTATACCAATCTATAGTTATAACTTATAAATAAGTTACCTATAAAATCATTCCGTCAAATTATGGAACTCCCTGCTTAAAGCTAGAACTAATTTATCAGGCTCTTGAAAAATCTACAACACTAGCCATAAGTAATTCATGCTATTTCAAAATTCAACCCGGTCAGGTCCATCCTTTTAAAAAAGCTCAAATGTTTAAGCATGCAAATTTTCTGATTCTTTTATAAGCAACAAACCAACAAAACGCTATGTCATGACGATAAATTCACCAAATCTGATTTTCTTGATATATATATCTACAAATAGTTATTTTATAAATCTTGAATAAGAATTTGTGTTAGCAAATCATGCTCGGCTTTTACATATCACATCAATTATAAATTCACTTGAGACCATGGAAAAAATCAACATCCACTCCTCAAATAGAAAAAATATCTGGGGGGCTTTTAAAAGAAAAAAAACTTGAAAGTGATGAATTACCAAGGCTTTCAAGCATGCGCCTAACATCTGCTCGTGGATCCTGCAAAAATAATTATTATAACTATCTCATTAATGCTGATAGAAAGTCCTACAAAAAAATTATATGTGACAGCATGAGACTTGCTTAATTCATTTATAAAAATTCCGTCCCCATATGTTAATTGAAGCTAGCCTTTGTCCAAAGTTTACAAAACGCTTTTTCCCAAAGACAAGAGAGTGATTGCAACTTACAGCTAATAATATCATTGCCAATGGATGTGTATGGTCTGAAATTGATGATGTGTAGTCCACCACTCTTGAAACAAAGGACTCATGTGCACCTTCCTACACAAGAATTCAATGCTTGTAAAAGGATGCAATAAGTCAACTCACCTTATCCAATGGTATATCTGGGGTGAAAATGAACTAGAAAAATACAAGAACAATTCAACACTCTGACAACAATTTCATCCTATAGAAGTCTTTTTAAAGTGTACGTGAACTCCAATACAAAATACTTGTGTTGGACTTGAAAATAAACATAGCATATGTGTCCGAAGTGCATGAGCTAACAGAGTGAAACATTTACATCACTGTAGTGCACATACATATTATACTACTTTGACCATGCACATTTCTTAATTCCCCAGAAAAACAAAACATATATATTACTCAAAATGAAATTACTGGAAACTTTATAGAAGCTCTTGACAAAACATATATATTTCCAACATACTTATAGAAGCTCTTGACTTCATTTATATTGATAAGATTCACCTCAAAGTGAAATATTGTTAAAAATCTAAGTTGCATAAAACTCAAAACTGAGTAGAGTTTCAAAAACGGAAATGACTTTTGTAATGCGAGCCCCTGATCACCACAGAAATGGGGAAACAGTATAGTTAAAAATAAAAATAAAAACAAAAATAAAAATGTTCAATATATTATAGATAAATTCAAGTAAAAGTGATGGTAGGTGTTTGAAATTCAAGTAAAAGTAGGTTCGCTTATTTCTAGATTTTAAAAGTCTTAAATGTCTAATGCTTGTTTGGATGTCGTCATCCACAACAGCCCAATTAATGGCCATGTCTTGACAAGTTGGCATGCTTGGACAAAGGAGAATAGGAGAAATAAAAGAGTATAAATATGTAGCTAAGATAATAACAGATTATAAAGCAATCAACTGAAGATGCTTCCAGACTCTAGCATGAATTCATGCCTCTTTTTGCAAGTCATGAATGTGACTGGATCTTTCCTTAAAAGGCTTAGAGAACTCTTATTTGGAGAGAAAGAGAACTAGAGTGAGTTTATGCTTCAAGGGACAGCTTCAACTCCATGGATGGCTAACTCCAGATTTTTCATGGACACACATCATGGGTTCCCATCTTCCAACTCTACATATCTCAAATGTTCACCAAAGGGTCGTCTCCCTCCCGTGGCTTTGACAACTTTGTGATGGCATGATTAACTCTTGGGCTCTCCTGCATGTGAGTTTGCAAGCACCATGTCTGATCTCCTTGGCAAGTATTTTTCACAATATGTATCCTTTCTCTAATCCCATGGATGGCTAACTCTAGATTTTTCATGGACACACATCATGGGTTCCCATCTTCCAACTCTACACATCTCACGTGTTCACCAAAGGGTCATCTCCCTCCCGTGGCTTTGACAACTTTGTGATGGCATGATTAACTCTTGGGCTCTCCTGCATGTGGGTTTGCAAGCACCATGTCTGATCTCCCTGGCAAGTATTTTTCACAATATGTATCCTTGCTCTAATCCCATATAGAGAAATTGAAGGGAAATCAAAAGCATTTTTATTATTATTAAGACTGCCTTCTTTTTATATATAGAAAGGTGGTGTTATTACTAATGAACACAACAATACCAGAATCTACTTAGTTATACAAATTTACAAACATTACTTTATTAAATTACATGGACCAAGAAACTCCAAAATGGTATCTGATCCTTCTCAAATCAATGAAAATGGCAAGAAGAGAAAAGAGCAACATCATTCAGATTCTTAGGGGTAAGTAATGCTTTGAGGACCACAGTACTGCATTTGCATTAATCTCCTCCATTTGGAGTAGCGTAAGGACCACAATGGTAGTTGGATATCATTCTACATCATTCAGATTCTTAGGGGTAAGTAATGCTTTGAGGACCACAGTACTGAATTTGCATTAATCTCCTCCATTTGGAGTAGCATAAGGACCACAATGGTAGTTGAATTACATTGTAAAGTTTTTACCAAATCCGGCAATTATAAATTCGAGTCTTAATGATATCTGTAGCTCAAATTTCAATGATACTGACATACCCTGCATTCGAATAATAAATTAAGCATACAACTTGTGACTGAATTGTTGGCAGCTCCCTCCAAGCACTATGTATTTATGAAAACCTTTAAAAGACTATGAGGAAACTCCATGTTCAAAATTGAGAATCCTGTCACTTGCCCAAGCATCCTAGAGACACTATGTTCACAACACTCATATTGATAATATGTTTCATTTTCATTGTGATTGTATGTGTTCTTTATGCTTGGTTGTTTAGTATTCTCGTACACTTAGAAAAATCCATCCTAACATCTTCGTCATCATCATCAATTTCGGCTGACATCCACTTCGGTGAATGCTTGGGATATGTCATTATTTAATGTTGGGATCACCACTATAGAAGGTATAGACAAGCAGTCAAAGGCTTCATAAGCTTCAAATGTCTACTTTTTATTAAAAAGGTTGATGAGCAATTCATTGTTGTCCAAGAAAAATTGTGTTGAAGCAACGAGATGCTATTGTTGAGGAAATTCTTCAGGACATCCTTGTTATGGTCCAAAAGGCCTTTCCATTAACCATGAAGTCTGCACGAGTTCAAAATGATGAAACACAACCTCCAAATAAAAAGCAGAGACAGCATCAGCTAAAGTCAGATAACATCATAATGACATCATTGTTGAAGAACAATGAGTTGTAAGAGTCCTATAAGGCGACCAAAATGCCTCTTGGGCATACGAGACCCCTGCTGTGTGAACAAAGGAAACTTTTTCACTTTGCCTTATATTATTAGTTTAATTATGCACCCCTTTAAGTTTCGATGCTTTTGTAGGCAGCAAAACTGCTTCCCAAAAGAAGAAAAAGTGAAAAAAATGTACAAAGTTTTGTTTAGACTTTTTGTAATGAAATGCACATGAAATAAATGTAAATGGCATGAAATGAAATGTAAAGTGAAATGAAATGAAATGAAATGAGGACAAAATTAGAATGTAATGCAATTTAATAAATTGCACTTAGGACTTTAGGAAAAAGTTGATAATTTTATGAAGTTTAAGAAAGTCCAATGCAAGGTGGCGGTTGTAGTGGTTGTAGTCATGCGCTGTCTTGGGAACCGCTTCAACGGCCCAGGCAGGCATTAAAAGGTCCCCTTCTTTCATTTTGCACCATAGCATAGATAGCATGAGTATGTACCTACGGTGAGCATTAGAGAGATAAGGAGGATTAGCATTGCTATGGCCATTGTGCTATGAATGTGCAGTGAGAGATTGGTGAGGTATTGTGCAGGCTGGTATACAAACCTGCCATTGTAATTGCAGCATTGTACTGTTGTTTACAGCAGTCTTTGATCCTCAATATAAAGTCTGCCATTTGCAGATTGATTGCAGATTGTTGTCATTGCTTATGAATGGGACTGTTAGGACATTGCATGTATCATTTCCTTATAATTGCAGATTGCATATTATTGTCCTAGTTGCAGGTTTTGTCAGCAATTGCATTGCAGTAGGATTGTAGGTATTTGCAGGTTGCAGGGAAGGCTGCAGCGAGTGCAGCAGTTATGTTGGTTGCAGGTCATATGAGAGTTGACTGTATGTCGGAAATTGTACAAGTCAAGTACAGTCATTAGGATTACTTGCTGTGATCTTGTACATGTGATTACCGTACAAATCACTGTCATATAAAGGACTGAATCGTACAAAGGATTAAGTCGTACGAATGACGATGTCGTATGAAAGGCTGCTCCGTACGAAGGACTGAACCATACAAGGACTGTGTAGTACAACAGTGAGTCGTACAAGGATTGTGTCGTATGACAGTGTGTCGTACAATTGAGACCATATCGTCTCAAGCCATGATGTCAGACGACTGTGATAACAGTCTTATGACTGCAGCCTCTACAGCCTTGATTAGTTCCTAAACCTGTCATTCCACCATTCCATTGTTGGAAATCTCACTACTCGTGCTACATTTGGCACCGTTGTCATTGCCAAAGTGAGGAGGGTCAAGTAAGGATTAGTACGTGTGAAAAAAGGAAGGTGGATGACAGATACATTACCGCAAGGATGTGGAAAGTGCCCGTGAGGAGAAGCGCGAGGATTGCTCAAAGGAGGAACATAACTAATCAAGCACTATGGTTGCAATAAACGGAAGAACCAATACTAGAATGTGTTTGGAGTCCACAAGAGAACAATGAAAGGTGGCAAACGTTGTTGTTAACAACAGAGGGCAAGGCGCAAGGAGAATTGCACCAAATAGCTTAAGAAAACATTTGCATAAGTGAAGAATCCAACGTGGAGCATGCAGAAAACGTTTGCAAACATTTTTGTTAACAACGGAGGACAAGGCGCAAGGAGAATTGCACCAAATAGCTTAAGAAAACATTCGCATAAGTAAGAATTAGTACGTGTGAAGAAAGGAAGGTGGATGACAAATACATTACCGCAAGGACGTGGAAAGTGCCCGTGAGGAGAAGCACGAGGATTGCTCAAAGGAGGAACATAACTAATCAAGCACTACGGTTGCAAGAAATAGAAGAACCAATACTCGAATGAGTTTGGAGTCCACAAGAGGACAATGAAAGGTGGCAAACATTGTTGTTAACAACGGAGGACAAGGCACAAGGAGAATTGCACCAAATAGCTGAAGAGAACGTTCGCATAAGTGAAGAGTCCAACGTGGAGCATGTACAGAGAGACAAATACTGGATGGTAACACTCGAGCAAGCAGGTAGGAGTTTGCTAAGTGCAGAGGGTGTGAGTCAGGCACCAGAGCAACCGCAAGTAGACCAGATCCACAGTTCGTATATTCGCAAAGAAGGTTGTGAAGTGAAGGTGTACCGGATTTTGGAAGAAGAGAAGGAAACAAGGAAGGTCAAGAGAAACCACGAGTGGACAAGGTGCCTGAGACCAAAGTACCTGAAACAGAACGGCCAGTAGAGCCACCAAGGACGGAAGGACATTGGGCCAAAATACCATTAGAGCCATCATCAAGTGACGAAGAAGTGGGAGAGGATAACCACTTACCAATGGCTAATGTTGCAAATAGAGCGGGCAAGCAAAAATGCCCACCCTTCACAAGAGAAGTAAAAGAAGACCTTGCAAGGCACATAGGCACTTGCACAACGATTTTGAAAGGCAAATGGGGTTAGATGACCCGAAGAATGGTTACAGTTGTTTCCTGCCACATTGCAAGGAATCGCAATAGATTGGTACTTGAAAAAAGAAAGTACACAACCCTTCACCTCATGGAATGCTTTAGTAGATGAATTCAAAGAATTCAGACCTTTAAGGGATGATACAGAGATTATAACAGAAATTTATTCTACTAAACAGAAGAAAGATATTAAGACTCATAATCAAAGATTGAAGCAACTCACGGACAATGGAGTTGCCACCAGCCGATGGAATGGTTAAAAGATGGTTCATCAATGGTTCCTCTCTTTTAGTTAAAAATAAAAATATAAGAAAAGTCAAAATTATTGAGGCTGGCTGGCAAGACATACTGTAGCTTGCTTAGAGATATTATGTGCATGTGTGTTACCATATTCGCTCCACACTCCCCCAACCTCTCCCGCCCTCTCATTCTTCTACAGGCTGCTTCTAGTGGCATAATCCTATGATGGAATTTTGTTCCACTCTAATGCCCTCCCTACCCCCTATCTCTCTCATATTATTGTTTAGATTAAATTGCCACAATTAGAAAATCCAACAGTATACATTTTATTCAAGCAGCACTTACTGCAAAAGAATCGCATAGAGGAATTGCCTCAATCTCTAAACCAGGGAAATATCCAACTGTGACAAGTAGACCATGTTGCTCATCAATCATCCTACGACGAGTAACTTTGCTTGTCTCATAAACTGGTTGCCGCCACTTTACCTAGACATGAAATGAAAATCAACGATGTTAATGAAACATTACTTGGAACTTGCATCGAATGGAAACAATTAAACCATTTTTTTTTAATAATTTTACACAGGTTTTTATGAGGGGTCCTGGTCCCCTCATACTGAGTGGGTTTTGAACCTTGGACCTCTCAAAGAGAGGCCAAAGCCCTTACCACTGCAGTAAGCTTGCAGCTATTACAATTAAAACCATTTTGCAACACAAAGCTTAGTAATTATTTATGAATGGTTAAAAGCCACCTCCTTTTGTTCATTGTTGATTGAATCTGGTCCAATTATACCAGTAGCAAAACATGCTACTGTAGGGATTGTTGAACCTAAATTCTCCTTTAGCTGCATAAAAACAATAAAAACACGTTTATCATTTGAAAGGAGATGACCATAATGTTATCAACATTATCTTTCCCAAGCATAGAACTTAACTTCACAAAAAGATTGCAAGCTGACATGTCAATTATATGCATTCTAACATTGGAATATAAAATGAAAAACCATGACAATGATCTTTATCTACTGCACATATTCATGAAAAAATACTTTAGTTATTGAAGAGTTATAATATGGAAAGAACATACAAGGGTGGATATCCTTGATAAGCTGAACTTCTGGCCCACAAAAGCAATTGCAAAGTTTGGCCGGATTGGTTTAGCAAGTATCTTTCCCATAACTTCGTCCATGGCTGCCTAAAGAAAAAGCAAAATAAATCATAATCAAAGTTGATCAGAGAGGTCATTAAGATAGCATTCATTATAAAACCGTATGAAGCATTCATTATAAAACCGTACTTTGAAATTAAAATGTTTAACATGGCTAAGAATATATGTATCTTTGTAGCCCGTAGGTATGAGAAATCAAATCTAGAGTAACAACAAAGTAAATATGAAGGCTAGGTTAAGCCTTGCCTTGTGTACTATACACTCTAGTAAAGTGACCATTTTCGCTCTTATTAATACTTCTAGGCAATGGCTGTTATATGTCCATTTTATTTGCTGTTTATGGGCATTATAATTATTTAATTTTGTTAATAATTATTTATCCTGTACTTGAGAAGAAGGAAAAAAGAACTTATTAAAGCAATAGGACATTCATTTACCGAAAATGTGACAAAATTACCACTATGTGCATATTCAAGTATTTTTAATTGCTATTAAAATATACTATGCAATCATTGGGTTGGCACTATGTAGCAGTAATGGCAAGTATTTATACTGCAATATTGACAAGAATGTGAGATGATATCAAGAGCTCTAGTAGTGGCTCACACAAATATTGACTCCTGGATTAACAACTGTCCAAAAAGTGTCTTACGTTATAAATAATTTTGAAGATGTTCTCAAAGCAAAGAGGTTAAGCGCCAAACTCAGCCTGAACAATACACTGTAGAGTTGTTCTCTTACATTGGATGTGTCACTGGAGCAATATAGTTTGGACCCTTTCAACATGAGCCCAATCAGCACACCAGAGACTTGGGCCCCAACTCTCAGATCCATAGAGGACTGTGAGTTTGATAAAGTAGTCAAAGAGGTGCATCTTCATAGGTATGTCCTGAAAGTGCAGCTGTAAACATTGGCGCTCCAGGACTGTGAGAGATGTGTATCCCTTGCAAAATCATCACTGAAAATTGGTCAAATATTAAGGGAAGGACATGTAAACTGAACCCCTAGGTGGGTCTACTCAGTGGTGATCCCAATCAGCTTCCCCTCGTAGAATAACTGGAACTTTTAAAGGGCACTCCTTGCTGTGTTGAAGACCATCACCTTAGTTTTGACCTGCCAACTGTCTTGAGTTGCAAAAGCGAGAAAGAGCATCAATTTGTCTTTGCAAGCCCTCAAGAGTGTGACCAAGAACTACATCATCTGCAAAAAGCAATATAGCTATAAATGCTGAAAAAAAAAAAATTAAAATGGATCAAGTCAAATCAAACCCTAAAGATTCTACCTATATACAACTCTCAGTCCTCTAAAATATAGTGGAATTAGTCCCTAACTTTCATGTGGGCGTGAGACTTCCAATTGGTCCATGTTGTACGAAGCTAATTCTAATTTTGCAAATACATATCAAGCTCTTTATGTGGGTAAAGCATGTTCTTGACTTTTATTTGCAAGATAATCTCCTTTGTCACATGGGACATATTTGTGTATCATCTAGAGAGTGCTCAAAGATGATTTAGGAAGCGCACTTCAATAGAGTAGTAGGTCGCTTTGGGGTGTAGAAAACGTTGTCGATTCTCCAAAAGTATTTCTATTAGCACAAGATGAGGAATGATGTTGACAGGTACAATGAGTTATGCACCCCCTATGTTGTTGCCAAACCAACCAACAAGAACAAGGACTATATAAACCATTACAAGTGCCATCCAAGACTTAGGAATCCATCTCCATGGATTTCCTCTAAGGTTTGCCCATACCTAAGCATGGTAATGATTGTGTTTTTGTAGTAGTTGATTGTTTTTCAAAAATGGCTATCATGATTCCTTGCAAGAAATCCATTTCAACTAAGGAGACTGCTAAACTCTATTTTAGTCATGTATGGCTCAACTTTGTTTTGCAATCTCCATTGTCTCTAACAGGGATAACACATTTCTTAGTATTCTTTGGTCCATCCTATGAAGCATGATGGACACCAAACTGACCATGTCCACAACCTTCCATCCTCAGACTTATGGTTAGACCGAAGTTACGAGTCAACAAATTCATCAGACTTATGGTTAGACCGAAGTTACGAGTCAACAAATTGTACATTTTGTTCAAATGTACAATTCCAAGCATCCACGCACATGGGATGAGAGCCTACCCTACATTCAGCATGGTTACAATCAAGCTCTACAAAATTCTACCAAACATAGCTCATTTCATGTTTGATTCAGGTTCCAACCCTTGGCACCTAATGATGTAGCTCTCCCTGTGTAGCCCATGGAGTACTCACCTCATGGACAAAAAGAAGCAGAAAAGGCAGCACGGTTTGTGGAAGAAATTCAACATACCCAATAATACGTACATGAACTCTTGGATAAGACAAATCAGAAATACAAGCAACGCTATGACCAACATCAGTCCCCATATCAATTCAAGGTTGGGGATAAAGTATGGTTATGCCTTAGGAGAGACTTGCGGGACCCCATAAGAAGATCACACCTCTTCTCTAAGGACCATACACCTCACCAAGAGGGTGGGAGAGAATGCTTTTGAATTGAATCTTCCATCTTATCTAGGTTTTCATCCAATCTTCAATGCTGAAGATCTCAGTCCTTATCATCCACCTTTGTTGGACACTTCCACAGTAGCAAAACAGGTGGACATTGACAAACTCAATCTAGACAGTTTGGCACCTGTGGAGGAGGATCAAATTGTTGATACGTGGACTAAGACCACGAAAATGCAGTCCATTTAGATATACATAGTGTCAAGGCAGGAATGGCTCGCAAAGAATCCAATAAAAAAACAGTTTCCACACTTGATGTCAAAAGTTGACGCAATGGAGGCCATTGTTTCCCAAGGGGGGGTAAATGATCTAGGCATGTGACTATCCACCTTGTCAGGGGCATAACTTTGTGCTCGGGACTCTGTTTTGACCCGTTTAAGATGAGTTGGAGAGCTTAGAGGGAAAACAAGAAGTTTTGACAGGGAACTAATGCAATAGGCTGGCTTTTCAGCAACTGCAAGGAAAAAATTGTTCCTGAGGTCCTCAAAAATGCCCAAAAAAAAAAACAAATACTACAAATAATAGTTTTTTATTTTTAGATATTCTCAGCCAGAATGCATCTCTAGTCATGCTGACACATCACTAGAAGACAAAACACAAAAAGGACAAGTCATACATACGTCAATTTTAATTTAATATGCACTTTGTAACTCATGGAAGGTGAACCACCAAAATTCCACATGGGTGACCTTCCACATTCAATACAGTGGATTTCCAACTTGCCAAATATGGTATAAAGAGAGAGGTAACCCCGACTGTAAAGAGCATCAGTAATGGATGCAATGTTATAGCCTCGCATCTTCTCTTAAAGATTGCTTGCATTGTAATCTGTTTTTTGAGCAATGAAATCATTATGTTATTTTTCTCGTATGTTTCTGTGTTCTGATTTGTTGTACTCTGTTGTTTTTCAAATTGCAATATTTCTTGAATTTCCTTAATTCGTAATTCTAAGTTTTGGATCAAACAAAACAATCTTTTTTAAACAATTTTGCAATGCAAACATGGATGGATTAATAACAGTTTGAATATTTCCAATGATCTTTAGAGGTCGAATATTTTTGAGACAGAAGGACATCTAGGAGACCTAGCCGCTACTTTATAAGTTCATATGATACCTTTACATTATACTATAAATTATTATAGTATATTCTACCTACCTTGTCCATGGGTTTTGAATAAAGCAGTGGAAAACAAGAGTTTCACATCATATGCCAGCATTCCAATCCCATGGGTGAACCTTAATATTTATATCAAATGGCAGGAGCTCAACTGCTTAAATACATCAACGTTCAAGGTGGACACCAGAATTCGAATCTTGCCAAGAGATATATGTGTAATTGCCAAGATGTTGCAATATTGTGGTAACACAGTTATCATGTAATATGCGTGAAGCCTGTTTCAGTCCCATACAGCCAATTATAAAAAAATATTCTACATACGTTGATCATAATCTATAATAAAGTTACTTAGACATAGGTCGGAGAGATCATGACTAAGTTCTACCACTCAGATATTATATATAATATTCTATCATTTGGCACAAAGGGCACCTGTTCCTCTCTCTAATAAATATCATATTATATATTGAATCCTTCAAAAATTTAAGTTATGGGACTCACACTAACATATACAGGTGACCAGTACTTTGGCAAATCTGTTAAGCCAATGAGACCATTGCCCAGAAACTCTGCTGCATGCTAGTTAGCAGTTTTGTGCATTCCATGAAAGTGCCATTGTCTATTGATTGCTCACTCCACCCTCAGATCCGCTAATATGGAAGCCACAAACAACTGTAAGACAGTCTTGTAGACTTTCTTGACTATCAGATATTAGGAATTTGCCATTCTGTGATACATATACATTTCAAAACCAAAAAAAAAAACAGTAATATTATGTTCCATAGGGATGCATCCCCTACACTCCATGGGCACATATCTGCCCCCTCCCCTCCCACAGGAACAAGCCTCCTTTATTTGCCACATAAGCAATGTTTTGCACAGTCACGGCATTTCAAGTGTAGTTCCTGTTGTTTGTGCAGTTACAACAAATTGGCAAGACCTCATTGTTTTTCCTGAAGTTTCTCAACCATTACATTATTTGTCATAAAAAAGGACAATGTGCCTGTATAATTCATGATTTTGGGGGCTACGGTAGTCCCCTGTATTTTGCCCTTTTTCCTAGGATTTAGTGGAAACTATCATATGTCCCTGCATTTCCTCATCCCCTCTAAAAGGATACTTGGTAAGCATAGGTAATTAACAAAGGAAACTAAAACCAAAAAAAAAACCTATGCAGTTGTCCCGCCTAACCTGACCCGCACACTTTCAGGTCATAATACAAACAGGATATCAATAAAATAGTACTATGAAGTCCAAATGTTGAGATATTTCCCTCATTTCAGAAAGTTCATTACTCAGTCAAGCACCTGATCAAGCAAGTTATCGAGGATTCTAGACAAATTGAACTTTTCACATATTATCAACAAATGCTGGCTTCTAATTTATGTTATGAAATAACACCAAATGAAATCAGTCCACTATAGCAAATAAGATTCTCTTCTGTTGCAACAGGAATCATGGTAAGATCATTTCAGTAAATATATTATGTGGTGCTTTATTAGCAATAAATCTTAATCATGGAGAAAGTGAAGGTGAAGAAGTGCTCTCCATTAATCAGTCTTTCCTTCAGGGTGTAAATATAGAGAAAGAAAAAAGAGGACCTGCACTCCTTGTTTAAATTTCTAATGAATAGTCTAAAAAAGAAACATAAATTTGAAACATTAACTATGGGAAACATTAGTGAAAAGACAAGAAAATGTCCAGAATATATCTTGAAGGCAAAGTATGAGCCGGAATAGCTGTAAAATCAGCAGTAATGCACCCTTAATAATCCCACGGAATAGCTGTAATAGCTGTAAAATCAGCAGTAATGCACCCTTAATAATCCCAAAAAGTTAAAAAAAGGGAACTGACCCATGGTTTAATGATGCGCTCCGTGGAAGTGCTCGATTAAAAATTTTGATCTGATGGATGCATTGCCTTCTGAATTGCAGGAATTGGTAAGATGCCTTCTGGCTATTACATATGGGACTTAAAACAATGGAGATTGAAAACAGATGGGACTTTCTATCATTCCTGACCTTGGGCATGAGGAATGCCACTGATGAGTTATGGGGACTGCAAATTAGAGGGCCAATTGGGAGGCCTCTTTCACCTAATGCATGGTAAAGGCGTTGACAAGTGGCGAAACTTGCCTTGCTTGCCCCAACTTGCCCCTTTGCCCTCTTAGGCTATAAATTGGAGTGTTTCCACTCAATTTCAGAGAGAGACCTTTGCAAGCATTTACCACGAAGTGCTGCCGAGATTTCCTCTCACCTTTTACCCTCGTATTTGCCCTTGGAAACCTCATCAATCGAAGGTGTTTTCAAGGCATTCCCAAATACACACATCCTCTCCAAACCCTATCCATTCCTGTGAGTTAATTTACCAAATTTGACGACAACACCCCTAGGAGGACTCTAGACCAGATCCAAGTGGAATTGGTGGCAGAAACCACCCTGTTTTGTGGCTGTCCCCACCTGGGACGGTTAACAGTCCCAATTGGAACTCTCAGGGACGGCCATGAATTGGCCTACAATTTTGATCCAATTTCAGTGTAGATCAATTTTATAGCATTATATTAGCATCATACTTAAATTTGGTGAAGTTTGGAGTGGTTTTGAATTGTTAATTAGGGTTTTTATGATTATAGTCCTAAAGGCACTTTTATGTGGAATCCTCCTGTTGCATTTATCACTGTGCAAGGCTAGGTGCTTTGATGGAATGATTTTCTTAGCGCACAACTAATGTTGCCTGGATGCCCTGATGAATAGTACCATGGTGTTGCCTTCCCTGATTGATAAGATGTTATGATGGGTCTCAAATTGCTGATGTGACAGGTGAATCAATGCATGGACCCTGTACATATGCATGTGAAGATGCTCTCTTTTGTATGGCAGTGTCATGATAGGGGTACCAATCCATGAACCCTCTATGTATGCATTATTATCTGATGGTGTTTTTGTATTGTATAGGATGAACTGTCTGAAGACTTATTTTCCTGTGTTTTTGCTTTTCCAATCTTAATTATTGTTGACCATTTGGGTAGGTCATAAGGCAATCAGTGATACTGCTGATCTGTGTTTGATGATTAAATGAAAGGATTTCTGCTTCATGACGCATCTTCATACTTAACTGCATGAATGTTTGGACCTCTATTTTTACATGCAGTTGATATTCCATGTAAAGGTGGGCAATGTGCTTGTGACATCAATGGTCCAGGGTCTGCTCAAAGCTTTTCATAAGCCAGTTTGATGATGTTGCGAGAACAAACAAATTTCTAAGATGCTATCTTGCTTTTTTTAAGGGATCCCAATGAACACATAGAAGTGGAAGTCCCAGAAAGGCCTGCTTTGGTTTCAATATACTTGCAGTCAATATGACAGTTTTTAATGATTGTTGTTGTATCAGGTTTGAATTATCCTCCTGTTGCTAGTTAAACATAAGAACTACATGCAAATATGTCTTGGTCAAGATATGTAAATCAAGAAGAGCTTCCAAGTGCTTGCAAGCAGTACCAGTATGAAATTCTGATGGCCATTATTGCCAGGTTTGTTTAGAGAGACCTTGAACTACAGTGAACATCGTTTTCTTTCTTCTACCGATACAAAGAACGAATCAGGCATTGTATGTTGCTGATTTCTCACTTAGATTTTAGCATTCATGGCTGAATATATATCCGAATTCATGTGTTGCTTAATGTGAACAGTGCCATTACATCTGTTGCATCCATGACTTTATTTATTTTTCGGAAGAGTAATTGTGGCTTACAATTTGTGATCTGTATCTATGTTTCTGCTTATAGGCACTGACATTATTTGCATTCTGGGCTTAACTTAACGAAGCCTGTGGTTCATGATCTTATGCTCATGTAAAGCATAATCTGTACTTTAATTTGGGATTACTAATCAATGATCATGCTTTGTCCCGTGCTCAATCTTATGAAGTGCATTGTATGCATGGTAATTGTTATCAGAGAGAAGAAATAGAAACCTGAGTAGCTTGCTCTCTGACCACTATTGAGAACATGACTTGAAGCTAAACATTTATTGTTTCCTGTTCAGTTAGGTTCTAAGCTATACAGGGTAATCTGTTATATATTTCTTCTATTAAACTGTGGATAAGCCTAAGACAAGGAAGCCCTCTTCCAATAAGACTATTAACAATTGCTAACTAGAGGAGGCACTGATTAGTGTTGGCAGTGTCACTCCCTCTTGTTTTGTTGAAGTGTTTAATGATCAGAATGTCATTCCTAAATTATAGCAGTTTTCACTCCCTCTTGACAAGAAATTGTATTTTAAGTTGAAGGACAGATGATAGTACATAGACATTCTGATTTCTCCTGAAAAATATGAGGATTAGATTAAGTCTACATCAGTTTGAACATAAACCAATCAACCTGAGGTGTAAATGCTCTGTATAGCATGACATATTGAAGGATGTTTTACAAGTTACTGTGTCTGCATGAAATGAACAAGTTTCATAATTGGCGTGAATGAACTGATGATGGGGAAGAGACTCCATTGTGTGTCATCAAGCAACTGTATTGTTTGTTTAATTTTCTGAATGTATCATACTTTTAAAATTCATATGGAATACTAGCTTGACAAATTAACAAGCTTGTCAGTAAGTTGGGTTCAGATGTTTGATTGAATGTACGATTTTGTATTGTTTCTTTTAAATGAAGTATGCGCCATGAAGACTTGGTGTGTGATTAGTTAGGAATTTAAGAGTTGGCAATTAAGTAGTTATTGTCTTGAACGGATCAGCATATATCTATGAAGGTCAAATTTTCAGTAATGAACTAGTATGCAAGTGATTCATTGTAGGGTGACCGAAGCTGAAGATGAAATAGTCACCACCTTTCCTAAGCATATATGCAACCAGGAAAATAGGATATAAATTCCTCAATTATGAACAAGCATAAGATAAAAAATCAAGAGGGGGAGTTCCAATAAGACTATTAACAATTGCTAACTAGAGGAGGCACTGATTAGTGTTGGCAGTGTCACTCCCTCTTGTGTTGTTGAAGTGTTTAATGATCAGAATGTTGTTCCTAAATTATAGCAGTTGTACAAAAAGGAAATTGTGATTAACGAATTAGTCTGGCCCTTGCATTGGAATGGCAGATTCATCTTGTTGTATCATCCTCCTCGCCTTTAATCTTGACAAATGTTGGACAACGGCATACAACCTATTTAGGTCGACATTGTTTGTTTGAACTCTCTCCTTCTCCTACATGATTGACAAGAAATTGTATTTTAAGTTAAAGGACAGATGATAGTACATAGACATTCTGATTTCTCCTGAAAAATATGAGGATTAGATTAAGTCTATATCAGTTTGAACATAAACCAATCAACCTGAGGTGTAAATGCTCTGTATAGCATGACATATTGAAGGATGTTTTACAAGTTACTGTGTCTGCATGAAATGAACAAGTTTCATAATTGGCGTGAATGAACTGATGATGGGGAAGACGCTCCATTGTGTGTCATCAAGCAACTGTATTGTTTGTTTAACTTTTTGAATGCATCATACTTTTTAAAACTCATATGGGATACTAGCTTGACAAATTAACAAGCTTGTCAGTAATGATTTCAGATGTAAGATTGAATGTATGATTTTGTCTTGTTTCTTTTAAATGAAGTATGCGCCATGAAGACTTGGTGTGTGATTAGTTAGGAACTTAAGTGTTGGAATTTAAGTAGTTATTGTCTTGAACGTATCAGCATATATCTATGAAGGTCAAATTTTCAGTAATGAACTAGTATGCAAGTGATTCATTGTAGGGTGATAAAAGCTGAAGATGAAATAGTCACCACCTTTCCTAAGCATATATGCAACCAGGAAAATAGGATTTAAATTCCTCAATTATGAACAAGCAAACAAGCATAAGATAAAAAATCAAGAAGTGATGTTCCTAAGATCTTTTCATGCTCACCCCTCCCCCCCAAAACAAGGTATCTCATTTAAAGATCCTTGTAATAATGAATGAACATTCTTAGTTTGATTGTAATAATTGTTATCACTAGTGTAAAATACTAAAATCGGAAGGGAAAAAACTCCAAACCACTTCAAGAGAGTAAGCCCTAATCTCCAGACGGGTCAAGTACATTGTAAGAAAGATCTAAAAAAAACAAGACCGTCCATCTTGACCAATAAAATTAAATCAGACAGCATCCTCATTATTGACAGATCTGATTTCAAGGAATCGCATAAAAGGGTAATGTGATGAGAGGCACTTAAATAATTGTTGTTGAATGTGATTGCATGTTAAGTAATGCATGTTGCTTGGATGATGACTATCCGCATGCATGTTTAACTTCCTAACCCAAATCTGAGCACTCCTTAGCCATCCTTCTTTCTCTACAATAGGCAGCTAAATTTGAGATGGTCATTGGGTTCCTATCTTCTTTTGACACAAGAAACATCAAAAACATAATCTGGTCAATTGTCTGGTCGACTTATACTACCATCTATGTTTACTTACTTTTGGTAGAGTAGGGAGACTCAGAATTAACGAAGACTCTGCAAGGCCATTTTTTATTCGAACATAGTGACTCGACAAAGACTCCCAAAAACTCAAAATATAAATAATGTGTGGAATAATGCAGTTTTCATAAAAACAAACATTTTTTTTCAAATCTCAGCATCTAAATAAGTGTTGAACACAAATACATTTATCATCTAAAACAACAAACACAGATATCTATATATATAGACACACACACATAAACTACGCAGCAAATAAAAAAAAATTAAGGACCAAATCATAGTTTTTTTTCAACGAGTTTACACAGGTTTTTATGAGGGGTCCCGGTCCCCTGATACTGAGTGGGGTTTGAACCTTGACCTCGAACCAAATCATAGTTTTATATTGAATCCTAAAAAATGATTTAAAAAATAACAATAAATAAGTAGGTGTAAAAAAAGTCTCAAATATCTGAAAATGTGTCAACCAATCTACAACTCACCTAACCAGCCCTTCCCTTCCCCTTGTTGTCCCTTCCCCCACCCCCCACCCCCCACCCCCCACCCATTCTCTCTCTTTATACTCACTCTTCCCACATTCACACCACTTCTTACACTCTTCTTACACCTCTAGATGTGCCTCTTACTCTAAATTTCCAAATTCTTCCAATGTAAAGGATGGTTCCTCCCATTTCTCCTACTATGTGACCACTCAAATGATGGATAAATTACATTTAACCAATCGCCTCATATTGTTCCTTGTGATTTGTTTATGTTAGAGGAAAAACTTATAGTGGGCAAAGACAGTCATTTAGCCTCTGAGAGATAATTCATTGCATTAATAAGAGTAAAAGTGCTGAAAAAAACTCAAATCACACTCGCAACTCAAAGCACTACATGGATGATATAAAATTGAATGGCAAGGTGTTGAACACTCGATTTTTGGCACCATTCCTCCCATTATAGATCTATGAGAAAAAAGTAAAAAAAAAAATATATATATATATATATATATATATATATATATATATATCCTAATATTTTTTATTATATTGGAAAAAATCTTGCTATTTAAATAAAAATGAAAGTCCTTTTAACAATTTAATGACAGAGAGAGACTTTTGAAGCCCATATATATGAGTTACTTCGCCCTTGAGTTGCTATCTCTCCCAAACAAACTGTGGTTAGGAAAACATATGCTCCTCCATAGTCTTCTAAATTTGCAAAACATTCCTAAGTACATCCCAAATCTCATCATCAAGCACCATCTTCTTGATGCACTTATGAAGGCCCGCGGTCACTAGTTCATATGCAGCAACGGGCACAATCATATAAGTATGTAGGATTAAGATAGCACCCTATGTATCTAAGAAGTCCATTGACAATTAACTATGTTCCAAATGGAACAGAGATTTATTTCCCACATCTCTATAATATGACAAAATCCCCCTGTTGCCCTCTCCGTAGCCTCATAAACAAATTTCAAAGCGATTTGCCTTCATCAATAGGGAAAAGAACCCTTACCAAAGGCTCTCCCATCTGTAGAAAATGAAATGAAAGATTTTTATTAGCCGCCTCCATGTTCCAATAGAATATAACAATTAAGGTTTAACAAATATGAATAAACTACATTTACAACTCAAAATTGGGATTGGAAAAGCATTATATGCCTTAATAGCCTCATGCCTGACCATCCAAAAAAACTCTACAGTCATATACTTGAAACCTACTTAGCATCATTCGTAGTCTATTATTTTGCACCTGAAATTCATGTCCCCTCATCACTCATACAAATCCTCTTAAGGGTCCTCTTTCCTTCATATAAACTCTAGAACATAATGATAGCAGTGACAAACCATGTCACCCCAAGCAATATAGATTCCTTATTGTTGGTGAACCATCTCTTCATTTTAAAGACTCATGTGTGGTTGTGGATGTGTTTTGTGAAAATTTGCTTTTCCTACAACCTCTCTCAGTTTCCCAATTTAATTTGAGTCTGAAGCTATTGTAAAGAATAATGATCTGTATGCAGAACTATTTCTCCAGACATATGGTAGTGCTTCCACTTTATCAATAATATGGAGTGATAACAAATTGATCTTACCCCCTAAAAAAGCATAGTGCCCATACCATAGTTGGATGCATCAATCTCCACCTCAAATGGTTGTTTCGAGTTCCACATGCATTGTCGATTTTATCCTTTGGCTCTTCAAATGCTTCAGCATGTTCCTTCTACCACACAAAACTCCTAGTCTTGGGAGATAAGACATGCAAGAGGGAACCAATAGCAAAAACTAGGGTGCATGAACTTCTTCATAAATTGTACTGCTTCAACAAAACCCTCAACTTCAATCACATTCATATGAATAGACCCTTTCAAAATGACATCATTCTTGTATGGGCCAAACTTTAATTTTCCTCCAGTAACAACAAACCCAAGATACACCAAACTCTTCTTCAAATTGGCTTCAAGCTGGTTTTACTGCGAAAAATTTAACACTCTCCTAAATATGCTCACAACCTAGGTCTCACTAAAGACCAAAATGTCATATTCCAAAAAACAAGAAGAAAGACACAATGTATGAACAAACACATTATTAATTACCCTCATGGATGTAGCAAGAACATAGCATAAACCAAAAGGCAAAACTAGCCATTCATTAAGACCTTGCCTTGTCATGAAGGTTTTTTTTTGTGTCCTTCATGCAAATTTGATGGTAACCTCACTTCAAGTCCAACAGAGTGAAATACTTCACCTTTTGGGATTGCTCAAAAAGATCACCTATTCAAGGCAATTGCTAACAAATTTTTTTACTGATTTTATTAAATGCTCAATAATCTATAAACATAAGCCAAGTGCCATCTTTCTTTAGCACCAAGAAAGTGGGTAAGCTACAAGAACACAAACTCTGCCTAATAACTCCTTGCTATAACAACTAAAACTGCCTCTTGACTTCTTCATTCTCCATTACCAATTCTCAATACAACCCCAAATTGGGAAAAGGGATATTTGATTGCAACAATGAAAGATTGTAGCAACTCCTCCATTTGCACTATTTGCTCATAAGTTCGGCCAAAATATAAACTCTCATTCCAAATCTTCTCCAACTTTGCTTTGATGAAATGAAGCACAAACTTGTGATCCACATTGATGAACCTCTTTGCTTGATTCGATGAGACAAGTGTGATAGGTGCCTTGCTTTTGTAAGCTTCAATAAAATCCCTCCCTCAAAGCCACCATACTAACATGGGGATGCCTTTCCAACCTCTATACGAAATGGTTTATCAATCATAGGCCAAGCCTCCCTTTTATTAACCTCCATAAGCCTGTCTATATGATTGAACTTCTCTTTGGCCACCACCATTGAATGCTTGCAAATTACCAAAGAACATCTACCCCTCCAACCATCTCGGATGCACTTGTCCTTGCTGAGGAGCTTCTGATGGTGCCTAGAATTTATGAATATTTTGCAAATATGGTGCCACAATGCCCTTCCATGGTATATTGGTTACCATCATATTTTATTGTTATTGATTTACATGGGTCTACCTTTTCCATAATAAATGTTTCTTATTTCAAAACAATTCACATCCATCTTTACTCAAGCTAGTATTGTCATTGATTGAAAGCATTGACAACCTTCATGTGTCATATGTTGTTAGATTGGCTAGGTAATTTATTAATTTTTCCGATACATTTGTAACTTTGTAGGGGCCTTCCTATAACATCTTTAACTTCAGCCCTTTCTTGTCTTTCTTACTCAAGTACCTCTTAGGTATTAATGCATCAGATTTAGATTCATTAATTTACTATGTTTACCACATCAATGTATACACCTATATTGTTCTATCTCTATATACCACAGTGCCATTAGGCATTGTTCATCCATTTTGTTTAGAGACAAAACAAAAACAAACGGGGGCAATAGCTCAACCAAGGTTGACTCACACATGTGAATCCAAATAATGAGCAGAAAAGGCTCAACAATCGCAGTTTTCATCTATAGAAATTTTTTGATTAAATAATAAAGTGATACATTGCGTGTAGGATTTTCATCCCTCTAAACAACTTTTTCTCAATAAGGTAGTTACTCAATACATCATAAAAGCGACTGAAAAATAGCTCATAGGAAAGCTCTTAAATAGTACTTTCTAACCAAAAAAATAGCACTACAATCTGATGCCTGAATTGGAAGTTATAAGTCGTTGAATACTGGATACCACCAAGAAGTGTGTCTTTCACTTATCGCAAACAGTGGATTGCATTAGTCATATTTCCCTCACCAAAAATCTAAAAGTGAAGAAACAAGCCTTATAGGAAGTGCCTTGAAGCCTCTTTTCCAAAAAAAAACCAATTGTAGAAAAACAGTTCAATATTCCATGCAATGAAAGGTACAAGAAATAACACAAAGCAATCCAACATTAACAGGAACAATCCATATGTACGCGAAATATTAGATCGCACAAAGAGAATATATAAATTACTTGAATTGTATAATACAATGTCGACAACTAGAATAGCAATCCGTCAACACAATATCAGCAATGCAATATGATACGATGTGATACCAAAGATTGAAAAAGGGGTTGTATATATACAGCCAAGTGAAGGAAAGTAGTTGCATGTTACAAAACTTTATTCTTATTAACAGAAATCATTCACCAATATGCAGAAATATCAAATCATTCATCCACAAATAATTATCCACAATAACAATCCACACAATGAGACAGAGATAGATAATACCCTTAAGGTAGGGAAACACCAATAATACTCCTTAAGGAAGGAATAACTCCACAAGATCTCCCAAGATGAGAGTGCCACTTAAGGAGGGCAAAGTCCCATAAGCCACTTCGTGGGCAAAGATGATTACATATGATTGATCTCCATGATGATTACAATGACAAATATCTCTTCTTTATATACCCATCTTCTAATTCTACTTTGGGGAGCTGACTACTAATATAATATTATAATACAATCAACCTTGGGTTATGTGTGGCCCATGCCAACCCTTATACAATATAATAACATATCCCCAAATATCTATTCCTAGGTACCCTAACATGCCACCCTCCTTACAAATGTTTCGTCCTCAAAACATATGAAGAAACAAGATAATATGATTTGCTAAGCAATGTTAGCAACTGGTACCAATCTCGATCATCCATCCATCCTAGTGAAACATTGATTGGTGGTGGTGTTGATGCTGGTATGCCATTTTGCCACTTGAGTATCCAAATCCGCTTCGTTGGCTCCACGCTTTTGTTGCTTTATTTTGATAATTCGAATGATGGGTCCACTTGTTCCTTGATGTTGATGAACCACTCTGAAAACCAGGATCACTATGCTTTCTCTGCCAAACACTGCCATACTTGGTGCCCTTTGATTCCATGTAGAACCATAATATTGTTGCCTTGAGCCATGCCTCCAAGATTGTTGCCGCTCATGGTGGTGTGGATGGCGATATGGTGCAACCTTAACTTGATGTTCTACCTTCTTTGACTCCTCAACATTTGGCTCCATTGTTTTAAATTCTTCTACACATTGTTCTTTCATGTTCCCTTTGTTTGGTGTGTCCTTGTGCTCTTCTATCAAAGCTTCCTTGGACTCTGCTACTATTATCTTCTTCCATGGACTCTGTTGTTGCTACTTCCTTCTTGGATTGTTCTATTTCATTTGTTCTTCAATTTGTTTCTCTGCAACCACTTCTTGTTTTTCCTTGGATCCTTGCTCCTTAAGCTGAGAAATATCCTGCAATGTTATCTTCTTTTTCCTGTACCATAACTTCATAAACTTCTTTTGCACATTAATGTTAACAGTACCCAAAGAATCTAACCAAGGATAACCAAGAACAATATCCACATCATCCATCTCAATAGCATGAAAATCTGAATGTAAAACATATTTATCCATGGTGATCTTCAAATCTTCAAAAATCTGAACATTCTCACCCTCAAGATGTATGTCCTTAATTTTTGTTGCTTGAACCTACAACCTCTTAGCCAAAGCAATATTAATAAAATTATATCTGCTACTAGGGTCAATGGAAATAATAACCTGTTCCTTTTGAATGCTTCCATGAACCTGCAAAATAGAACTTTTAGATGAATTTAAACCCTTTTGATCCTTCTCTTGCTTTTGAAAATCCAAAGATGTGGCTTCATTCTTCTCACTATCTTCCTTAACATTTTCCTCTTTCTCCTTCTTGAGTAATTTTATTTCTTTTTCATAGTCTTCATTCTGTTTCTTGAAAACTTCCCATTCTCCTTTCATTTCATTTCACTCATTTTGAATCCCTTGTAGTTTCTTTTCAAGGTCTTTGATGACATCCATCAGGCTATCTATCTTTTTATCCCTTCCCTCAAGATCTCTCTTACAAATATCTAACTTTCTTTGTAATTGAATAGGTACCCATTTACTCAAGAATGCTGGTTCAATTTCATCCCAAGTGCACAAGGGATTACCCCTAACAAAGCTTTCTACCCATTGTAAAGCTTCCCCCTCCAAAAAAATACGAAAGCAAATGGATAACATGCTTTCACCATATTGAGATTTTACTATTTTCAACCTCTCTCACATCAATATCATTTTCTCCAGAAAACTTTTGAAGTTCCATGAGTTCACATGCCCCAATGCAAACTAGGGTTTTATGAAAAATATATCTCCCCACTTATTTGAAGCTAAAATTCCACATAAACAATTAGATCTGCAATTTTTCTTCAAAACAAAATAAACTGCAACTGATTTGCTTACCCCGACTGACAAATTTCGTCTTCCAAAAAAAATCGCGATTTGAAAATTTGTCATTGCCCTTGTTCCAGACGGCTGACTTCAAAAGGTCGTATCTCCCTCAATACTTTCTCAGATTCCTTCATATGACCACTCATTTTAAAGCTCTTCAAATTCCGCACAAAATGATCCAAGAATCGTCTGAATCGGATAAACTTTCGCAGAGATATGGCTCCTGAAAGATGAGACGTTTTTTCCAAAAAAAAATCTGCCCTAATTCTGCAATTCCACAAAAAACAATCCCCACTTTGCCAAAATCGTTGCTTTGATACCACTTGTTACAAAACTTTATTCTCATTAACAAAAATCATTCACCAATATGCAGAAATATCAAATCATTCATCCACAAATATATCCACAATAACAATCCACACAAGAGACAGAGATAGATAATACCCTTAAGGTAGGGAAACACCAATAATACTCCTTAAGGAAGGAATAACTCCACAAGATCTCCCAAGATGAGAGTGCCACTTAAGGAGGGCAAAGTCCCATAAGCCACTTCGTGGGCAAAGACGATTACATATGATTGATCTCCATGATGATTACAATGACAAATATCTCTTCTTTATATACCCATCTTCTAATTCTACTTTGGGGAGCCGACTACTAATATAATATTATAATACAATCAACCTTGGGTTATGTGTGGCCCATGCCAACCCTTATACAATATAATAACATATCCCCAAATATCTATTCCTAGGTACCCTAACATTGCATAACGGCTTAACTACCCACTCAGACCTGTACATAGAAACAAAAATTAACCCCTTACTTTTACATACAAAAACTATCGTCACGCATTCTCATGTGAAGTATAACATCCTACATACAAACTATAGACAATACAAAATTGTTTGCATGTGTAATATATATGCAAGTGTACTTCATGGCTTTTGTGGCACCACATCAAAACCGTTGTCTACATCTACCCTCCCCTCTAAACCGGTCAACACCCTCGTCAACTTCATCTCTTGATCCTTGTGGGCAGGCTGGTCTATGGCACTAAATTAGTAACAAGTACTCGTATAGGTGCTTATGGTTGCCCAACAAGTAGGAACTCTAATCTCAGTTATAGCACACTCAAGAGATACCCCTTCTTCATCTTATTTCCATATTGGACATGCTTGGCCCATTGTTAGCCATGTTGCTTTGGCTATTGTGCTCGCTCTAAGCTTCCTATTGAAGAGAAACAATATGCTCCTATGCCTTCGTTTGCTTCACATACAATTCAGCCTCCTTTACATGCAATGCTTCCACCTATACTTTCAATGCTACAAGCTCCTACCCTTTTCCTCCACATGCTTACCACATTCCGTAAGATGCTCCTAAAGCTCTCAGTGTATGTACTCGATCTTTTTCCTTTGCAACTCGGATTTAGCCTCAACACTTTCCCCCAAGAGTCACAAACCATCCTCAAGCTTCTTGGCTCAATCTACCTGCATATCTACTAGCACCTTCAACTACTTCGATAAATCATATAATCCACTATATAAGATAGGCAAGATAGTTGAATTCTTTAAATGGCTCCTCCAGATCATTTGCGATTGTGTGCCTCTTCATAGTAGGAATAAGGTACCCTTGTTGAGTGCTCATCCATCAAATAAATACATGGATACCTATATAAGATAGGCATGCCCAACGACAAATTTGGCATCTTGAGCATGGACTAGTCTCTTCATCCTCCTTGGTCTCCCATGCTCGTGTCTCAATGAATTTTGCCAACTATACGTCCCCATCTCATAGAATCCAATTGTATAGCTTGATGATTTCACTAACCATGCGCATTGACCATATGCACCTCTGCCCTAATAGCTATTCAAGAAATCATCGTGTGCACAAGCCATAATTTCTATCCTCTTGTTGAAGAAGTTCGTGACACATTCATCAATAATTGCACCCATCACTAGTGGGTGCCAACGTTGGTAACTCAAAAATTTTATAAAGTAACTATGCTCATCATCTAACACCTCCTCAATACCCATCTCATCAGTATCAAATGACCTTGCCCTTCCACACATCTCTTAGCAGTTGTTGCTCGGTCTCATCTTGGACTGGTTCCTCCCTAGGCCTAGCCTCCTCATGAGCAAGCTCCTTCGAAACCAACTCCTCATGAAGTGACGCCTACTCCTACTCCTTTGGTGATGGATTTGCTCACTCAAGAGCAAGTGACGTCATGAAGGGACTTGCTTTATTCATGTACATCCTGGAGGTGATTCCAATCACTTTGAATCCCCTTTCTCCATCAACTCATCATCTAGCTTAATGGGATGCACATTGTTCCCATAATGTTGAACCTTATCATTTATAGCCTTGACCTATATGGTTTGCTCCATAAATTCGGATATTGCGGCCTTCATTCCAATTGGTGTAGCCATACATATGCATTCATGTTTCTCAAGGCCTGCTTCATCCATGATCTTAGTGTCGTATGCAGCCTCGATGCAAGTAATGTTTTGTATGACATCATCACCTCACATTTCCACGTCGCGCTACGCTTGTGTGACATTCTTTTATTGCATGACACCTCTGCATTTGTGCATCATTTTCCACTTGCACAATCTGGACAACCTACGTTGTTTCAACAACCTACGCAGTCCAAACTAATTGCACAGTCTGAATTTGTTGCGCAACTTCTAACCCTGTGCAACTCCAAGTTCCTTCCTTCTTGCAGCGGTTAAGTTATAGGTCGTACAAGAGTTGCACGGTTAAGTAAGTTACAGGTCATACGACAGCAGGCCATACAATGGCCAGACAGTACGAGGGAAAATACATAGGAGTGTTGCCAACTTGGAATGCAACTGTTGCTTGTGATCTTGTACGTGTGATACTATACAAGTCGCTACTGTACAAAAGACCGAGGATTTGCCAGTAAGAGTTTCGTACTGTGTTGTACAAGAGATTGTGTTGTACGAAAATTGTGCTAAACAATAGACTAAACCATACAATAGAGTGAATCATACAATGATTGAGTCATACAGTTGATTAGGATGTTGTACGATTGTAATGACAATCTTATGATTGCAGTTTTGATTAGTTCCTAAACCTATCATCCCACCATTCCATTGTTGGGAATCTCACCACTCGTGCTACATTGGGTGTCGTTGCCATTGTCGGAGCGAGGAGGGTCGAGTAAGGATTAGTACGCGTGAAAAAAGGAAGGTGGATGACAGATACATTTCTGCGAGGACGTGGAAGACGAGGTTGCGGAGAGGATCAAGTGCACACGAAGAGAAGCACAACGATCTCTCAAAGGAGGAATCCAACTAATCAAGCACTGCAATTGCGGGAAACGGAAGAACCAATACTTGAATGAGTTTGGAGTCCATAGGAGGAGGACAATGAAAGGTGGCAATCGTTGTTGACAACGAAGGACAAAGTACCCCAAATAGCTCAAGAAAACATTCACTTAAGTGAAGATGCCAATGTGGAGAGTGCACAGAGAAACGAAGAGTGGATGGTAACACCTGAGCAAGCGTGGAGGAGTTTGCTAAGGAGTGCAAAGGACGAGAGTTAGGCACTAGAGCAACTGCACATGAGTGTTTGGGCAAGTAGACCAGATCCACAATTCATATATTTGTGAAGGTCGCAAAGTGAAGGTGCACCAGAGTTTGGAAGGAGACTATTTGAAGGAAACACGGAAGGTCAAGAGACACCACGAGTGGACGAGGTGCCTAGGACCGAAGTACCTGAAACAGAACAGCCAATAGAGCCACCTAGGACGGAAGGACAACAAGGTTGAAATACCTTACGAGCCATCGTCGAGTGACGAGGAAGTGGGAGAGGATAACCACTTACCGATGGCGAATGTTGCAAATAGAGCGGGCAAGCAAAAATGCCCACCCTTCACAGGAGAAGGGAAAGAAGATCCTGCAAGGCACATAGGCACTTGCACAACGATTTGGAAAGCGAATGGGGTTAGATGACCCGAAGAGTGGTTACAGTTATTTCTTGCCACATTGCGAGGAATCGCAATAGATTGGTACTTGAAAAGAGAAAGCACAGAACCCTTCACCTCATGGGATACGCTAGTAGATGAATTCAAAGCAGAATTCAGACCTCTAAGGGATGACACAGAGATTATAACCGAAATCTATTCTACTAAACAAAGAAGGATGAAGATATTAAGACTTATAATTGAAGATTAAAGCAACTCATGGATAAGATGGAGTTGCTACCAGCTAATGGAATGGTTAAAAGATGGTTCATCGATGGATTGTTACCTCGATATAAGAAGAAGATGAAGATCATACCATGTTCGACGTACGCGGAAGCCTATGAAAGGGCAAGGAACTTTGAAAGCGAGGCCAAGCAAACAACGGCTGGAATTGGAGGTCATATCAAAAGTGACGACTCTGATAGTGATAAGGACGAATGGTAGAATGCAATTCAATCTATGAAAAAGGAGATTGATAGAATGATCAAGGAGGTTAAGGGTGAAGTTAGAAAAGAGAAAAAGGATATATGGTGCTCAGACTATAAGTCTGAAGGCCACACAAATGCAAATTGTTCGAAGAGTACATATTGTAATATATGCGAGGTACTAGGACATGCGATCAACGAGTGTCCATTCAATTTAAGAGGTGCAAGGCACCAAACGATGGTGGTGCAAGGCAAAGAAGAAGAAAAACCAAATACCTCTAGGAATGGGCAAGGCGCAACCAACGGTGGTTACAGGAATAACCGCCGAGGAGGTAGGCAATACCAACAAGGCAATCGGCAAGGTGGCCAAAGTCGATTGCAGTATGATTCGGATGGAAGACCGATCATTCAATGCCAAAATTGTTAGGAATGGGGACATTTTGTGAAGAATTGTCCCACTCCTCAAGCAAGAGGAGCAGCAAGAAATAATGTGCCACAAATGTGTCGATGGTGTGGTCCGAGCAATCATAAGGAGGTGAATTGTCCGAAGAAGGCGAGTATGAGCAACTCGTAGAATGTCAATTTTCTTGACATTGGGGAGCCTCCTATGGAGAAGAAACAAGAAAGAAGGATGTACTTGTGGTCACAAGGGGACAAGCAAAGAAGGATCGGTATACCGATCCTGCCATAGAAAAAGGAAGATGGTAGGAAGCACAAAAAGCAATAGAAGAAGAGATAGAGAAGGCTAAGCAAGAGAGGCTAGCAAAACAAAAGAAGTTGAAGAAGCCATTAAGCTTAGAGGGAAAGGCATCAACTCACGAACTGGCAACACAAGTTTTGAATACAACAGTAGAAGTGAAGGTGGCAAGTTTGTTTAGCGCCATACCAGCGCTACATGCAGTTATAGGAGAAGAACTGCAGCCACAAAGAGTGATGGAACTACAAAGCCAGTCAAAAGAAGTGAAGAGGAAGGATCAATTTATTGATCCAATTGTATTAATGATTGATGTTGGGAAAAAGCCAACATTGATTCATATTGAAATATTGGATCATAAGTTGACGCAGGTTATTGTAGATGGAGGTTCAAGTGTGAACATGCTCCCAAAAAAGACATGGAAGGAGATTGGGGCTCCATTTTTGTGGTCGCCGAATTTCAGGTTATACAGTGCAGACCAGTATGGTATTGAGATGAAGGGAGTCTTAACGGCTCAGAAGGTGAAGATTGCAGATCAAGAGTTCATCATGGATTTTGTTGTGATAACAATGCAAAAACCAGCATATGATGCATTGTTAGGAAGAGGATGGCTAAGGATGGCCAAAGTTAATCACAACTGGAAAAGGATCGGCTTACATTCAAGAAAGGACAACATAAATATATGATTAATCTGAAAAATCAGACTGTCAGCGAAGATCTTGCAGCGATGAATGAGTTGGGAAGTTCTTCGGAGGAAGATAGTACACATGAGCCAAATGAGGAAGGAATGTTGTACCTGGAGGAATGTAGTGAAGACAAGAACCGATCGGATAGTGGGCTCCTTCATTGGCACATCGAGTATGAGATATTTCCACCCACCTGCCTCTGTATACAGGCACGCCCAATTGATGAACGAAACCTAGGTGATGAGGAGCACCAGGACATGCAAGATGATAAGGAAAAGCAAGATCTGGAAAATGACGAGCGTCAAGATTTGGAGAATAATGAGGAATGCCAAAACTTGGAAGAGAATGAGAATCGCCAAGATCAAGAAGATGATATGGGATTGAGAGGATTATTTACGAAAGATAGAGAAGTGCAACCCATAATAGAACAGCAGGAATTAGTACCCCACCCAAATGAACAAAGAAGAGTACGGGTGCATGTACGATTCCCAGATAGAACAGAGGAATACGAGTAGGATATGCCGATTCCTGAGAATGGAGGAAGAATTGGGAACGAGGAGTTGGTAGGGTTAAGCCTATTAGCTCAAATTGGGCTCGTACAACAAAGAATGCGAGAAGAAACACAACAGTTGCAAGAGGAGTATGAAACTTTGTACAAGAATAATGCAAGAATGAGAGCACAAATTATCCAAGAGTTGGATGACACAATACAAAGGCTGGATGAACGAGAAACTAGAAGGCGGCAAGAACAAGAAGTGGAACTTGAACGACAAAGAATAGTTGAAGAGAGAACAAGGCAAGAAGAAAGGCGACAGGAGGAATCTGATGATCCGACACAATATCGGCTAAGTAGGGAAGAAGTCGCCAAGATATTGTGGAGAGATGTGATGGAAGCACCAACATCTCTAGAAGATGAAGGAAGGAATTGGGTGACTGATACAAGTAGCGATAGCCTTCCTCCAATTAATATTAGAAATGATAGTTCAAGTTCTGAATCTGATCTCTTAAGAAGATATAGAGAGCCACAAATTTGTCCCGAGGTACAGAGCTATTTAGATGCAAATAGGCAACTTAGAAGACAAATGGAAAAAGTTAGAAGACAAAGAAGGCATTTAATGGATACACCTCTAAGGATCCAGGAAGAAGGAGAACCCAACATACCATAAGAACAGGAACAAAGAGGTAACTTAGGCAACGCGAGGAGACAATCAAGTCTTCTTGGTGGTCTAAGGCTACCTAGCCAAGGGAGGAGTTTGGTTGGTCTCCCTCCCGATGGCTCGAGGGGAAGAAATTTCCCTCCTGCTACCCTTAGGCCACAAGATCAACGAAGTGGGCCGCAAGGACCGTTCATTGATCCGGCACAAAACAATCAACTTGTGCATGACCATCAGGTTGGGCCATCAAGACCACCTCCAAGGTCACAGCAAAACCAAAGATGCCGTCAAGAACGATCGAGGAACTGGACGGATCTCGGACAGCCTAGAACTTTTTATAAAGTATTAGAAGGAAAAGTAGAAGAAGGAAATTATTATATAAAGTAACTTTTTATAAAAGGTATTAGTAGGAAAAGTAGGCGAAGTTAAGTAGCTGATTTATTAAATCAACTGCAAACTTGCAGTGACAGAATCCATAAAGAAATTTTCAGGTTTTAAAATTTATACTTCTAAAGTGGGCCTGGAATCAGGCTATGAAATATTTATAAATTTCATTCCCTATCAAAAAGGTCAAGGTCAATGTGATATTGGTTGCCATTGATGAGGAAAATTCGAAGGCAAATTCAAAATTGAAAAATAAAAACAGGCTATGAAATATTTATAAATTTCATTCCCTATCAAGAAGGTCAAGGTCAATGTGATATTGGTTGCCACTGATGAGGAAAATTCGAAGGCAAATTCAAAATTGAAAAATGAAGAGAAAGGCGGTACTCACGAGGAAGAATGGCCATATAAGTCTTTAGTGATCTTCAAATTTTTAGGTACTCTTCTTTGGAAACCCTTAAAAAGTGTGCTTTCAAAAAATTAATAGTTTTTATTTTTTTTTAACACAATAAGCTATCTTCTGGTCAAATAGTAAAAGATGTGCACCAAAAAGCATATGGATGCTTGGGCATAAAAAATCTAGAAAAATTATATTGTTGGCAGCAAAAGGTTGAAAACTTGAGGGTAATGATATAATAAAATACGATAAATGTATTGATTTCGAAGATTGTCAAAGTAGGCAATGGGACTCTCTAAAAGTAAACTATTACAATGCTCTATAGCAAGCAAGAAAGTACTAACAGAATTAACTAAATTAAATTAAATCAAACGAACAACACTACAGTGGAACTACTGTACAACACCAGATCTCAACTTTGTGAAGATGGACCCAGAAATAAGCAAACCCTAAATAGGTTTTAAGTAGGAGTAAAGGAACCAGCAGTTTAAGGAGAAGAACTCGAGTAGATCCGAGTGCTGACCCTACTCAGTAGCGAAATGCAAAGTAGAATACTAGAAACAGATCTATCATCATCATGGTTCCAAAAGATCCAGAAAAAATATCTAATCATACTTCTAGGAGAATGATTAGGACCAATGGGGCCTACTTGCCTTTGATAGACTCAAGAAAACAAGACATGGGAAGGGAAGGAACAGACACATGGGCGTATATTTGCACATAGATTAGCATTGACTGTTTAATCGTGCACCAACTCTGTTGGGAATAGAATGGGAGCTGATATATGGAGACATTATCTAATGCGAACGACTTGAGGATTTCATGGCCTGGCCTGGACAAAAATAGAATCAATCTTGTGATTTCATGAAAGAATACCAATGAGATGTGAGAGTTCACATTGCCAATTATAACTTTAGACAAAAATAAGAGCTTACAGAGACAAAGTAATGATTTAAAAAAAAAAAAAAAAGGGGACAGCAGAGCAAAAGCGGAAAAGCGTCTATGCGGACTGAAGATTGACAAAACCAAACTCTTCATAATGTCATTTCTGTGGAGGACCTCGCCATTCCCGTTTTCTGATTTTGTGCTTTATTCATGCCATAGAGACCACCCATGGGATTTTGACGCACGACATGAATACAAATCTATGACCTTTTCGCAATATTTATAATTCGTATGATTCGGTACTTAATTTTCTATTTTGACATCATCCTTACAGGGTCTCGTACTACAGGAAAGCTTAAACTTCTCTAGCAAAAATTTGGTCCAGTAGTTTTGCAAACTTTTACCTCTTAATTCAGGAAAATCAAGAACTGTGCAGAGGAGGAAGAAAAAATCAAGACCAACCCTAAAATGTCATGTGGCCTTAACATGGCTCTGCCGGTAGTCTAAACCTTCAGCCTCTATTGAATAACCGCTGAACATTTTATGGAAAGATTCTAATCTCTCCCTTAACAATTTGGATTTTCGATATATGGGACGGCCTGCTCTGGTTTGTAAGATCCCCGCCCTAACTCTCGGGGTGGTAACTTGAATAATTGAGAAAGAATAGTCCGATATCCAGCACATCTATCATACTTCAATAGAAACATTAAAGAGTGTTATATAACCTATTCCAAATTCAAACATATTAAATATTGTAGATCACTTTAAAAAAAATCCCCTGTTTTTCCCGGTATTACATCCATTTTGTATTTTTTACATCTCGAATTGGAAAAAAAAAGGTTGAAAATGACCTCCAAATTAGGATCGAGAGACACGGCGGTGATGAATTGGGGTGTGGAAAGAAGCTTTGAGGCGGCGTGAAACCAGCTCCGGCACACGCACGCTGCCTTCGCCACTGCTTTTGCCGGCAGCCTCTCCATTATCACCTTCACCACGTCCTCGTTCAAGCACTCCCCTCCTACTGCATTCTTCATCGTCATCATTGCTGCTCTCTTTCCTTCCATCCCAGTGTCTTATATCAATATCCCCTCGCCTCCGCGAACTAAGAAATTCGTCCTTATTCTTTCTGTGCTGTAATGTAATATGCTGGGCGTAGGTGGCCCAAGTTCACTTCTCGAATCTGAAAATTTATTGATTCTTGAACTTGCGACACAATGTTCCACGTGGGTTGCCTCTGGTTTGTGGGAAGCAAAGAAATAGCCACAACGCTTCTCAAATTTTCGTTTTCTTTGCTTGCATTACGCTTCTCAAATTTTCGTTTTCTTTGCTTGCATTGGATTTTTAATGGTATTCCGTAGGAAAGTTTCGATCAAATGTCGTGTAAGGCTCAAATTTTCGTTTTTCCTAAATTATATAGGAAAGTTTCGATCAAATAAAAAAAAGCATACTTAGGTGCATGAAAACACCTTTATTATTCAAATAAGGATTAGTTTTTACAGAGATGGAGAACGTTTAAAAAACAATGGGAAGAAAGGATATGTACTCTATGTAACACATGGGCAATAGACAATAAAGATATAGAAACACTTCATCTATAAATGACCAAGTTTTTCGGACATCCATTCCTGACAAATACAAAAAAACGCTTGGACAAGGGTCTATGACATAGTTATTTGAAGACAGTAAAATAAAAAAAGTTGGGGAGTTGCTAACCCCAAATTAGTAGGAGAAGGAACATACTTCTCAAGAATATTAATGGTCATGTGATTTGAATAACTGTGTTTTCATAGAGGTCCCATAAACCATGTTTTGAATCTTGCAGACGCAATTAAAATCTTTCATTTCATTTCACTATCTATTTTTTTATACAAGTTCGGTCGTATATACTTACACATCCGTTTCATCATGGTTTAAATTTCGTTGGCTATCTAGTGATTAATTAGATATCAGCATGGTACATTTAGGATAAGATCTTATATAACAATTTAAAATAAAATGTTTATTTGTTTTTTTTTAAGTTCTCAAGACCCTCGTAGATTTGTAAGATGGTGGGTACTTATTAGGGGGAGATTAGGTTTAAATCTCAGGGGCATGTTCAATTTGGGTAAAGATAGTGGTCTGACTTAAATCCACTAAGTGTGTGTCAATTTGAGGACAACAATACCAACCTTGAGTCATCGAGGGTCTCCCTCACTCCATATGGTGTTTATGGAAGCGAGATAAGAGTTATAGTGATAGCACCATGATTTGACGTTACAATCAATTTGATGACAACGATACCAACCTTGAGTCACCGAGGGTCTCCCTTACTCCATATGGTGTTTATGGAAGCGAGATAGAGGTTATAGTGATAGCACCATAATTTGACGTTACAATTGTAAGCAATGCTACTTGACCCTGTGACTAATTTCTAAAAAGTAAAAGGTAATTACCGATTCTTCTATATATTTTTTTAATTAAGTATTAAATGTACTAAATACTTATTTATTTATTTAGTTTTTTTTATATTTACTTGATATGAGTTGGTGTTCAATTTGATCATAAATATTTATTATTGATTTTTTTCTACAAGTTTATTGATATAAACGCACACACTTCATTGTCCTATCCTTTTTAGATTTGAACCTTAAACCCTCTAGTTATACCCAGGTATTCGTCATCACACTTTTAATAGGTGTTGGGCATAAAGGTTAAAAGTAATCTTAAAGTTATTTTAAGATCATAGAATTTTGTGTCTAATCCAGCCTTGTTTTAATTTTAAAGGTTTCTTATACAATTTCAAGTATATTTAAATCATTATACATGATAAAATTTTATAAAAGTATGATACCAATTTTTTTTAAAGAAAGTTTTTTAAATTGTTTTTCACAATACTTGTTTAAAAAAATTTAAAATGATATTGTGTTATAGGACCTCGAGTTTAACTCTCTTATGTAACCAAAAAAAAAAAAAAAATTAATATATAGAGGAATTGGTAACTACTTTTCTTTTTTGAACAGCTAGTCACAAGGCCAAGTCACATTATCTCCGATTGTAGAATAAAATCATGATGCTACCACTATAATCCCAATCGTAGAGTTAGAAATGTTAGTAAGTGTCGAAATCCTACATGAAACTTCTTAAAGAAAATCTTCTTTTTTCAATGCCAACAAAAACTCTCTACCCACCTAAAAAGAGAATATGAATGAGACTATACTTACATTTTCTATTAGTTTGATTTAACTTAGATATGAGTATAAATAAATGGTGCAAAACTATGAATCAAACTAAATTCAACTTAGTTGAGACAATACTCAGATTAAATAAGAAAATCCTTAATGCCACAACAAATAGAAATATATTGATCAATACATATCAAAGTATATTAAAGTTTGATTATGGAATTAATATTCTTAAATCAAGCATGAATATTCAAATAGAAGACTAGGGTCTTTGCCACTTACCAAATCTTAAAACTTAAATTAGTTTTGTAAGCAAACATTTTTTACTTATAATCTCATGCTCTCAATTTGTTTTGATTGTAATTATACATAAGTGTTTGCAATTCATTTCCACAAATCATCCTAGTCCATATTTCTACATGTCAAGTGTCAGCCATGCTGTTTACATGGATGGAAATGGGGCTTTCTACTACTTCAATGGAGGCATGCTAGAGTTATTGCTCTTGGGATAGATGTCAAAACACTAAAGCATGAGTTTTTTGTTGGGAGTGGCATATTGTTGGTAAAATGTTTACCGTTGATGGGATAGTTGTCATGATCTATCGCATCAAGGAGAGTGGTGAGCCTAATGGAATGGGGTTTTTCTCAACTAGCCTAAAGGTTTTCGATAGTGGAAAGAAGTGGGAGAAAGTCAAGAAAATTATGTCATGCAAAGGCGAGAGGTCATATGACTAGAGGGTTTTCATTTGTCAGCACTTCATATAGATGGAATTAAATTTAAATTTGCCATTGAGTTGTAGTTTTGGATGATAGTGTGAAGTGGAGGAAAGACAAAGATTGCATGAATTGATTGCAAAGATTTGAATGTGACCCATAGTTTTGAATGTTATCTTGAGGATGTCTTTGCATGTAATTTAATTGCAAAATAACTAAATATATGTTTTCTAAATTACTAAATATGTTTATAGAAGGTTCTATAATAGAAGCCCAATTAGTAACAAAATTATCAGTCAAATCCTTATACCACAAATCAGTTTACATCTTAATGAATATATGAGTAAGTGTACAATGGTATCCTCCCCTTAAACAATATTTACTAACTTAAATATGGATATCCAATTGAGATTATTCAATATTGTCTAGCTTTAATTTCTATGAAAGATAAGCAATGACTTCATAGTGGTAGTTGGGATGGGAGAATAGGCCATCAAGTTTAGAGGTCCTTGATAGGGCCAATTGAGTAGTTTGCTTTGGTGCCTAGTTGGCATAGGCACTTGGTAGCATTAGGGAAATTATCATATTACATTGGCAATGGATATTGCATTTGCACTTGTGATGATGTTGCATACACTTAAGATGGAGGCATGTATTGGACCAGTTGTCATTGGAAACCCTGTGGATTTTATGGGATAGTACAATATTATAGTAAAAATTAAGGTTTTTGATTTTGTACTAGGGGTGGATTTAAATAAGCTTGATTTTGGTTGGGCATGGCTTGCAAGTTATGCATAGGTGGTGAATTTTACAACCTAAATTGTATATTTTATTGGTTATATGGAGGTATATAATGTTGAAGATTTTGTGTGGAGTGACTGGCTAGAGGTAACATTTGACTTAGAGTGGTGGCCTAAATTTGTTGTATCCTCATTTGACCAAGAAGAATTTGCCAATTTTGTGAAATGCCTTGGCCTGATATTGGAGGTTTCATTTGTCATATTACATTGTTAATATGGGTGTTAGGTTGAGTTAATTGGCCCTAGGATGGTAGTTGATTTGGAAGGGTTGCCATGTTATAAAGATTTGCTTATTGGCTTACCTTGGGCAATTATTAACTCAATATGGAACTTGACAAAGGTTTGCTTTAAGAGCCTAAGGATAATGGAGATTGACTCACTCTAATTTGGGATGTGGAAGATACATGTGTTTGAAAAGTTTGACCATTTCGAGAAATCATCATACCAATGAACTATCCAACTAGAAAATTCATTTGGTTAGTAGGTTTTAATATGTTCAATAAGTCTTGTGATATTTGGAGCATTCTATACAAGGGATTTATGATAATAGTAAAAATGGTAGGTCCTATGAGGCCCAAGTTTGATTAAGAAATTTAACTTTCTTGACCATAAAGGGAGTATGGATAAATGATTATAACCTTATTTTTATGGATTATCTATTGGATCCTTTTTCCCTTAAAGTGGTTGGACTTGGCTCAGGCTCATTGTCCTCACATATTTGCATTGTAGTTATCTTATTTTTCCATTTATCGTACTTCCTTTGGTATGGTATGAGTTTGGTTAAATATAATTCGTTGTCATACTATTGCATATTTTAGCACATAATCATAAGCCCACATTATACCTTGTCCATACTTGCATTGTCAACATTTTAAGGTGAGAATTTTTTTTTTAATAGAGGATTGGATTTATCCCTAACAAGAAGCAAAATGCTTTCAAAATACTTATAAAAAATTGCATAAACAAAGTGGAGCAATGGTGAGGAATATTACCATTGAGGGGTAAAGATATTCTAACTTGGAACCCTGATCCTAAGGGAACCTATTCGGTAGCCTATGGTTATTAGGTTCTTGATAAGCAAAAGTATGGGAGTCTTCCTGTCATTTGGTAGAAAAAGGTGTGGAACAAATTTGCCTGACCAAAATGTAACTTATTTCTCTGGTTGGTAGCTCGTAATAAATGCCTCACTTGGGATAATGTGAGGAAGAGGGGATTTCAGGGTCCCTCTTTTTATGTCCTTTGTAGTAAGAATGAGGATGACTCTTCTCATTTATTTTTCCAATGCTCCTTTTCCAGAGACATTTGGCACCGTTGGTGGAGCGCCTAGAACCATCCATGTTTTCATGTGATGTCCCTGGTGGAGTTTTGGAGTAGTCTGGGTAGACCTCCAGCCAAGGCCCCCTTCCTTTGGGTGGCTTAGAATTTGGGCCCTTCTTGCATCATCTGGAAAATTTGGCTTGAATGGCACTAGCGCATCTTTCAAGGCAGTTATTTGGTTGTTCAATAGATCTGGCAAAGGATATTGTATATGGTTCAGGAAACCATCCATAGCAAATGTGATGTGGACCCTCTTTTGGATTATAGGGAGGAGAAGGTACAACAAGCCCTTGGTCTCTTTGGAGATGGTGTGAACTCTTCTAGCCCTAGTCGGGTTCCTCATCTTAGCAAGAAGGTTAGGAGAGGTGGTAGGTGGAGGCCACCCCCTAGAGGAGTTTCAAAAATTAATATTAATGGATCTTCTAGGGGTAATCCTGTACATGCTGGCATTAGCAGTGTTGGGAGAGATTCTACTGGTGGTGTCAGTTTTTTCTTTTCCATTTATAAAGGTGTTCACTCCAACAATTTTATGGAAGCTCTTGCAATTCTTGAGGCCTTGCGGAGGGGGTTTTCTCTTGGCTGGCATAGGATTATCTGCGAGTTTGACTCTCAAATTATGGTTAATATTTTAAATAGTAAAAGGGTGGAGGAAGTTAATTAGCAGTTGGTCTCTGTAGCCATTCATATTCTCAGAATGAGTGAAGAGTTTGAATTTATATCCTTTGTGCACATTCCAAGGGAATGGAATGTGGTTGTTTATTACCTATCCAAAAGGGCTTTTGAGTTGTTGGATCCTTGGAGTATCGATAACTAGGAGAGTCTCTCGTATGGGGACTCTCAACGCTTTTGGGAGTTGATCCACAAGGATGTACAGACTTAATGTGGTTTGTTCTTGTTGTCTTTTTTGGATGTCATTCTAGTCTAGTGGTTTTAGCCTGTTTGGCTGTTTATTTGAGTCCTGGTTGGAAGCTCAGTTGTACTCTGTAATCCAAAATTTTTATCAATAAATTTTTACCCCTTTAATTAAAAAAAAATGGTGAGGAATATTACATTATTTGGTACATGCAAATGTACCCCCATGGTACCTTTATGGTAAAAATATAAATATGTAATAGATTAGGGTTGAGTCTATAGTTTAGGTGAGTGATTTATATTTCCTCTTTATGTAAGTGTCCATGTGCAAGAAATACACAAGTGTCATGTAACTAAGAGTGCAAGTGTATATTAAGAGAATGTGCACAAGTGTATTTTATGTAAGTGTGAAAATATGTAATGTGAGGACGTGCACAAGTATCTTATATTAGGAGTGCATGTAGGAGATTAAGAGTCATGTAGAAGTGTGCAAGTGTCATAGACTCAAGTGTGCATGTAAGAAGAGAGTGAAGAGTCTAGTATGCAAGTGGCAAATTGATAAGCCAAAGGTCATGGGAGCTATCATATGGAGGGCAATAGTCAAGTACATGAAGAGTCGTCTTCTATGTTTATATTATGGACACAAAGCTCCATACAATGTAACATGAGAAATCTAATTGTAAAAGGAAGATATTGGAAAGTAAATAAAGCTTGTATACATATTTTGAGCAATCCTTATTGTAAGTTTTCTTCATGCTTATACATGAATGATATTGGTCATGTTACATTCATATTTGATATTATAAGTGAATGTTATTTTCATTATTATATTGGCCTTGATATATATTTAATTGATCATAATAATTCTACTCATTATTAATATTTAGACCTTTAATATTGTGGCTTCTTTATATTGAGACCTATGATATTCTGTGGTAATAAGGCTTAAAAACCAATAGTGGTATTAGAGCTACCACTTAACTTTATCCATTTTTGATAGATTTATTTTATTAGCCACCATCACCATCATTTAACTCTGTCCATTCTTGATAGAGTTATATTAGAGTATGTCCACTTTGAAAGCAATGAAGACTTGGACTCTATTTTAAAAGGTCTGATTGAGTAGAGATTGAGGGGACAAGGATTAGTCACCTTGATTTGGATGTTAGGGTCTTTCCACTTGGTTGAAGGAAAACTAATGAAGACTAAGACTCAACTAAGATTGATTGAAGGTCAACTTAGAAGAAAGTTGGATATTGATTGATTAAGAACCAACTCTGAAGAAAGTTGTAAATTTGGGGACATTCAATGTCACCCTAATAATATTCTAAGTTCTCTAGAGAAAAAGAGGAGAATCACTATTGAATATTGAAAAAGAGCCAACTCTGAAGAAAAATAGTAATTCGGGGATATTCATAGTCACTCTGACATTGATATTGGATTCCTTAAAAAAAGGAGAATTTGTTCTTTGGTGCAACCTAAGACATTGAAGAAATATTTTAGAAATAGGAGCATCGTAACTACCAGATATTGAGAAGCATCACAACTTCTATAGATAGAGAAACATCATAGCTTTTAGGAGATAGATATAGAAGCATTTTAGCTTCTAGAGACAAAGGAGTATTTAAGCTTTCAAGGGGTTAGAGGAGAAATTTAAGTTTTCATAGAAGAAGAATTAATACAAAGCTTCTATAGAAGAGAATAAGTAAAGTAGAGAAGAGAAGAAAGAAGTCTTATAAGATTCCTAAGATATTGAAGAACTATGTTGATTTAAAATAACAATTTAGTCTTGGCCTTAGAGCAGTATTCTTCAAGAATAATATTCACTACAATAGTGAATAGTATACAAAACAAGAGGCTATCTACAGAGGCCAATATTGAAATGCAACTTGAGCAAGAAGACTACAATTAGATAACACAACCATATAGTTTCTTGATACAACAAAATGTTGTATAGATTCAGGAGATAGCAAGTGCTAGCCTTAATGCTAGACACAAAACAACAAGAGTTCATTAGGATCTAGAGACAAGTGCTCATAAGGTGCTAGACACTAAATAGAAAGCACTCATAGGGCACTAGAGACAATATAACAAGCACTGAAAAGGCAATAGGCGCTTAATAGAAATCACTCACAAGGTGCTAGAGACAAGATAGAAACCACTCATAGGGTGCTATAAGTTCAATAATAAGTGATCAATAAACACTAGAGAAAAATAGCAAGCACAAAGTGCAAGAGGAAGGAGATCAAGGCATTAGAGAACAAGGCCCTAGAGGACATCAAAAAACAAGGATCCAAAGAATGAGCCATCGAAGGGCTACTTATCAAAGAGCAAGCCATCAAATAATGACCATCTAGAGAATGAGCCATCGAATGGTATGTTATCAAAGAACAAGCCATTGAAGAATGAACAATCCAAAATCAAATTGCCAAGAGAACAAGCAACCTGAGATAAAACTACCAAGAGAACAAGCCATTAGATAACAAACAAACGGGTCATTGAAGGACGAACCAATAGAGGATAAGCAACCTAAAGTCAAGCTACTAGGATATGGTCATGATCGTTGATGTGACAGATGGTTGAAGCTACCAGCAACAAGGATTTTCTCATCTCATCAATGTATAGTACACAAACCAAAGTAGCTTCTAATAAGAAAGATAAAAGTTGAAATGCAGGAAGCTATCAAGGAGGATAACCAAGAATTAAGGAACATTTAAAATATAAAAATATTATAATTATCACTTGACGTTGCATTAAGAGCAACGTCAAACATTGCATTGAGAACAACACTGAACAACTACAATTTTATCGATGTAATTCTAGGTAATGTATAGACGTTACATTTGGTGATATTTATTTTTGGAGGGAAAGAATTGAATTCAAAATTGCACTAAAATTGGAGTTATAAGGTTTATGCACATTAATATTTTTTAAGGGTTATTTTGATTTGAATTTATTTTTTAAGATATGGAGTAATAAGGGTTACTACATAGGTTTATTTTTAAAAAGTGAATAGTATATTTTAAAAGGACTTTGAGGATTAAAATGCTCTAAAAGTTTAAGAGAAGGGGTTTTGAAAGGGACCCCAAACCTTTTTACAAAAGGAGCTGAAAGAGCTCTGGGCCAAGCCTCGAAGCTCAATCAAGAAGAACACCAAACCAAAATATAAAATCGCCTAACAAAAGGTCGCCCAACACCATCAACCAAAAAAGAGGAGCACAAAACCCCACAGGACAAGGAATGGAAAATAAACAAAATAAAATAGATCAACCTTGATCCCATCCCACAAAAGATCATTCACCAAAGGAGGAGAACTAGGTCCCCATAGACTACTTGGGATCCGACATGTCCTTTTGATGCTACGCCATTCCATAAATCTCATTAATGAAAGAGATTACAACTTTGAGAGAACCCAACAATGCCTGATGTTTTTCATCAAGTTTACTTAGGAAAGGCTAGATGTTAGGGGACTCAGGTACTAAGGAGGGGGACATATCTTTGGCTTCCTCTGATTCCTCTGAATGCTTTGGGATTTTCTTCATTGGTAGACTCTCATCCGAATCAGTCACCTCCATCAAAATAGGGGAGGTTTCTACCTTCAATGCCTTCAATAAGAGGAATTTTGAATGATGCACTTGGCCCCCCTAATGCCATCAAGGGAAAACACTACCTTATTTGTAGCCTTAGCCTTCCCTTTTGAAGAAGAGAAGGGAGTCTTGAAACTGTTAGACTCAAACTCAAAAGAATCACTTGAAGACCCAAAAGACATAAGAGGTGGGTCAAAGACGAGGAGAATTTTTTGGAATTCAATCTTCGCCAGTGCCTCTTCCACTACAATGCCTCTAGACTTGGCCACGTGTTCAAACGTTAGCAATATCAGGCCTTGATGGATTGGGTCCAACCCTTTCCCTCCCCTCACATCCATCAAAGATTTTTCTAGAGAGTGGTAAATAAATGAGGGGATGTTCATGAGTCTTTTCCTCCTAAGATGGTTCAGAAACATCATATGATAGTTGCAAATCACCTCCCTATTCGTATCCAAGGTAAAATAGTCCATTATCACCAAAATGACATGATTCTAGGGAGCCTTGAGAGCCTTGGCATCATAGCCATTTTGCAATTTCAAAAAATATTCCCCATTATCCAGTAATAAACTTAGTTCCCTCTTTAGGGAATGCTTTGGTTGATTGTGGTAACCACCATCGACTGGCAGACCAGTCAACTCACCCATTAGAACCACCAAAAATTGAAACTCAAGCCCACTAGATTGGACACAGTAATTTCCCAAAGAGTGCATCAACATTATGAAAAGGCCTCTATGATGCCCATGAAAGGATTGAAGGCAGTCCAAGAGGCCACCTTTATGCAAAATTTTCTTCACATCATCATGTACCACTAACACATTTGGCTCTAATGGGATCTTCATATCCTTTTGGGTAGATATCTAGCCCATTAAGCAACACCACACACCAAGAGAACATGAATACAAAACCATGCTCCCACAACACCTAGAGTAGAGAATTATCCCTATAAAATGAAAGAACATCCTTGAGGAACAACAAACACTCAAGTAGCTAGCTTCAATGAGAGTTTGAAGATATTACCGAGGGCTACAATACCATAAATTAAGAGATGGAATTTTAATATAAAATTGTTGATAGGGTTCGCACCAGAACTTTCAATTCAATGAAAGGATCTCAAGCTTGATATCATTGCCCACGAACCAAGTAAGAATGAGATGTCATTTCCTATGCGATTGTCATAGGCAGAGATGATAGTTTCCAAACCAAGCAAAGGCTACATAGTTGTCACTGAGTCTCCTGGGAAAACCATCCTTGAAACTCGATGAGAAGCATGATAACGCCATGAGTAAAACTTATTTTGAGACTCAAAACGATTAACAAGCATGCATTCAAGACGGTCTATGTGGTGACTCATCATTGTCCAAGAGACCAAACCAGGAGATAGACATAAAATCTAGTTGTGCCATCCAAACTGCTCCTCATCCACATTGGGGCCTCACCAGCATAGAAGGAAGAGGTAGTCAACCCTAGTCCATCCCTAATTATCAAAAAAACAACCAATCCAAAAATCAAGACTAAGGAAACACCTGCCATCCTAAGAAAAGAAGGTGACTAGGATGTTCATCGAATTGAAAGACACCTGATTGCAAGACCACCTAGTCCAATCAGGTCCACCAACCCCTTTACAAATTAAAGGCTTGATAAAGAGAATTATAACACCAAATTACAATAAGGGGAATTTGAATTTAAATAAGTCTTTGAATCGAACAAACCACCTGAGTGCACCTGAGCATAATACTCCCAATCCTATGTGACACTAGATTGGGAAGAGGAAAATGGTAATCAAAATAATAGAGCTACACCTCCCATCAGCTCCCCTGACCCACAAGCACCAGATCTCAACCCTTATCATCATCTATCAATCTCTGAAGGTTTTGAGGGAAATTAGAGTTCCAAACTAATAATTCTTGTTGAGAAAGGGTAAGATTTGCCATTAGGTCCACCACTTTATTCCCTTCTCTGTAAATATGCTAAATTTGAAATTCTTCTCTAGAATGTAGAATTTTGTTGGCTTCAGATATCATGTTAGCGATCATCCAATTTGGAGGGCTAGAGAAATTGATTAAATTGATAATATTAAGTGAATCACCTTCCACTAAGACTCTTTGGAGGCCCATAGATTCAATCAATAGTAAACCTTGGAGCAAGGCTCTAGCCTCCATAAAATGGGAAGATTGGACTAATAGGAATTCAACATAAGCCCCAATTAAATATCCTCTTTCATTTCTAATTACCCATCTAGCCCCAGCAACGCTAGGAGTCCCCTTTGAGGCTCCATCAAATTTAAGCTTAACCCATCCATTGGGGGGTGGGGACCATCTCATCGATCTTCTCTAGGCCAAAGTAGGGGGTCCAACAAGACCATAATTCGGGGGAAAAATTAATAGGTGCTCCAAATTTATTTCTTCAAACATACCACTCTCCAAATCTGGCAGACAAGTAGTCACGTTTTCCATCGTGCTCCCAATAACATTCAAGCTGACTAAATCTAGGTCTCTTTTGGAATTTTTAAATGCTCTCTAATTTATTTCCCACCAAAAACCCCAAAATATATGAGGAAGCAAGAAATTATAGAATCAAATAAGGCACAAGGATTTAAAAGGTGGAGACCACTGCAAACAAAAATATAGAAGTAAATTTGGGTAGACCCAATGAATCCCCAAGAAGTGGATAATATGATCCAAAACAGAGGCATAGAAAGGGCATCCGAAGAAAATGTTCAAACATGTTTCCTCTAAAAACTCACATAGGTAACATCTATTGGGGAGGATCATCCCCCTCTTGTGAATATTCTCTAAAGAGAGACATTTATTTTGAATGACCAACCAATAAAAGATATTAACTTTAGAAGTCAGATGGTTAAACCAAATTTTACGAGGGATCCAAAGGGGAGGGTTAGAATCAAGGAGGATATATGCTGATTTGATTGAAAAGGAGCCATCACTCTCTCCTTTCCAAATTAAAGTATCCTTTGACTCTTGCATCTTTAAAACCTGTAGCTTAAGCAAATTAGAAATAAAACTCCAAGCAAGTTCTTCTTCTCTACTATAGTTGGTGGTAGACATCGACTTCCACACTCTCTTGCCCTTAATGTGAGTAATGAAATCCACCACCTTAGACCAACCAAGTCTCTTGGTAAGAGGTTCAACCGATGCCATGTTTGGCTCCTGTAGCAAGGGATAATAAAGAAGCCAAGGATATTTCCAGAAGTCAATAGAACTCCCATTTTCCATGATCCATTGAGATCCTTTAGCTAAATTTGCTCTGGTTTTACACACATTCTACCAAAAAATAGAGCCCTCCATAGGGATGGGGTTGCCCAATATGCTTCCAGATTGATTCATGTATTTGGTAACAACAATTTTGGTCAACTTCATCTCCTTTTTTTTTAGAATTTTCTAACCCTATTTCATAACCAGTGCTTCATTCATCAGCCAAAGATTTCGGAGACCCAGACCTCCACTAGTCTTTCTAGCACAAACTTGGTTCCAAGAAACAAGATGAAATTTCCTATGGTCCTAAGACCCAACCCAAAGAAAGGCCTTTTGAATTCACTCCAATTTGGATAAAACTTTTATGGGGAGTTTGAATATGGACATAAAATAAATAGGAATACTATGGAGAACATATTTGACCATGACAATATTTCCTGCTTGACTTAACAAAGCACCTTTCCAACTTGTCAATCTCCTCTATAGTCTCTCCACTATCGGGTCCCAATAATTTTCCTTTATTCTTATAGTAAACATAGGTAGGTCCAAGTAGGTAGCAGGAAAATCTACTATACCACAACCAAGAATTTTGGCGATCTTCCTCTGTCTACCTTGAGGAGTGTTTAAAAAATACATCATACTTTAAAGATAATTAATATTTTGACCAACCACTTTCTAAAAAGAATTTAGAATTTTCTTCACTACTCTAGCCTGCACCACAAAAGCTAAGAAGGAGAGCAGCATGTCATAAGAAAATTGGTGGTGAGAAATGGGATCAACAAAGAGAGCTGGTTTGAGGCCTTTAATAACATATTCTATTAGAATAGACCTACCCAGGGTTTCGGGCATTAACACGAACAGATACGGTGATAACGGGTCTCTTTGACGAAGAGCTATGAGGCTTTGGAAATAACTAGCAAGGGATCCATTCACTAAAACCAAAAAATTCATAGAGGAAAAGTAGGCCCTAATAAATTTGATCCAGTTTTGGCTGAATCCAAATTTTACTAGGACTTCAATCAAAAATTCGAGGATACTCTGACATATGCTTAGTTCATATCTACCTTGAGGAAGAGACCAATTCTGGGAGTGAGTGAAGGATTTCATGGACCATAAGAACTCCATCTAGAAGGGGATTTATCAATAAAAAGGGGCATAAGCGGTTTTAACCTGTTGGTCAACATTTTGGAAAGGATATTATAAATGGTGTTGCATAGGCTAATCGATTGAAACCCAATGAATTTGTTGACCCTTGTAGATTTTAGGATAAGCATTGGAATTTTGGACAACTCTCACTGCCTCACAAACCTCATTCCCCACTATGTGCCAAAATTTCTAAAAAAATAGGGAGGAAAACCATTCGAGATGGGTGCTTTTAAAGATTCTATTTCAAAAGTAGCAGATTCAATCTCTTCATCCTGGAAGGGAGCTTCAAGGCTTAGATTCATATCTCTCAAGACCAACGTAGGTATAACTATTAGATTAAAAATTTTAGCCTTTTTATACCTGTAATCTCTAAAGTCTAATAAGGAACCAAAAAAGGAGATAGCCTCAGCTCTAATATCTTGAATATCCTCTAATCTGGAGCCATCTTCTCTAATAATTTCATGAATTCAGTTGGAGCTCCTATGCCTCAACGTTGAGGTGTGAAAATACTTAGTATTTATGTCATATTATTTTAGCCAAAGGGCCTTGGATCTCTGCTCCCACAACATTTCCTCCCTAGCTAGAGTATTGTGTAACTATGTTAGCAAAACCTTCTCCCTACACCTAGAGTCAACTGAGAGGCCTTAAACTTCCATATTAGAATCTAGGTATTTTAGTTGGCTTTTAAGATCATATTTATTTTTAAGAACATCACCAAAGATAACTCTATTCTAAAGTTTCAACTTGTCTTTTACCAATTTGAGTTTGTTTGCAATTTTAGACATACCTACACTTGAAACTAACTCTGACCACCATTCTCTAATCTTTGCTTCCAAATCAGTATGAGAACACCACATAGCCTCAAACTAGAATGGTCTAGGAAAGAATTTATATTGCTAGGGAGTTTCAAACCAAAGTGGATTTTGGTTCGATCCCACTTTAGGCAAGGAACTCAGAGAAGCATCACCAAAAAGGGGTTTGCTTGGATATGAACACTCTATCCAATTTTATAAGAATGAGTTGATCCCCTAAACGCCTATTGCTCCAAGTGAACCTAGAACCTTTCAAATCCAGGTCCATAAGCTCACATTTATTGACAAATTCAAAAAAATATTTCATACTTCTTTCACAAGGATAATTACCACCTTTTTTTTTTTGAAGGGTACAAAGGGGAGTTAAAATCTCTAGCTAAAACCCAAGATTCCTCCTTGAAAATTTCCATCATCTCAAGCAATGAGGACCAAAAAGATCTTCTACAAGGGCCTGAATTCGGGGCATAGACATTTGACATGATCCATCTACGATTATAAGTTTTACAAAAAAATAAGACATTAATGAATCTATTTAAGGAGGAAATAATGTACCCATCCATCTTTGACAGGTCTTAGAAGCAAAACAACCTCCCAGAAGAGTCATTGGCAGGGTTAGCAGCAAAACCAACATGCTTCCATATATAATTTCTAAAAACTTCAATATTACTGACATTAATTTTGGATTCATAAATAAAAATAATATCTGAAGAAGCATCTTTCCTAAAAGAGGAAATTAAATGTCTTTTGGATGATCCATTCAATCCTCTAATATTCCAAGATAGGAATTTCGTTTGTAGATTTTGAGTCTAGGTTTCTTTTCGTCCACCATCGACTGGGAAGAGCGTCTGAAGGCTTCTAGTTTCAATTGTTTGCCACATGCTTCTCTACTATTTTCCACCTTCAGAAGGGCCTAAGATCCATCTGTAATCTTGAATTCAACTTCCTTCTTTCTCAAATTTTTTTTATGGGTTTACTCACTTTTTTCTACTCCCACATCAATACGACCCTTATGATGACTTTTAGTTTTAGGACCAGGAGAGTCTTTTTCCATCACAGGTTTGGAGGGAGTTTTTTAAATATTTGAGAATTTGAAGAATTAGAGTTTGAAGGATATATAAGGAGTTAAGTTTTTGGGTTTTAATAATTTCAATATTTGAAGGATTTTTTTGTAAAGAAAAGATTTATTTCCTTAACAAAAAGATAAAAAACTCGATGAGAGAGATCAAAGTGAACAGAGCATTCTAGAAAACAAAACATGAAGACAAAAAAGTACCTCATTATTAGAGTCCTTGTCATCCTCGCATACCACCCCTGCCCTTACGCTTCTTGATAATTTGACGACAATAACCAGGGGTTATATTTATAGCCTGATTTGCCAGTGTGTCGACCTCTTTGTTGAATTCTCGCCTTACATGTTGATAGGATATTCTGCCAATTATCTTGCCTAGTTATTTTATCTTATCTTGCATAATCTTCAGTCATAAAGATCTAATATATTTATTTTTGGCAAGAGTTGTTATTATTAGTTTAGAATCCTTGCAAAGTGTGATGTGAGTGATTCCTTGATTTGCCATCAATTTTAAGCTGATTTCGCATCCAATAGCCTCTGCCACGTTGTTAGATGTTGTTCCCAAGTTGATCATGTACTTGAGTAAGATCTCACGAGGTCCTGTAAGAATTAGTCCCCCTATAGTTGCTTGATCGAGGTTGGACTTGGAGGCACCATCAAAGAAGAGTGCTAGAAAATAGATGTCAAGCAGGGAATTGTTTGCTCTACGACCTCCCTTTATCAATAAAGCTTGGATATTAAGTTGGTAGACAATTATTTCTTTTATGGGTGACAAGTATTTTTCATACTACTGTTGATAAAAGTAGATTTGACATTTAAGACTAATTCTTCTTTTATCTTTCGTATTAGTGTTATGTTGTCCTTACCTTTGCCTTAAAAAATCCTATGGTTTTTGCCTAATCAGATGTGCCAAATAACAAAATATGGCATACAGTTTCATAGGTATCGTAGGAGGGGCTTACCCACCACTTTACCTTTATATTATTTGTTCCACTTGGTTAAACATGTGTCTATGGTTAACTATCTAGAGTAGGAAGTGCCAAGAATTTTGGTTATTCCTAATTATATTGAAATTACCTTTGGGCATTCAAACAAAAGATGGAAAATTATTTCGATGTTCTGCATACACCTGTAATAAACATGAGGCCCTGATATACTCCTTGTTTGCAGATTATCACCTATTAATATTTTATTTTGAGATATTATCCAGTTGAATACTTGCAGTTTAGGTGATGCTTGATTTTTCCACACTATCGATAGTTTTTTGTTGGCAGGCCCAATCTGTTGATGTTGGACTCCTAAATGCATTAAGTATTCCCCATTACTATTGATGCTACCCCAAATAATTTTGTTTGACATCTAGGATGAAGAGGTCTAATGCTCACCACAAGGAACTTAAAATAATCATAATATCCTTGAAACTGAGATTGAATGGGAGGGGAGATCCAATTCAAAGTTTTTGAGGTCCAATAAAACAAGTCACCTAATTTGAGTATTCTTTGGATTTCCAAGTGATTCTATAATTCCATAGGAGTTCTCTCTCTTAATAGTGGATTTCCTAGGATCGCGTCCTCCCATAGATTAATGGACTTACCATCTCCTAGTAGCCAAGAAATTTTATCCTCTATTATGCTCTTTGCTACCATTATATATTTTCAAACCAATGAGACTCTGGGCAATTTGTTTATTTTTTTGAGAATTTGAATACCCAATTGGTTATTTACACACTTACTAAATATATGTGCTACCATACTTGATTTTTCCTAAGAATGTTCCATAAAAGTTTTGATCCCAGTGATTTTAAAACCATCTCCATTTTTTTTATTCTCAATCCTCCTTGAATTTAACCTTTGGTGACCATCTCCCAATTGACCAAGTGGAAATTTTTTCTCTCTGATTGCCTACCTCCTTGCCATAAGAAGTTGCATACCTTTTGCAAAATAAACTTGGGAGCATGATATATTAATAGTTGATAGACTAGAAGAGAAGCTAACATTGATTTGATCAATACTACCCTTTTTGCAAGACTAAGACAATATTACTATAACTTTGTATCCTCCTTACCATCTTGTCCAATGTTTGGGTCCAGTAGTAAGAGGCTTTAAGGTGGAAGCTCACAGATACTCCTAGGTATCTGAAGTATTTATTTGTGCTTGAATATAATCCTAGGATAGTGCAAAAGAGTTTGACTCTTGTTGCTACAACATTTTGTGCATATAAATGACTCTTTTGAGTGTTTGTATGAGCCTCAGTAGCTTGTGTGAAACAATCTAGGAATTGTTTGAGTTGTCTAACATTTTTCTTGGTGGCTTTACCTAGAAGAATGGTATCATTTATAAACTAGGCATGTTTTATAGCTTTTCATCCTACTATAATATTTATCCTTATTGTTTTTCTTTCTCTTTGAAGACAATTAATTGATCTTCCAAGAGTCTCAACTAAAATGATGTAAAGGTATGGTGATAATGGACACCATTGTCTAATTCCCCTTGTAGCCTAAAAGAAATTTGTTGGTTATTCATTTATTAAGGGGGTTATCCATGGGTTTTTGATGCATGATCCGATCCACTTGATGACTTGATATGAGAATCCAAACTTTTGTAGGACCTGTTCTACAAATTGTATATTAACTCAATCAAAGGAGTTTGCCATATCAAGTTTTATAACAATTTGCTTCTTTTTATTTTCTACTAATGTGGAGGGCTTCATGCACCATTATGATATTATTATATATTTGTTTTCTAGGCAAGAACCCCCCTTACTCTTATGATATTAGTTTGTCAAGTTTCTTCTTTATTCTATTGACCAACAATTTGGTAATAATTTTATAGGAAGAGTTACATAGAGAAATTGGTCTGAATCTAGAGAAAGTAGGGGCATTTTTTCTTTAGGATTTAATGCTATAAAGTTAGAGTTGATGGCTCCAAGAAGCTTACATTTCACTCTAACATCCTCAATAACGCATAGCAGATCTTCTTCGATGATGTTTAAGTCTTGTTGGTAAAAGTTGTTTGTGAATCCACCAGGTCTGAGAGCTTTGTCCTTTGGTAGAGCTACTATAATATCCTTAAGTTCCTCCATAGTGATTGGTTGACTGAGATCATGTTTTTCTTCCAAACTTAATATTGTCAATATATGTTGTAGTAGTATTCCTTGGAGATATGGGTTTTCATTTTCTTTGGAGAGCAGAGTTGAGTAGTGTTGATTGGAAAGTTCCTTAATTTTCTCCCTATCTATATAAGTGGTTACTTCATGCTCTATATCCTTGATTGTGTTTCTTTACTAGCATTGCATGGTTTTCAAATGAAAATAGTTGGTGTTTCTACCCCTCTTGCTTAGCCAAACCATTCAAGATATAAGCCTTCAATGCGTTTCTTCTTTAGCGACTAATTTATTAAGCTTCTGAATTAGGTCATTTCTTGCATCTTCTTGCCATGGTTGGGAGAATGGTTCCCAATTTATATTTCTAGTTGCTCTAGTTGGTGCATCAATTTCTTCTTTTCTGGTTTGACTCTTGATTTTTCTACCAACTATTTTTTATCACATGCTTCAATTTTTGAATTTTGCTTTTCCATATTTCTTAGGGGTTGGTGGACTGGACTTGTTGGTTCTAAGTCTATTCCACAAGTTCACTAAAATTTTCTTATGTGGCCCATTCATAGTTGTACTTAAAAGGAAATTTTTGGGATCGTAGGCTTTGATCGCTATCCAAGAGAATTGGATTATGATATGAGATAGAGTTCTGGATGATGTGACTATAAGTGAGGGGAAAGTGTGTTAGGAGATTTTCACTGATAAAAAATCTATCTAATATTTTTGCAATATAGTTTGTCCCTGCTCTTCTATTGCTCCAAGTGTACTTTCCTTTGGTTGGTTGAATGTCTTGTAAGCTTTTATTCGCCATAATTTGATTTATCATATCTCTATTTGGATCCCTTGCTAAACTTCTCCTAGCCTTCTCCTAGTGGTAGAGTATCATGTCAAGATCTCCTCCCATAATTATGTTGTCAAACTTCTCAGTGTCTAACCATTGTGCTAAGTTTTTCCATGCTTCTCTTTTTTGGATAGGATGATTTGGACCATAAAAATTAATTACTGCTACACTAGTTACATCTAGTAAGAGGAGATTTATTCCTACCTAGTTATTGTGCTTATGTTGTAAGCTACAAACTAATTGCTACAGATCCCAAGCCAAAGCCAGTCCCCTTGAACCTCCCATAAAATCATCAGTTATCAATTATTATTGTGCCCATATCTTCTACCATTCTATAGTCAGTGTTTCCTTTGTTGTTTTTTTTCCTAAATACAAACTATTGTTGGCTTTTGTTCATGTATTAGAACTTTGAGATAGTTTTTTTCAAAGGACTTTCCAATCCCCTAAAATTCCATGACATAATTATCATTTTTTGGATTGCTTCTTATTTTTTGTGAAGCTCTCCTCAATTCTAACCTGCATTTTGGATTGCAAGTCTTTCTGTGCTTGCTCATTATGAGTTTTTGGTTCGATTTTCTTCCCTTAGTTGTAGATTGTGTGGTCGACAAGCCCTTGGGAATCATTATTTCCTCCACTTTCATTTCTTCTACCTCTTCCTCCAAGTTCCCATCAGTTTCTTCTCAAACTATTGTATTCTCGAGTGTATCTCCTAATATCTTTGGCGAGTTGTTAGCTTCAATCACAGGTGTCTTCTCTTTATCTTTAGGATCCATCAAATCTAGAGAGGTGATTTCCTTTCCTCATTCACTAAGACTTGCAAATTTATTTTTGTTTTGGATATTTTTTTGATTCTATGGTTGAGGTTGTTGCTTCTTTCTTCTTTATTTGTGCGGTCTCTGAGGTTACACATGTACCCCATGGTATCTTTATGGTACAAATGTAAATATGTACTAGATTAGGGAGAGTCTATAGTTTAGGTGAGTGATTTATATTTCCTCTTTATATAAGTGTCCATGTGTAGGAAATGCATAAGTGTCATGTAAGTAAGAGTGCAAGTGTGTATTGAGAGAATGTGCACAAGTGTCTTGTATGTAAGTGTGTAAATATGTAATGTGAGGATGTGTACAAGTGTCTTATATTAGGAGAATAAGAGTCATGTAGAAGTGTGCAAGAGTCATAGAGTCAAGTGTGCATGTAAGAAGAGAGTGAAGAATATAGTATGCAAGTGACAAGATGATAAGCCAAAGGTCATGAGAGCTATCATATAAAGAGCAATAGTCAAGTACATGAAGAGTCATCTTCTATGTCTATATTATGGAGACAAAGCTCCATATAATGTAACATGAGAAATATTATTGTAAAAGGAAGATATTAGAAAGTAAATAAAGCTTGTATATAGATTTTGAGCAATCCTTATTGTAAGTTTTCTTCATGCTCGTACATGAATGATATTTGTCATTTTACATTCATATTTGATATTAGAAGTAAATGTTATTTTCATTATTATATTGGCCTTGATATATATTTAATTTCTCACATATAATTCTACTCTTTATTATTAATATTTAGACCTTTAATATTTTGGATTTTTTATATTGGGACCTATGACATTTTGTGGTAATAAGGCTTAAAAGCCAACAAGAAAATTGCTTTCTTTTGGAAATAAGTGATTTGCTCAACAAAACTAGGCAATTCACTTCAAAGTACTTAGAAAGATTTTTTATTTTCCTCTAGGTGATTTGCTTCATCAAGATAGACGATTTGATTTTTAAAGCCAAGCAATTTTATTTTTCAATACTTAGAAAAAAATTAATTTTCATTCAAGCAAATCAATTCGAGAAGGAGATAATCACACATTAGATAGAAACCTTCCAAAATTCCTTTAAGATTGACGATTGAATTTTATAATGAAGTCATCATTTTCAAAGCATCTAGAACTTCACATGCAAATTTTTAAGGATAGATTCAATTCAATTTGAATTAATTAAAAAAAATTGAAAGATAATAGGCTTGATTTCAATGTGTAAATCGATCCCTTGGTCCTACTAAACATGCCAAAAAGTATAGTTGAACGTTGAAAACTCTAACTTCTAACGTGCCTCACTAATTTGATCAATAGTATTAGAAGAAGGAGAATTGTGCCTCCTTTAGCCTTTGGATTTAGGTTGGATTCCCAATAGCATTAATAATTTAAACTAAGTTAATATTATAATATAAATACAATAAATTAAGTGTATAAAAGTAAGTGTGAGGAAGGTAAGGGTGCAAGGGTTTAAAGTAAACTGTATGAAAATGCAATATGGTTGTAGTTAGCAAGGAAAGTGTGTGATTAACCCACACATGAAGAAATCAAATAATAGTAGTGTGCTCTCATGTCTATAAAACCAAAATTATAAGAAAAGAATGTCTATAAGGCAAAAGGTCACATGCATTCCACAATCTAAAAGAGTAGTGACATAATTGAAAAACATATATCCTACATAATATCCTATTATTTTTCATAATTAGAGAAAACTACAATGTGGAGTTCATAAAATGTAGCTCTAATTCCCTCAAGGGTCAAAATATGTTTACAATGGATCCCCTGTCTTCTATTTATTAGAATAATTCACATACGAGTTACATGGGATAAGAAATTTATACTCCTAGTAATTCCACTAATTTGGAGCATTTTTAGCAAAAGGATGCACCACCAAATATTATATGCCTAAAATTTCATCCCTATACTACTTAGCCTTCCAAATGGCTTTTAATATGATAAAAAGTCAAAATGTTACTTTCTTGAATTTCTTCCTTGGTGTTCATACATCCTTGTCCTACCTGGATTGATGACAACCGATTTACTCCTAGGAGAAGATTGATTCACTTCTCCTACAACCAACCATTCACTTGTAGGTGAGCAAATAATATTAGTTTTTCACACCTTTGGTATCACATTGTATATCAAGTGTTCTAGAGGCCTTAGTTGTTGAATTTCTTACTTTCATAAGCCTCTTATGCATTAGGAATCCCAAGGATGTAACAAGTTACTACAAGAAGTAAGTCTCTTCTACATGTTAAGGACAATAATAATATTAGTAAGTAGGAATCAAGAGCTATATAGTAAGAACACCAAATTGGTCTACCAAGAATCAGATAGAGGAACAATTTTTGTTTGCTTGATTCAATCTTTAATATTTTTAGGGACCAAGTCTGAGGTCTAGGCTAGTTGGTCAAAACACTCCCATGGGAGTGTGGAGATCCTAGTTTGAATCCTCGGGCCTCATAGTACTAGAGGGTGTATCGTGCCAATGCCACTAGCTACGTTAAAAAGTTCACCCAACGCAACTAGAGGTTATAGTGGAAGAAAGGAGCAAGATTCAAACTCACAATGAGGCGATGATAAAATGTTATAAGATACCGATTCCTCTAGTATACACAAAAATATTTTTAGGGACCAAAAACTCCCATTATAGCATAATGATTTTATATTGCACATAATGAATGAAAGAAATATACAATCATATGAAATCAAATAAATTAGAATAACATACAAAATATTCATACTATCATAAATCACAAAGGTAATCCATTAGGCATATACAACAACTCTAGAACAATTCTTGAATAATATGCACATTAGATTACCAAGACATCATGCAATACCTACAATGTACGATGTAACAACTTGGATGCCATAGATGAATATATACAAAGGAAGCAATGAGTGAGATAGTTGACCACCATCTATCTACTAACTACCAATCTATCCCTGCATTTATAAAAAATAAAAAGTACCCCACTTTATTTATTATAATAATAAATATTGTGCATCCACATGTGACTACCTACACATGAAAACTTTACCAAACTATTTTATAGGGATCAAATGCTCATAAATATACCAAACACATACTCAAATGACTCATTGTTATAACGGTACATAATTTGGCACCATGTTGGATTTTGTTGGAACAAATAATCCAATTTTGGGATTATATTGTAAATTCACCTATGAATAATAAAATTAGGTATCTAGGCTTTAATATAAATTAAATAGATAGGTATTTAATTTATATTTATTAATATGTATATATATATATATATATATATATATATACCTAGGTTAGACTACTATATATTAAGGTATATGGATAAAATAAATATATACCTAAATTTATTTTATCCTACACCTTTATATATATATATTTCAATTGGTTATATGGGATTGAAACAGATCCCATATGTATTACATCATCACCACATAGTGGTATTACAACAAAGATTGGATATTATCCATGTATCACTTAGCAAGATTTGAACATTGATCTCCTCTTTAAATATCGAGGAATCTAACCGGTTGAGCTAATGCCACTTAATAGCCTTAATATTATTGTTCCTACAATTACTAAATTAAAATAATTCCAATATCTAGTCTAACTCTAGTCAACTCAAAGTCAAAGGTGACATGGCATGAGACTTGAGTGTGGTGGTATGTGTGGGGCACATAATGGCATGTGGCATAAGTGTGGTGGCATGTGGTATAGGTGTGGTGGCACATGTTGTGGAGGTTTTCCTCCATGACTATTTTCCAATGGGAGGATAGCCCAAACTATATATTTGGGCTAAAATCCTTGTGTTGTAATAGTGCTAACTATACAAAGCAAAATAATATGAGCCAATTGTATGAGCCAACTGTGAGATTCTATTGTTTACTTGAGATATTGGTTATTTGCACCAATCACATTTAAGAAAAAAACTTGTATATTTTGTTGAAGATAATACAAAAATGGAGATACGATTTTGGATGTGGTTTTTTCCTTTATAGGGTTTTCCATGTAATATTGGTGTATTTTATGTGGTTTGATTTATTTCTATCTTACCTTACATTTTAATTTAAATTTATTAAATTTTATGCTATTTACATCTGTGTAATATATATTCTTGGCATATTGATAAATTGTTGTTTGAGTTTGTTTTAATTCGTTTCATTTGGTGTATTTTGCTTACTTCCTTCCCCTTTAGATATGTTGCCTATATTTACCTCTATATTGGTTGATATCCTTATTGATTGCAATACTAGAAGTTGGGGGTGGGTAGGCTAAATAATAAGAGTTGGAAGTGGTTGTGTGGATGAAATAATGAGAAGGGACTCCAACCATTGGATATCATGATTTGTGGCACAATAATTTTGCTATATTTTGTTTTCAATCTTTATGCACTTGGATCACTACCTCCCTTACTTCTATAATCTTGATCAAGAAAAATAGTACATTGATCTCTCTCTTTCTCACACACACACACACATAACTATTCTTGATATTGATGATGTAGTAACTCAATCTCCATCTATTAAAGAGTCACCTATACTTGAATGTTTATCCTAAGATTTGTAAATACCCATTTAACTTTGTATATCATGCTCTCTTAGCATTAAAAAACCCTTGTAATTACTTCAATAATTCACTCAATGATTGATTGCTATTTATTTTTTTATTTTTTTGTGGAAAAAATCCCAGAAGAGATGCCACTTTTGGGTAAGACCCAAGGAGGCAGGGTATCTCTTTCACCAAAATCACCCAAGGCATTGAGTGCTATTTAATGACTATTGTATAAGACATGCTAATTAGTTGAGATAAATTAAGGGTACTTGAAGGTCATCTAGAATCATACACCTCTTGATGGCCAATGGAGTTTAGTAATTAACTATTTGATTACCCATTGAATAAATGAACTAACAATGATTTTATAATACTCTCAACCAATTGGCAACTCCAAATACCCAAACAAGGTCTTAGTCTATGTATCTATATATGTATCTTGTGCTCAACTAGTTATAGGGTACTCGAACTTGTTGCTATTAGAACACTTATATAATTTAGTGATCTTAGAATTCATTGTTGCTAGTTGGTTATGGCCTAAATCCATCATCGTTTGTTGGTTGAGAGAACCACCTACTGGTTAGAGAAGATTGTGGGAGAAGGAGTTTGAAAAAAAAATACCACAGGAGGACACTTTCTCTAGAGCTAGTTAATCATTTTCATTGGAAAAGAGGGTTGACCACTCTCTATTAGCCATCCAAATTTTCCATATATGCATTGATCTTAAAATATTGCTATTAAGACATTGCACATGCCTGTAATAAGACCAATCATCTATTTTAAAAGCTAATAACATACTTGTCTACTACTCTTGAAACATCAAGGTTGCTCAAATTTGATAATTCCACCATATACACATAAGTAGATGCTTAGCAATTCATTTTTCCTTTGTATCATACTTGAATGTTAGTGTGCTCTCCTCATAGTCCTTTTTTTTAGTAGTAACCTTCACTTTTAGCTCATCCCACTATAAGGATTATTTCTTAGTCTCTTGAAGTGATTGTATTTACTCTAGTATGTTCCTTGCCTGTTCATCGTTCTACACTGATATCACAAAGGTAAGAGATGTTTCAAATTAAATTATCCCTTCTATAAACTTATTTAGGATGAATCCAACTCAAGGCCATCATAAGATTTACCTATATCCAAGGGAATATCCTCATTCAAATTGATGATTATGCATTACTCTAATCATGACGAACCTCATATTTTATCCTATAGTTGATGGATCCTCAATGTACTCATATCTTTGCATGGCTACTACCACTATGTAATCTCTAATAGTTTGATATCTAACTACTTATCCATATATATATCTATTTATGTACACCCATTTATCACATCTTGTACAATTTACTTTGCATGTGCATCTCTTTACATAGTTGTCTATACATCAACCTTTCTGTGCATTGTCTCCTCTTAGGTGTCCTAGTCTTGGTGGTAAAAATTCGGGATAACATTTACAACGTGTCATAATTTTAAATAATATTCATGACTACTATCTTGCTCCTCATAATTATCTTCATACTCCTCATCATCTAATGCAAACTCCTCCCTATCCAATTCCCTTCCTTACTTCCTCTTCTTTCAACATTATCCACCTACATATTCATGGGTTAACATCGACCCAAATAAACATTGTGGGTGTGTCATCATTGATATAAATATGTTTTACTTAATCTAGATTTCTCACCTACCATCTATGTGCTTGACATAATATCAATGTGATTACATATAATTCCATCATGAATTTAGTTGTTGTGTGCTATAGGTGTTTATGTAAACTGTAAAACAAGTATGAATCCCAAACAAAGTTATGTCTATCTAAAGTATCTTACATATATAAAATGAGTTAGATCACCATATCTAATACTAATTTATCATTCAATATCCATGATTATACACTTAATTTCATCACTATACAATAGATGTAAATCAAACTACAAATAATAAGGGATGATAACCTCACAAACTCATTAGTTGTTTGGGACCCAAGTCAAAATACTCAACTAGATGGTCCCAAAATCTATATTTTCTATCCTCCTCATTCATGGTAGGTATATGAGAGGTCTTAGAATTTTGAAATACTTGTGATGTCTTGAGGGCTAAAGATCACCCTAAATATCTCTTACACATTCTAAAATATGCTTTATTTTTTAGGCTTATACATGCAAAATAGGCTAGGTACCATTTGAAAACATCCTTGAAGCTTATTTTAGTACATGGATATCATCATGTTATTTACACCATTTCCTATATATCTCACTAGTTGGTGAGGTCACGTGATATCTAAAATTGAAATCCTAAACTTATCATTGATTTTCACTTTCTTATTTTACCTTGATGAATGACGATGGTGAATCCATTTACTACTAATGTTATCTCCATTATGACTATTTCTTCATGTATAATCATTTGGATGGATTCCCCTCATATAATGAAAAATACATAGTATAATTGTCTAATTGTAATTTTAGTACATTCTTGATCTCAAGCTTCTTGAATGGGCTCTTTGGTGAAGGTGCAACTAACCATCGATTATAAAATAAATAACATCCTAATGATGTGTATTTTTTCCTAGATGATATACCTTTATGCAGAGGATATGTATTTTATAGCAAATCATGTTAGGGAAAAATTAGATGATAATGATCAAGTCTTGATGCCTAATGATGCTAGCTTGACTAAAAAGGGTATATTTAGTGTTAAGATGGAATCCCTCTATGCTTAAATTTTGTTTGGATTTTTTTTCATTTGGTTAGATCCTATATACCCTTGGTTGATAGAGATAAATTTTCCCATGTTTCTCCTCTCATGATGAGCACTTGGATTTCATGAGCTTAATTTATTATGATCACTTGATATTCCTATACTATAACTTGGATTGCTTGAACAATGAGATATTCTAATTAGAAAACATTCTTCTTATTTATTCTATCCTATTTATCTCAAGTGATGCTTAATATGACTTAGACATTCATAATTATTGCCCAAATAACTCAACTTTTTTGCTAAATGACATCTTCATCCCACACAAATCATTCTCCTTCATTGAATGATATTTGACATTGCTAGGATACAAGAAATTTAAGATAGAGTTATTTTTATATTTTAGAGAAACTCTCCATCTCTTAAAAAATAAGTCTCCCCAATAAAATGGCCAAATTATAGCATTTGCTTAGTCTTGGATAATTTGCATGAGTTAGACGACACTCACTCCCATGTAATTTATGTTCACTTACCCATCAATGACCTATATTAATATTTAAATACCCATAGTTCTTCATTAAAAAATACTTGCTTTGACCTATATGACCATCCATTGCATGCCACACACTTTATCCCAAATCATCATCAAATAGATGATAAATTTCTTGCCTTTATCAACAATCCTTATCCCTTGATGACAATCATGACTTATAAAATATCATTCCCTAGGATTTAATTTCAATGGCTATCTACTAGATGATAAGATTCAATGGCTAAATGACCTCTTTATAAGGTCAAACAAATTTCTTGTTAGGCTTTTGGTATGCTTTGCTTATGACATTATCTTTTGAGACCCAAATGATAATTTCTAGTTCCTTTATAACACCTTGGCTTTCCCAAATAATAGTTTACAATATCCAGTTGGTAGAATTCAACTAATAGATGATAGCTTGTTTGATTTAGAAAACTTTTTGGACTACTTACACAACATTATTTTACCTAACTAATTTTGACTAAGCATAGATACCAAAATAACACTTCTATGTTAACCAAAAATCTTGACAGTAGGAATCTAACCACAAATTACTAGCTCTCAAGGAAATTGACCTTCTTCCCAATTTTGATGATTATTGATGGGGTAAAGTCTAGCCCTCATGAGGAAAATGATAATACTCATGCTCCTAACAACACTTGACAAGGTCTATATGACACTTTCCAAGGTGTAAACATGAACCTTATTATCGTTACTGGTCATCCTTTGATTGTTATTCTCTTTGATTCTTTGTGGATATGTTTTTAAATCTAGATGAACCTTCACATTGGATGAACAATGTATATATTAGTCTAGATCATAGGAATCCATAATAGAAAAACCTCTTTACCAAGCCAGATGACAATAAATTGCTTATTCTTGTTTAGTGGGTGAAAATTATTACTCGTATAGAAATATTTTTCATTTCTTTCATTATCTAGGAGAGTGTGGTTTCACTTACTTTAATTCCTCACAACTTGAGTCACTTAATTCAAATTAGCATATAACATCTCTTCAACAAAAATTGCATACATGAAGTAAAAAAGTCATTGAATGGTTAAGACTATTATTGTTCAATGGATGATTATACTCAATACTCCTCATTCTGCATGTGCTAGTGTTGTTACCAATCACTCTTTCTATCAAATAATCTCATTTAAAATTCATTAAATATTCTTCCTCATCTGAGCTCAATTTTTTTCCTTAAATCATTCCAAGACAATAGTTTTTAAAATTGTTCCAACTATAATAATTTAAAAAATCTTCATCTACCCATTTTTGGTTCTTGTCTTATTCTCCAATCTGGTACATGATTTTGACCATTCATTCAATATTATTTACACCCTATTATAAATATCCCATATACCAACTATATGTTTCTCTCATAGTCTATCCATACACATGTTGAATAGCTCAATATTGCATTATAACTTCTCTCTCCCTATGCATATTCTATTATGTGTTGCCAATGTATGATAATACACTAGGTTTATTTTTATCATTTCCTTCTATTCAAAGTTTATTTAATGCTTGCTATAGTACCCATACTTTAGGTGATATGACTAGTCTTTAGAATGCATTTCTTGTATCTAGTACATTGGTACCATGGATACTTCTAGCTTTCCCCATAATATAATTTGTTCTATAATAGCACATACATTAACATGGGTGTTCTTTATAATTTTTAGTGTTCAAAAGCCTCATATGTATACACAATCTCATCTAGATAGGATATTCTAGTTTTACATTTATCTATCCGATCACTACTCTAGGTTGTGGTGATAGGTATGCTTCTTTCACCAAAGGTCATTGATTGAACAATCATCACAATCCTAGTTATTAATGGTGTTAGCTACAATAAATTTTGCATCCTTGAAGTAACTATAATCTTTCACCTCTAATAGATATTACCTCAAAGGATCCCAAGGATAGACTAGACATGTTAGGAAGTCAGTCAAAACTTAAACCATCTAGATAATAGTTGATAAGGATGCATACATACATAACTTATAGGGATTCAACTTTGATTTGTTTACTATGTAAATATCTATGGGAAAAATAACATATTTTATACAATTACTTAAATTAATACAGGATATACTAAAATAAACTAACCAAGATAATAAGCAACAACAAGAAAGCAAACATGCAATAACTAAGGTAATGTTATGTTATAGTATAATAGGTTAATATTTAGTATCAATATTTAGACAAATATAGGTAAGATTTATTTCTAGTGGTTAGTATTATCTTATTGGGTAATATATGGGAAGTTATTTGTTAGGTTTTCCCATTATTTTGTTATTCAAACAAAATCATACAAAACTCCATTGTAATAAATGTATGAGCAAATGCATTGTATCTATCACATCAAGTTTAATACAAATTACTCTTTTATCAACATGTGGTATCAAAGCATGTGTTGAATCCATGGGTGGATAGAAAGAGGTACTTTTTTTTTCTGTTTAAAGCGAAAAACCCCTTGTAGGGCCGCCTTGGTCTAAGAGACCACGAATAGGGGGTTCTACACCGTCAAAGTCACCCAGGGGTCGCACCCAGCCCTGCCCACACCAACATTATCAATTGGATTTTGGGTACCCAATTCAACTTTTTGGTAGGGTGGAGATTCGAACTTGGGACCTCCCTTGGAGGATTGCCCTCTCCTCTCCAACTCACCTACAACACCTGGGTGAAAGAGGTACTTTTTGAAATTTTCCTTGGAGACCCAAAAACGAGAGGTATGTATCAAGAGAAGAGTATAGTTGTTTGGAAGTTATTTCAAAGACCCAGAAAGAGAAGTCTAGTAAATTTATTGTTCACTTTATTTGAAAGTTTATGTTGTCAAGGAATAACATATTTTATTTAAGAACATGCTAAAAAATGACAATTTAAAGTCTAAAAAAAATGACTTTGCAAAAGACTTGTAAATTTGAACCGCATAAAGCATTTGTGGAAGCTTTGTACACTCAAACTCAAGAGATGACAAAATTTTCAAAAGAATAAGATTATGTTGTGCAGAAATCATTGGGACATGAACCACAAAATTTAATGAAAGGTTATATATCATACCTAAGTGTGTGGTCTATCACCTGAGAAGGACCGCCAATGTTTTTTGCTTGAGAAACCTGCAATGTGTAACCTGCACCTGTTACCTGACATGGTACACATACATATGAAGTACGTGCTTGGATTTTTAAAGGTATTTGTGTTTAAAGTCGACATTAAAAAATAAAAGGTATTTTATTTGACCTTCCAAAAGCATTTTCATTTGAGTGGAGTCCAAATATATTTAAGCATTTGATAAATTTAAACATTACATCTCGAGATATCTATTTCTAGGAGCGCCTGATAAGAGGTAAATATACACATGCTTGAGAAATTCAAAATGAAGAATATACACACATCAACCTAAGAGAAATTTAAATGCAGGAGAGCATTTGAATGCACCTTAGTCCATGAAAAGCATCGCAACATTTGTAAACCTGTAAGAAGACATTTGTTGAGCACCCGTTTAAAACACCAATGAGATATACCTTAATGAGATATACCTTCCAGATATTATAGTGTTTAAATTTTTGCTATCTCAATAAAAATAATTCAAAGGAGAAAGAGCATTTTATATTCAAAGAGAAAAAGGTTTCACATGTTGAAAAAGGAGAATGCCAAGTGAGCACCCTAAATTATGGGTACATTCTTTCTATTTAAAAAGAGATTTATTAGCTTTATGGCATTGTTAAAAGTAAAGGTGTAAATTTAGAAGAATATTTACCTTTATAAAAAAATAATAAAGTTTAAAGGCTCTTTTATTTCACTTGTGAGATTTTTTCAAAGAAATTACAATCATTTTTATAAGTGAATTTAGGAGATATAAATATATCTCAATCAAAAGACTTTTATAAAGTGGATTTTATTGAGTTATAAGGTAGTTATGATATCTAAGTAATTAAACAAGGAGTATTAAACATGTTTACTCCTAAACTATTTCTTTCAGAATCTCAACAACTAAAAGGTCCAAATTTCATTCTTTGGAAGAACAAAATGAAGACTATCCTTGTGGTTGAAAAAAATTGGGATATAATGTCATGAGATAAACCACATATGAAAGAACCAATTGCCCAAATAGGCTTTGATTGAAAAGATAACAGAGCCAAATTGATCATTCTATTAGGAATTAAAGATGAAATCCAAGCTCATATTAGCAAAGCTAATACATCAAAAGAATCTTGGGATACATTATGCACAATCTTTGAGGGTCAAAACCAAGCAACAATACATCATTTATAGTCACAAATAAATAATTTACAAAGTAAAGATAATGGGAACTTGGAATATTTCCTCATAAAGATAGTTTAACTAAAGGGAAAACTAAATTTTTTTGGGGAAAGGATTGAAGACAATTTGTTATTATCAATAATACTATGAGATTTACCTAATTCTTACAGTTTTTTGGTAACCTTTCTACAAGTTTTTATTGATGATATTATATTATTTGATAATGTAAATAGTTTAGGGAGTGCTTAGGAAGTGTTTAATATTTAGAGTGTGTGTTTAATATTTAGGTTTATAGTATGTGTCATGTGTGCAAGTGAAGAGTTATGAGTGTGAGGTGTCTTATATGTAAGTGACAGTTGTGAGTATGATGTGTTAAGTCCAAAAGTAGGGAGTTATATGATAATGAAAAAACTTTATCATTATGTAATCTATGACAGAAAAGGAAAGGTAAAAAGACATGCATATGAAGAGTCTTATGTAATTATATATTGAATACAAAGCTTTGTATTATGTATCAAAGTAGCAATGCATTTTTACATGCTATAGTAGACTATATCAATATATTTAAATGTTTTTATGTATGCAATATTGTGTGAGAAATATTGTGATCCTATGGAAATCATCCTGTGAGTTGAGTGGTGATTTGCTAACAGTTTCTAATTGTAGAGTCTCTTTTTAATAATTAATCAATATTCTACAACAACATGAACTAGAAATACAACTGAATGATGATTCTTTAAACAATGCTCTAATATATAGAAGAAGATATCAACCTAATATCAAAGCTTCAAATTCATCCTCTTCTAAAAATAAACTAAATGGACAAGAACATATTGTAGATACACATAAGTGTAGGAAAAACAATATAAAAACAAAGTGAAAATTATATAGATACACAAGAAGAAGATGATGAATATACGATACTTAAAACTTGGATACAAATTATTGTCAAAAGATCCAATGGTCCAAAAATTTTACAATCAATATTTCAAGAAGCTAACAATGACACATTTACTACACTTAAAAATTACATAAGTCTACATCTTGACAAAGTTGTTGATAACAAATAAATAGATGTAACACTTCCTATTGATTTAGTTAAGATTATTTATGTGTCATTTCTTACACTTGAAATATATAATAAAAAAACTACAAGACAAGAATTGCAAAGATAAAGAGAAAACCTATGATGAAAAAATTGATGTGTAGTATAGATGAACTTGTCATAAAAAGAAATTGCTTGTAATACAATAAATGTTTACACAAAGGAATTCAGGCGTGACACAAATGATTTGTAGGTAGAAAAAAAGGAATTTAGTTATGACACTAATGATTTACATGTGGTTTGAGAAACCAATACTAAAGAAGAGAATATGTGTGTCAATGGTTCTGTATAGAGTGGTGAAAAATATAGTGGGTATGTTGAACGAGCAAAAAACAAACTATAAATTGACCTTACTGCACAATTTATGTCTTTTCAAAGAAACAAGAATATATTTTTTTATAACTACAAATATATATCAGAGGAATTTTGGAACGCTAGAAAAGGAAACTACACCAAAATCTATCTAAACTATGGATGGATATATATCATACAAAATAAGCAACTAAAAAAATATTTCATGTACACTACAAAAGAAAACCTAGATTTTTTATTCAAATATGTTTTTTAAATTTAGGGGGGGTAGTTATTATATCATTTTCTCTCTCAAATATTGTAATAAGGGGGGAGGTTAGGTTATTGTATAATAGATCAATATTTAGTATCAATAATTAGATGCATATCAAGAAGTTTTTATCTCTAGTGATTAGTTTTATCTTTTTGAGTAATATACATGAAGTTATTTGTTAGGTTTTCCTATTATTTTGTTATTCAAATGAAATCATACTAGACTCCATTGTAATAAGTGGACGAACAAATGCATTGTATCTATCACATCAATTTTAATACAAATTACTCTTTTACTAATAAATAGTACTATCTTAACTAAAGAAAATTATAATTATTTGAATGAAGAATCCTTATTACACTAAGATCATCAACAAAGCATGTGAAATTATAATTTCAACGCAGAAAATAAAATACTTAATACCCTAACAAATCAAGGATCAAACATCAACAATATTGCAGATATCAAGCATAAAAAATAGCCAGTCCTATTCTATTTCACTTAGAACACACCATAATAATAAGGAAGGGCTACACCTAGGATCAACATAGGGGACTCAAGTTTCCTTAGAAAATAGTCCTCGAGCAATAAATTTGATCTTGAACTACAAATCCTAATCAAATGTGTCATCCTCCATGGAAGGCAACAAAATAGTGGTTAATGGCTTTGGTCATAACAATTGGAGATATTAACACCCATGGTACATTTGTACATGTAAATATTAGATTAGGGTGTGAGTTATTAGATTAAGGTATGTGATTTATATTTTACCAAAAGCATGTGTCTATATGGGAGAAAAGTGCAAGAGTCATGTAATAAAATGTACAAGTGTGTAATGTGTGACACTGTGCAATGTGTCACGTAAGTAAGTCATGAGTTATGTGTGTAGGTGTCAGGTATACAAGTGAAGATTTACATAGTATATGGAAAGATGTAAAGTCAGGAGACATGAGGGGTTTGTCATATGTGTGGAATATGAAAGGATACATTTCCCATATAAGTTAGAAAAGCAACAGTCAAGTATTCAAGAGCCATCTTCTAAGGCTATATTATAGAGACAAAGGGTTCAAATCACATTGGCTACCATAAGCCATTTTAGAGTGGAAGATTATGAAGACCACAAGATCTAGATTGCATTCCAAATTGGGAAGATATGATTCTTATGGACATTGGGTGCAGAGAGACATGGAAAAGAGTGAGAAGATTATTTTGGTGAAGGGGAGCTTAAAGGGGTAGGGATTTGTAAACCCTGCTCGGATCTCTTGTTTGGTGACTCTAATATGTGCGTTGGATCATACGAGTTGGACCTATTGTTTTCTAGATCTTGCTTAGACCACTTTCTTGGTGGTTTTGAAAAACCTAGCGGTTTGCATGGTTTGGGTGATCCTCTTGGGAGTGGTTTTGTTTTACCCTTAAAACTAATAGATCTACTTTTACCCGTTGGTTCATGCTTTCAATATTACCCTGAGGAATTGCTAGGAGGTTGGCTTAGTGTTTATATTTTGTAGGAGTTTGACTCTTTTTTCATTTTTGTGTACATGTAAGGTTAGAAACCACAGGGATTGGGGGAGTTCTTGCCCCTTTTTTGAGGATCTCAAGGTGTTCCTTACTAGTGCTGGGCTAGGATTGGAATGCCCTTGATATCTCTGTGGGAGTGCCCATATTTTCTAGGGCTGTAGCTTTAGTGTTCATGTTGGTGGTATTTGGTGGTCCGCGACAACAATGATCGATGATGGTGATCTCATTGTTGGTCAAGGTTCAAAACCTATGGATTGTGATAATTTTCAGTCGAGGGATATATCCCATATATTTTTGTTCTATTGGACTATGTTTTACTTTGACTAGCTTTAGGGATTCTTATGCAAATCCAAAGCTTTTTTAGATCTTGCAGTTGTTGGGTCCTTTTATGGATCCTAAGTAGACTTTACTTTGTTGGATATTTTTTCAAGCTCAAATTTGATTTGGGAGAGGATCCTTTGGGTCCTCATTCAAGGTCTCTTATTTGGGTTATCTTTTTGTTGGTTGCAAAGCTAGATATGCAGGTTTTTGGCAATCCTATTTTAGTTCTAGGATGATAGTTCCCTGGGTCCTATTATTTTGGGTAAATTTCCCCCTTTGTAGCCTATGTGTTAGATTGGAAAATACTGTAAATCGCTTTGGCAATTGTGTGGAAGTTCTCGACAACAATGGTTGATCTAATCAGGATGTTGTTTTTCTAGATCTTGTTTGATGAACATGTGGTTCCTAGTCATTTTCCTAGTGGATAACCTATAGTTGGTGTTATGGGAAAGTTGGATCTTAATCCATGTTACAAATATTTGGGTGAGAGTTTTTATGTTACAAATTTGGATATTAATCCATGTTAAAAATCCCGGGCTTGTTGGTGTGTTCCCCCATGGAAATACTTTTCCTTTATGGGTGGGAATTTATTTTTTCAAATTTGAATTTTCTAGGTGTAGGTCTGTGTTTCCTGGCTTGGGCAGGAATTTGTATTGTAATGTTGAATTTAAAATTTTCTAGGCCAGTGCAAGAAATTTATGGGGTCATATTTTATGGATTTGAGGATCTCTCGGTTCATTTTACCCTTAATTTGTGTTTGATCATGTTGTATCCTTGGGATCCACTACTATTTTCTATTTTATGGGTCTGAATTTGCAGATAATGTTCCAACTCCCTTTTAGTTTCCTTGGTAGCCTTCTTCTTGTGACTTTGTCCTATTGTAAGTGGCTTGGGGTTTCTCTAGCCACCTTTCCTACTTGCTTAGAGTGGTGATCATAGTTAATTAAAAGAAAGTCAAAATATCATTACAAAACATAAAAATACATGCCAATAGTGAATAATATAAAATATTGACATAGACACTAAATTAGAAAGCAAATAGGCCAAGCAAAAAAAGTGCAAAAATGAGCCACAAAGTCAACAAGTTAACCGAGAAAGTATGGAGATTGTATAAGCATGAAAAAATTGGCTACATGTAAAAGTGTTTGACATGCATAGAATTGATGGGTTTGTTCAACTCAACACCATCCATTGCTAGACCCATACAACTCTTTGATAGTATATAGAGTAAACCATTTTTTAAATAACTTTCCCTTGTGCTTTTTATGCACATCATTAGGCTTAAGGATAAAGACCAATTTTAAGATCATAATGATAGACTTTCATTTTATAATTTTTAGAAACATGAATTTTACGACCTTTATTATGTTTAAGAGCATAAAAGCACCTCTTATCAAGAGTATAAAGTTTGGTAATGTAAAATTCTTGTTGCTATACTCATCATGACTCAATAAATTATTTAAAGAAATGTGCAATGACAACAACTCAATCTCAAGTAGTAAAATAACTTTAATATCATAGACCAAAGAAAAAGGTTTCTAGTTTCGAGGTGTAGACTAATTAGTTCGACCAAACCTCGTAAGGGGGTGGACATCTAGGGTTTAAATCTTGGGCCTCGTCAGACTAAACACTTGTCCCTTTCCTAATGCTTTTAGCAACGTAAAAAGTTTAAAATGATTGCGACATGGTGGTTATAGGGGCGGATTGCGCGAGTACTGTGTTGTGGATTTCAAGGTGGACAATGCAGAATACTATGGTGACCATAAAATACGGACAACATGCCCAAATCACTGTGGCAGCTACCGATTCCACCATGTAAAAAAAAAGGTTGCCCATGTGGATGTCCAAATACTAGAGTGGTATAACCCCAAGTGTCAATCATTTTTAGATTCTTCTAGAGTTCTTTGCAAGTACCCCTTTTCCTTAAAAAATATTGGGCATTAGAGTGCCTCTAAAAATTATAAAATATAGGGATATGTGGTCCATGATAGAGTTCTAATTATTTATGAACTTTTGATAGTGAAGCCATAACTATCCTAACTTTGAACTCTAGAGAGAACCCTAAGCATTCTATCTAGACAAGAGGGTAGACGAGAGGTCAAAGGGTAAATTTAGCTTATCAAACCACTTTTTAGATGGCATGTCTAAGTAGGAGAACATATATCTACATCGGATTAAAAACAATAGAAATATATGCAACAAGTTGTTATTGCACTATTCCATGAAAATAAAAGGAAATTGGGATTGCCACATTAAGAGGCAATCACATTTAACATAAATTTTCTCAAAAATCTTAGATAAGTCTAATATTATAGGAATTTTGAAGTTTAAAAAATCAATAGTTACTACAAAATTAGCAAAAACAAACTCAAAAAATATAGGAAAATGTCACTTAACCAAGATTATCGCTTTAAGTTGGGATTGTGATTCTTCCTAATAAGTTAGTTTCCAAGAAAACAATGGATTATGGAAGATAACAATCTTCAAAGACAGAAAAAGTAGAGGACTTTGATTTATCAAATACAGAACAACTAATAGTATTATTGACATAATAATTCTGAAAATTATGTCTTGGCTTGTGTTAAAAACATAGGCAAATGAACGATTCCTATTTTATTTTAAATGTTTGAAGATTTTGTTGTAGAGAACAAAAATAGTAACATTTCTATGCTTATCTAGCTTAGTTCTATATTTATTATATTTAGTGTTTCTAAGCATACATTAAGAAAATAAAATATTGTTATCTCTATAAAATATTTCACAAAGATTTACATCCACATTTTACTTATCATCATTTAAAATAAGAACTTCCATTGAACGTACTTGATAATGCCTGACCCTAACATTAAAATTATGACTATTAGAAGAAATATTTCTTGTTTCAATGTTAAAAGCCTAATTTAAGTCATTTTTAGTATTACTATCAATTTCTTCTTCCATGTTATCATTATTAGCATAATAAATTACTTGCTTCAACTAAATTGCATCCACGTGTGCTTTATGCAACATGGCCAACTATTGATAGAATAAGATAATACCTTCTTTCTTCTTATGTTTCAATAGCAGTGGTAACTTATCAACATCCTCTTGAGGTAGGGAAGTAATAACATTCATATTGGGTTGATCATATTCTAATTCATACCTATCTTGGGGGTATTGTAAAAAAAATTAGGATGCCCCTTATATAACTTTCTTTTACAAGTCCATTATTGTTCGTCCCCATAGATTGGAACTTGCGTTTTATCCATAAAATAAAAATGACAAATTTCATGATTTGGGGGACAAGGTCAGAAGGATCTATATCTCCTTCTATAGTAAACACTTTATCATTATAAACAAGCATAACCACTTGGAAAATAGAGTAAGCTATGGCTTTCATTTTACTAGTCCAAGGTCTACCCAATAACATATTATAGTTGGTCTTGAAAGAAAATACCGTGAACTTCACTCTAACTTATTTTAGTCTTATAGAAGTAGAAAACTAAATACAACCCATAAGATCTTATTGATGACCATTGTAAGCATAGTAGCAATTTCTAGTTGACAAGATATTGTCTCTAGGGATCTTTAAATGGTATATCAAGGACAATGACATAACACATGTACTATTCTCTTAATCAAACAAAGTCCTACTAGCAACCATAGAGTTATATACAACTATGAGTATTAACGATGGATCATCAACCCTTGCCAAATAATCAACAACAATCATTTTTTAAGAGGAAAATTGATAATAAAATTAGGGCTAATATACATCAATACAAATATTTTCCTTGTGTGATTGAATATATTGCACTTCATAAGACCCTGGAATGGTGGGCATAATATTTGCAACCTTATGTCTAAGCATATCCATATCATAATTCTCTGAGTCATTATCATTGATAGGGATATGTTCTAAGCAATTCCAAGTATGGGACCTTCCAGGGTATTGTATGCAACTCTTCCACACTGTTCCATGCTTTTATATTGCTCATTATTGTCTTAAGCAATGTCTCTTTGGGCTAGCAAGGATCTTGATATTTTCTACTATAGGGACCAAGACTATCGCTTTAAGTGGTGATCATATTTTTTTAGTGTTTCAATAACAACAAAATATATAGGATTAGTTGGAGTCATGCAAGGAAAGTTCTCTATGTTAGAAGGAATTTCTACACTTTTGGCTAGTTCTTAGATGAATAAGAGAGGATTTGGAGTTTTATCACTTAAGGCCAGATTTATCACTACCTACATAGATTCTTTGGCCTTGCACTTCTTTTCTCTTTTGTCCTTATAAGATTACTTTCTTTTATATTGGTTATAATTTTAATTTTGGTTACCATGAACTTTTTCCTGGTTATACTTGGTTACATTGAACAATATTGTATCCTTGATTTTGATAATTTTGACTACCCCTTGGTTGAACCCTTGACCTTGATCATGGTTCACATCCTGTTACTGATTATGGTTGGGGGCTTGTCGTTCATGGTTGGGGAATGGGGTGTTATAAATACCTACCCTTTGATTGAGAGGATAATTTGACTTCTTCTGGAGACACTTAACATTTTCATATAAAAGGTTGTTCATATAATATTGATTTTATCGATGTTGATATTAAGATCAAAAGTCTATCTATAATTAAATTTTGTACCTCTAAGTAGGTATTAGGTTTATGGTAGTAGGTATTAGGTTTATTTATTTGGGATCATTCCACTCAGGTACTTCAATTTGTTTTTTTAATAATAGTTCTTTATTCTATGGGTCGAGCAAATATTAATAATATCTTAATGTGTCTATTGTGGTATAGTATTCTCAGGTTTTGGAACCCTCTTAGCTTTAGTCAGCATATTATAGTGCTTCTAGAAATCTCTATCTCATGAGAGGTATCCTAATCAACTACAATTAAAATCCAATCCTTAACAATATTATTATTAGGATTCTTGGGCTTCAAGGGTTTTTGACCATCCTTCCTTTTCCCACGCCTCAAGGACTTTAAAAAATTGTATGATCTTTGCGAAGGTAACCAAAGAGATTATTTTGTTAGACCTTAACATAAAAGGGTTGGTTTAACTTATTTACAAACATTCTAGTGATTTGCATCTTCAATTAGTGTCATATTATCATTATATTTAAGTCTTTCTTGTCTCTTATGGAATTAGATAATTGATTAATTTGTCCTTATATGGAATTAAAAAACACCTTTTTTGATTCCATTCTAGTCATGTCATCATCAAAATATTATTTTAGTTAAAAAAAAAGGTATCTAGGGAGTCATAGAGTGTTTTGGCAAAGATGAAAACCAATCAAGCATTTCCTACCAGATTCCTAGTCATCATTTTTAACAATGCCTTTTAATTATGCAACTAGTCCCCATAGTATGTATTGAACTTATCAATAAATATTTTGGATTTATTTGTTCCATCATAAAATAATTTAAGAACATGCCTAGATAATTCAATGACTTCCATATCAGGGTCTAGAGAATAACTTTGGTAGTCTCTCAAAGTAGGGTATATAAACATACGCATAATAATTCTAGCGTTGGCTAGAGGAGGTGGAGAAGGGGTATTAATAATTTAGATTAAGGGAGGAATACCAACTTATACTATAGATGTTCTCTTAGTACTCATGACCTAAGTAAGGTTATTCATCATGTTCTACACAATGTCCTATAATTGTTTGGATGTTTCTCTCCTAGTGGTTTTTATATGGTTGTTTAGTTGATAAGCAATTGTATCCTTCATACTATTCATGTACTCAACTTTTAGACACCTAAAATGTGTTATCTTGAGAAGAATTCCAAAAGGCCTCCTTTCTAACTTGCATAATCCATTCTATTACCCTTAGGGCTAAATTCATCAATTTCTCCAATAAAAGGCAATATGTTGTAAGATTTATCATGTTTGGCATAACCATATTGACCCAATATGGTCACATATTTCTAACCATATCGATCTGATATGGTCATGTAACCATCTTGACTTGAGATGATCACGTGAAAATAGAAACAAAAAAATTAATAGGCGATTGACTGCTTGTCAGTGTCGTGCCTAACTTCGCACCGACATCAATTAGTAGTCACCTACTAGTGATATTCTATTTCATGGGTAGTAGCAATAAAGATACCCTTTATTTCTACCCTTTCCCTCCTTTACCCCATGACAAAGCTATAAATTGGCACCCCCTATATGAATAAGGATCAAAATTTTGTAGGTTGTCTCCACGAAGTGCTGTCCAAATCACTCGCCAAACTCTCTCACTACAAAGCATTGATGTTGTTGGATTACTTGATGGGGATTGAATCTACATTCACCTCCCTATCTTGATAAATTTTGTTACTCTATTGATCATTCACACCTTCTCATTCACTTTTGGACTCGCCAACAATTCATCGATAAAACCTCCCTGCATTGCCTAAAACACTACCCAGGTTTATGATAGTGATTGTATTTCCTCGATATGGTCCACAAACAAAGACCATATCAATTCGATATGGTCACAATAAAAATCATCTCAACTTGAGACGACCATGATTAGGTGACCAATTTTCAAATTTTAATTACAAGTTAGCTTAGATCTTGCATTTTATTACATCTTAGATTAAATATCTCATCTTTCAAGCACTTCATTTCCTATTTTAACTTGATTTGATATGGGTCCTACTTCGATAAGTATTTTAGATGCTATTGATTCATTGCTATTTTTCTTGTGTGCAGGTGGCAATATTCAAGGATAGTAAAAGATTTAGGATCTAATTCTCACACGACGGTCATAGGAAAACTTGCTCCTATAACAATGTGTTGGTATGGAGATTTTCACATTGCACCCAAAAACATTATTTCTAATGACACATTGTATCTATTGTATCATTGGTGAAATTCCCTCAAAGGGGATCATTTTGTAGTACATTAAAAGATCAATATAAATCATTAAGTTAATTTTCATTGATTAAACATCATGTTCTATTTTATCTTGTGCAAATTTCTTGCTTTCAAATAATGATCACAGTGGGACCTAGTCCTTGTTTTTCATTACATTGCTAATTGTTGTTTATTTTTGTGATTGCATGTTTTAGAATTAATTGTCTCTACTCGAGATGATCTCTATTCTGCAACCGTCTCAGGTCAATATGGTCCTTGTTCTGCAATCATCTCAGGTCAAGACAGTCGCTAATTTGAGGTAGCTTCTTATATGATTATACATATGGCCAAAAATTTAGGGTCAGAGGTGGAGCCCCTGAACCCTCAAATAGGGGGGAACCTGGTCAGTTCTCCCTTGTGACCCCCTCGATGTACTCAACGCATACAAATAGCTTATGAGGAGGGATTACTAAACTGCACCACCATGCACCTCACTGATTAGAGGTCTGAAACATCTACAAATCCATATTTTAACATCGAACGAAGGCTTCTAGGTTAGGTTTTCATCCTTCCTTATCATATTTGTTAAATTTCATGCTTTGAAAAAGGAAAACAAAGAAAAATAAGAAAAACACATAACATAATTTCATGCATGTTTCTTTGTTTGAGTTTTAAGTCTTTTAGACCATGACCATCTCAGGTCAAGATGATCTTTGGTTGTGATCATCAAGTAGAGAAAATACCTATTTTGTAACTGTATCAGGTTGAGATGACCCCTCTGTTCTTCACTATTTTTTTTGCATTGCTGCCTGATAGAAAGAAAAAATTTGCATTTAGAGAAAATAAATACATTTTTGCTTTATAGTTTGCATTGTAAGAAGCATAGTGTGCTCTATTTTTTTTTTATAAATTAAAGGAATATCATACGTGCACACACCACTTAAACATTGGTAAGGTTGGACTTCATCACCAACCCCCAATCAAGACTAGCGATATTGGAATTCATCTCCTTTTGCTAGCTCACACCCTAAACACCATAGTAGCCCTTGCGAGCGATTTTTTGAACTTCATCATCGAGAAGTCCCATAAATTTGGGTGCATCCTGAAGTAGGTTAGGTTTAGACACCCTTTAACCATAGGGCTTAATAATTTGTGGAACACAACTATCGTTTGTATCTAAGCACGCCCAAGTGTGAAGCTAAATTCCAACTAGGCAAGTAGTAGGATTTAGACAACACGACCCCCTTGGGGGTATTTATTATTCCTATAGCATTACATATTGCCAATCCATCATCGTAGGAAGCCACTTTTACTGTTTGTATCACATTCCTTGATAGAGGTTGTGCGCAAATCACCCTTCTTTAGATTTAATTTCATCTACCTTAGTTTTTTTTAGAAATAGAGTTCCAAGCCAAAACACACTGGAAAAAATCAAAATTATCAAAATAAAAATCAAAATACAAAATCAATTTTTTTTTTAAAATCAAAATAAAAAACAAAACTTCTTTCTTGATTGTTTTGTTTTTTTGTTGTTTGCATAGCTTAAAAAGTGCTTGAAAGCATTATCATGGCTCTTTACACACCATTTGCCTAGCATATGGTTGTACCACATATCCAGGATCAATCACGAGCACATACTATCAATCCATCACTATAAGTCATGGATCAATTCCAATCATCTCAATAGGACAATTGGCTCAAGGTGTCCTCTCACCAAGAGCTTGGCTCACCTAAGTGACAATGGGTCTAGTATAACTTCGACATTATTTACCATACCATGAACCCCACCATGCCAGGCATCCCCATTTTGAATCAACCCACATCGCCTAGCGATTAAGATATTGACTATCTGGATATCACCACCTTATGCACCTTCTATAAGAACACATATTCACACATTACAACACATAGAAGGTTGTTACCTCACATTCACATTTCATCTCACCCCACATCTCCATTGAATCAAGAATAGGTGTACACACTACACCAAAACAAGGATACTCAAGCTATTGTAGCTAAGCACCCTAATTTGAATCATGAATATGAGCATGTGGACACATACACTAGACAAAATCATAACAAATCTCACACTTTTGCTCACATGTTGAGGGCCTTTGAGTCTAATCATCCCTCTACTTCTTGTGATGAACAACTCGCTCAAGTTCATTTTACTTTTGTGCCACCTACCTATGCAAAATCTATTAGTCACCCCAAACATCAAGATAATGGGGTTATGCATGGTCTTGGAAAACAAATTGCCAACCACTCCATGGCCAGTGCACAGCATCATCATAGGCATCCAATACAACATCACCATATTCCACCTCATTAATATCAAAGTCCACCACCTCAATCTCATCAAAATCCAAGATGGATGACCAACATGATTTTACCATAAGCTTACCAATTGCTAAATGATCACATCAACTTTTTTGAAAGTTAATTCTTATGGAAATTTAGTCATTAATACATTCATCCATTTGTTTCCTCACCCCCATATCTATCTCATTTTAGATGCTTTAATTTAATAAGTTCAATGGTGAAGATGAACTATGATGGAATCACCAACACACTCATCTTATTCTGCAACAAATTTTGAATTGACTCACAAATATTGAGCTACAACTGAGACCTCATCAACATCATCAACCTCATCAACTTCACTTACCTAATAAAAATCATCCACCTTGTCCACCTCATTCAAATCGCCAGTCTAATACCTAGACCACCCTATTCGAGCCCATGTCGACAAATTTCACAAATTGTAGGAGGTGAAAATAGTTGCTTTACCTGACATACACCCTACAAACCCCAATAGACCTAAAATTAGGCTGTATAGGGAATATCACTTTTACCTTTATCATTGTCAAGTGGACCATGATATCAAAAATTGTTACACATTAAAAAATGTGGTGCAATATTGGTGCTTTCAATGGCGTAAAAGGTTTAAAATGATCGTGGCATGGTGGTTATAGGGACAAACTGCACAAAGATCTGTGTGGTAGCTTTCAGGATGGACAATGCAGAATACTGTGGTGGCCATAAAAATCTAGGTAGCCTACCCAAATTTGTGGCGACTATCGATTCCACCATGTAAAATAAATAAAAAAAATGTGGTGCAAGATCTTATCGATAGGGGGACCTTTTCCATAGATGGTTTGCTCACTCCATCCAATTAAAATATTAATTTCCATTAGAACCACAATGAGTATGCTCAAGGTATCACACCTTCCCTATCATCCACATCACAAACATAAAACAAGTTGGGGATGCTCAAGGTATCGTACCTTCCCCACAAAAAAAAATAAAAAAAGCACAAAAACACATCATCTTCTCATTTCATCATACATCACATATAATTGGATATTACCACTGCATTACGTATCATAATTTATTACACCATGCATTTTGATGTGTTCATTTTTGCATTTTACAGTGTTTAGCTACACTTATTATCATATTGCATTAGGTATTTCTATCATTGCATTTTTATTAGTCTTTTCTTGTGAGCACTAAGAATAGCATAATGTTTGTATGACTATCATTTATATTGATATAACTTCTTATATCTTTGGCATACACTCCATATCTTTGTTCATTCCCATCCACATTCCTCTCTCTTGATGTTTGTTGCACTATATCCTAATTTCTCTCTAAGGTCATAGGGTGTCTAATAAGGTCTTTCGATCATTCGGCCATTCTTAGTTATACTTTCCAATTTTGTGGAAAGCCATTTAGATTTTTGGTGGTAGGTTCTTGCTTTGATTGTACCTTGCTTATCTCAAAATCCCAACACATTTTCACACTCTTAAAAATAATTTTTGAACAAGGAAATATGAAACTATAAAGTAGTTCTTGCCTCAAAAGCAAATGGTTTCCCTTGCTTTCCTATCATGCGCATGGTCTAGAAAGCTAATAATTGGCAAAAGGAAGCTCTCCCTCTTCCCCCCCCAAAAAAAATCCCCTTACTCCTCCATAAAATGAGCAAGTTCCCAAAGCAAATAAAAATCCATTGCTCTTTTTCAAAATGAGAAAGCCCCTCTTAAAAAAAATTTCCTTTTTACTCCTCTCTAAAAAGAGTAAAACCTTCAAAAAGCAATAAAATCCCTTGCTCTCCTTCAAAATGAGTAAGTATCCCAAAAAAAAGAAAGAGGGCAAAAGAGCTTGAATCCCTAGAATTATTAGTTTTTCAAAACCCATGGGGTGATCTCCATCGCCAACAATGGGCTATAGACGTCGAACTGATAATGGATAAGTCTTATGTGTGGTGACATATCTATCACATTAGCAACCTTATTTTGTAAAAACCAATGCCAGATGACGGATGAGCTAGTTTTTGGTGGCTTGCATTATAGAGTAGTTAAGTCCAACCAAGTACAAATTCAAAGTAATGAACTTCACTATGCACACACAGGGATATTGAATATCTTGGTCTTCCTAGCAAAATTTTATCTTTCAGGTTCCTGCATGGTTAGTATACAAATTTTGAGTGGTCAACTAGGATGTTTGAGTCTCTTTAAAGCCTTGTTGTTCTCTTGTGACTTCTCACTATTCACCATTCCATACATTCATATTTTGTTAGTTCACATTCTTTTACTTGGTTTATGTTCAAGTGTATGCCCTTGATAAGTTTGTTAAATCTGGATTTACAACTTTTATACATTCTATAGTGCCTACACTTAGTTTGTTATTGCATCACATATTCATTCATTATCATTCCATTATTTACACAAACATTCACATTTTGCATCATTCAAATTATCATATGCCATTAGTCCATCACATACATACCTAGCTCAATGCATACATAATAGCTCTATCATATCACAAACATTATCATATCTTCAAATATAATTATACATCTAAAGGTCATCTACCATTACATTCACTCATCCATAATTGCACATATACATGCACACTCAGTAAAACAAAACAACTAGGGGGTTCAGGGTCTCACACCTTCTCCATTAGTTAAATCAAACAATCATCAACACCAAATGGGGGGTTCAAGGTCTCACACCCTCTTCAATATTTTCATCAAACAATCAATCAACTGGGGGGATTCAATATCTCATCCCTTCCCTATCAATCACAACAAATAATTATCAACACCTTTGGAATGCTCAAGGTATCACACCTTCCCTATCGCAACCATCAATCACTCAATTAAGTATTTTTGCCTCACCATCAAGTCTTTGGTGTGGTTTTATCAATGCAAATATTCAATAAAGTCATCAACTACTAGGTTAAAAAATATTGCATCCTTTTGTCAAAGGTTGTGCCCTTGACCTTGCACTCACATTATTCAATCAAATCATCAATTGCTAGGTTTAAAAGGGTTGCACCCTTTGCCTTGCATTCACATCAATCGACAAATCAATTGTCAGGTTCAAAAGGTTGTATCCTTTTGTCAAAGGTTGCACCCTTTGCATCATATTCATAGAAACAACATAGTTGATTCCATTTGCTTTTTTGCTTTTTCTTGTTCGTATTTATTCACTACATTCACTAGCCAAGATGCTCAAGTAAATATTGTATCTAGTGATCTACTCTAGTAACCTAGCGGTTGTAGTGACTAGTTATCCATACAATCCAGTAGGATGGGTAGATTACCATAAGGACACTTGTTTAGATATGGTCAAAATCCATTCAATTCAAAAGCTCCAAAGGTACCCAAATCCCTTTGGTCAATTCTAATTCAAAGGCTCCAAAGGTACTAAAATCCCTTTGGTCAATCTAATTGAAAGACTCAAAATATATCCAAATACCTTTGGTCAATCTAATTCAAAGGCTCCAAAGGTACCCAAATCCTTTTGGTCAATCTAATTCAAAGGCTCCAAAGGTACCCAAATCTCTTTGGTCAATCTAATTCAAAGGCTCCAAAGGTACCCAACCCCTTTGGTCATTTTCAAATTCAAAAGGCTCCAAAGGCACCAAACCCCTTTGGTCACATTCAATTCAAAAGCTCCAAAGGAACCAAACCCCTTTGGTCAAAATATTCTCAAGTGAACTTTGTATCTCGTGATCTACTCTAGTCACCTAGTGGTTGTAGCATCTGGTTATCCATGCAATATGAGAGGATGCATAGATTACCATAAGGACACTTGAGTAGATTCCATGTAATTCAACTCAAAGTTTCCAAAGGTACCCAATCCCTTTGGTCAAATAAATTTAAAAGGCTCCAAAGGAACCTCACTCCTTTTGTCAAATAAATTAAAAAATCTCCAGAGGAACCAAACCCCTTTGGTCAACATATAGAATAATTTTTTCTTTCCTACAATAGCTTAGGATTTTCTTTTTGGTCATAGATTGCTAGCCTCAAGTGAACCTTGTATCTAGTGGTTTATTCTAGTCACTTGGAATTTGCAGTGATTGGTTATCCATACAATCCAGTATGATGGGTAGATTACCATAAGGCCACTCGTAAAAAAACAAAAACAAAATTCACCACACTAATTTTCATGCTAACCACTCCACCTTTGTCAAGCGCTTCGTCGCTCTCATCATTTCACTTCTTCTCCATCTACTCATCGCTTTAGGGGGTAGTCAATACTCAAATACTCAATATTAGAAATTGTGCTCACCCAAGAATAATTACCAAAGGCTATCATAAGCCCTTTTTACTAGGACAAACAACAAGCAAAATTTAAAACAAACAAACACTTGGTATACCTAAAGCCTAAAGAGTATACTAAAGCCTGTCTACCTACGGTTGAAGGGTTACCAAAATAAAATTAAGTGTATCAATTTGTTGAAAGCAATGATTTGATGACACACATATTTTTTAATTATTGGGATATTTTACATTGAATTTTATTTTAGACCATCTCACACCGCTCCCATTCAAGCTTATTTTCATCATCCATCATAAATTCAACCATTTTAGATCATCTATTTTTTCTCTGCATTGTTATTACACACAAAGTGTTCCAAAAAGGGGTATTATAGAAACCTAAAATGTGTCATATTGAGGAGACTTTCGAAAGTCCTCCTTTCTAATTTGCACAATCCATTCAATTAGCCTTAGGGCTAAATTCATCAATTTCTCCAATAAAGACAATATACTACAAGATATGTCATGTTTGGCATAACCATCTTGAATCGAGATGGTCATGTATTCATAACCATCTCAACCTGATATGATTATAAAACCATATTGATCTGAGATGGTTGCATGAAAATAGAAACAAAAAAATTAATAGGTGATTGATTGCCTATCAATGTCATGCCTAACTTCATGCAAACATCAATTGGAATTTCCTACCACCTATAGTCACATGTTGGTGACATTGTATTGCTTGGGAAGTAGCAATCAAGCTACCCTTGATTACTCCTATTTTTCTCCTTTACCCCATGCCAAAGCTATAAATTGGCACCCTCTATTGTGAATAAGGATCAAAATTTTGTAGGTTGTCTCCATGAAGTGCTACCCAAATTTCTTGCCAAACTCTCACTGCCAAACATCGATGTTGCTGGATCACTTTATGAGAATTGAATCTGCATTCACCTCCCTCAATTGATTGATTTTATTACTTTGTTGATAATTCATGCATTCTCATTCACTTTCAGACTTGCTAATAATTTGTTGATAAAACCTCCCTACATTACCTAAAACATTGCTAAAATCTGGTTAAATTGAGTTACAAGTCAGCAACATCGATCGTCTCACTTCGAGATAGTCCACAAAAAAAGACCATATCGACCCAATATGGTCATGGTCAGGTGACCAATTTTCAAATTTTATTGCAATTTAGCTTAGATCTTGCATTTTTGTTGCATATTAGATTAGATATCTCATCTTTCATGCACTTCATTTTCTATTTTAACTTGATTTGATACATGCCCTACTTCGATGGGCCCTTTATATGCTATTGATTCATTGCTCTTTTCCTTGTGTATAGATGGCAAGATTCAAGGACAACAAAATATTCAGGATCTAACTCTCACATGGTGGTCACTGGAAAATCTGCTCCTGTAACAATGTGCTAGCATAAAGATCTTCACATTGCACCCAAAAATACTCTTTTTGATGACACATTGTATCTATTGTATCATTGGTGAAATCCCCTCAAAGGGGATCATTTTGTAACACATTGAAAGATCAATATAAATCATAAAGTTCATTTTCATTGATTAAACATTGTGTTATGTTTTATCTTGTGGTGCAAATTTGCTACTTTCACAACTAATTTTCCATACTAAAGGTAAAAAAAATGTTAGGATTGTTAGAAATATTATCTTGTGCTTCTTGTTTATGTTTGTGCATTAAGAAACAATCATAGTAAAACACAATGTTTATCTTTAGTAGTTAATGTAGATGTTCTTAGACACCTTGGGATCCTATGGTAAATTGATAGGCCTCATCATAATATTTGGTTGGGTAACTATCATCATCATTAGAATCTCCCTCCCTATTGGTTAGATCTTTGATATGCATGTTGTATTCATGACTAAGAGACAAAGAGTGAATAATATAACTGTATAGAAGAATAGAATGATCTATATCCTCTTCTATTTCTTGAATATACTTCTTTCTAGATCTAGGAGTCATTCTAGCACCCAAAAAAATTGTAGGATCCATAAAGGAAAGCAAAGAACTACTCATAGGTTGTTAGAGTATATTACATTATTTGCTACATGTCTTAGATTAGGATTTACTTTATGTGTTGTAATAAATACACATGGATGCATATAATTTTTTATTGTAAATATGCATACTTTTCCATGTGTATATGAGTACATAGAATATAATGTTAAATAATCAAGAAGTGGGAAGGCCAAGAAGGCTTCATATGAATAGTCGCATTACATTATATATGGTAATGTGGATATGTAAGAGGGAGTAGTTATGTTAGCTATTTTAGTATTTAATACTTACAAAATATTTCCATTACCATATATATTAGTTTGGTACTTTATTTAATTTCTATAAGTTTGATTATTTTATGTAATAAGTCTCAAAATCTAATAGTGGTATTAGAGCCACAAGGGACCACCATTACTATAGTCAACCTAAACTTCGTTGTGTCTTTGCAAACCAAACTTGTCGTTGTGTGTTGCAACATGCAAATACTGCCATAAGAAATTCCTTGAAGAGTGAAGGAGGTTATCTCTGGAAGGAGAAACCAGAGAATCTTGGTGGAGAATTTCTATTCCAAGAACAGATTCAAAATAGAAGGAGATTTTAGGTCTTGAAGTTAGACCTTGATATTGTGGAGATTGAGGAGAATAAGAGACCCATGAAATAGGTCTTATTGAAGAAATTGTTAAAGTGAAGAACACTACAAATCGCAGATTGACTAGAGTCTTTCCACAAGATTGTGAAGACTAGGACTCAACACATAATTCTAGTTTTGAGAATAACTAGTGAAGTTTATTTATTTTAGAATTCTAGAAATTCTAACATATTTGGTATTGCTATATAAGTTTTTGGTTACAAGAATTTTAAACCTAGAAGTTAAGAAGCTTCCTACAAGGGATAGAGAAGAATTTCACCTTCGTTTCTTAAAAGCCTATGTGCTTTCCTTATGTAGGGATTATTTTTGTGTTGCATAAAATTAGAGATTGAAGATTGATGGAAACTTAAGAAGAAAGTCCTCTAGAATATTGCAGATAGAGAAGCTGTAAATTGAAGAAGTTGAAGAGACCCATAAGAGGTTAGTTTGAAGAAATTATAGGATTGGAAGGTTGAATATTAGATATAGAATATTACAGGTAGAAGAATGTAGATTGGAGACCTAAGAAGAGGTCCTACTATATATTTGGAGAGCAACAGAATTTGGAGATCCAAGAAAGTGATCTCATTGTAGAATACCCATTTATGGGAGATTGAAGAAATCAGGAAAAGATTTTAGTAATATTATGAGAAGAAGTTGAAGAGTCGCAAGAAGATGTTACAACCCTAACATAACTAGTCGGCTATGTTGATGTTTCCAAGTGTTGATTTAATTAATTCACTATTAATGTAGCTTAGGTTGATTTATTTGATCATCTATTCATCTTGATAATTCATTTGCAATATCCACATGGACGTTGCCCTCCTAGAGGTGAGGACTTGGCCCTCCTTAAGTGGTGATTGTAATTAATTGATTTGTTCATCTATTACTCTGATCAGTGCATGAATTATTGTTATAGAAAATCTGTTTCCTTCGTTCCAATTGTTATATATAACTTGCATGACTTATTAAGATAGAAATACCTTACAAGTGGTATCAGAGCCCTTTTTTGGGTAATGTGGGAGTCTAATCAAACTTTGGAAAATTTTGTGTGAAGGGAAGCCATTCACCAGTAGTATTAGTATGCTCCATCAAATCACTAGGATACAACATCGTCAAATTCTAGTCATGCGAGTCTGAGAAAAGCACAAATTAAAAGTTCGTATTAAAATTTAGGGCACAAGATTAAAAGTGGAATTTTTTTTAAGGTACTAAGGTTGATCACGATAAACCCAAAGGAAAATCATACTGATGTTACCCATAATTCTTGTCAGACAAAGTTGGTTACATTGGTTCATATGCCAAAACATGGGTAACGTCAACAAAACACGATATTAGATATTCGGTAAAAATTTTTGACCGTTATAACAGTCAACACCAAAGAGGTAGGGAGATTATATCAGTTTGTTTGCCAAAACAAGGAATGAAGATGTTTTGGTTGGTCACATTCCTCCACGAATGAGCAGTACATAACCAGCGTTCCAGCTTCACAACACTAACAGGAAACAATTGAAGAAACAAAATGAGGTAGAAGAACACTTTCAAGAAAATTCTACCTACTCTTGTAACATTGAACACTCGATATTCGATAGCAATTACGCTCTATGCCATCAATAGTCCATCGCTAAAATACTCAAAATTGTCGACCAATCAGAATCCAAGGTAGCATTTATTAAAAAGCATATTATAATTTTTTTAAATTTTATTTTCCACCATTCGAACATAATTGTCCCACATATGGTAGGGAGATATAAAGCTTCGCCTTATAAACTTTACAAGGCATAGTTGTTTTAGTGGCTTCAGCCACACAACTATTTCCTCCCATGTGCATGTAGTCCTTCACTTTGGTAGTCAATTATTGGTATGATTCAATCCTTGTCGAGTGTGTCCGTTATTTTCTTAGTCGTGTTTCAATTATCGCATAGTCATGTACTGGTTGTCTTCTAGTATATTGGTCTTGTCGCCTAGCATTCTGGTCTTTTCGTCTTCATCTTGATTATCACCTGACATCCAATCTTCTCATCTTCGCTCCAGTTTTTGCCTAACGTCTTGGTCTTGTCACCTAGCGTCTAGACTTGTCATTTTCACTCTGATTGTCACCTAGCATCCAGTCTTGTCGTCTTCGCTCTAGTTGTCGCCTAGTGTTCGGGTCTTGTCACCTAGAATCTGATCTTGTCGTCTTTTCTCTGGTTGTCACCTAGCATCTGGGTCTTATCATCTTCTCTTCGGTTGTTACCTAGCATCCTGGTCTGGTCGTTTCTTGTCATTGGTTGTGTGAACTATGATGCGTCCTTGTATCTGCTGGTTATAAGGTCATCATTTCGAAAAAACTAATGGAGGGTCGTACGAAATTAGCGTGTCATGTCTAATCCATTGAGTATAGGAGTGATAAAAATTGAAACTAACCTAACCATTGGAGTTACTAGCCATTGCAAACTAGTCATTGAGATCAAATTCAAAGTAATCCGCGTCGTAGTTGGAGCGACCAAGTCAGCGAAAACCATTTTTTTTTTTCAAATTTAACAATTTTTTTTTAGAAAGCCAATCACAAATTGAAGATATTATTATTGAAGATAAATCAAACAACAAATCTTGGAGCAATTTGTAGTGATAATTCAAATTGGATAAAGCAAGTGCATGAGTGGAAGGTGGACTAAAGGACCAAACGGGTGATTATCTAGCATAGATAATACAAACGAAGGAACTTTGAAGTCACCAAGAAGACCTCCATGAAATAAAGGTACACATTACAACTCTCCTTTACACATTAATAGTTTTGATCCCGATCATCCAATTCTTAACATCATGGCTCCCATCCCTTCTCCTACCTCTTCCCATGAGAATATCACACATGAGGAAATAGAAAACCCCAATGCAAATAGCCAAAATATGCAAACATGTGTCACTCAATTACTAGAAGGCATGAATAATTTGACTTCAATGTTGACACAACTAATGACCAACCAAAACCAAACAACCCCTCCTTCCCCAAATCACTTCCATAGATAGAGGAATAATGAGGATCAGGATAGAGAGGAAGTTTATCAACAACCAAGAGGTCCTAATGGTGTTAATATCCCACGTATTGACATGCCTACATTTGAAGGGGGTGACCCAAGAGGTTGGTTAGCTAAAATGGAGGGTATCTTAGAACTATACCATGTGCCTAAAACTAAGAAAGTTACTTATGTTGCATCTAAGTTGGGAACTGAAGCCTACCAATGGTATGCTTGGCAAAAATGACAACATTGTAGACCTATCCAATGGCATGAATTCCAAAAAGTATTTCTTGAGAGATTTGATGAAGGTACTTCATCCTCATACATAGTTCGTCTGTTGGCACTCAAACAAATTAGTTCAGTAAATGATTATATTTTAGAATTCACAAGTATTATTTCTTACATAGATATGCAAGCCGAGGTTGTGGTGGCAGCCTTCAAACATGGTTTGAAGGATAATATTAGAGTTGAAGTGGACTTCCATGAGCCATATTCTTTGGAGAAAGCTATACAGTTTGCTAGGCTTGCTGAGAAAAAAGTACAAGCTTGGACAACATCTAGACAAGATTCTTATAATCATCCTCAATATCATAACAATTATTCTCGTTTAAATGACCAACCCTCAAGATACTATTGTTATAAGTGTCACAATAATCATCCTCGAGATCAAGCATGTGTAGCATGAAATTTTTTTCAAATAGAATATCATAACAAAGAAGACGATGAAGAAGCAGTAGAGGATATCTACTCTCCTAAATCACCTATGGTTGAGGAACAAATAGAACATAATGAAGCATCAAATTATGAAGATACTATGGCCATTTCAGTCCATGCTCTAATGGGCTTAACATATCACCATACAATCAAGGTACCCAGATTTATTAGGCACAAAAAGGTAAATGTGTTGATTGATTCTAGAAGTACTCATAACTTCATTGATCTCAAAATAGCTAAAACATTGAATTTGCACATTAATTCTTCCAATAAGGATAAAATTCAAGTTTTAGTTGCCAATGGAGGTAATGCTCAATGTATTGGTAGAACAACACCTGTGTCAATACAAATGGGAAGTTATACTTGGAGGGGACCTCTCTTCATCATGAGTCTAGGTAATTCAGATGTTATCTTGGGTGTTGAATGGCTAGAACAACTAGACACTATCAGATTTAATTTCAAAAAATTATTTGTGGAATGGAAAGAAGATGGAAAAACTATTTGCCTCCAAGGAATACAAACTCCACCCTCAAAAGTGGTAAGTTCTCACAACATGGAAAATATATTAAGAAAAGGAGGATATGGATTCATAGCTCAAATCAATTGTTTGACAACAGAAGCACATGACACTCCAGAAATCTCTTCTAAGGATATTCAAGATATTGTGGCTAATTATGAAGAAGTTTTCTAGGAACCAAAAGGACTACCTCCTAAAATATCTCATGATCATGCCATACACCTTGTTCCAGGTAGCCTACCTCCTAATGTTTGTCCTTACCACTATCCTGCACCTCAAAAAATAGAAATTGAAAATATTGTTCAAGAACTTTTAGAACATGGAGTTATTCATCAAAGCACTAGTCCTTATTCCTCACCTATGGTTTTGGCTTATCGTAAAGATAATGCTTGGTGTATGTGTCCTGATTTTTGTCCTCTCAAAAAAATCATAATCAAGGATAAATTCCCTATACCTGTCATAGATGACTTATTAGATGAATTACATGGTGCTAAATTCTTCACAAAATTAGATCTCCATTCTGGTTTTCATCAAATAAGAGTCAGAGAAGAAGATATTCCCAAAACTACCTTTCGTACTCATGAAGGTCATTATGAATTCCTAGTCATGCCTTTTGGCCTCACAAATGCTCCTTCCACATTCCAAAGTCTCATGAACCATGTATTTCATCCTTTCCTTTGCAAATTCATTTTAGTCTTCTTCGATGACATCCTAGTATATAGTAAAACTTGGCAGGATCACTTGTTGCATGTAGGAAAGGTTCTTCATCTTCTACATAAAGAAAAACTTTTTGTCAAAAGATCTAAATGCTCTTTTGGCGTTCAATAAGTTGAATATTTGGGTCACATTGTTTCTCATGAAGGTGTTAAAGTGGATCCTAATAAGATTAAGGCCATTCAAGACTGGCCTTTACCTAAGACCATCAAGAAACTTCATGGTTTCTTAGGTCTTACTGGTTACTATCACAAGTTTATGCACAACTATGGAAAAATTGTAGCACCACTCACAACTCTCACAAAGAAGGATGCTTTTCAATGGTCTAAAGTAGCTACTCAAGCATTCTTGGCTCTTAAAGAGGCTATGTGTACTACTCCAGTTTTGGTAACTTCATATTTTCACAAACCATTTGTGATTGAATGTGATGCTTTCAACACAGGTATTGGGGTAGTTCTAATGCAAGATGGGCATCCATTGGTATTTGAGAGTAAACAACTTTTGGGTAAGAATTTGGGAAGGTCTACATATGAAAAGGAAATATTGGCAATATTACATGCAATTGAGAAGTGGTGACACTACCTAATTAGTAGTTGTTTCATCATCAAAATGGATCATAGTAGTCTCAAGCACTTCCTTGAACAACAATTTTTGTATCCAGAACAAAACAAGTGGTTAAAAAAATTGTTGGGATATGATTTCATTATCGAGTATAATAAAGGAAAATAAAATGTGGCAGCAGATGTGTTATCTCATAAATTCAAAGATGAAGTAACTATCAACGCCATTTCAGGTCCTTGTTCCCAATGGGTATCTCAGCTCCAGGAAGAATGGGTGTCAAATACTAAAACTGCTCAGTTGATTCAAGATTTGATAAAAGGATCATCCAAGCATCCTCATTTTTCATATGATGATAGAGTACTAAGAAGAAAGAATCACATTTACATCCCACACACTTCTACCATCAAGTCTCGGATCCTTGAGGAATCACATGCATCTCCATCAACAAGACATTCTGGGTTCTTAAAGACATATATGCGGGTAAAACAATATTTTTATTGGAAAGGATTAAAAGTTGAGGTTAAAAATTGGGTGGCAGAATGTGAAGTATGTCAGCGCAATAAGGGTGAGACAGTCAAATCTCCAGGATTGCTACAACCTCTACCAATTCCTAATCGCCAATGGGAACATATCTCAATGGATTTTATTGAAGGTCTTCCTAAATCCAAAGGTAAAATAGTAATATTTGTGGTCGTGGATCGTCTTTCCAAATATGCTCACTTCAATGCTCTACAACATCCATTTTCGATAAGCAAAGTGGCTAAGGTATTTATGGACTCAATTTTCAAATTGCATGGAATACCCAAAAATATTGTAAGTGATCGTGATCCCATCTTTACTAGCAATTTTTGAAAAAAATTATTTCATTTGAGTGACACAAAATTAAACATATCTTTTGCATATCATCCTCAAACGGATGACCAAACAAAAATAGTTAACAAATGTCTGGGTACCTATCTAAGATGTTTTGCCCAGGATAAACAATATCAATGGAGTCATTGGCTTTCCTTAGCTGAATGGTGGTACAACACTTCATACCATTATTCCATCAAGATATCTCCATTTGAAGCATTGTATGGAGTAAAACCACCAATGATAGTAGATTATATTCTAGGATCATCCAAAGTGACCCAAGTGGATGATTGGTTTCAACATCGATAAGCAATGCTCACATTTCATAAAGATAATCTGGTCTAGGCTCAAAATCGCATGAAGCAACAACAGGACACACATCATTATGAAAGATAATTTAATCTAGGTGATATGGTCTTTCTACATTTGTAAACCTATAAATAACTATCATTGAATATCAAGACCAGTCAGAAATTGACTCCAAGGTTTTATGGCCCTTACAAAATAGTGCACCTTATAGGAGAAGTGGCATATCAATCAAGCTTCTTTCCTCATCCTGTATACATCCAGTATTTCATGTTTTCTATCTCAAGAAAGTGATAGGACAAAAAGTACACTCTCAGTCATAATTACCAGTACTCGATGAAGAGGGACGTATATATCTTCAGCCAGAAGAAATTTTACAAAGCAGATCACGTAGGTTGAGATCTCGTCACATCAATAAATTTCTCATCAAATGGCAGGACCTACCAGAAGAAGATGCTACATGGGAACCAAAAAGTATAATATTTATGGTAGAAATACCTTACAGAAGAAGTTGAAGAGTTACAAAATTAGAAGATCCAAGAGAGAGTTCTCAAGAGATTTTGAAGGAGAAGAAGGCTAGAGAAAGCCTTTTTGTAGGATTTAGAGAAGAGGCCATTGAAGGCATTTTAGAGAAAGCGAGAAACAATAGAGTGCAAGTAGAGTGGATATTTGAAGAAAGTTTATGAAAAGAGATTGTGAGAAAGGAGAAGTTTTTGATTTGGGATAATTAATGCCATCCGACAACAAGCCCAACCAAAAGAAGTGTTCGACAAGAATTTTACCAAAATTTAGAGACAAAGTTAGAATATCTCAAGACATTTATATTCTTAAGAAAGGAGATAGTTTTAGAGTTAAAATTCATTAAGGATATTGGAAAAGAAGATAATTTTGAGGAGTCCAAGGTTTTGGAAAATATATAAACAACAACAAAGTTTTGAAGGCTGATTTGTAGGAGAATATTATAAGTTTTAGAGCAGATATTGAAGAGTTGTAGGAGAGCAGATTAAAGGTATCCTAGAGCTACAGTTTGGAGAAGTTTTGGGCACATCTTGGAGTGCCCATAGATAGGATATTAAAGGTGTTTATACAATAAGAAAAGTCATCATTTTAGAGACTCTCATTACAAATTTAAGCCAATGAAATAAGTAAGGACTTGACTACGGAGTTGTAGGATTATGAACACCAGTTTGGGCATAATTAATAGCTACTAGATTTAGAGTATGTGAAGACAATATTGAAGGATATTCGAAACCACAAAAATATTTTTTTGTGGATTACATTGAAGGAGGATAGAAAATTGCATATTTGGAGTAGTTTTGTGAAAAGTTGAGCAACAAGCAAGGTTGCAAATTGGGTAAGAGTGAAAGGAGAAAATTAAAGGAGAAATTTGATGCAAAATAGAGAAAATAAAGGTATGCAATAGTGGTGCAATCTAAGTCTATTATTCGAGTATTGAAATAAGCTATACATCAAGTTTTAAAGAGCACCATATTATTATCCATATTGCATTAGTTTGAAATCAAAAAATTAAGAACTTAAAGGAGTTCTTTAAGTTAAGGTGTTAGTAGTACATCTTAACTATCTACAAAGACAAAGTAGCAATACTAAGGAGAAATAATAAGTGCATAGTATTGTTAGTGAATGGTTTGCTATTGTAGATTTATTAAAGTAAAGTGAAAGCAATAATCTAAGCTAGATGAATACCAAATAAAGGTTAGAAATTTGGCAAAATTTCTAAGTGTCAAAAGACACTAGAATAAGCTTAAAAATATTAGACAAGCATAAGCGTCAAGAGGCATTGAAAGCATCAATGTAGAAGAGGGATCACCACTCAAAATAATAAGAGAAAATGCCACTCAAAGGAGTGTTACCATTTTTCTAAGGTGGAAAAATCAAAAGAGCAATAGGAACTACAATTCAAATGAGTGTTACCATTGCTCTAAGGAGGGAAACCGATTAATATCTACACTAGTGGAGAGACATGGATAGAAGCTCCACATTATTGAAGATACGTAGATGATCTCTACACCATTGGATTCCTTTGAAGAAGACCAAGACACCTGTGGAAGCATAAAAAAAATAAGGATATCCATCCTTAAGAAATCAACATTCGACTATGAAAAGAAAAGCACAAAAATATGTTGAGATAAACATATCGAAGCATGAAGTGAAACAAGCATTGGAATAGTGAATATTTACGTTGAAAGTAGCAAGCAATCCTAGGCATATTGGTCTAGATACAAGCACCACATCGATTAAATTTAGAGAATCATTGAAGGAGCATTTCAGGTAATGTCCATTGCCATAATAATATTCACCAGAGAAGAAAAATGTATTGCAAAGGAGTTAGAAATGATGGAGTGCCAAGTGGCATATATTAGACCAAAAATGAAGAGTCTTACGCCCATTCTGGCAAGTGGTAAGTAGAAATCGAAAGGTCAAAGGTTAATTCATGCTAAATGAAGGAAATATTCTCCCAAGGTGCCAAAAATAGTGAAGAGTCTCTTAATAAAGATGATAGATTAGTGCAAGCATAAATGCACAAAGTATACCAACGATTGGATGCAGTAAGAGAATATTTGGAGGTTACATTGGAGTGCAAGTTTATTGAAGCCAATTTGAGAGAAGTTATCTCTTGAATAAGACAACAAATCTGGAAGAGATAGCACGTGTGAATACAACATCTTTCATAGATGTATGCGGTGGAATATTTGTAGAGGAGTCAAACGTTGTTGAACATTGAATACAACTCTAAGCCTAAGGTAATTTATTTCATTCAAATTACTCATAAGCTTGAGTTATAAGTAATAAGGAAGTTTATAAGATTTTTATTTTCTAAGCTAAAAAGGAAAGGTATTTTGAGAAAAAAAGTCTATATTTGAAACTTTATATATAATAGCAAATTAGAGAATTATTAAAGAAGAAATTCTTTAGTAAAGGATATTAGAGAAATATATACATAAGAGTTTTGTAATTAAATTATTTAAAGTTACAAAACATTTTAGAATATTTACAATTTAATTGAGTTGGAGTAATAAAGGTTTCTACAACAAATTTAATTTATAATAATTGCAAATATTTTTTTTTGGAGGTATAAGGTTAATCATGACATCACATAGTCTATTTCTCTCAAAATATCAATTACTTAAAGGTCCTAATTATGCATCATGGAAAAACAAAGTAAGATCTATGTTTATGGTAGAAAACGTTTGGGATATAGTTAAAGGAGCAAAAACTAAACCTACTAAAGATGCAAGAGAAATTCAAAAATATGAAGAAGATGAAGCAAAAGCTCTAATGATAATAAATTTTGCAATTACAGATGAAATTTAGACATATATTAGTTCAACATGGAACACCTTAGACAAAATATTTGAAGAAAAAACAAATCTACTATTATAAATCTTCAAACTCAACTACATTTTCTAAAAGTTAATAGTGGAGAAAGTATAGAATTGTTTCTAATAAGAGTAGCAGATATAAAAGAAAAATTATTAATCCTAGGAGAAACAATAGAAGAAAAATTTTTGGTTCAATTAGTTTTGAGAGCACTTCCTAAAATTTATAAACACTTGGTTACATCTTTACAAATTCTAGGTAAAGATACATTATTTGATGAATTGGTTAATATACTACAAGAACATGAAGTGATCAATTAAATTAAGGATGCAATGACTAATAGTGTATTAATATCAAAATATAATCAGAAAGGAAACATTGCTTCTATTTCAAAGGACAAACCTAAATGGTATGATCGATACTGTCAAATTTGTAAGAGAAGAGATCATAATACAAGTTATTGCATATTTAATCCAAGGACTCAATTTCAAGGGAATCAAATGAATCAACCAAATAGGTTGCCTCAACAAAGGCAATATCCAAATCAATATAGACCACCTCAACCATAATTTTAGTGATAGTACAATCCTCTTCAACTACAATATAGAGAAGGAAGTCAAAAGGGTAATCTAGTCCAAGAGATACATGAATTAGAGGAGGTTATAGAGAAGCATGAAATCAAAGCTTTATTAGTTGTGTTTTATGATGATAATAATCATTTGCTTGATCAAAATACATACAAAGAAGAAAATGAAGAAGAGCATAAGTTCGAGCAGGAGATTGAAGACTCATATTGAAGACAAGTCTTCAATAACCAAATAATGTAATACAGGGGGTATTAGAATATATTACATTATTGGGTATATGTATTAGATTGGGATTTACTTTATGTGTTGTAATAAATGCATTGGATGCATAATATTTAATATTGTAAATGTGCACACTTGTCCATGTGTACATGAGTTCATAGAATAGGATGTTGAATAGTCAAGAAGTGGGAAGGCCAAGAGTGCTTCATATGAAGAGTCACATTACATTATATATACATGGTAATGTGGAGATGTAAGAGACAACAAGAGTAATAATATTACTTGGTTCTTTCAAGTACTACGACTCCATTTTCATGAGCCTTTCTTTATGGCTTATTTAGGAGTAGCTATGTGAGCTATTTCAATATTTCATACTTACAAAATATTTCCATTATCATATATATTAGTTTGGTACTTTATTTCATTTCTATAAGTTTTATTATCTTATGTAATAAACCTCAAAAGCTAACATAGGAAACTAGGATTTTGACCAAGTATCTAGCCTCAAGCAAGCTACTAAGAAAGCAATCTACCAGAAATTCTTACAACAAAAGCAAGATAAAATTTTAAAAGAATCCCTAAGAAAAAAAGAAAATATACAAAATGACTAAACAATATTATGACAAAAAGTAGCAAATAATAGAAGACCTATGATATCTAACTAATTAAATCCTAGTAAAATGACTCAAAAGGTAGTTTTACATTGGTTTTAACCAAATTGTTTGTGGAAAAAATGGAATATCTCATATAATTATTAAAATAATATAAGATATATTAAAATACTCTAACCAAGATAATAAATTAATATTAAGATAAGCAAACATACAATAACTAAGCTAATACTATCTTAATCAAAGTCAAGTTCAATGATTAGAATGAAGATTTTTGCTACACTAAGATCATCAACAAAGCATGTGAAAGTCTAATCCCAATGAAAAAAATAAATACTTGATACTTAGGGAATAAAGGGTCAAATATCAACAATATTATATATATCAAGCGTACAAATACTCTATCCTATTCTATATTGCTTATAACATCATCATAATAAGTGTGGTCCACATCTAGAATCAACACACAAGACTCTAGTTGCCTTGGAAACTAGTCCTTGACTAGCAACTTTGATATTAAACTATGAATCCTAGTGGAGCACATTGTCCTCCTCTATGGAAGGTAGTGAACTAGTGGTCACTAGATTTGGTTATATCTACAAGAACAAGAGAGATGGATCAAGAAACAATGGTCACATATTGCGACAACAACATAAGCAAAAGAAGAATAAAGAAAAAATTATTGGAGGAAATTATTGTTTTGATAGTTCTATGATTGGTGTTTGATTTTTGATGGTGAAATGAGTAAATGTAATGGCTATTTAATGGATGGAACAAATAAATTTCATGTTTTAGGTTGATGACTAGATTACACTCTTGTTATAGTTATAAAATTACAACCATCAATTATAAATACATACCATCTTATCCCTAATGTAAAAATATGATAGATTTTGGATCCTACATCAAAAACCTAAAACATAATAAATAACCATGATCACCATTTAAAATGGCAAATATGACACTGTTGATTTTTGACATATGCATTTTGTGGTACAAATGTAAACAAGCCCCTAAATCATGCCTATATCCTTATTTTAGAATTTTAGATAAGTTAGCAAGCAAAATGACAAGGAAAATATGGTAGAAAGATGACAATTTAGGAGATAGAAAGGAATAAGATCCATTGGCTAAGATGGTTCACCACCATTCTATCCAAGGACTAAAAAAGTTAGTATATCAATGTTCCATATTAGGAGGATGAAGCTCTCCACAATTGCAAGTTAGTTGTTAGTGCTCTTTCTACAAATATAGTCCATACACTGTATCTACCTAATTTCTTAAATAAATGAACCCATTCTCCATGACCTTGTCAAGTAGGAAAGGATTATGCCATAGGTTTAGTCTCTTGCTTCCTATTAAAAAATAGTATGAGATCCCCTACTTTACCTCTATATTTTAGGTACTTATCATACAAGTTTTTTTTCATAATTGGGCTATATCATTATGCTCTTTTATCTATCTTGGTTAATATAAATAGCCTCTCCTCTAGGTTCTCTTGATTTCCAAGTCAAATTTCAACCACTACTCATAAAATTGGAATTATAAATTCCACTAGTACAATATCCTCCTAGCTATGCATGATTAAAATAGAGGATGATATGTTGTTGGATTATACATAGTCCTATATACCCATAAAAATAAAACATAAATTGTCCTCCCAATCAATGCCTTTAACTTTAAAATTTTTGTGAAGAATGAAGACCATGAGATTTTTCTGTCATTTATTCTTGTTGAAATTTAGTGCATGTTCTAAAAAAAATCTAAAGCATAATCATCATACTATGCAAAAGAGTAGAAGAGAAAAAATAAATATATCATATACATGAAATAAAAAGAGATAACAAAAATAGGAATAAGGAGTGGGTGCCTAAAGGCACCCCTTTGATATTATATCACAAATTGGTATAATAGATTAATCTTTGGGTGAAATTTATAGTTATACCTGATCCCTAATTTATTACAAACCACAAGCCAACATAACCTAAATTAAATATTAAATTATAATATCAAACTTGTAAGTAAGATTAAACATAAAAGTGGTTTCAATATTGTTAAGGGTGAATACATCACTATTACCTATAGGCTTACATAGAGAACACCTATAGGCTTACATATAGAATGTCCATATACATATATATAGAATACCCACATGATTAAATAAAGAATGTCAATAGGCTTATATTTAGCATGCTTGTCAGGCTATATTAAGTGCACTCATAGTCACTTCAACACAATTGGCCTTAGTCAATAAGGTCATACTATTGATATTGAGTTAAGGAAATAAGGATGTGAGACATTAGAGATGGTAACATCTCCCCTTAATGAATGGTAGAATGAACCAATAATTTTTATCATAAAATTTTCTATCTCCTTTTGCCAAAGGTACATTGGTTGCATCTATCCTTCCTCAAATATGAAGTTGTGACTCTAGCTTCTAGATCAAATATGTTGAGCTTCTTATGAGAATATCTTCAACATGTAATATGGTGACCATAATTTATGCTCCAATATTAAAGAAAAACAACTAAATCATCAAGCAACAAAGGCAGCTTTCAAAACAAATATCCCCTATTGTTTAAAAGGGACCCATAGTAATAAGGTGTATCTTGCACTAGTAATCCAAAACCTACTCCTCTTGGAGCCAAAATATCTCCTACAATAATTTTAACAAGTCCTTAAACTGATATTACCAATCCATAGATCTTGAAAAGTTATACAATCTAAAAATGGTCTTGAAATGCTTTTGTATGTAAAAGTTATGCCTTCTAAAAAGTTGGTATAATTTCACTTAAAATTAGAAAAAAATAAAATTTTAAACCTTAGGAGCCAATTAATATTTGCCATGTATCACATTCTAAAAAGTGTCACATGTATTATGATAATTGGATGTCTATCAAATGTTTACCACTATAGTTTAATGAATTATTGACAAGCACTAGGCATAATTTGGTCATCAATGATTATATATGTAAAAATGATTTTAGAAGCTACATCAACAGTAAAATTATAAAATATTTGAAGGTATGGGATTTGGATTCTAGGCTCTCCGGGGCACCATATTCTTAAGTGTCCTCCTATTGACCACAAAGCCACCAAAGATGTTGTTACTAAACATTGTCATTGACATATATATAAAAGGGTTAGCCAAGCATATAAGCTCCACAATACTTCCTCCACTACCAAACAATTGGGTACAAAAGAGGTTTGAACCAAAGACCTAGGATATGCAACCAAAATTACCAACTACGACACCAGTAGGCATATTGGATATGGAAGTTATACCATTTTATACACATGGGAAAAGGAGAAGGAATGCTTTGGAATAAAATGGACACAAAAGTTTTCCACCATGAAAATTCGAACATGGGACCTTACACCTACAAAGGATATTATCAACTACCACACTAATGGGTATGTTGTAGTTAAGAGTGACACCATGTCAATATCATGGACAAAAGGAGGGTGCGCTCTAAAACTAAGAAGAATGTGATAAAAAATATTATCAAGCAAATTTGTACCCTAAAATTCAAAGATGTAAACAAGTTTATTAATCACCATGCCAATGGACCTATTGTAGTTAATATTTGCACTAAAATTTATGTGAATAAGTGCACTTAAAGGAAAAGTACAAAAAGATTCAAACCTAGCACCTCTTGGATGAAGAATACTACACCTTCTTGTAGTAGCCACCCACTATTTATGTTGATGGAAATAAGGATTTTCACAAATAAAGACATTCTCATTTATAGTATAAAAGAACTATACACCTTGGTATCTAAGGTAATTGAACCTATAACATCAATATAAAAGGAATATAAAAAAACTATTTTGGACAATAATTCAATGGGATGCATTGAATATGGAAAAGCACCATGGTATAACATAATAAATTGAGTATGTTAAAATACCGTTAGGATTTGAACATAGAACATATTTTGCCATCTATAGTAAAAATAAATTCTAGATTTAAAAATTGGTTGCCAAAGGAGACATACTTCTTGTGCACATAAAGGTATAAAATTGATGCCTTGAACTAGGAGAGATTCAACCTCACAATATCTAGTTCATGAGAGAACTAAAAAATGTTGAGTTGTCCTAAATATTGAAGAGCCAAATGAAAGCCATGTCCTTGACCTAGCCTTCCAACTAATGAGAATGTACAAAGAAGAAAAACCAAAGCTTTTAAAGAGAAATATGGTACCTGTGGGATTTAGGCTAGTGCCACCCAAATTATTTATATCTCTTAAACCTTTAAATAATCTTAACCATGTAAATGGTTCAACCAATATCTCTAAGGGTGAATACATCATTATTGCCTATAGAATTACATAGAATTCCCATAGGCTTAATATAGAATGTCTATATGTTTACATTGAGATCATCCATAGGATTGTATTTCACATGCTCATATGATTACACTAAGAACACTCATAGGTAATTTATAATCGTAAGCCTTGACCAATAATATCAAATTACTAATATTTCAACAGTGCTTACCTATTTGCTCTAGGGTAATATGGGACAAATAATTAGAGAAACATTCTAAATATTTATGTCAATATTTGGATAATTTTATTTATGAAATATCCTCTGTGACCATTGGTGTTCTACAATGGAGCATTAAACCTTGTAGTATTTTTTTTTTATTAGTAAGAGGGGTTTTTAAAGGTTCCCATAACCTTTTTACAAAAAAGTTCTAGCTAGGAATAATTCTCCAAACCATCAGAAACAAAAAGGAGGCACCTTCTTCAGAAACAAGAAGAGACAAAAATAAATAGAGAAGCCTTCGCAGGGGCAAAAAAAGAAGCCTCAACAGAGAGTTCATACATTAATCTAGTGGTTTTTTATAGAGTTTTCAATAAATGCTCTTGCCTCAATCCACTTTGTCAAGTACTTTGAGGTGATGATAATGTACTTTGACTTTCATCCCTTACTAATATTAAGGGTCCAACAAAGTCTACTCTTAATCAATTCTTCCAATTATGACAAATATGAGGATATTAAGTCTCATTACAGTGGTTTTATAATTCTCTGACACCTAACATAGGAAATTATATACTCCTTTTCATCATGGAACAAGGTTAGCAACCACAATTTGGTAAGTAAAATCCTCACTATAAGATTCAGTCCCTTGTGTCCTCTTACTAGTCCTTCATGCTTCTCTTATAATATAATGTACATATATTCCTCAATTAATATTAATCTATTAAGTATTTTATCAAGGCCAATCTTGTACAAGAGTCCTTTAATAAGTTGCCATGAACCCAACTTCAACATAATTTTTTATGACTATACTACTAACAACTCCATTGGCAAGTCTCTCATTGATAGACACAAACCTATTTGCTTATATTGATACAATAACATTATGATATGAAATTAGTGAGCATATAAAAATATGCTTGGTATGCCTCCCTTCATAGACTCTCCTAAATAGAATTTGCTCCTAGGAGAACTTATTAGTAATCTCATGATTTTTTACATCCCAACTATACAAAACATAAACTCAAACAAAGTAAAGTAACACATAGAAACTCATCCATGAATGGTTGAATTGTTTATTAAGTATAAAAGTGCTTTATGGTCAACATAGTGAAGAACATGAACTTATACTGAGAGGGGGGGTGAACAGTATAAGACTTAACCATTTAATAATTTTAATTTCAGATAGCAGTGGCATCAACATAATATTAAACAAGACAGAAAGCATCACACATAGAAGACCCATTTTAACGTGGTTCACCCAAGGTGGGCTACTCCACGGATAAAACTTTCCTCTAAAAGTTATATCAAAGTCCTCTGGGAATCCTTCCCGATTACAATGTTTATGAGCCTCGGCTCAAAGGAGATACCTTCCCCTAATTCTGCTTTGCTGGTGATCCTCTAGAAGACCTCTATCTCCTTTGCCCTTAGCAAGTGGAACTCTATCCATAGAAGACACCTGTCTTCCCTGCTCTGGCTGGAGATCTCTGTCCTCAACTCTGTCACTGCAAAGCTGGTCCTCTTATCTGCACCAAACATAGTCCTTCGATCTAGCACAATTGTCCTCTTCCTCTATTCTTTTCTGCACTTGGTTGAAAACAACTTTTCACTATCTACGCAACTAAACACAGTCTTCTCAAATTTAAGCACTATCTTCTCAACTTCTACAAACACGGTAATTTAAATCTTCTCAACTTAGCTTCTGCTTCGTTGCACATCCACCGCAGCGCAGTCTTCGCACACTCTGCTTTCTTTACACAGTCTATGTAAATACTGCAGCACTCGATCGCACAACAACTTATGCGCCTATGTGCAGCCACAATAGCACCCTCTTCGCACAGTCTGCTTCTCCTCGATCGAACTTCTTCCTACACTCTGCTTCTAGAAAGTCGCACTTCGAACGCACACTTCGATCGATTCGATACGATTGCTCTTTGCGCACAACAGACTTCACTTGCGCAAACTCGACACACACATTCGATACATGAAACTCAAAAATAGTCCTCCTTTTATAGCAATAATTCATGATTAAATTCTTGATCTTAGTCGGCTGTATATCCTTAAAACAATCATCGGCTGCACAACCTTACACTTCGTCGACAAAGGTTAACTCCGTCGGCTTCAACCGCCTCTGCTGTTCTATAGCTTTTCTAGCATGAAACTCAAACATGTCATGATATCGCTACGCCTTTGTCTGTCGTACACCTTGTATTACTTGCTGTCACAAAATCGTGACACTACTGCCTATTGTGCGCCTTCTTTGGTTTGTTGTCATGAAATCGTGACACTACCTAACTTTGCTAACGTCATCATTATTCTTGTCATGAAATCATGACACTTTAGTCTGCAAGGCCTTCCTCTCTGCTCTTGTCATGAAATCGTGACACATCTACTTTTGCTGACGTCATCAGCAACTCTGTCATGAAATCGTGATGCTTTAGACTCCAAAGCCTTCTTCTCAGCTTTTGTCATGAAATCGTGACACCTTTGCCTCTTGCTGACGTCATCTGCAACTTTGTCATGAAATCATGACACTTCTTGCTTCTTCAACCTTTTCTCGGTTTGCACTAGCAAAAATGGAACATGTCACGAAATCATGACGCTTTCGCTGCCTTAAGCTCTTTTCTGCCAACTACTCATGAAACTGGAACATGTCACGAAATCATGACGCTTTCGCTGCCTTAAGCACTTTTCTGCCAACTGCTCATGAAACTGGAACATGTCACGAAATCATGACGCTTTCACCACCTGCAAGCTGCCAACTCAACCTGTCATGAAATCGTGACACTTTCTGCATCCGTACAACTTCATTGAAACTTGTCACGAAATCGTGACACTTCCTGCAACTCAACTCTGCCAACTCAACTTGTCACGAAATCATGACAGTTTTGCCTAAACTTTCTCTCTCCTCAAACATGTCATGAAATCATGACAGTTTTGCCAGCTTTGCCTCTGCCTTCCAGCATGTCACGAAATCATGACAGTTTTTCCAGAACTTTCTCTCTCCTAAAACATGTCACGAAATCATGACAGTTTTTCCAACCGCCTGCATACTTTTTCTTACTTATCTTTTTCTTGATCTTTTGCAACTGGGCTACTATGATTTTCTTGGAGACTTACTGACCATCTGAAACCTTCATCAAAACACATGCTTGGACAACAAATCAAATTGCTTCAAGAACTCCTTGACATCAAAGACAACAACTACCAAGAGCTCCTTTGACATCAATGACAACAACTATACTTGAGCAAAGGCAATGTACTCAAGGTACCCAAAATTGCCAACAATCTCCCCCTTTGTCATTGATGGCAACCTTTAACTAAAAACATATCTCAAGAGCCAAAAACTGAACCAACTGATCCATCAACTGAGAATTCTGCAATTGAAGTTTTTGCTCCCCCTGACTTGAAGCTCTTCTCTTCACTTGAAGCACTCCCCCTTACTCATATCTCTCCCCCTTTGTCATCAATGGCAAAGGGTCACCTTTGGGGCTCGGGACTAAGAAAGAGCCTCTTGGCTTTGTCCCTCCCCCACCTCTTGATGAGGTGATTAATCTTGAGGTGAGAGTACAACTCCCAATTTCTCCCTTAGATACTCAAACGTATCTCTTGGAAGGGGTTTGGTGAAGATATCTGCAATCTGCTCTTTAGTGGGTACATACTCTAGCTTGACCTGCTTCTCTTGCACTTTCTCCCTTAGAAAATGATATTTGATAGAAATGTGCTTCGTCCTTGAGTGCATTACCGGATTTTTAGAAATACTTATGGCACTTGAATTATCACAAAGAATAGGGATAGGTTGTTCATGCTTGACTTTGAAATCCTCCAAGGTTGTTTTCATCCATAAAACCTGAGTGCACCCAGCCACTGTTGCTATGTATTCAGCTTCTGCTGTAGATAAGGAAACTGAAGGTTGTTTCTTACTCAGCCAAGAAACCAGACTCTTTCCCAGAAAGAATGCTCCACCACTAGTGCTTTTTCTATCATCAATACTGCCTGCCCAATCTGCATCTGTATAGGCTGTGAGGGTGAAATCATCGCCTTTGGGATACCAAAGCCCAAAATCCATAGTGCCCTTCAAATATCTGAATATCCTCTTGACTTCTATAACATGAGATTCTTTTGGAGCTGCCTGAAATCTTGCTACTAATCCAACGGCCTGCATGATATCCGGTCTGGTAGCTGTACTGTATAGTAAACTGCCAATCATAGATCTGTACAATTTTTGATCTGTCATTGGAGATTCATCATCCTTACTCAGATTGCACCCTGTAATAATTGGAGTACATACGGGTTTGTTGTCCATCATCCCAAATTTTTTTAACATCTCTTTGATATACTTTTCCTGAGAGAGAAATATACCATCTTTTGATTGCGCAATCTGCAGTCCTAAAAAGAATGACAGCTCTCCAATCATAGACATCTCGAATTCCTTTTGCATGGTGTTAGCAAAAACTTTGCACATCTGAGTATTATTTCCCCCGAAAATAATGTCATCGACATAGACAACTATGATAATCATATCATCACCTTTATTCTTAATGTACAAGTTGCTATCTGCCACGCCTTTCCTGAATCCTTGTTCATAAAGATACCCGTCAAGTCTTGAGTACCAAGCCCTGGGTGCTTGCTTTAACCCGTACGAGTGCCTTTTTCAGTTTACACACATAGTCTGGCTGTTTCGAGAGAGACACACCTTCTGGCTGTTCTATGTAGACTTCTTCATCCAACACCCCATTTAGAAAAGCAGACTTTACATCCATTTGAAACACTTTGAAAGATTTGAAACTAGACAGGGCCAAAAACATTTTGATCGCTTCAAGACGAGCAACAGGCGCAAACGTCTCTTCGAAATCAACACCTTCGACTTGAGCATACCCTTTACAGACTAACCTGGCTTTGTTCCTGACAATCTTTCCATCCTCATTAAGTTTATTTTTGAATACCCATTTTGTGCCAATGACATTCTTGTTCTTAGGTCTTGGAACCAAATCCCAGGTTTCACTTTTCTCTATTTGATTTAGCTCTTCATCCATTGCTTTTACCCAAAAATCATCTGTACATGCTTCACTAAAATTTTTTGGCTCAATCTGAGATAACAATGAAACATTCGCAGATTCATGTGAAGGAATGACTCTTCTTCTTGTTTGCCTGCTATTTGGATCACCAATGATCAAGTCTTTGGGATGATGTTTCTGAACATACCGTGAAGGAGTTTTGGGAAGCAGTTGTTGTCTTTCCTCTTCTTCATCTGACACTTCTCTGAATTCTTCTTGACAGATTCCATCATTGAGTTCCTTGACTGGTTCTCTTATCCCTGTCTTTTCATCTACTGTTACATTTATGCTCTCTACAACTGTATGAGTTCTTTTGTTGAAGCATCTGTAGGCCTTACTTTTGCTGGAATATCCAAGAAAAATTCCCTCATCACACCTAGGATCAAACTTACCCAGATTTTGATCTTCCCTTCTGATGAAGCACTTACTCCCGAACACTTTGAAGTGTTTAACTGTAGCTGGTCTTCCTTTCCACAGCTCATAGGGAGTTTTATGATGATTGACTCTGAGTTGAGCCCTGGTAATGATGTGGACTGCTGTATTTACTGCTTCTCTCCAAAAACCATCTGAAAGTTTTGACTCATCTAACATTGCTCTAGCCATATTTTCAACAGTTCTATTTTTTCTTTCAACTACTCCATTTTGTTGAGGAGTTCTTGTTGCTGAATATTCTCTTTTGATTTCGTGTTGTTCACAGTATTCCACAAATTCATTTGAAGTGAACTCTCCTCCTCTATCTGATCTTAAGCATTTGATTCTCTTGTCAGTCTCATTTTCAATCATTTCTTTAAAAACTTTAAATTTTTCAAAAGCTTCAGATTTTTCTTTGAGAAAAGTAACCCAAGTCATTCTTGAGTAATCATCTATAAACAACATGAAATAGCTATCTCCCTGAATGCTCTGAGTTCTGGTGGGGCCACACAAATCAGTATGAATAAGATCCAAGGGTTTGGAAGATGTATACCCTTTCGATTTGAAACTGGTTCTGGTATGTTTACCATGTTGACAAGGACCGCAAATGATGTTTTGGGGCCTTTTTATTTTGGGCAAGTCTCTAACTGCTTCCTTGTTACTAATACTGACCAGATTATCAAAACTCAAATGTCCCAATATTTTATGCCACAACCAACTCTCATCTTCTTGAGTTAGAAAGCATTTTTCTCTTTTTATCTCACTCAGCATGTAAAGATTGTTTGGAGTCCTTGTAGCCCTAGCAATAAGTTTTCCATTTAATTCTTTACTTATCTCACATCTATCTGAAAAGAAAGATACTATGTGCCCTTGATCACAAAGTTGACTCACACTAAGCAGATTATGTCTTAGCCCTTCTACATAAAGCACGTTTTCTGTTTTGGATTTCCCATCCAAACTAAGAGTCCCTTTACCACAGATCTTTGCGGACCTGTTATCTCCAAAACTGACTGTTCCTCTGTTTGTTTCTTTTAAAGACAAAATTTTTTCTTTTTCACCAGTCATATGTTTTGAACAGCCACTATCAAGATACCATTTTTCTACTTTGTCTTGAGCATGAAAAGCAGTTTGAACTATCATTGACTTAGATTTTATCTCATTCCTCCTTTTTGAGAACTCAAGACTAAATCTATCCAAACTGCACATCCTTGCTATATGCCCAAAATTCTTGCACTTGTAACACATGATATTTTTATTCATAAGAGGTGCAAATGAGTTAACATTTTCCTTACTATGACTCTTCAGAGACTTATTGCAATGCATAGCTATGTGACCAAATTTTTTACAGGAAAAACAATATCCATGAAAGGTATTATGTAACCTGTTTTGATACCTTGGAAGTTTGTTCTTTTTGCGATCAACTGGAATCCATTGCTCTTCAGAGTGAAGATTGTTCTTGCTTGAAGACCCTGTTTCATGAATGGTGATGCCATCCTTCTTTTCACATGGAATATTCTGTCTGAGAGTTGACTGTTCTAACTTCACTCTAAGAGACATAATCTCTCCTTCTAGTTTCTCACAATCAGCTACCTTTCCTTTTAGAACCTCTGTTAGAACTTGTTCAATCTTCTTCCCTTCTTCAGCTAGAATTTTGAAATCTATAACACTTTGAGCCAATTCTGATCTTGCTATCTCTTTTTCCTGACAATGCTGCTTGAGGACAGAATTCTCTTCCCTGAGTTTCTCAAGCTTTCTCAAGGCCAAGAAGAATTCACTCTTGAGATCGAATTCAACCTTTTCTGAATTTATATGTTCCTCTGTTAGATCCTTCTCCAAGCTGTTAGGCTTTTTCTGGAGAGACCTGCTCTGATACCAATTGAAGAACATGAACTTATACTGAGAGGGGGGGTGAACAGTATAAGACTTAACCATTTAATAATTTTAATTTCAGATAGCAGTGGCATCAACATAATATTAAACAAGACAGAAAGCATCACACATAGAAGACCCATTTTAACGTGGTTCACCCAAGGTGGGCTACTCCACGGATAAAACTTTCCTCTAAAAGTTATATCAAAGTCCTCTGGGGAATCCTTCCCGATTACAATGTTTATGAGCCTCGGCTCAAAGGAGATACCTTCCCCTAATTCTGCTTTGTTGGTGATCCTCTAGAAGACCTCTATCTCCTTTGCCCTTAGCAAGTGGAACTCTATCCATAGAAGACACCTGTCTTCCCTGCTCTGGCTGGAGATCTCTGTCCTCAACTCTGTCACTGCAAAGCTGGTCCTCTTATCTGCACCAAACACAGTCCTTCGATCTGGCACAATTGTCCTCTTCCTCTGTTCTTTTTTGCACTTGGTTGAAAACAACTTTTCACTGTCTGCGCAACTACAGCAGCACAGTCTTCTCAAATTACAGCAGCACTATCTTCTCAACTTCTACGCAAACACAGTAGTGCAATCTTCGCAAAATGCAGCAGCACTATCTTCTCAACTTAGCTTCTGCTCCGTTGCACATCCACCGCAGCGCAGTCTTCGCACACTCTGCTTTCTTTACATAGTCTATGTAAATACTGCAGCACTCGATCGCACAACAACTTATGCGCCTATGTGCAGCCACAATAGCACCCTCTTCGCACAGTCTGCTTCTCCTCGATCGAACTTCTTCCTACACTCTGCTTCTACGAAAGTCGCACTTCGAACGCACACTTTGATCGATTCGATACGACTGCTCTTTGCGCACAGCAGACTTCACTTGCGCAAACTCGACACACACATTCGATACATGAAACTCGAAAATAGTCCTCCTTTTATAGCAATAATTCATGATTAAATTCTTGATCTTAGTCGGCTGTATATCCTTAAAACAATCGTCACTGCACAACCTTACACTTCGTCGACAAAGGTTAACTCTGTCGGCTTCAACCGCCTCTGTTGTTCTATAGCTTTTCTAGCATGAAACTCAAACATGTCACGATATCGCTATGCCTTTGTCTGTCGTACACCTTGTATTGCTTGCTGTCACGAAATCGTGACACTACTGCCTGTTGTGCGCCTTCTTTGGTTTGTTGTCACGAAATCGTGACACTACCTGACTTTGCTGACGTCATCATTATTCTTGTCATGAAATCATGACACTTTAGTCTGCAAGCCTTCTTCTATCTCTTGTCATGAAATCGTGACACTCTGCTTTTGCTGACATCATCTTCACTCTTGTCATGAAATCATGACGCTTTAGATTTCAAAGCCTTCTTCTCGCTCTTGTCATGAAATCGTGACACCTTTGCCTCTTTCTGACGTCATCTGCAACTTTGTCACGAAATCATGACACTTCTTGCTTCTTCAACCTTTTCTCGGTTTGCACTAGCAAAAATGGAACATGTCACGAAATCGTGACGCTTTCGCTGCCTTAAGCTCTTTTCTACCAACTGCTCGTGAAACTGGAACATGTCACGAAATCATACGCTTTCGCCTTAAGCACTCTCCCGAACATGTCACAAATCTGACCCCCTTCCAACTAGAACATGTCACGAAATCGTGACGCTTTCACCCCTACCAACTCAACCTGTCGCGAAATCGTGACACTTTCTGCATCCGTACAACTTCATTGAAACTTGTCACGAAATCGTGACACTTCTGCAACTCAACACTGCCAACTCAACTTGTCACGAAATCATGACAGTTTTGCCTAAACTTTCTCTCTCCTCAAACATGTCACGAAATCGTGACAGTTTTTCCAGCTTTGCCTCTGCCTTCCAGCATGTCGCGAAATCGTGATAGTTTTGCCAGAGCTTTCTCTCTCCTAAAACATGTCGCGAAATCGTGACAGTTTTTCCAGCCGCCTGCATACTTTTTCTAACTTATCTTTTTCTTGATCTTTTTGCAACTGGGCTACTCTGATTTTCTTGGAGACTTACTTACCAGCTGAAACCTTCATCAAAACACATGCTTGGACAACAAATCAAATTGCTTCAAGAACTCCTTGACATCAAAGACAACAACTACCAAGAGCTCCTTTGACATCAATGACAACAACTATACTTGAGCAAAGGCAATGTACTCAAGGTACCCAAAATTGCCAACACATAGAACATGAATTGGTTTGCAAGTAAGTGATGATGAAACTTATACACTGCCTAAATATTCCCCAAGGCTTGAAGCTCCATTATGCTATAATTATTCTTTGCATATAACAAAAGTCATTTTATTAAAATAGATGGCATGATTGACCCATGCTTTACCTCCTATGTTAGTTTGAAAATACTTATAAAACTAAGTCTATCAATGTGAATATGAAATTATTTATTCCAATCTAGGAACACTTAAATGAGAGAATAACTAAATCTAGACTTTATTTGATCAAGGGAACATAAGTTGATAGGGATTAGTATTTGATAATATGTTTAATTTTATATTTTGTATTATGGCTATAAAATGATGTTACATAAAATTTGTAGGTCAACCTTTTTAATTATTTGATATAATGTTTAATTAAAAGTAAGGCTTCTTCTGTGAACTTTAGATTTTAAATTTGACAAACGAAGTAGGTGTTGGAAATATTGAGTAATGCGATCAACAACATTTCTCATAGATCTTGCAGACATAATTATTACAAAAAGATTTAGTTTGAGATCGGTGAACTAACTCAACCAACCTTTGTAACCTCCCCAACCAAATTCATATCTGATCAACATTCCAATCAAAATAATGTAATAGAAATATGTACTTGCTAACATCCCCCCTTATTACATTATTTGGATATACAAAGCTGTTGGCGAAACAAGTCAAATTTGACACATGCAAGTGCCTTGGTGAGAATATCTGCAACTTGTTCACCAGTGGGAATGTACTGAAGCTGAATATGGTGCTTTGGAACCTCATCATGAATGAAATGACATTGTGTGTCAATGTGCTTGGTTCTTTCATGAAACACAGGATTCTTGACAAGTTTCAAAACACCCTGATTGTCGCAAAACAAGTGGATTGGATGATTCTTTGGAAGACCCATACTTTTGAGAATGCGACGTAGCCATATGACCTCGCAGACTGCATCACGAGCTGCACGGTATTCTACCTCTGTAGAAGATAAAGCAACCACCTGCTGCTTCTTATTGTGCCAAGAGATAGGTCCAGATCCAAGATGGAAAATGTATCCAAAAGTGGATTTTCGATCATCAATGGATCCAGCATAGTCTGAGTCCATGTATCCCTGTAAGAAGAATTTTTCATTCTTCTTGTACTCCAGGCCATAGTCTATACTACCACGGACATAATGTAGAACACATTTTGCTGCTTTCCAATGACTCACTTTAGGCTCCTGCATGAACCTTGAAAGATATCCGATAACAAAACTGAGATTGGGCCTGGTATTTGTCAGATATATGAGACTCCCAATCAGTTGATGATAGAGAGTTCCATCTACCTGAGGTGAAGTATCATATCATGATAACTGAAGCCTTGGTTCCATTGGTGTTGCTTTTGGCTTGCAATCAGTCATGCGATACTTTTCTATCAATGTCTTGGCATACTTCTTCTGTGTTATTCTGATATGATTCTTCATTTGTTCCACTTCTAAGCCAAGACAATAGTGAAGAAGTCCTAGATCTGTCATCTCAAAAGATTATTTCAAATCATCTTTCACTGTATCAATCATGCTCTTTGAACTGCCCGTGATGATCAGATCATCCACATAGAGTACTAAAATCACTATGTCAGAACCATTGTTCTTGATATAGAGATTAGCATCTGAAGGACTTCTTTTGAATCCATGTTGCAGGAGGTGACTATCCATTTTTATATACCAAGCTCGTGGAGCTTGTTTTAACCCATACAAAGATTTGATCAACTTGCAAACCTTTTGTTCTTTGCCTTCAACCTCAAATCCTTCTGGTTGGGTCATATACACTTCTTCCTGTAAGTCACCATTCAAGAAGGCACTCTTAACATCCATATGATGTAATTTCCACCCAAACTGAGCTGCCATGGCACAAAGTACTCTGATGGTAGTCATTCTTGCTGTGGGTGCAAAAGTTTCCTCATAATCTATGCCTTCTTTCTGTGCATAGCCCTTTGCAACAAGTCGGGCCTTATGCTTATCAATAGATCCATCTGCCTTATATTTCACTTTGAACACCCATTTGCAGCCTATGGGCTTCTTTCCTATTGGCAGATCGACTAGCTTCCAAGTTTTATTTTTCATGAGAGATTGATGTTCTGCATCCATGGCAGCCTTCCACTATGGCTCACCAAGTGCATCTTGAACCATTGTAGGTTCATTCTCATCCAATGTGGACATATAAACCCTTTCATCATCCACATCTTCTTCTCTGTCATCCTCTGCATCAACTGAAAAATCATCAAACTATTGGTAAAGTTCATCAACCTCTGAAGTAGATGCCTCTGCTCTCATCTGTTGAGTCATACTGTGAGTACATGGCCTATCTAGAGATAGATCTGGAAGTGAATTCAACTTGGAATCTCTCAATGTGCTAGTATACCATTTTGGAACTTTCTTCTATTTCTGTGGAAGTTGAACCTCTTTCTCTTTCTTAGGTTCTTCTTCATCTAGGTATACTGTTGTAGATGTGTCATCTGATGTGAAAGCCTCATCAAATACAACATCTCTACTTAAGTGTGTCTTCTTGGTCTTAGGATCAATCAGACGATATCCTTTTGAATGCTCATCATAGCCAAGAAAGATACACTGTAGGGTTTTCTCATCCAACTTCTTCCTCTTTTCCTTAGGTATATGCATGAATGCCTTACACCCAAAAATATTCAGATGAGAAATGGAGGGTTTCCTACCACTCCAAGCTTCTTGAGGAGTCTTTCCTTGTAGAGCCTTTGTGGGTGCTCTATTCAGAAGATATGTAGTTGTACTCACTGCTTCTGCCCAATACTGTTGCTCAAGATGTGCTCCCTTAAGCATACAACAAACCATTTCCATGATGGAATGGTTCCTCCTCTCAGCAACTCCATTTTTTTGTGGAGTATAGGTTGTGGTCAGTTGTCTCTTAATCCCATGTGCATCCAGAAATGATGAAAATTATTTGGAGGTATATTCCCCCCCTCGATCTGAGTGGAGGGTTTTGATGGAACATCCTGACTCCTTCTCAACATGCTTCTTGAACTGCTGAAAGTACAAAAATGCCTCTGACTTCAATTGAAGAAAGAAAACCCACATCCTCCATGAGTAATCATCAACAAACAACTAAAAATACCTCTTTCCACCATAGTTGTTGGGCATAGGACCGCACAGATCGGTGTGCACCAACTCCAAAGGTTTCTTAGCTCTTGAAGAGCTAGCCTCAAAGGGTACCCGGTGTTGCTTCCCTGCCAAGAAATCCAAGCAAACTGGCAATGTGGATGAAAGGGTGGGAAGTCCTTTCACCATCTCATATTTACTCAATTCGAGCAAATACCCTAAACTTAGATGCCCATATCTCTTGTGCCAAAGAGATGTAGCCTCCTTTGTGTTAGCCGCCATGGCAACATGAGGCATTGAAATGGCATCTAAAATGAACAAGCCATGCTTGTATGATCCTGTTGCTACATGCTTTCCTTTTCTGGTTATGAAACATCTCTTCTTTCCATCTGCAATCCTGAAAGCAACATCCATGTTCTTATCCAAAATCTAAGGTACTGACAACAAATTATTGGCCAATCCAGGGACATAGAGAACCTTCTCAATCTGACAATGTCCATCTGGAAGAGTGATAGAAACATCCCCTTCACCTTGAACTCGGTAGGTCTTATCATCAACAATTGTCACTGGTTTGCCTTCCTTTTTCTCAAATGTCTCAAACCATGATCTATCACCAATCATATATTTACTAGCACCGGAATCAATATACCACACTGCATCCTTCTACGATGAAGATGTGTGGGTCATGAGCACCTTGTGTGCTCTCTCAAAATCTGAGTCTGACTCCTCATATCAGAATCTGAGTCTGATTCCTCATAAGCAACATTGCTCTTGGGTTGCTTATTCTTCTTCTTCTGTGGTTTATATTGTCCCTTGCCCTTATTCTTTTGATTTTGGTCATTGGATTGTTTGTTCTTGAACCAACACCTGTTGGTGTCATGGTTATTCATATCACAAATTTTGCAATATTTCTTCTCCTTCTATTGATGTTGTTTCCCTTTTCCTTTAGATGAAGAACCTCCCTTCTAAAAGTTTCCTTGTTTCTTTCCCCCCTATTTGGTGTAGAGGGCATTGTCTTGCACTTCATCTCTCTGTAGCTGATTTGCCTCCTTAGTTTGAAGCAAATTGACTAACTCCACAAAAGAAACTTGTCTGTTTGACACCTGAAGAGATGTGATCAACATCCTATAGGAATCTGGAAATGCTCTCAAGATGACTGAGGTCAAGAGATTATCATCCACTACTTCTCCCATAGCATTCAATTTGGCTTTCAATTCCACCACTCTGCATAGGAATAACTCAACTGTCTCACCAGATTTCATACTGAGAGTATGTAGTTGAGATTGAAGGTGAAGAATTGTTGACTGATTCTTCCCTTCATAAATAGTAACCAAAGCATCCCAAGCTTCCTTACTATTCTTAGCATCACAAATATGAGGTTGGACCTCATCTGTAGTAGCAAGAAGAATTAAAATGAGAGCTTTTCTATTTGTATTATCAAATGCATCTTGATTTGTCCCTACTGTTTGAGGATGTTTGGTAGTGCCAGTGACTACATCCCACAAATCCTCCACTTGAAGGATAGCTCTCATCTTTGTCTTCCATGGTGCAAAATTAGAACCTTTCAACAACTATGAATCTGATAGATATTTGTGAATAGTGGCCATTGTGAAGGTTCCTTATAACACCAAATGGTCTCTTCTTCTATATACCTACCAGGTCGTTATACCGAACCTTTCTCAAGATACCCGCCCTTACGTGAGGGAGACTATAGGTATATTGAAATCAGAATAGTACGTGGAACTTAGGTGGTACTAAAAGAGAATTCAATCAGATTGATGGCACCTACCTCAAAACCCTCAAGAAAAGGATAATGAGTTGGAGGAGTTTAAGCCAAACAATCAGAAAGAATTAGGGTAAAATATGGAGTGAATATCAAAACTGGTTTGCCTTATTTCTCCTCGATGATTGATAGAGAACAAGCTCAGACGTCGTTGTTGCAGCTATGTTAGGCGGTGGATGCAGTAGCCCAAAGCATGATAACTTTACCTATAAGTGTGGGCCAGAGGCATCATAGATACCGAACACTGCCATGCAATTGAATTGCACAAATAGGTAAAAATTTGGGGTCTTTTCTTTGTATTGCTTGTAAATTTTACCTTATGATTGAAATGCACAAAAATAGGAAATTTAAATGCAAAAAAAATCACAAGAACCCACAAATTTAAACACTTAGGTGTCGGTTACCACCGAAAATGCACCTATACCAGTTTTAAAAGATGTCGGTTACCACCGAAAATGCATCTTTGTTACAATGATTTTTGCAAAAAATTGATTTTTTTTTTACTTTGCAAAAATAATGATATTCAAACTCTCAATTTTGCTTTCAAATCTACAATTTTCTTCCCCCCCTTGTCTTAGAATTTTGCAAAAGAAAATGCTTTTGAGCCCCCCCTTTTTGTTGCAAAATAAACTAGAAGGAAAAAATGGAAGTGACACCCTTTTCATAATGCCCAACCAAAAATGCTTGTGCTTGGAAGGAAACAACCAAAAAAGAAGTCCTTATCCCTCAAAAAAAAAAACTTCATTTCATAAAAAAACTAAATTTTTTTTTGCATCAAAACTTGTTTTTGTCAAAAACAAAATTGTCGATAAAATGTTGATTTGCTTGCTTAAAAAAAATGAGGTAAATGTTTCTTGCTGACAAATAAATTATGCAACTTGTTTTGGCTGATAAAAATTATGCAATTTGTGTTATTGCTGATAAAAAATGCAATGTTTTGTGTTGTTTTGTTTTCTGGTCAACTGTTCTTGTTGTTTTGTTTTATTTTCAAGTGTTGCATTGCGTGCTGAAAAGTGTCAACACAACATGGGATGGACTAGCATGTAGAATTTATTGCAACAGAGAAAACATGATAGACAGGAAAATGCCTCGAGGTCTCCACATGAGTCAAAATTCTAATACAGATCGGCACAGCGAAGAGTTGCACCGCACACAGGTAGGAAAAAATGAGATTGTCTGATGGACATTACCTTCAGTCACCATCCAAAACCCTGGTCCACCATGCCATGTCACCACGCATGTATTTATTGATGGCTTACTCACATGTATGAAGAGAGAATAGTCCACATCAACAACAATTGGTGAGTGGTTTTCGATGGTTTTCGTTGGCTTTTATAGTAGAATTATCCGTCATAGCAGATGTGATTCCAGATTATGTCTTGCCACATATCTACCATGTAGTAGATGCATGACATTTTTTTAGACCATCCTCCAACAACACACTCCATGTCACTAGGGACCACGAGCGCAACACGTGCTTGAGATTGTTTAAATGAAAAAATATCATTAAACACTTTAGGTAAAGAAAAACTTATACCTCTGTCTCAAATGATAGATCGACGCATATGTGAGGATTCATATTCGGCACTCTGCGACTGGTTTTTGTTTTTAGTGCACACCGACAATAGGAATGGATATACCTTCCATTCACAAATGTGCATCCGCCATTCACAAACTTTCATTCATGACTTCAAGAGTCACGGTCACAGAAATTGCCACACGAAGATGTCTTAAAAAAACTTGAAGATTTCAAGAAACAACAAAAAGGCATACAACCACCAATAGAAAGGCATACAACACTAGACACCATTAGTCAGATACCATGTGGTGGACAAGTTTCAAGAAATAGCAGAAAGTCCTCAACTCTCTATGGAGAACCAAAGCACACAATACGTGCTTCAATCACGGGACACTGGTTGTGATGTTTTTAAAAAAAATGTATACATTGATTTTTAAAACCTTATATATGCCGCATTAAAAAAAATGGAAATGTACACAACAAGACTTATACTTGAAAATTTCCATTGTTCTTCATGGTATTGTTGATGGACCTATATCTTAAATAGCTCCTCAATGGATGTGTCGTTTGGTAATGGAGTGAATATGATAATGGAGTGTTTGTGATGACACATTGCCCAGAATCAAAATAAAATTCACATTGCCCAAAAATCATTCAACGCTCTGATACCATAATGCGATCAAAAATTTTTCTCATAGATCTTGCAGACATAAATATTACAATAAGGTTTAGTTTGAGTTCGGTGAACTAACTCAACCAACCTTTGTAACGTCCCCAACCAAATGCATATCTGATCAACATTTCGATCAACATAATGTAATATAAATATGTACTTGCTAACATTGAGCACATTGAGTTGTCATTGATGTCAAAGGATTGATGTCAATAGTTGTCATTGATGTCAAAGGCAGAATTATCTTCAAGGTTGAAATAATAAGGTACAAGGCAAATATCATCAAATGGTACACAAGGTAGAAATATATTAATGGCAAAAGTGAATTAGTTGTAAAGGCAAAAATATTCTCCATGGTTTTGATAGCAAACAATGAACATAAATTCAAGGTCCAAAGACTTAAAAGAGTTAAAGAGGAGGTAAAGGTTTAAGATAAATATTTATGTCCAATGGACCAAGGTTTTAAGCATTAATGTTATAATATATTAATATTATAATGCAAAGTTTTAAAAAGATAAAGAAGCGCAAAATATTCATGGAGGAAATAAAAATTGAATTTCAAATGTGCACCAACGTCAAATATGAAATTGAAAAGCATACTTAAGTGGGTAAAACATTTCATTTGCACTAAGGTTTGTGACTATATGAAAAATTAGTGAGCATATAAAAATATGCTTGGTATGCCTCCCTTCATAGGCTCTCCTAAATAGATTTTGCTCTTAGGAGAACTTATTAGTAATCTCATGACTTTTTTCATCCCAACTTTACAAAATATAAACTCATACAAAGTAAAGTAACACATAGAAACTCATCCATGAATGGTTGACCTGTTTATTAAGTATAAAAGTGCTTTATGGTCAACATAGAACATGAATGGGTTTGCAAGTAAGTGATGATGAACCTTATACATTTCCTAAATATTTCCCAAGGCTTCAAGCTCCATTATGCTATAATTATTCTTTGCATATAACAAAAGTCATTTTATTAAAATAGATGGCATGATTGACCCATGCGTTACCTCCTATGTAGTTTGAAAATACTTATAAAATTAAGTCTATCAATATGAATATGAAATTATTTATTCCAATCTAGGAACACTTAAATGAGAGAATAACTAAATCTAGACTTTATTTGATCAAGGGAACATAAGTTGATAGGGATTAGTATTTGATAATATGTTTAATTTTATATTTTGTATTATGGCTAGAAAATAATGTTACATAAAATTTGTAGGTCAACATTTTTAATTATTTGATATAAGGTTTAATTAAAAGTAAGGCTTCTTCTATGAAATTTAGATTTTAAATTTGACAAACGAAGAAGGTGTTGGAAATATTGAGTAATACGATCAACAATATTTCTCATAGATCTTGTAGACATAAATATTACAATAAGATTTAGTTTGAGTTCGGTGAACTAACTCAACCAAAATTTGTAACCTCCCCAACCAAATTCATATCTGATCAACATTCCAATCAACATAATTTAATAGAAATATGTACTTGCTAACACCTCCCCTTATTACATTATTTGGATATATATAGTTGTTGGCTAAACAAGTCAAATTTGACACGAGCAAGTGCCTTGGTGAGAATATCTGCAACTTGTTCACCAGTGGGAATGTACTGAAGTTGAATATGATGTTTTGGAACTTCATCATGAATGAAATGACATTACGTGTCAATGTTCTTGGTTCTTTCATGAAACACATGATTCTTGACCAGTTTCAAAACACCGTGATTATTGTAAAAAAAGTGAATTGGATGATTCTTTGGAAGGTCCATACTTTTGAGAATGCAACGTAACCACATGACCTCGCAAACTGTATCATGAGCTGCGCGGTATTTTGCCTTTGTAGAAGATAAAGCAACCACCTGCTACTTCTTACTATGCCAAGAGATAGGTCCAGATCCAAGGTGGAAGATGTATCCAAAAGTGGATTTTTGATCATCAATGGATCTAGAATAATCTGAGTTTGTGTATCCTTGTAAAAAGAATTTGTCATTCTTATTGTACTCCAGGCCATAGTATGTACTACCATGAACATAATGTAGAACATGTTTTGTTGCTTTCCAATGACTCACTTTAGGCTCCTGCATGAACCTTGAAAGATATCCAACAACAAAACTGAGATCAGGCCTGGTTTTTGTTAGATATATTAGACTCCTAATCAGTTGACGATAGAGAGTTCCATATACCTGAGGTGAAGTATCATATTGCGATAACTGAAGCTCTGGTTCCATTGGTGTTCCTTTCGGCTTACAATCAGTCATGCGATACTTTTCTATCAATGTCTTGGCATACTTATTTTGTGTTATTCTGATATGATTCTTCATTTGTTCCACTTCTAAGCCAAGACAATAGTGAAAAAGTCCTAGATCTGTCATCTCAAAATATTACTTCAAATCATCTTTCACTATATCAATCATGCTCTCTTAACTGCCCATGATGATTAGATCATCCACATAGAGTACTAAAATCACTATGTCAGAACCATTGTTCTTGATATAGATATTAGCATCTGAAGGACTTCTTTGGAATCCATGCTACAGGAGATGACTATCCATTTTTATATACCAAGCTCGTGGAGCTTGTTTTAACCCATACAAAGATTTAATCAACTTGCAAATCTTTTATTCTTTGCCTTCAACCTCAAATCTTTTTGGTTGGGTCATATACACTTCTTCCTATAAGTCACCATTCAAGAAGGCACTCTTAACATCCATATGATGTAATTTCCACCCAAACTCAGCTGCCATGGCACAAAGTACTCTTATGGTAGTCACTATTGTTGTCGATGCAAAAGTTTTCTCATAATCTATGTCTTCTTTATGTGCATAGCCCTTTGCAACAAGTCAAGCATTATGCTTATCAATAGATCCATCTACCTCATATTTTACTTTGAACACCCATTTGCAGCCTATGGGTTTCTTTCATTTTGGCATATCGACTAGATTCCAAGTATTATTTTTCATGAGAGATTGATGTTCTGCATCCATAGCAGCCTTCCACTATGGCTCACTAAGTGCATATTGAACCGTTGGAGGTTCATTCTCATCCAATGTGGACATATAAACCCTTTCATTATTCACATATTCTTCTCTGTCATCCTATGCATCGACTGGTAAATCATCAAACTGTTGGAAAATTTCATCAACCTCTGAAGTAGATACCTCTGCTCTCATCTGCTGAGTCATTTTGCGAGTACATGACCTATCTAGAGATAAATCTGGAAGTGAATTCAACTTAGATTATCTCAAATTGCTAGTATACCATTTTGAAACTTTCTTCTATTGCTATGGAAGTTGAACCTCTTTCTCTTTCTTAGGTTCTTCATCTAGGTATACTGCTGTAGATGTGTCATCTGATGTGAAAGCATCATCAAATACAACATATCTACTTAAGTGTGTCTTCTTGTTCTTAGGATCAATCAGATGATATCCTTTAGAATGCTCATCCAACTTCTTCCTCTTTTCCTTAGGTATACGCATGAATGCCTTATACCCAAAAATATTCAAATGAGAACTGGAGGGTTTATTACCACTCCAAGATTCTTGAGGAGTCTTTCCTTGTAGAGCCTTTGTGGGTGCTCTATTCAGAAGATATGTAGCTGTACTCACTGCTTCTGCCCAATACTGTTGCTCAAGATTTGCTCCCTTAAGCATACAACAAACCATTTCCATGATGGAACGGTTCCTCCTTTTAGAAACTCCATTTTGCTGTGTATTGTAAGTTGTGGTTAGTTGTCTCTGAATCCCATGTGCATCCAAAAATGATGAAAATTATTTGGAGGTATATTATCCCCTCGATCTAAGTGGAGGGTTTTGATGAAACACCCTGACTCCTTCTCAACATGCTTCTTAAACTGCTAAAAATACAAAAATGGCTCTGACTTCAATTGAAGAAAGAAAACCCACATCCTCCATGAGTAATCATCATCAAACAACTAAAAATACCTCTTTCCACCATAGATGTTGGGCATAGGACCCCACATATCAGTGTGCACCAAATCCAAAGGTTTCTTAGCTCATGAAGAGTTAGCCTCAAAAGGTACCCGATGTTGCTTCTCTGCCAAGCAATCCAAGCAAAATGGTAATATGGTTGAAAATATGGGAAGTCCTTTCACCATATCATATATACTCAATTAGAGCAAATACCCTAAAATAAGATGCCCATATCTCTCGTGCCAAAGAGATGTAGTCTCTTTTGTGTTAGCTTCCAGTGCAACATGAGGCATCGAAATGGCATCCAAGATGAACAAGACATGCTTGTAAGATCCTGTTGCTACATGATTTCCTTTCTTGGTGATGAAGAATCTCTTATTTCCATCTGCAATCGTGAAAGCAACATCCATTTTCTTATCCAAAATATAAGGTACAGACAACAAATTATTGGCCAGTTCGGGGACATAGAGAACCTTCTCAATCTAACAATGTCCATCTGGAAGAGTAACAGAAACATCCCCTTCTCCTTGAACTCGGTAGGTCTTATCATCAACAATTATCACTGGTTTGCCTTCCTTTTTCTCAAACGCCTCAAACCATGATTTTCCACCAGTTATATGTTTACTGGCACTGGAATCAATATACCACACTGAATCCTTCTACGGTGAAGATGTGTGGGTCATGAGCACCTTGTGTGCTCTCTCAAAATCGGAGTCGGATTCCTCATTCTCAGAAGATGAGTCTAATTCCTCATAAGAAACATAGTTCTTGGGTTGCTTATGGTTCTTATTTGTGGCTTCTATTGTCCCTTGCCCTTGTTCTTCTAATTTTGGTCATTGGACCATTTATTCTTGAACCAACACCTATTGGTGTCATGGTTATTCATATCACAAATGTTGTAATATTTATTCTCCTTCTATTTTTGTTTCCCTTTATCTTTAGATGAAGAACCTCCTGTATGAAAGTTTCCTTGTTTCTTTCCCCCCTACTTTGAGTAAAGGACATTGTATTACACTTCATATCTCTATAGTGATTTGCCTCCTCAGTTTGAAGTAAATTGACTAATTCCACAAAAGAAACTTATCTGTTTGACACCTGAATATGGCAAATCTCTTAAAATAACTGAAGTCAAGAGTTTATATTCCACTACTTCACCCATGGAATTTAGTTTGGCTTTCAGTTTCACCACTTTGCATAGAAACAACTCAACTGTCTCACCAGATTTCATACTAAGAGTATGCAATAGAGATTGAAGGTGAAGAATTGTTAACTGATTCTTCCCTTCATAAATAGTAACCAAAGCATCCCAATCTTCCTTACTATGTTTGGTATCACAAATATGAGGTTGGACCTCATCTGTTGTAGCAAGTAGGATGAACATGAGAGCCTTTATGTCTGTCTTATCAAATGCATCTTGATATGTCCCTGCTGTTTGAGGACGTTTGGTAGTGCCAATGACTACATCCCACAAATCCTCCACCTGAAGGATAGCTCTCATCTTTGTCTTCCATGGTGCAAAATTTGAACCTTTCAACAACTGTGAATCTGATAGATATTTGTGAATAGTGGCCATTGTGAAGGTTCCTTATAACACCAGATGGTCTCTTATTCTATATACCTGCCAGGTCATTATACCGAACCTTTCTCAAGACATCCACCCTAACGTGAGAGAGACTATAGGTACTTGAGATCAGAACAGTAAGTGGAATGTAGGTGATACTAAAAAATAATTCAATCAGATTGATGACACCTACCTCAAAACCCTCAGGAAAAGGATAATGAGTCGGAGGAGTTTAATCCAAATAACCAGAAAGAATTAGGGTAAAATATGGAGTAAATATCAAAACTGGTTTGCCTTATTTCTCCCAGATGATTGATAGAGAACAAGCTCAGATATCGTTTTTACAGCTATATTAGGCAACGGATGCAGTAGCCCAAAGCATGACAACATTACCTATAAGTGTGGGCCAAAGACATCGCAAATACTGAACATTGCCATGCAATTGAATTGCACAAATAGGTAAAAATTTGGGGTATTTTATTTTGAATTGCTTGTAAATTTTACCTTATGATTGAAATGCAAAAAAATAGGATATTTAAATGCAGAAACAATCACAAGAATCCACAAATTTATACACTTAGGTGTTGGTTACCACTTTAAATGCACCTATACCAGTTTTAAAAGATGTCGGTTACCACCGAAAATTCATCTTTGTTACAATGATTTTTTGCCAATTTTTTTTTTTTACAATGATTTTTTGCCATTTTTTTTTTTTACTTTGCAAAAATAATGATATTCAAACTCTCAATTTTCTCAATTTTGCTTTCAAAAACTACAATTTGTCTTCCCCTTCTTGGCTAAGAATTTTACAAAAGAAAAATGCTTGTGAGCCCCCCTTTTCATTGTAAAATAAACTAGAAGGAAAAAATGGAAGTGACACCCTTTTCAAAATGCCCAACCAAAAATGCTTGTGCTTGGAAGGAAACAACCAAAAAAGAAGCCCTTATCCCTCTAAAAAAAAAATTCATTTCATAAAAAAACTAAAACAAATTTGCTTCAAAACTTGTTTTTGTTGTTGTCAAAAAAGAAATTATCGATAAAATGTTGATTTGCTTGCTGACAAAAAATGAGGTAAATGTTTCTTGCTGACAAATAAATTATGCAACTTGTTTTGGCTGACAAAAATGATGCAATTTGTGTTATTTTTGATAAAAAATGTAATGTTTCGTGCTATTTTGTTTTCTGGTCAACTATTATTGTTGTTTTGTTTTATTTTCAAGTGTTGCATTGCGTGCTGGAAAGTGTCAACACAACATGGGATGGAATAGCATGCATAATTCATTGCAACTGAGAAAACATGATAGACAAGAAAATGCCTCGAGGCCTCCACATGAGTCAAAATTCTGCCACAGACCAGCACAGCGAAGATTTGCACCATACATAGGCAAGAAAAAATGAGAATGTCCGATGGACATTGCCTTCAGTCACCATCCAAAACCCTGGTCCACCATGCCATGTCACCATGCACGTATTTATTGATGGTTTACTTACATGTATGAAGAGAGAATAGTCCACGTCAACAATAATTGGTGAGTGGTTATCGATGGTTTTCATTGGATTTTACAGTAGAATTATTCGTCACAGCAGATATGATGCCAAATTACGTCTTGCCACATCTGTTCCATGTAGCAGATGCATGACCCCTTTTCAGATCGTCCTCCAACAACACGCTCCACGTCACTAGGGACCACGAGCGCAACACGTGCTTGAGATTGTTTAAATGAAAAAATATCATTAAACACTTTAGGTAAAGAAAAACTTATACCTCTGTCTCAAATGATATATCGACGCATATGTGAGGATTCATCTTCGACACTCTACGACTAGTTTTTTTTTTTAGTGCACACCGACAATAGGAATGGATATACCTTCCATTCACAAATGTGCGTTCGCCATTCACAAAATTTCATTCATGACTTCAAGAGTCACGGTCACAGAAATTGCCATGCGAAGATGTCTTAAAAAACTTGAAGATTTCAAGAAACAACATAAATGCATACAACCACCAATAGAAAGGCATACAAAACTAGGTAACATTAGTCAAATACCATGTGGCGGACAAGTTTCAAGAAACAACAGAAAGTCCTCAACTCTCTATGGAGAACCAAAGCACACAATACGTGCTTCAATCACAGGACACTGGTTGTGATGTTTTAAAAAATATATATATACATTGATTTTTAAAACCTTATATATCCCGCATTAAAAAAAATGGAAATGTACACAACAAGACTTATACTTGAAAATTTCCATTATTTTTCATGGTATTGTTGATGGACCTATATCTTAAATAGCTCCTCAATGGATGTGTCGTTCGGTAATGGAGTGAATATGATAATGGAGTGCCTGTGATGACACATTACCCAGAATCAAAATAAAATTCACATTTCCCAAAAATCATTCAACGCTTTGATACCATAATGCGATCAACAAAATTTCTCATAGATCTTGCAGACATAAATATTACAATAAGGTTTAGTTTGAGTTCGGTGAACTAACTCAACCAACATTTGTAATGTCCCCAACCAAATACATATCTGATCAACATTTCGATCAACATAATGTAATATAAATATGTACTTGCTAACATTGAGCACATTGAGTTGTCATTGATGTCAATAGTTGTCATTGATGTCAAAGGAAAAATTATCTTCAAGGTTGAAATAATAAGGTACAAGGCAAATATCATCAAAGGGTACACAAGGCAAAAATATATTAATGGCAAAAGTGAAATGGTTGTAAAGGCAAAAATATTCTCCATGGTTTTGATAGCAAGCAATGAACAGAAATTCAAGGGCCAAAGACTTAAAAGAGTTAAAGAGGAGGTAAAAGTTTAAGATAAATATTTATTTCCAATGGACCAAGGTTTTAAGCATTAATGTTATAATATTTTAATATTATAATGCAAAGGAGTTAAAGAGGAAGCAAAAGTTTAAGACAAAGATTTATTTCCAATGGACCAAGGTTTTAAGCATTAATGTTATAATATTTTAATATTATAATGCAAAGTTTTCAAAAGATAAAGAAGCGCCAAATATTCATGGAGGAAATAAAATTTGAATTTCAAATGTGCACCAACGTCAAATATGAAATTGAAAAGCATATTTAAGTGGGTAAAATATTTCATTTGCACTAAGGTTTGTGACTATGCGCTAATCGGAGATCGTTCGCAATATTCATGGAAGGTAGAAGGGAGAAGTTCGCACGCTATTTGAGGTAGATCCAAAATCACAAATATCAAGGAGGCAACGTGTTCGAAACCTTATCTGGGTGGCTAGCCCAAACGACAAGGAGTCCCTGCGCTAAGACATTGGCAAGGAGGAGGTCATAGGGTCAAAACTCAACGACTACATTTTGGTTGAAAGTTTTTAAAAGAAGGAAAATTCATAGAAGACATCTACAAGAATTTCATGCACTTTGATTTTCATGAGGGCAGCTTGCTCGCATGGTAGCCTAATCTGCACTAGGACGTGGGCAAGTGAGAGGTGGTAGTTTTGAGTCACGATAGCACGTTGGTAAGGGCACAAAAATTTTGATTAATTTTTTAGAGTATAAGGTATGCATAGTGCTTATCTTAGGGAGACATATGGTGTATTTTAATTGATTGCATTTTGAATGATTGGTTGAAGTCAAAAGTACAGTGTGAGAAATTGTCTTTCAAATTTCTATGTGTAGGTAATATAAAATATACTTTTATTTGTGAAAGTAGGAGATATAAGGTGTTAAGGTTGAATGAAAATTGTAAATTGCACTTTGGGTTATTGGATGTTATAAGGCACATTGTGGTATATTGAATATTATTTTTATTTTGTGAAAGTAGGAGTGATAAGGTGTTATTATGGATTATATTTGTGCATGATATTTTGAGGGTTTTGGTTTATTCTTAAAAGCATTATCTTGTAAAACTAGAAAGGAGTTATAGGACATTATTTTAAGGTATTATTGTGCACATTATTTGAAAGGGTTTTATTTGGATTATTTGAAAAGGAGTTTTACTAACCTCTTGAAGTGGCAAAGAGGAAATTATTTTGAGACAGGTTTTTGAGGGCACATATTCTTCAAGGCAATTTGAGGTATGGTGATTTAACTCCTTATCAAGGTGGTTGTGTTTTTGAGAAAATTATTTTGAGTCATAAGGTGGAGATATAAGGATTAATTTTGTGTGCATTGTTGGAAATACATGTGTTAGGGTTTGAGAATAAAATTGTGCTTCATTGTTGAATGAAATTGGAAACACATGTGTTAGGGTTTGAGAACAAAATTGTGCTTCATTGTTGAATGAAATTGGAAACACATGTGTTAGGGTTTGAGAACAAAATTGTGCTTCATTGTTGAATGAAATTGGAAACACATGTGCTAGGGTTTGAGAACAAATTATGCATTGGTTTGAGTGACATTGAAAGTGAAGTGCAAGTGTTAGAAATCAGATTTGTGAAGCAAGTGTGTGCATCAATTTTGATTGTGGAAAATACATAAAAAGGTCATATCTTAAGTACTATACTTGAGGTATCTTGTGAATGCAAATGAATGTGAGAAAAACATATTGATTGTATTTAATGCATATCATTATCTATATGTTTATGAAGAAAAATAATTGTGGGTAGAATATGTTTGAATTACTTTAATCAAAGAAAACACTTTTGGGAAAGATATAAAAATTATTTGAGCATTTATTATAAGTAGATTTGAGTATGTGTTATAAGCATATTTGAGTAGAGTTAAAAGCAGGTTTTGGTGTGCAGATTTGTGCAAGCCTTGTGTGTAGGCTCAGAGAAGATTTGAGCAAAATTAATAGCAAGTTTTGGTGAGTAGATTTGTGCAAGCCTCATGTGTAGGATTGGAGTTGATTTGAGCAGAGTTGAGAGCAGGTTTTGGTGAGCAGATTTAAGCAAGCCTTGTGTGTAGGCTTGGAGTAAATTTGAGCAGAGTTGAAAGTAGGTTTTGGTGAGCAAATTTATGCAAGCCTTATGTGTAGGCTTGGAGCAGATTTGAGAAGAGTTAAGAGAAAGTTTTAGTGAGCAGATTTGTGAAAGACTCATGTGTAGACTTGGAGCAGATTTGAGCAGAGTTGAGAGTAGTTTTTGGTGAGTAGATTTGAGCAAGCCTTTCGTGTAGGCTTGGAGCAGATTTGAGCAGAGTTGAGAGCAAGTATTGGTGAGTATATTTGAGCAAGCCTTGTGTGTAGGCTTGGAGCAAATTTGAGTAGAGTTAAGAGCAAGTTTTGGTGGAGCAGATTTGAGCAAGCCTTGTGTGTAGGCTTGGAATAGATTTGAGCAGAGTTAAGAGTAGGTTTTGGTGAAGCAAATTTGAGCAAGTCTTGTGTGTAGACTTGGAGCAGATTTGAGTAGAATTAAGAGCAAGTATTGGAGCAAAATTGAGCAAGACTTGTGTAAAGGCTTGTAGCATAGTAGAGTAGAGGGGACTGAGGTCTCTTGTGGATATATATCCACAAACCATAACAATGGGGACAAAGGTATCCTATGGATAGAGGTCCACAAACTAGAGTAGTGGGAACACAAGTCTCTTATGGATAGAGGTCCACAAACCAGAGTAGTAGGGACAAAGGTCTCATGTGGATAGAGGTCCATGAACTTGAGCATAGGGGATTGGTATTTTCTTTGGGTTGGTTCCTATAAATATTGTAATTTATTTGGTTCCCAAGAGATTGGTTGAGGAAATTTATAAGAAATATTTTCTCTGTGGACGTAGCCCACATTGGGTGAACCACGTTAAATTTGTGTCTCTCATGTGTGTGATGATTTGTGCATTGTTTTATTTACTGCATTGATATTATTGTTGCTATCATTTGGAAATAAAAGTAAAAGTTTTGATCTTATATTATTCACCCCCCTATCAGTATAAGTTTATGTTCTTCAATTGGTATCAGAGTGGGTTCCTTTAGGGAATCCTAATAGCTTAAAGGAAGATCTTACAGGAACACAAATGGCTCATTAGGAAGGATTTTCAACACATAGAGCTCCATTGTTTAATGGGACTAACTATGCTTTTTAGAGTGTTAGGATGAAGATATTTTTGATGGCACAGGAAATTAATAGATGACAATCAGTTGACAATGGATATACATTACCTGCAACTCCTCCCATAGATATAAGTGGTAAGAAACTATATGAAATTAATGTCAAGGTAATGAATGCAATTTTAAGTGGATTACAAGAAACAAAATTTGTAAAGGTTATGCACTTCGAATTAGAAAAAGAAATGTGGTACAAATTATAGAATAAATATTAAGGAGATGACAAGGTTAAGAAGGTAAAACTTTAGACTCATAGTAGGAAGTTTGAGGAATTAAAGATGAAATATGAGGAAGATGTTGCTAGGTATGTACTTGGTGTTTATGATGTTGTTAACATCATCCATGGAATTGGAGAAAATATTGAGTATTCTACTATTTTTTAAAAAATTCTAAGATCACTTCCCATAAGGTATGATGCAAAGGTTTCGGTAATAGAAAAAATAAAGGATCTCACAACTTTGAGGATAGATGAACTACATGAGATTCTCACAGCTTATGAGATGAGAATAGAAATGGATCAAGCATCCAAAAGGGAGGCAGCATTCAAGGCTTCAAAGAAGGTGAATAATAAAGAAGTAGAATCAAGTGATGAATTACGCAGTGATGAAGAGGCTAAATTTGTGAAAAGAAATAAAAATGGTTTAAGGAAACCAAAGAATATGCAAAATGTGAAATGTTTTAGTTGTGGTAATATTGGTCACTATGCAACATATTGTCCATAAAATGGGTATAGTAGTAGTGAGGATGAACAATATTACAAGAATAAGAAAGAAAATTTAGGCATGAGACATGGTCAAGGCAAGCATGAGAAGAAGATTTTTTGAAGGCACAAGAAAAGTTTTTATGCTAAAGAAGCAAGCATTGCTTCAAGTGATAGTGATGAAAGTCTTTCAGATAGTGAAAAGAAGAGATTCTATTTTTGGTAATAGAAGAGAAAGAGGATACTTCCATTGAATACCGTGTAGAAGAAAAAGAGAATACTCATGTTTAAAATCTATTAGAAGAGAAAGAAGATGTTCTTATTATTGAAGACCTAGAGAAAGAGAAAAATTTAGAAAAGGATAAAGAAACCATAGTTGATATGGAAGAGGAATTTACTGCAGCTCTTGAATAATTGGAAAGATTTAAAAAGGAAAACTTAATATTAAAGGCTCAAGTTCAAGAGGATGAGAAAAAAAAGGCAAAAATTCTACAAGATCTCACTGATTTAAGATCTAATATTGAAGAGAGTTGAAGAAAGTATGGCTGAAAAATTAGAGGCAAAAGAGTTAAAGTGTGAAAATCTAGAATATGAAGTTATATCTCTAAAGAAAGGACTTGAAAAATATCTTGATAAGCTAACTAGGTTTAAGGAAATCTCAAAATTCTTGGATGAAATTCTCAAAATACAAAAATCTCCATTTACCAAGATAAGACTAGGTTATGAAGAAGGCCAAGAGATACAAAAAGGGGAGTCAAGCTCAAAAGAAAAAGTTTCAAAGGAAGTAATTGAAGAAGAACCTAAGACCTATGATGATGAGTTGAGAAGTGGAAGCGTCAAAGAGGAAGAAAAAAACACAAACAAGGAATATGGATCATCACATAAAAGGCAAGGAAAGAATTATGAGACCACACTATCCAAGATAAGACAAATACTTCTTTCAAGAACATTGTTACTCATGTAATCATTTTGGTCACATAGCTATACATTACAGGGTTCATAGCAGGAATGATTTTGGCTTCATCAAGAGGAACTTCAATTCATTTTCACCTCTCAAGAATTACAATATCAGATGTTACAATTGTAATAATTTTGGGCATAAAGCAAAGTGGTGTAGAACAAAATTCTTAGAAATTCCAAAGGCATGCAAGAAGAAGGATAGTCAAAATGTTCAGAGAGGTATGGCTTCAAAAGATTAGAAAAATATTGGAAAAGAAGAAGAGCATTGTAAGTTGGGAGTATCTTTACTCCCATCCTGAAATTGATCACCTGAAGAAGGGAGGTGGTGAGGGGGCTATGCTAAATGTCTTATTATTAGCCCCAAGGAGCCCTTTGCCATTGATGTCAAAGGGAAGAAAATTTTGTAAGGGGGAGTAGCTTGTCAAGGGGAGCAATTTGGGAATCTAGTTACAATAAAAGGAATATTTTTTATAAGGGTTACCATCAATGACAAAGGAGGAGATTGTTGGAAATATTTAGCACATTGAGTTGTCATTGATGTCAATATTTGTCATTGATGTCAATAGTTGTCATCGATGTCAAAGGTAGAATTATCTTCAAGGTTGAAATAATAAGGTACAAGGTAAATATCATAAAAGGGTGCACAAGGCATAAATATATTAATGGTAAAAGTGAAATGGCTATAAAGGCAAAAATATTCTCCATGGTTTTGATAGCAAGCAATGAATAGAAATTTAAGGGCCAAAGACTTAAAAGAGTTAAAGAGGAGGCAAAAGTTTAAGACCAAGATTTATGTTTAATGAACCAATTTTCTAAGCATTAATGTTATAATATTTAAATATTATAATGCAAAGGAGTTAAAGATGAGGCAAAAGTTTAAGACAAACACCCAGGTGTTGTAGGTGAGTTGGAGAGGAGAGGGAAATCATCCAAGAGAGGTCCCAGGTTCAAATCTCCGCCCTACCAAAAAGCTGAATTGGGTATCCAAAATCCAATTGATAATTTTAGTGCGGGCAGGGTTGGGTGTGACTCCCGAGTGACTTTGACGGTGTAGAACCCCCTGTTCATGGTATCTCATACCAAGGCGACCCACAAAAGGTTTTTTGATTAAAAAAAAAGTTTAAGACAAAGATTTATTTCCAATGGACCAAGGTTTTAAGCATTAATGTTATAATATTTTAATATTATAATGCAAAGTTTTCAAAAGATAAAGAAGCACCAAATATTCATGGAGGAAATAAAATTCAAATTTCAAATGTGCACCGACGTCAAATATGAAATTGAAAAGCATATTTAAGTGGGTAAAATATTTCATTTGCACTAAGGTTTGTGACTATGCGCTAATTGAATATCGTTTGAAATATTCATGGAAGGCAGAAGGGAGAAGTCCGCACGTTGTTTGAGGCAGATCTAAAATTACAAATATCAAGGAGGTAGCACATTTGAAACCTTATATGGGTGGCTAGCCTAGATGGTAGGGAGTCCCTGCGCTAAGACGTTGGCAAGGAGGAGGTCACGGGGTCAAAACTCAATAGCTACGTTTTGGTTGAAAGTTTTGAAAAGAAGAGAAGTTCATAGAAGAAATCTACAATAATTTTATGCACTTTGATTTCTATGAGGGTAGCAGCTCGCACGGTAGCCTAGCCTGCGCTAGGATGTGGGCAAGTGAGAGGTGGCAGTTTCGAGTCGTGGCAACACGTTGGTAAGGGCACAAAAATTTGATTAATTTTTGAGAGTATAAGGTATGCATAGTGCTTATCTTAGGGAGACATAAGGTGTATTTTAATTGATTGCATTTTGAATGATTGGTTGAAGTCAAAAGTACAGTGTGAGAAATTGCATTTCAAATTTCTGTGTGTGGGTAATATAAAATTATTTTTATTTGTGAAAGTAGGAGATATAAGGTGTTAAGGTTGAATGAAAATTGTAAATTGCACTTTGGGTTATTGGATGTTATAAGGCACATTGTGGTATATTGAATATTATTTTTATTTTGTGAAAGTAGGAGTGATAAGGTGTTATTATGGATTGTATTTTTGCATGATTTTTTGAGGGTTTTGGTTTATTCTTAAAAGCTTTATCTTGTGAAACCAAAAAGGAGTTATAGGACATTATTTTTAGGTATTCTTGTGCACATTATTTGAAAGGGTTTTATGTGGATTATTTGAAAAGGAGTTTTACTAACCTCTTGAAGTGGCAAAGAGGAAATTATTTTGAGATAGGTTTTTGAGGGCACATATTCTTCAAGGCAATTTGAGGTATGGTGATTTAACTCCTTATCAAGGTGGTTGTGTTTTTGAGAAAATTATTTTGAGTCATAAGGTGGAGATATAAGGATTAAATTTGTGTGCATTGTTGGAAATACATGTGTTAGGGTTTGAGAACAAATTGTGCTTCATTGTTGAATGAAATTGGAAACACATGTATTAGGTTTTGAGAACAAAATTGTGAATCATTGTTGAATGAAATGGGAAACACATGTGTTAGGTTTGAGAACAAAATTGTGCTTCATTGTTGAATGAAATTGGAAACACATGTGCTAGAATTTGAGAATAAATTATGTATTGGTTTAATTGACAATGAAAGTGAAGTGCAAGTGTTAGAAATAAGATTTGTGAAGCAAGTGTGTGCATCAGTTTTGATTGTGGGAAATACATAAGAAGGTCATATACTAAGTGCTATACTTGAGATATCTTGTGAATGCAAATGAATGTGAGAAAAACATATTGATTGTATTTAATGCATATCATTCTCTATATGTTTATGAAGAAAAAAATTCTAGGTAGAATATGTCTGAATTACTTTAATTGAAGAAAGCATTTTGAAAAAGATATAAGCATTATTTAAGCATGTGTTATAAGAAGATTTGAGTGTTTGTTTATGAGCAAATTTGAGCAGAGTTAAAAGCTTGTTTTGGTGAGCAGGTTTGTGCAAGCTTTGTGTGTAGGCTTGGAGCAGATTTGAGTAGAGTTAAGAGTAGGTTTTAGTGAGTAGATTTGTGCAAGCCTTGTGTGTAGGCTTGGAGTTGATTTGAGCAGAGTTAAGAGTAGGTTTTGGTGAGAATATTTGAGAAATAATTGTGGAGGCTTGGAGGAAATTTGAGTAGAGTTGAAAGTAGGTTTTGGTGAGCAAATTTGTGCAAGCCTTCTATGTAGGCTTGGAGTAGATTTAAGCATAGTTAAGAGCAAGTTTTGGTGAGTATATTTGTGCAAGACTCATGTGTAGGCTTAGAGCAGATTTGAGTAGCTATGAGAGCAGGTTTTGGTGAGCAGATTTGAGCAAGCCTTGTGTGTAGGCTTGGATTAGATTTGAGTAGAGTTGAGAGCAGGTATTTGTGAGTAGATTTGAGGAAGCTTTGTGTGTAGGATTAGAGAAGATTTGAGTAGAATTAAGAGTAGGTTTTGGTGGAGCAGATTTGATCAAGCCTTGTGTGTAGGCTTGGAATATATTTGAGGAGAGTTAAGAGCAGATTTTGGTGAAGCAAATTGAGCAAGTCTTGAGTATAGACTTGGAGCAGATTTGTGTAGAATTGAGAGCAAGTATTGGAGCAAAATTGAGCAAGCCTTATGTAAAGGCTTGTAGTAGAGTAGAGTAGAGAGGACTGAGGTATCTTGTGGATAGAGGTCCACAAACCATAACAATTGGGACAAAGGTCTCCTGTGAATAGAGGTCCATAAACTAGAGGACTGGGAACAAATGTCTCTTATGGATAGAGGTCCACAAACCATAGTAGTGGGGACATAGGTCTCATGTGGATAGAGATCCATGAACTTGAGCATAGGGGATTGGTGTCTCCTTTGGGTTGGTTCCCATAAACATTGTAATTGATTTTGTTCCTAAGAGATTGGTTGAGGAAATTTATAAGAAAGATTTTCTCCGTGGATGTAGCCCACATTGAGTGAACCACATTAAATCTGTGTCTCTCATGTGTGTGATGATTTGTGCATTTTTTTATTTACTGTATTGATATTATTGCTACTATCATTTGGAAATAAAAATAAAAGTTTTTATCTTATACTGTTCACCCTCCTCTTTGTATAAGATTATTATTTTCAATTGGTATCAGAGCGGGTTCCTTCAGGGAAGCCTAACAACTTGAAAGAAGATCTTACAGAACATAGATGGCTCATTAGGAAGGATTTTCAACACACATATCTCCATTGTTTAATGGGACTAACTATACCTTTTGGAGTGTTAGGATGAAGATATTTTTGATGGTATAGGGAATTGATAATGGAAATAAGTTAAGAATGGGTATACATCACCTACAACTCCTCCCACAGATATAAGAGGTAAGAAACTATATGAAAATAATGCTAAGGCAATGAATGCAATTTTAAGTGGATTACAAGAAACAAAGTTTTTAAAGGTTATGCATTGTGAATCAGCAAAAGAAATGTGGGACAAATTATAGAATATATATGAAGGAAATGACAAGGTTAATAAGGCAAAACTTTAGACTCACAGGAGGAAGTTTGAAGAATTAAAGATGAAAGATGAGGAAGATATCTTAGGTATCTACTTTGTGTTGATGAGGTTGTTAAAACCATCCTTCTAAAGGTACCTTCATTCCCAAACTAGATGCAACCCATATGGTTAAGGTACCACAAAATTTCACTCAACACTATATTATTACCTTATCTACTTAGGCTTTAACATGCAAATTCGTGGGTTTGTGGCCTAGTCCCACTACGATATAGAAATGGATCAACATGAATTAGGGAGCCAAATATCTTCTTAAAAATTTATGATGGTAGGAAGAGGTTACTTTGTAGTAACCTTTGCCTTTGTAGAAGATAAAAATACCATATTTAATGGAGGGCCATGGTTTCTTGGTTATAGTCAATTGTATATGACTCCTTGGGCCACAACATTTGACCCACGGGAGGAAGAACCTGAAGAAATATCATTATGGTTAAGACTGCTTTTCTTACCCCTCCAACTATGGAATAAAACCATAATGGAGATCATAGAAAATGCCATTGGATCCTTCATAGATTACCCTCCCAAAGCCAACAATGGCATATATGCACGAATATGTATGCAAGTTAACCTAAAAAAAATATTTCCATAGTACATTGGAATCAAGGTGTTAGAATAAGTACATAATCAACCCATTGATTATGAACACATCCATTTCAAATGTATTACCTATTATGAGCATGGTAATTTATCTAGGAACTATCCAACTAGAGTGGCACAGGAGGAGAAAAAGGATGAGACACAAGTCTTCCAAGAAATTAGAAGCAAATCAAGAAGATCAAGAGCATAAAAAATGAACCACATCAAAAGTCTACTCATTAAAACACAAACAAGTTCTCTATTCTTAGATAATAATAGGAGGAGAATACAACTACAACATCAAAACTAGATCAAGGCACATCTTCCTAAGATAAAGGGGAAGATACTCCATAGACTCCAATGAAAGAAAAATTAAAGGATATCCTAGGAGAAACTTAAACAAAAGAAAAATAACTTCTAGAAGAAGAAATAGAAGATGAGGTTGAAGAAACACAAATTAAAAAAGTAGTCATTCTAGGAGGAACCCTAGCTACACGATCTACTGCCAAGGGGAGGAAAACCAGGGTTATGCATAGCGATGAAAATTCACCATTGGGGCAAAAAGTAGCATTTTTGAAAATTCAAATTTGCAAAATTTAGGGAACTCGAACGTCAACCATTTAGTTGGATATTTTTGAGAAAAATAAAATTTAGGTGTCGGTTCGTCGTGTTTTGATAAGAGTATCAAGGTTGTTTTAAAAAATTTGTAAGCAATCCTGCCTAAATAGAGTACCCTTTTCACCCTAAAATTTTAAAATTTCTAAATTATCCTGCCCAACTTGCCAAGTATACCTCTATATATAATTAACACCCCAAGGATACATTTTCATTTTTGGACCTTGTTCTACACCCGAAGGATATACCGATCTAGTTATACACAAGATTGAAACCATTTCAACATAAGACTAGAACCTTTACAGATAAAAGTAGGACCTGATCCATTTTTGTACTAGATCGAAACCTATTCTACAATCGGTCAACACCAGTTTTATAACCATCTGACAACAGTTTTGTAACCGATCAAAACCATTTTTGCAATAAAAATTGTTCCGCAATTGGTACCTGTTGTGCAATCGACCAAAATAATTTTGCAATAGGAACGTGTTATGAAACTGGTAGAAACCACTTATGCAATCAACCAGAACCATTTTGTAAGCGGACCCTACTCTACAACCTACAGGAACCACTTTTGCAACTGACCAAAACCATTTTGCAAGCAGACCCTACTCTACAACTAACCGGGACCACTTCTACAACTAGTCGAAACCATTTTGCAAGCAGACCCTGCTTTGCAACTGATAGGAACCACTTATGCAATCGACCAAAACTATTTTGCAAGTGGAATCTACTCTACAACCATCTGGAACCACTTATGCAATTGATTAGGACTATTTTAAAGCAAAACCTACTCTGCAATTGGCTGAAACCACTTCTATAACCATCCAATACCTGTTATACAACCAAATGGAACCTTTTTGCAAGAAGAAACTATTCTAAAATTGACTAGAACCACTTCTACAACTGAAACCTGTTCTGCAATCGAAACCTTTTCTACAATCAAATCTTGTTTCACATCAAATTACCAGGCCTCCTTTTGCACCAGGTCAATTTTTAGACCTTGTTCTGCATCCGAACCTCATTCTACACCAGGTTCTTTGTCACTGCTCTACTTGCCATGTTTTTCTCTATTTTTCCATGTTCTGCATGTTATCCCCAATTTTATCTCTTTTTGTTAAAACTCTTTGATTCTTTATGAATAGGTGAACCGAAGATATTGTGATTCTATATTTCTAGTCCATTTTGTACCATAATCTTATATTTTTCAACATTTATCTTTAATAAAATTTCAATCCTATTCTGCACCACACCAGTATCCGAACCCTCTTCTGCATTCGGATAGTCATTGCTCTATTCCCATGTTTTATTTGTTTTTCCCTGTTCTACATGTTTTAAAACTCTTTGATTCTTAGTTTCTATTCAGATCTTTTTTCCTTGCTAAGATTATACATGTGTAAATGCTTTGGTTCTCTAAAGATATATTGATGCTTTGTTTCTTCGAAGATATTTTGATTCTCTATTTCTAGTCCATTTTGTACCATAATCTTATATTTTTTGATATGTATATTTAGTGATTTTTCAATCTTGTTTTGCACCACATCGATGTTCGAGCCCTCTTTTGCATCTGAAATATCATTGCTCTATTCTCACGTTTTCTCTATTTTGCCCTGTTTTGCATGTTTTAAAACTCTTTGATTCTTAATTTTAATTTCTATTCATATTTTTTTTCCTTGCTAAGATTATACATGTGTAAATGCTTTGGTTCTCTAAAGACATATTGATGCTCTATTTCTTTGAAGACATTTTGATTCTCTGTTTCTAGACCATTTTGTGTTATAATATTATATTTTTTAACATATGTATCTCCAATTATTTTTTGTAGAAGTAATATTTTTCTTAAATTTATTTTAATTTGAATGTTAATTACATTTGTGCTCTTGTTAGTTAAAGTGCTTTCACCAGAAAATGAACCAGTGGCATAAACTAATAAAATCACAATAAAGCATGGTAGGAAACAAGTATGTATAATCTACCACCCAACCATTTGTTTATTCTATTTACATCCTCTTCAACATTTTATTACTCTACTAAATTGAAAAACATTTTTCTTACAAGTAAAATGTCACCCAGTGATGGAAATAAGGGGGTTAAATCTTTTGTTGAAAAGAATATCCTCAAATATTTTAGCCAAACTTCGAAATGCAACAAGCCAATGACATCCGTACAAATTCAAGGTGCAAATTATTTTTGACATCCCAGTATGTGCTTGATTGACGATATGAATATGTTTTTTGTATATTTTGTTTAATCCAAGAATGATAAAAAATAATATGGTATGCTACTATGCAAAATACCTTGTCGATCCTGATATGCCTCCACTTGAAGATATTCCTCAAAGAGAGATGCCTTCTAATGGAAATCTCCTTGACAATGACATCCAACAAACACTTGAATACAACCCTTGAAATGTCATTAAAATTGAAAATGAAAGTGATAAATCAAAATCATTAGAAGCTTGATATGAATCTTCAAGTAAAAAGTCTAAAAAAAGAAAAACATCTAACTGGATAATTAGAAGGGGATTTAAGAATGAATGGGCAGAAATATTTCCCTGGATTGAGCCTATCCTGACTAAAGATAACCAAATCGATGAAAAAAAATGTAGATGCAAAATTTGCAGTTGGAGACTTGGTAAGGATCATAGGCTAAAAAATAAAATTGATACAATTGAAAACATGCTGGCCAAGATTATGTAAAAGTTATAAAAAGTAATGGTGAAGTTAGAAAAGAAGTTAAGTGGAAGGATGCATTAGAATGTATGCATTTAATATATGCTATAGAATATGACAATCACTTAAAGCAACAACAATCTCTTGTTGAGAAAGGTGGAACAATTGCAGCCCAATTTCATAAAATTCATAAGATCATCTTAGCTTCAAAAAGTATGCAGTTTGTCGTTGTTTTTAGTATTCTCAAGAAAGGTAGACCAATGTCCAATTTTATTGATTATAAGTAGCTATTACACCTATTTAATGTGCAAAACCTTCATAATTTCCATTGGTCAGATCCAAGTGGTTGGGAAATGGTAAAATGTCTATATCTAGTTGGGAAAGATGACATAAAGGAGCAAGTAAAACTTGCCAGATTCATTTCACTTTCTACTGATGAAGTAATGACCGTGGACAACACATATTGGATTTACATGCATGTGTACATATTTCAAAATCATATAAGGAGGCCTATTTTGTTGGGAATACATAATATGTTGGAAAGTTCAAATGTAGAAAACATTTATAATATTGTTGTCAATAGTTTAAATAATATTGCAGGAATGAATGATATAGATATAGCAACAAAGTTAATTTGTGTTGGAGCTGATGGTGCTGCTATTATGCAAGGACACTGGTCTGGTCTTTGTGTTCGACTCCAAACCACAGTTACCCCATATATGATTTCCATTCATTGTGTGACTCATAGAGTGAATCTTGCATATAAAATCATGAGCACCTTTGCAAATGTTGCTAGAGGGAGGACCTTATTCGTGAAATTCATTCTTATTTCTCATTCAACCCAAAAATGTTTTAAGTGCAAAAATTATTTCTAGAGTGAATGAATATTTCAACAATTTGCACTAGGAGTTACAGAAGGAAAAAAATTGTTAAAAGATGTGGATACAAGATGGATTTCACTATATCAACCTTCTTAGAGAGTTTTTGTAGAATATCAATCATTAACGGGGTTTATGCATGCAAATCACAGGATAGTTGATAAGGCAAAAAATATGTTGTTTTGTTTGACTGACTTAGAAACACTTTTGACCTTATGTGGTATTCTTCCAATGTTACAAGAAATGAACAAATTAATTAAACTTGCACAAGAGAGATCCATCTATATCGTTGATTTCATGAGGATGAGAAAACAAATATGCATGCTTATTGATATATTATATGTGTCTAAAGCAGATTTTACAAAACCTTTGTTTGATAGTTGGAATACATTGATAAACATGAACAATCCAAAAAGCTTTTTAAAGTTTGACATCAATGATCATCTTTATATTAATGTTCATAGAAAGATGGTACCGCTTTATTGTTTTGAAAGGCAATCAAGTATAGTTGTGGAATATTTTGAAGAAGTTCCTATAAAAAACAATAGATTTCATGTTATTGTACACAAACTTAAGTGTAATTTGTCAAAAATAGCAAAATATTTGACAGGTGAGATAAGAGAACGGTTTCAGAGAGATGAGTTGCTTGAGGCCATGGGTGTGGTAAACCCAATGTTTTGGGATCCTTGTATTGAATACAATTATGCAAATGAGCTGTTTATTAAATATATGGGTAACCTCATTAACCATTTCAGTAAGAGTGTGGAAGTTAATTATGTTGAAATTAGAGGTATACTCAACAGTGATCTTTTGAAACAATAGTCATCACATTTTGGAAGAACAATGGTTGTGCAAACATCACTTATGATAGGTGTCCATGAGATTGGTTCCATTGCACGTTTGTGGTAAAAATTATATCCAAGTACTATCCTATAAGATATAATAAGTGAATACTTTCATTTATATGAATTATGTGAAATAATAATTTTGGGGTCAGTCGAACATGAAAGAGTTTTTAGTGCACTTTCTTTTGTTAAATCTAATCTCTGCAATAGGATCGACAAAAATTTAGAAAATTGTTTAAGAATTTGTGTCTTCATATTGTTGGCAATTTGAGTTGTTTTATGTTGTCATTGATGTCACATTAATGTCCCAAGGAACACATTGAGTTTTGATGACCAAAGCATTCATATTTCGGAGAGCATGGATATATACAGGGTTTTTGTGAGAACCAAGGTAGGCAAAATAAAAGGTTTTATTTAAAACCATGGATGGCATATTTGAACTGGGTTTTTCTTGAAACCCAAGTTAGGCTTTCGTTTCATCGAAAAAGGTGCCCCGGTGATGGAGATATTTGATTTTAAATATTTAGTTTAAATTTTAATTATTTAAAATTTAAATTTAAATTTTAAAATTAAAATTAAAATTATTGCCGACGTCATAAAGTTCATGCGCTATCAAAGGTAATTATTAAAAGTTAAAAGCGTCGACGTTTATTATCTTACAAAGGAGATTGCATATATATATATATATATATGCAAAGGGCTTTTTGTTTTAAAGCCCCTAAGCAAGATTCAAAGAGAACATTTATTCGTAGGCACCGAATTTCCTCGACGTGACAGCGTGGTCCAACGGTGAGCTTGGGAGTGTTAAGGTTTTTGCTAGCGGATGTGCATGTGTTCGATTCCCACTGCGAATTACGAGGAGTAAGGAAGGAAAGTCTTGGCCCACGTTTTGACGTGAGCAAGAGGGCAGCGAGATAAGGGGAGAGTCTTCGCTCTCCATCTTATGCGAGCGAGTAGCTCGCGTGGTCTTTGGCACCACGGTTGAGGTGTTGTGTGGGCAGCGACGAGGGTTCGATTCCCTCTAGAGGCAAGTAAACGTTTTATTAAAACAATTTTTTATTATTGCCTAATGTTGGAGGAATAAGGTGTGGTTGGGGAAAATGTTTGATTAAATATTTTTTATTTAATCGGAAGGCAAGTTTAAGAGTTATAGTGCACTTTTAGAAAAGGAGATATTTCTGGTTTTTCCTTTTATAAAAGTATATCATGTTATATATCGTTGGAAAGCTTATTTCGAGGGCTATTTGATTATCTTGCTTAGAAGGAGAAATAAGGTGTACATAAAGAGATATTTCTATTTTTGTAAAGGGGTTCAAGTGAAGGTTGTTTTGTTCTTTTCAAAGTGTGTTGAGTGTGGCAGATTTCCAAAGGGGTTTCTTCATCTTCATAAAAGGTATGGGCACATTCTCCTATTGATTGTTTATGGTGGTTGATTTCTGAAATATCATTGGAGGGAAAAGGATTGTTTGTGGTTTCCTTTTCGAAAGTGGTTGGTTGAATGCTTCAAGGTTTTCTGAATTGAGAGTTGTGTTTAAACCTTGTTTTATAAGCATAGTTGTTGAAGCCCATTGGTTGTGAAAGAACATGAGTTAGAAAAGAACATGAGTATCATTGTTATGTGAGATTTGTGGTTGAGCATTGTTGGAAACATTTGAGTTGGTTGATACATACTTGGACTAGGGTTGTGTGAGAGAGAGTTGTCCCTTGTGGTGATTGAGTTGAGTTGAGTTGAGTTGAGCCTAGTCAAGTGATGTGGGTGAGAGTGATTGGTTCAGAGTCCTATGAAATATAACAATTCTCTTTATGCTTCTATGAAGTTGATTTGAGTTGAGATTGAGATTAGAACATATTGAGTCTCTAACAATTCTCCTTATGCTTCTATGAGTTGATTTGAGTTGAGATCATTATGGATCATTGTTGTTATCCATTGAAGAGTACATTGCCATTCATTGTTGAGTTCATCTTTGAGCTTTGCCTTGATAGAGTTGTGGATGAGTTTTGAGTGCTACTTGAGCATGATTGATTGAGTCTTTGAGAAGATCTTTGGGATAGAATTTTGGATAGATTTGTGGCAGTTTGTGTATGATTGATTGAGCCTTTGGGAAGGCCCTTGTGGATAGTTTTGGGACAGATTTGTGGACAACTTTGTGGATAGATTTATGGACAGATTTGGGACAAGTTCTTGGTGAGCTTGTTGGATAGATTTTGGGCAAGTTCTTGGTGAGCTTGCTAGAGCAGATTTGGACAAGTTCTTAGTGAGCTTGTTGGAGCAGATTTGGGCAAGTTCTTGGTGAGCTTGCTAGAGCAGAATTGGGCAAGTTCTTGGTGAGCTTGCTAGAGCATATTTGGGCAAGTTCTTGGTGAGCTTGTTGAGCAGATTGACAAGTTCTGTGACTTTTATTCTGATTTTGTGAGCTTGTTATTCAACATTGGACAAGTTCTATGTGAGCTTGTTATTCAACATTGGACAGGTTCTATGTGAGCTTGTTATTCAGCATTGGATAGGTTCTATGTGAGCTTGTTATTCAGCATTGGACAAGTTCTATGTGAGCTTGTTATTTAGTTTTGGATAGGTTCTATGTGAGCTTGTTATTCAGAGTTGGACAAGTTCTATGTGAACTTGTTATTCAGATTTGGACAAGTTCTGTGTGAACTTGTTATTGCCTAGCTTTGAGTAGATCAAAGAAATCATTGTATTGGATATTTCTATGTGAAATATTATAAGGAGATCAGCTTGTGGAGTACCCCACATTGGGGGAACCATGTTAAATCTTGTGTCTCAATTGTGTGTGGTGACTTGTGCTCTTGCTTACTACTGCTATCTGAGTTATTAATGCACACTGCTATATTTGGTTATTGCAATTAAGGACATTAATTGATATTGGTTTGGAAAGAAAGTAAAAAGTGGTCTTATATTGTTCACCCCCCCTCTCAGTATAAGCTTGTGTTCTTCAATTGGTATCAGAGCGGGTTCCTTCGAAAAGCTAACAACTTGAGGGAAGATTCTACAAGAACACAAATGGCTTCACAGAATGGATTATCTACAAATAAGGCTCCATTATTTGATGGTAACAATTATGCTTTCTGGAGCATGAGGATGAAGAACTACTTGATATCACAAGGATATGAGGTATGGCAGATGGTTGAAAAAGAGTATAGGGTTGAAGGTGATCCCGAGGAAGATAAGACTACCAGGAAATTGGTTGAGATAAATGCAAGAGCAATGAATTGTATTTTGAGTGGGCTACGTGAGATAGATTTTGCAAAGGTCATGGTATGTACTTCAGCTAATGAAATGTGGACCAAGTTGCGGAATACTTATGAAGGAGATTCCAAGGTAAAGTTGGCAAAACTACAAACTCATAGAAAAATATTTGAGGAATTGAAAATGGAAGATTCTGAAGATATTGCAAAGTTTTTACTTCGAGTTGATGAGATTACTAACACCATGAGAGGCCTAGGTTTTGAGATGAAAGAATCAGAAGTTACTCAAAAGGTTTTGAGATCACTTCCCATGAAATATGATTCTAAGGTTTCAGCAATAGAAGAAACAATGGATATCAACAAGCTAACAATGGAAGAATTGCAAGGTACTCTCACAACTTATGAGATGAGGGTAAGTAAGCATCAAGTTCCAATAAAAGAGATTGCATTCAAGGCTTCAGAAAAAGAGAAAGGGAAAGTTTCAGAAATAGATAGAGTTTTAGAAAATGATGAGGAAGCTAACTTCATCAAAAGGAATAAGGACTCAAGGAATTTCAGAGATATAAGGAAAGTCAGATGCTACAAGTGTGGTGATCTTGGTCACTATGCATACAAGTGTCCACATGAAGAAAACAGTGATGATGAAAAATAGGGTCATAGAAGAAAAGAATATGGAAAGCATAAGCATGACAAAGATGACAGATACAAGCAAAACAGGTATGAGAAGAAGAAATTTTTTTGTAAGGCAAAGAAATCTTACTACATTGTAGAAGCAAGTGATAGCTCAGATCATAGTGATAGAGACAAATCAGATGATGAAAAGGAAGAACATCTATTCCTAGGAATAGAAGGTGAAAGAGAACAATGCTTTGTGTGTGGTCAAAGAGATCACAGATCAGGATATTGCAATGGTTTTAGTGATAGTGAAGATGAGATGACACATCAAGGAAACATGCATGGTCAAAGAAATCTTGAGAGTTTGTTTGCTATAGAAGATTATAATGGTCTCAATGACAGTGAAGATGAAGAAGGTCTCCTTTATGGGATAATAGAAGTAGAAGAAGAGCATTCACTCCAAATAGAAGAAGTTAAACAAGAGGATAATTCTCAGGTCTAAAGGAAGAATTCAATGTATCCATGAGCAACTACAAGAGGTTAAGGAGAATCTCAAAATAATTGAAATATTCCTTACTTCAGAAGTTTGATCCATCACATGAGCTTCAAAAGATCAAGATATTTGTACTAAGAAGGAGAATGAAGTATTTCAAAGGCTATAGAGATGGATGCCAAGTTGCTACTTGACACAAATGAAGAGAAAGAAGAGGAAGATTCCAAAGCACCAAAGGTCTCATATTTTAGGTTTGGGGAATCACACTCAAAAGGAAAGGAAGTTCTAAAAGATGAAAGCAAGGAAGCACCTAAGACTTGTGAGGAAAGTTCCAAAGTTCCTATGGCTCCAAATATTCAGTTTAGATCTTGTTTTGAGATAGGTGAATCAAGTTCAAAAGAAAGAGAAATACTTGAAGAGGAAAGCAAGGAAGAAATTAAGGAAAAAGATTTAGATACTACAAAGAAGGTTCAAGAATGCAATGCACAAGTTGAAGATGATCATAGGGATAATGGTCAAGAAAGGTATGAGGAACCAAGGCAAGAAAAAAGGGCTTTTCAAGGAAAATTTTTTTCTTGAAAGGGAGGGGGAAAAGGGGCAAAAAAAAGGGTCTATGGATCAAAGAAGTTTGATTTTGCAAGAAGAAACTTCAAAGGAAGAAGGTATGATTTTCAGGGACATTGCTTCTCATGTAACAAGATTGGTCATAAAGATTTTTAGTGCAAAGGAAATGAGCAACATGGTTTTGGTTTTAGAGCTACACAATTCAGAAGTCATGGTCATAATGGTCATGAAAACAGAGCTTCACAATACAGGGTTCAAGAAAGGAATGGATATGGAAATTACTTCAAGAAAGAATTCAGGACATGGGCACCATCCAAAGGCTACAATATCAAGTGTTTTATTTGCAATAACTTTGGGCATATTGCAAAATGGTGTAGGACTCAATTCCAAATAGGTTCAAGGCAAGAAGGTCAAACAAGTTCAAGGCAAGAAGGTCAAACAGGTTCAAGACAAGAAGATCAAGTAATTCATCAAGAGAAGGATATCAAAAAAACATGGAAGGAAGTTGATAAAGGAAAGAATCAATGTAATATGGGAGTAAAGGTACTCCCACCCCAAAATTAATCACCTCAAGAGAGAAGGTGGTGAGGGGGCTATGCTTAAGAGTCATATCTTTTAGCCCCATAGGTGTCCCTTTTGCCATTGATGTCAAAGGGGGAGAGATTTGAGTTAGGGGGAGCAGCCTCCAAAGAGAGTATTGAGTTAGGGGGAGCAGCCTCCAAGGAGAGATTTGAGTTAGGGGGAGCAGCCTCCAAAGAGATTATTGAGTCAGGGGGAGCAGCTTTGATTCTCAGAGATGGTTTTTGCAGTGATTGTGGTTTTTGCTTTAGAGGTGTTGCCATCAATGACAAAGGGGGAGATTGTTGGAAATTTGAGTTGTTTTATGTTGTCATTGATGTCACATTAATGTCCCAAGGAACACATTGAGTTTTGATGACCAAAGCATTCATATTTTGGAGAGCATGGATATATACAAGGTTTTTGTGAGAACCAAGGTAGGAAAAATAAAAGGTTTTATTTAAAACCATGGATGGCATATTTGAACTGGGTTTTTCTTGAAACCCAAGTTAGGCTTTCATTTCATCAAAAAAGGTGCCCCGATGATGGAGATATTTGATTTTAAATATTTAGTTTAAATTTTAATTATTTAAAATTTTATTTTAAATTAAATTTTAAAATTAAAATTAAAATTATTGTCGACGTCATAAAGTTCATGCGCTATCAAAGGTAATTATTAAAATTTAAAAGCGTCGACGTTTATTATCTTACAAAGGAGATTGCATATATATATGCAAAGGGATTTTTGTTTTAAAGCCCCTAAGCAAGATTCAAAGAGAACATTTATTCGTAGGCGCCGAATTTCCTCGACGTGACAGCGTGGTCCAATGGTGAGCTTGGGAGTGTTAAGGTTTTTGCTAGCGGATGTGCATGTGTTCGATTCCCACCGGCTGCGAATTGCGAGGAGTAAGGAAGGAAAGTCTTGGCCCACGTTTTGACGTGAGCAAGAGGGCAGCGAGATAAGGGGAGAGTCTTCGCTCTCCATCTTATGCGAGCGAGTAGCTCGCGTGGTCTTTGGCGCCGCGGTTGAGGTGTTGTGTGGGCAGCGATGAGGGTTCGATTCCCTCTAGAGGCAAGTAAACGTTTTATTAAAACAATTTTTTATTATTGCCTAATGTTGGAGGAATAAGGTGTGGTTGAGGAAAATGTTTGATTAAATATTTTTTATTTAATCGGAAGGCAAGTTTAAGAGTTATAGTGCACTTTTAGAAAATGAGATATTTTTGGTTTTTCCTTTTATAAAAGTATATCATGTTATATATCATTGGAAAGCTTATTTCGAGGGATATTTGATTATCTTGCTTAGAAGGAGAAATAAGGTGTACATAAAGAGATATTTCTATTTTTGTAAAGGGGTTCAAGTGAAGGTTGTTTTGTTCTTTTCAAAGTGTGTTGAGTGTGGCAGATTTCCAAAGGGGTTTCTTCATCTTCATAAAAGGTATGGGCACATTCTCCTATTGATTGTTTATGGTGGTTGATTTCTGAAATATCATTGGAGGGAAAAGGATTGTTTGTGGTTTCCTTTTCGAAAGTGGTTGGTTGAATGCTTCAAGGTTTTCTGAATTGAGAGTTGTGTTTAAACCTTGTTTTATAAGCATAGTTGTTGAAGCCCATTGGTTGTGAAAGAACATGAGTTAGAAAAGAACATGAGTATCATTGTTATGTGAGATTTGTGGTTGAGCATTGTTGGAAACATTTGAGTTGGTTGATACATACTTGGACTAGGGTTGTGTGAGAGAGAGTTATCCCTTGTGGTGATTGAGTTGAGTTGAGTTGATTGAGCCTAGTCAAGTGATGTGTGAAGTGATTGTTCAAGTCCTATAAAACAAACTATTCCATTATTCTGATTTGAGTTGAGATTGATATTAGAACATATTGAGTCTCTAACAATTCTCCTTATGCTTCTATGAGTTGATTTGAGTTGAGATCATTGTGGATCATTGTTGTTATCCATTGAAGAGTACATTGTCATTCATTGTTGAGTTCATCTTTGAGCTTTGCCTTGATAGAGTTGTGGATGAGTTTTGAGTGCTACTTGAGCATGATTGATTGAGTCTTTGAAGAAGGTCTTTGGGATAGAATTTTGGACAGATTTGTGGTAGTTTGTGTATGATTGATTGAGCCTTTGAGAAGGCCTTTATGGATAGTTTTGGGACACATTTGAGGATAATTTATGGACAGATTTGTGGATAGATTTATGGACAGATTTGGGACAAGTTCTTGGTGAGCTTGTTGGATAGATTTTGGGCAAGTTCTTGGTGAGCTTGCTAGAGCAGATTTGGACAAGTTCTTAGTGAGCTTGCTTAAGAATTGGAGCAAGTTCTTTGGTGAGCTTGCTATGAGAATTTGGGACAAGTTCTTGGTGAGCTGTTATTCACATTGGACAAGTTATGTGTGAGCTTTTATTAGAGAATGTTATTCAGCATTGGAAAGTTTGTGAGCTTGTTCATTCAGCATTGGACAAGTTTTCTATGTGAGCTTGTTATTCAGTTTTGGATAGGTTCTATGTGAGCTTGTTATTCAGAGTTGGACAAGTTCTGTGTGAACTTGTTATTCAGATTTGGACAAGTTATGTGTGAACTTGTTATTGCCTAGCTTTGAGCAGATCAAAGAAATCATTGTATTGGATATTTCTGTGTGAAATATTATAAGGAGATCAGCTTGTGGAGTACCCCACATTGGGGGAACCACGTTAAATCTTGTGTCTCAATTGTGTGTGGTGACTTGTGCTCTTGCTTACTACTGCTATCTGAGTTATTAATGCACACTGCTATATTTGGTTATTGCAATTAAGGACATTAATTGATATTGGTTTGGAAAGAAAGTAAAAAGTGGTCTTATACTTGTTCACCCCCCTCTCAGTATAAGCTTGTGTTCTTCACGTATTGGTTGGATATATTTTTGTATGACAGAGCTTTGGCACACTGTAGTTCCTTGACAAATAGAAGAGGTATGATGAATACGATTGATAACGATGATGATGATGCTTTCAGTGATCAGATGGTGGAGACACAGATTTTTGCTATGCTTCATAATGATTTTGGACAAGTTGATATGTTTCAGCTACCTTAATGATAATTATTCCATGATTTCATTGACATTGATAAATACAAATTGATTTGATAGCATATTTCACAATATTGTTCCAGATTTATAATATTTCAAATAATTGTTGATTTATATCACATTATTGTTTTAAAAATTACATATCTTATATCTTATTGCGATTTTTAAAATTGTATGTTTATGTCTTAGTGTCTCAACTCTCTTCATTGATAAATCTTTATATTTCATGTTTTAAATATTATTGTTGGTATATTATTGTTGATCTATAATGTTATCTATGATGCTTTTGTTGTTTGAGATGAACATAGTGAACAATATTAGCCAGAAATAAATTAAAATAGCAACACAAATTTATAAATACAAATAAATTATGAATTATGAAAAAGACAATATGAGAAAATATCATTTTTATTAATTCAAATAGAAATATATTACATCATACAAAATTATTGACTACAGTCAACTTGATAGCATATTACATTGTCAAACATTTGATTGGTACTTTGATGCTTTACTATCGGTTGAAGTTACCGTTTCTTTTCCTTTATCTGCTTCTATGACACTCTCTTCTAGCAGTGCTCCATCTCTGACTAGGTTTTTACGTACTTTCACAATACTCACAACCAATGTTGCTTCTTTGTTTGGATATTCAAGTATTTTTGGAAGTGTTTCTTTTGTTTTCTCAAGCACCTTATCCGGATCTTCTTTGAGCCTATCCCTGATGTATTTTTTAAATGATTATTTTCTAATATTTTTGCTTGCATTTTCTTTTTCATTTCCATTGCATTATTCAAAAATGTCTTCGCCCTATTAATATTGACGTCCATGCTCTTAACCTGTATTTTTAAGTTTTCAAAATTTGACTGCAAAAAAAAATTGAAAACATAATTTAAAAGGGTTATATTGAAATTAATACGTATTTTCAAGAAATATAAAAATTTAACTACAATAGAAAATTGAAACATAATTGTTTTTTTACCTCGACCATTTCCCTTGCAGCCTCAGCAACTGCAACTTTGTCCTTATCGTAAGCCTAATGGTCATAAAATGCTTGGGCTTCAGCATTAATGTTATCCAATCTACCAAAAACAACATTTAAAACATCATCATCATAAATAAAATCAGACTTTACTATTCCTGATGTGGTCTATTTTAGCAGGCCATCAAGCTTTTCTGGTTCATATTTAACCAAAGAATATAGAGAATCTCTTTTTGCATAATTTTTATATCGGGTATTAATTTACCTTATAAGGACCTTTTCTTGATATTCCCATTCCTTCATTTCCTACAAATATTTAAGCACAACCTGCTTAATAGTTGCTTCAGTATTTTCAGATATTAAAATATTTTCATTAAAATTTACAATATCATCCTTAGTTTGAGGATCCTAAGGATGAGGGTTGTCTCCTTGAGCTAATGGAAATGATGTCTGCTCAGTTCCAGGGGTAGGGGTTTCTCCTTATTTTTCTTGACCCTATGGTTCATAAAGCACACTTGGTGCCTTGAAGCCTACAATGTTCCCTGCAAGAGAAAATCATCATCAAGATGAATATTATCCAATCCCTTGGTTGAAAATTTTGGTGCTTGTGAATTTGTGGTAAATGTAAATGATGACCAGTCATACCCAAAATTTGGTGCTGGCATGTGTGATCTCTATGTGTGAGAAACCATACCCAAAAATTTGTGCGGTCCCTTATGATCTCTGTGAAAACAATTATTTTCCAACATGGATTTGCCTTCGCATTTCCCCTATGATCTCTGTGAAAACAATTATTTTCCAACATGGATTTGCCTTCGAATTAGCGAAGGCTATACCTGTCGCTGATGTGGTGGAAGCGGTGGTTGTGGTGCAATCGGTGGATGTGATGCAAATGGTGGCTGTGATGGAGGCAGTGGTGGCATATGGTATCTCAAATGCAGTGTTTGTACTTGTATTTGATTTTGAGAATCAATTGAAAACAGACAAAAATATTTTGTTACAATTTTTTAGAAAATAAAATAGAACAAGTTCTTAATTTTAATTAAATATACATAGATTTACCTGAAGATAACGAAATATGTTGAATTTGGGTTCCAATGGGAGAGGGGTTGGCCACACTAGATTCAGCCTACATATTTTATGCATACCTAGGTGTACAAGAAACCCCAGGAATAGCGGCTTGCCTGGAACATTTATTCAACCTTTACAACGATGTCGCTTCTGATTTTGTGTCTTCAGAATCACTAGTTTGTTCCAGCCTGTAATCCCAATTGGCAATATACTATTTACTCTTTGTAATGGCTGCCTTACCCTGCATATATATGAAAAGGAAAATTACAAAAAAGAAATGTGATAAAATATAAAATAGTATGTCAAGGTCAAAGATGCAATTATTACCTTCAATTCCTCTGCTGACATTGCAATAGCCTGTAGTGTTGCATGCACTACAGTTAATACAAGAGTAGTTTACAAATTATGAAAACACTCATAATAGAGTGCTAAAAGAAAATTAATAGTACCCACAATGGGATGTGTCTTGCTGGTTACCATTTGTACGGTGTGTAACTCGAACTTGATCCGATCCAAAATATACGTGCACCCATCGAACCTTTTATTGTGCTCAGATTGAACAATATAAGCCAGTTCCCAAAATGGAATTTTTGGTCTTCCCATTAGAATTTGTCTAGCCTGGAAGAACTCGATAATGGCCTTTAGAGTTTGATGTTTAACATTGTTAATTATTAACCCTCTTTTTGACTTGGCAACAAAAGCTGCAAAAACATAATTAGATGATAATTTAAAAATTTGAAACTTTGAAACTTTGAACATTAATAGAATATAATTAAAAAAAATTATACCTACCAAATATTTTGATGACAAACCATACTTGGTTTTGAGGTATGTTTTGTCTTTTGAAGACAATTGCAACCTTGTCGACACTTGAGGAAAATAAATTAAAGGAATACCTATCAATCTATTGATATCTACAGAGGTGATGGTGAAAAGAAAATTTGTATTTCAAACTTTTATTCTCACTGTAACCCTATCATGGTCATAACCGGCTATGATATGTTGAAGGACTTTATTTGTTCTAAATTGTGGCATTGAAACCAAGGTTGTCAAACCTACATTATTGAGCCACGTAAAGTCCATACCTAGGGTTGTCATTAAATATAAAATCATAGAGCAAGAAATATTCTTGAATTTTGGTGTAGGGGTGGCCATTGCAAGAAGTTGGAGGTCGAAGAAAAAGGATTGTGAATCGAAAGGTTGATTGGAAAGGTTAGCTCTAGATGGTGTAGTCATAGAAATAAAATAGAAAAAATAACTGTTGATGCCCTTTTATAGATTGAAGAAATAAGGTTGACATGTGGTCGCATTGTATTGGACATGTAGTATTGCTGAACGAATGTGTGATATGTGATAGCCGAATCTACATCCAGTCTAATGCCAGACCAAAATTTGGATCAGGCCTGATACCAAATCAATTTTTGCATCTGGTATAATGTTGGACCATATTATGCATTCGATCGTGGGTCAAATCACATTATGCATCTGGTGTCAGATAAGATGTTATTCTACATCCAGTTTGTGATCTAATTATACTGTGCACTCGGTCCAAGACCGGATCATATTATGCATCAGGCCCGATACTGGACCAAATTATGCATCCAATACTATCGGACCATACTATGCATCTAGTATCGGATCAAATCACATTATGCATCCGATATCGTATTGGATCCTATTCTACATTTGATCAGTGATCAGATCATATTATGCACCCGATCCGATACCGGATGCATAATATGATCCGGTTCAAGATCGGACCAAATTTTGCATTCGATCGATGACCAAATCATATTATGCATATGGTCGGTGATCTGATCATATTATGCATCCAATTGGATATCAGATCATATTATGAATCCGTACTGATTTCGAATCATATTATGCATCCGGTCTGAGACCGATCATGATTTATAACCTGGCCGACATCGCATAAACTCATTTTTCACCTGGTTCGATTAGAACTTTGAAATTCACCATTTTTTACCATTTTTTTTTTTAAAATTAAGGTCATTTGCCATACCATAATACATGTAGTTGGCTAGGATTCATTGGGTTTTCACAATAGATTCACAATTTTTTACAAGTACCTTTCAGGTCCTACCCATTATGCATAACCATGAGGAAAAAAATTAACACTTAAGAAATGAATAGACCCAAAAGAAAATACAAGCTAAAAAACAAGCCAAAATATTAGAGAGCTTCTCCAAGAACAAGAAGCAGTCTAAAGAATGAAGTCACTCTCATGGAATAGGAGGGGATTAGGTAGTCCCATAAAAAATACTTAAAGTCACTAATTTAGAAGCATCATCCACATGTAGTTTGTATTCAAGAATAAAAAATGATAGAAAATATAGCTATAGCAAAATGGAATAAATATTGCCGTAGTAAAAAAAATCGTAGTAGATGCATTAAGAGCTTCAGGTGGTTTGATTATAGCATGGGATTCCAAATTCTTAACTTGCACTTAAAGACACAAACACAAAAATTGGATAAAAGCTAAATTTGAAATGATAGATGGATACCCCATAATAGTTGTCAACTTTTATGGTCCAAATCATCTAGAATAGAAGAAAGAGATATGGTAACATCTTGCTCAATGGTTGACCATTGAAAGCCCAAAAAATTAATCATTGGTAGAGACTTGAATATGTCACTCAAACATTGGAAAAAGTCTAGAGGAGCTAGATCAAATATCACGAATAAAGAATTAGTAGAAAGAATTATTGCTGATGAATATCTACAAGATGTTATCCCAAAAAAGGAAAATACACTTGGACCAATAGGAGATCTAGAACACATTTCATAGTTGAAAGGCTTGATATGTTCCTAGTGAAAGAAGATCTATTTGTTCATTTTCCACTCTTCTCAAGCTACATAGTCCAAAGTTCCATATCAGATCATAAACCCATCATCTTGGATAGTGGACAAAACCTTTTGGTACCAAGGAGAATCCTCTTCAAATATAATCTGAATTGGACAACTCACAAAGAATTCATCACTTTGGTTGAAAATACTTGGTAGTAGCAAGTCTTGACAACCAATCCCCAAGACATGGAAAAGGAAATTCATGACCTCAAAATAACTATATAAAAATGGCTATTAAATAAAAATAATTCAATATAGAAAAATCCATACTGATTCAATAGGTCAAACAATTAGAAGTTGAAATTGGAGACTCTCCTCCTTTGCCACACCAAGAGGATGCAAAGAGAGAACTACAACAAAAGCTCTACAATATATATGCAAAATAAGCGCAGTGGAGGCTTCACTCAAGAATAACTTGGCTAAAAAAAGGTGACAAGAACACCAAGTATTTCCATCTCAAGATAATGCAAAACTATCAGAGGAACACAAATAGAAAAATTGAGCACTAAGATATGAAATATAAAGTGAAAGAGCAAATAAAAGAGCTAGCAAGCAAGTATTTTTTTAACATGTTGACCAAAGAATATGGGAATATTCAAGCTCAAGAGTTGATTTTGTAAAATATTCTAGCAATTCTCAATGAGGACAAAGAGGCAATGAGAAAACCACTCACAATGGATGATTTAGAATAATTTGTCAACTCTCTTTCGAAGGATAAAGCTCTAGGTCCTTATGGGTTCACCAATAACTTCTACCAGTATTTTTTCATCTTATTTGTGAAGACTTGTTGAAGATTATTGAAGATGCCAGACTAAATGGTATGATATTGGGTGCTATCATATCCACTTTTTTGGCCTTAATCCTTGAAGAGAAAATTGTTTAATATTTTCTAGATTTAGACCAATCTCGTTGTGCAATTATTATAAAATTAATTCCAAAATCATAGCCAACTGGATAAAAAGCAAAATTGGCAAATTAATTACAAAAGAGAAAGGCGGATTCATCCCCAAGAAATAGATATATGACAACATTATAATGGTGCATGAAGCTCTCCACACCAATAGGAAATCCAAAAATAAGCATATAACCATTAATATTGATATGGCTAATACCTTTGACAAGGTAGATATTCATTTTCTTGAGCATGTGCTAGTTAAGTTTAGATTTCCCCTTCAACTTATGAGATGGATTTGAGCATGCATCACTACCCCTTGGATCTCCCCACTAATCAATAGGGAACCTTTAAACTTTTTCAAGGATTCCAGGGGCATCAAATAGGGCTGCCCTTTATCCCCATATCTTTACATCTTGCTAGTAGATACTCTAGAGATATCTCAAAAAGCTAAGAAGGGACTAAAATATCACAAGTATTAAGGCAGCTGTAGGATACAAATAAGTTACTCATACTCAGTTCACTGATGACACCATTATTATGGAAGAAGCATCAAGGAAAAATGTGAAGTGGATCAAATAATGCGTAGATGTATTCACACAAGCCATTGGAGCATTAATCAACACAAAAAAGACAAATTTTCACTCAAAACACCTCAAAAGTTGAAAACAAAAACTATAGTTTAATCCTTGGATTTAAAAAAGGAAAAGGACCTCAATTCAGGTATGTTGGATTCCCAATGGATTTCCACTTGAAGCCTAAGGATAGTTGGAGTCCAATGCAATAAAATTTGATTAAGAGAATTTAGAACTACAACATTGGATGGTTGAGTCTGGTGAACCTAATAGTGTTTATTAAATCCACTCTTCCAATATATTAACTTCTTTTTTATCATGCTCCCAAAAGCATTATTCATATGATTGATAATATAATAAAAAACTTCCTATAGCAAGTGGGAAGGCAAACAAAAAGGAAGAAATTCCATTTAGTAAATTGGGATGTGATCACCAAAGCTAAAGAGCATGGTGGCTTGGGAATCAAAAAATAAAAAATGTAAGCAATACCCTAGGTTCCAAGCTCCTATGGAGCATGTTAAAACCACCTCAAGCTCCCTAGAAGAATATCTTGATCAATAAATACACAAATAGCTCTACAAGCATGCAATTATTAGGAAATATAGAAAACTAGCCAGGTGCATCGTTAATATGGAAGCATATAGTTGAGGCCAAGGCAATAATTATATAAAAAGATCTCTTGGATCCCTAGATATGGCAACAAGATCAATTTGTAGGAAGTTTCAATCCCTTGCAATACTCTTTTACAAGAAATATGCAACCTTGATCTCCAAAAACAACTATAAAGTTTGGGGTTGGAAAGCTTAGTAACCTTATAGAATGGTTAGAAGAGGAACTTGCTTGGGAATATCCTCCTCTCCCTATGCATCTCCAAGATGAATGAGATTATTTCAAGAGGTAAAATAATGGTATAAGAACCATAAAGAGACACCTATTAGATCAAATTATGTGAGGGAAATAAGAAATATAGGGAATTATACAGTTAAACTTGGAGTTCACTCCCAACTAGTTGGAATAGTCAACACAAAATTATTATCAATTTGGAAAAAGAGGATTCCACCTAAGTTGCAAGTCTTCACTTGGATGGTGCAACAAAATAAAATATTAACAAGAGATACCTTGCAAATAGGAACATAGTGGGGCCTCATGTCTACCCAAGGTGTTTAAGGGAGAGTAATATCATCAATTACCTCCTATTTGAATGCCCAAAAATGATAGCTATCTGGTTGGAAATTACTAAAAGATTTGGTTTGGTATTTTCAAGGAGATTAAATATTGAAAGTTGTTTAAACCATTAGAGTGAAAAGCACAGAGGAGGTCCCAATAAAAAGACTCTAGTGATATTTATATGGAAATCAATCCCACACATTATAACTTGGCATATTTGGCTAGACATAAACCAATGGATCTTTGAAGGGAAAGGAAACAAAATAGGTGCAATAATAGGAAGAATCATTTGCTATATCACAACTAATGTCAAAGAAAATTTTACTTATCTGTAAGCTTACTATAGTGGTAAGGAATCTAGATTCTCTTTGAGATGTCCAAGGTTCAAATCCCACTCAGTATGAGGGGACCATGACCCCTCATAAAAACATGTGTAAACTCATTGAAAAAAAGCAAATTTTACTTAGAAGTAAAATCAAGAAGACTTGACTCCAAAAGAGTGTCATATGATTAAAAGTCATGATCTCCATGCATTCTTGGTAATAAGGTGCCACCCTATCAAATTGGAAGCTCCTATCATTCACTACCCTGCACTGTTCTTTAATGGAGCATCAAAGTCCAATTTGAGACAAGTGGTAGCATGAGGACTGATCCTTGTAGGCCCAAGGAGGGTGTTAATTAAATTCAAAATCAATTTGAGAATTAGATAACAAAATATGGCTAAAATCCTTGGATGTGATATGGGGATGAGGCTTGTTGTGATAGAAGAAATTAGACACTTTTTAGTGTATGGAGATTCAAAAATGATCATGACAACACTCTCCAAAAACAAAGATCTTCAATATTTACAATTGAGGATTGTCCAAGATAGGATCAGGTATAGGGAAAAAAATATGACTAGCATCAAATATTCCCATATTAGGCAAAAATTTAACAAGGACATAGATGTCCTGGCTAATGATATAATTAACACCGCTCATCTCCAATGTAGAGTCACATAGATAAACGAAATTAAAAAATAAAAAGAGTTGCCTATCATGAAGCGAAGAACTGCTTTAATGTCTAATGATCCCTCTTTACATGCTTTGTTTACTTTGTCTTATTTCTATTTTTTATTTGCATATAATGCCTAGTGTTGCTACTCTTAGTATGTTATACAATTATTTTTTTTATGATTCTTGTAAGGTCTCCTTACCTTCTGTTGTATTTGTTCTATACTAATCTCTAGCTTCAGCTTCCTTGTCTGCTAGGAGACTTTGTTTCTATTTTTCATGATTATTAATACAACTCTTTTTAAAAAAAAAAAGTAAGGCCTTTGAATGTAATATATGATAAAGCAGATAGGTCTGTCTGACAAAGGAGTTAATTCATTCATATTTGATATCTTTTGAAAGGATCCTTTAGAGGTGGTGCATCATGCTAATTATAGCTAATTTTGGAACGTGATTTCTTAGTTCTTCATTGCTAAATATTTTCTTGTGGGTGTCCATGTCAATTTGGTATAAAAGTGATGATTTTGGATTGGAAGAAAGTATCCTCTTCCTCTAGGCTAGATTGGTTCAAAAGTGGAACAAGAAATATTTTTCCAATGGATCCTAGTATTGATTTATGATTTTTTATTATCTACGTGGTCTAGACTATGTCATCCTAGTCTTGTTGTATCATCTCCTTGTTTATCAACTAATATTATCCTAAATACACTACTATATAAGTTTGAATCTTGTGGAATGTATGTTGAGAACGATGGACCATCATATCTATTTATCGTTGCTACTCCTACTTGAGTTGATCTAGCCATTTGAATTTCTCCATGTATAATCTATGTGCTAGCCCTCTATGATATATGTACATCATTTGGTAGTCATGAACGAATTGGAGCTATGAAGACATGATTGCAAGGACACTATAGAGTAGGAACTTTGTTGTTTTAAGTTGATATTCATTGTTGAGTCTGCTTGGTTAACTCATGAGGTTTATCTATAACATTTTCACAAGGAATCTAATGGTCATATCAAGTAGTTCATGCATGATCTATGCGATTATCGCATGTTGATTTGAAGAGTCGTCTGATTTAAGTTGTAGCACCTAAGTAATTATCAGATAGCAAAGTGAAACAACCATCTATTCACATTTTGATCACATGTTGTAGCCTATCCATTTGTGAATCATAACATCAACATGGTAATTTTTATGTGAAGGATTCCACATAGCTCCATTACTCTAAAGTCATAGAGGGGTTTTTTATCTAGCTTGAACCAAGGAATTCAGGTGATGTCAAATGAAGGCACCATCAAATAAACTAGATGCATCTTTATTCAACCAATTATTTTACTCGACATCATTAATTTTTTTAATGTCAACACTAAGCATTTTTGCATTTAATTATTTGGATAAACTATGAAGAGGTTGATTAATTATTGCATGAATTATGACTGTGTTAGATAGGAATTTGTTGTTTCTTAATATATTCCATGACATCATCTCAAAGTAGGAACATTGTGTAAGATCTATTGAAGAAGTTGGTTGATGCCAAAAACCTTGTTTGAGCTTGAGTTGTGGATGACCAATTACAGAGCAAAATAAAATCCATTTCATAGACTTTTCCATGTCGATCGCATCTTCATAGTTGATGTTTAAAAAAAATAAAAATTTGCCCTAGTTAGCTATCTACATTCTCTGTACATTGTAGCTAAAGACAAAAATTAGCCCATATTTGATTTTTTTCTTCATCGGTGTTGATAGTTTGTACACAATCCATCCACACATCAACTAGATGATACTAAGGACACTTCAAAATAGATCACCGACCACTTGAATTGCCACATTGTAACAATCCAAAAATACCAACCCATTTTTTTTAGAAGAGCACTTACAAACAAGGCTTATAAGGGAGTTATCCTTTATTTATTTTTCCGAACAAGGATACACCAAATTTGAGTTCCAAGTAACTATAGACAACACTCAATAGAAAAGAGTGGCTAACTCCTGTAGTTTTCTAGGGTTCACCTTACTAAACCTACATGTTTAGTAGGACACCAAAAGTGGTCCCCCACATTTCCCATACCATCATCAACTAGGGATTTTTCAACCATAATGTAGGGATTATCCTTTAAGGCCCATAACACTTAAAGGTGGATGCTTATTCCCTAACCTTACTCTAAGTCCATATCATTTAGGTAGGTTAACCAAGCGTAGAGCCATGATGATTAGTTACCATACCTTAGTAGGCTAACTAAGGTTATTATCACATTGATGATAACTAATATGATTTCATAATACTAGATGATTGAGGTATCACCATTGCTACCTTGTGAATGGTCTTCCCAACCTTTGGATGGGACACACCTAATCCTACATGTTAAAGGTGTGATAATTCACAAGTAAACTAGATATTTTTTCACACAACTCCTTCCAGTTTCATGAATTTCTAGCTATTGCATTCTCACAACTCCTTATAGGTTTATAAGTTCCTAGCTATTGCATTTCTCACAACTCCTTCTAGGACTAATATCTACCTGGTTATTGCATTCATGTAACTCCTCCAAATATTAGGCTTTATAATATACTAGAGGAAGATTTCTACCCATCCCAAGGTTATAAAAGCTATTGCAATGATTACCTCAAAAAGATAACAATAACAATAAGCATACCTTAAACCATCAAATATGAAATGTTAGAAATATAAACCAAAAAATATCCTCTTAACCAAAATCCATATTTGCTTAAATCCAAACTTGATATTTGTTCAAATTGCTCATATAACATAATGTTGAAACAATAAATGACCAAGCATTTCACAAAAAGGTATGCATTCTTTAAAATTAAGTTCCATCATATAAACATCATACAGTGAAAGAAGATGAAAAGCTTGTAGAGGAAGGTAAGATTAATACCCTTACCAGTTTTTTTAGTCTTGGTATTAATGAAGATCATCACTTGGGATATTAGAGGACTCAAAGGGAGTATTTTCAAAACAAAATTAAATTAGAAGAATTATTCAAAAAAACCATGCACATCTTTTTTCCTTCAAGTTACGAAGATGTCAATAGAGGAAATGGATTCAATTGCTAGTAAAATTTGGCTAGTTGGAAAAGTTGTGTCCCTAAGTTCCTAGAGGAATTTTGTTGGTATTGCTTTCCTTTGGGACCCAAAAGAGGTAGTTATTCACCATATGGTTGGAAAATAAGATCTTTTGGCTATAGCTATTCAAAGTAGACATTCTAACCAAATTATGCTTTGCATAACTATTTATGCTTCGACTAATTTGAAGGAAAAGAGAATAAAATGGAAGGATATAACTTATATTATATCTCATTTTATTGAAGCTTGAATATTGATTAGAGGAGATTTCAATACCATCCTCTCTCAAAAATGACAAAATGGGGGAAAATAGAAATTTGGACAAATGAAATTAGACTTACAACTCAGTTAGAGGAATGGGAAAGAAGAGAACTCTTATGGAAGAAAAAATCTAGGATCCAATGGATCAAAGAAGGAGATCTAAACACATATTTCTTCCACAAATATCACAACTTCATTTCTTTCCTAAATTTTTATTCTGGAGATATTGTATACACTTGGGATGATATGAACTCTATTGTTGTCAATTACTTTTCCAATCTATTTGTTGCTACACCTCTTGACTTGGTTTCACAATAGAATATTCTTCAAGTGATCCCTACTCTAATCACTTATGAGGGGAACTCTATTTTAAATGCTCCAGTTACTATTAATGAGCTTCAACATGTGGCTTTTAAAATCCAAAAAGGATAAACTCCATGTCCTGATGGTTTTCCCATTGAGTTCTATCAACATTTTTGGGATATCGTTCATGCTGATTTATTAGATTGTGTGGAAGAAGATAGGAAATCCAAAGAAATTTTGAAGGTTATAAATAAAAATTATAGAGCTCTTGTCCCAAAATCTCAATAGATAGATCATATCTCAACTTTTAGGCCTATAAATTTATGTAATGTTCTTCTCAAAATCATTACAAAGATCATGGAAGAAAGGTTGAAGCCTTTTTTGCATAAGATTATTTCTCCTAGACAAGAGGGTTATGTGGAAGAGCATCAAATAGTGGATGAGATAGTTCTTTCTCAAGAAACCATCCATTCCATGGAAATTCAAAAATATCCATCTATGTTCCTTCATTTAGACCTATCTAAAGCTTATGATAGAGTGGATTAGCACTTCCTTGTCAAATTTTTAAGGCAATTTGAATTTTCTTAGGATTAGATGGACTGGATTATGGTATGTATCTCTTTGGTGTCCTAATATGTTCTTATCAATGATATACCTTCTAAAAAATTCCTCGCTTCTAGAGGTATTAGGAAAGGTGACCCCATATCCCCTTATTTATTCATTCTTACTGAGTGCTTGGGTAGGACTATAACCAAAAATAAAGAAAGCAAAATACTTGAGGGAGTTACCATTGCTCATGGAGCTAGGCCTATTTCTCATCTTCAATTTGTTGATAACTCTACTCTGTTAGGTAAAGCTACAGTTAAGGAAGTTCTAAAATTAAGAAAATAATTACATGTTTTTCCCTTGCTACCGAGCATTTGATCAATGAAGACAAATATAAAGTCATTTTATTTCATTGCTATTCCAAATAGGAATCCATGGTCTTGGATAAATTAAGATATAAGAAGACCTCCCTTATGATCACTTATTTAGGTATTCTTACCAATATTCAAAGATAGAATAAAAATATTAGAATTGGTTGTTGGATAGAATTAATAAGAAAATTGGAAAGTAGAACAATAGGTGGCTTTCATTTGGGGGCAGAATGGCCTTGGTAAAATTAATCCTTCAAGCTATACCTATTTATGTTTTTGTTGTGTTGAATATCCCAAAAGCAATTTTTCAAGAATTAGATCAAATCAATCATCGATTCCTCTGGAGTGGTACTAAGGAGAAAAGAAAATGGGCCTTGGTGAAATGAGATACTTTATGTCTTCCCAAGAATGAAGGGGGCTTAGGATTTTGGTATACTATTAATAACAATAAGGTTTTAGCTGCTAAACTATATTGGAGGATTTTGCATAACCCCAATGCTCTTTGGGCCAAGAATATTTGTGCTAAATATGCTGAGAACAAAAGTCCTAAAGACCTTGTTCACTATCAATTGCCTATCAAAGGTTCTCCCATTTTAGCATTTCTTAAGACTAGTGAGGATTTGATTCATAATTATCAACAAGTAAAATTTTAGACAGATTATCCGCTCATGTAGAGGAGTTGGAGAGCAAGTGGGTAGTTAAAACTCTCCAGTTATCGAGAGGCCCAGGTTCAAATATCTCACCTCACATGTTGCAGATATATTGTATATAAAAGGTTCCTCATAAAAAAAAAAAAAAAAATTAGACAGATTATTGGGATGGTGAGCAACCTTTGATCACTCAATTTCCTAATTGGAGGCCTTGGATGGAGGAGCTTCATCAACCTAACTGGATAAAGGTTGCTAATTATTGTTGGTACCATACTGGTATTTCAGATATTGGTATATATTGGATCCCTATTGAGGACTAGCCTATTCAAATGCTAGAAAGGTAAAGAAAAGACATCCAAAGCATACTTCATATGATATCTCTCTCTTGGTCCCATGGTGCAGAATGTTTTGGATGGAACAACACTACTAAGGGTGAGTATTAAGTTCAATAAGGTTATTTGGCCTTATTACATAGTAATACAAACCAATCATATACAATTTTTACTAAGTTGTGGTCTCAAAAGCTCTAGCCTAAGGTGAGGTTCTTTACATGGTTTTTATTGAATCGCAGGTTGATTACTGGTGAGAAACTTATGAAATGTGGTTTTCATGGCCCGTTTAGATGTAAAATGTATGAAGAGAATGTGGAAAATATTAGCCATATTTTTATTGAGTGTATCTTAGCCTCTGAGCTATGGAGGAGAATGACCATCTTACTTGGATTACAATGGTCCAATTTTTTTACTTTTGAATAACTTTAGAGGGATTGGCCTAATGAGGAGGGTGTTGATCATTTTTTGGCATCTAGTTTGGATGGGTTCTACCATTCTACCTTGGAATATATAGAAGGAAAGAAACAACCATATTTTCAATCAAGAAAGGAAGGAAATTCACTATATCTAGCAAAAGATCATTGCCAACTTAGTTGAATTAGTTCAACAAATCCTTAAACACCCCAAAGAATCCTTTCAAAGATGGGATCAAGTGATGCAAAGATTGAATATTAACTCTTTTAAGGGAAATAAACTTAAAGAGAATGTGAGTAATCAAAATATGGATAGAACAAGGAATTAGTAACCTCCTCCTAAGTATTTTGGAAAAGTCAATACCGATGGAACCTCTAGGGGGAACCCTAGAAAAGCTAGTGTGGGAGGAATTGGTAGACTTTTAGATGATTCTTTGGTTTTTATTTTTGTTGAGAATTTGGGTATCCTATCCAATAAACTTGTTGAGGGGTATGATATCCTTAGAGACCTTCAAGAGGCTACTAAGGTTGGATGGAAAAAGGTGTTGGTTGAATTGGACTCTCAAGTCATGATTAACTTGTTGAAGACTCATAAGAATCATAAGGTTGATTAGAGAATAAAAAGAATTGTTGAGAAGATTCAATTAATCTAGATCAGATTTTTGAAAGTTGAATACAATAATTTGGATAGAGAAAAAAATAGTAGTATTGATGCTTTAGCTAATTGGGCATTGTAAAAGGTGATCTTACTTACTATGGCCACCCTCCCAAATGGTGGGATTCACAAATAAGGTAAGCTCTTCTTTCTATTATTTTTATAAATGGTTCCATTACTAGAGGTACCTAGTTCCTTTTTTATTTATTTTTGCTTCTCTTTGGTTCGGTTAGGGTATTTTATTTTTCTTGCTTAGACTGATCATTCTTATGTTTCCTCTGTTGAATCTTACCTGAATAGCCTTTTGGCCTAGAAAGGCTAAAGTTATTTTTTGTTTTTTCCTTATTTTTATTTTTTTGTGTGTGTGTGTTGTTTTGTATTGTTTTTGTTATGTTCTTTTTTTTTAAATAAAGGGGTAAAAATTTATTGATAAAAAGTCTGGATTACAGAGTATAACTGAGCTTCCAACCAGGACTCAAATAAATAACCAAACAAGCTAAAACCACTAGACTAGAATGACACCCAAAAAAGACAACAAGAATAAACCATATTAAGTCTGTACATCCTTGTGGATCAACTCCCACAGGAGTTGAGAGTCCCTAGATGGGAGACTCTCCCAATTATCAATACTCCAAGGATCCAGCAGCTCAGAAGCCCTTTTGTCCAGGTAATCAACAACCACATTCCATTCCCTTGGAATGTGCACAAAGGATATAAATTCAAACTCTTCACTCATTCTGAGAATCTGAATGACTACAGAGGCCAACTGCAAATTAACTTCCTCCACCATTTTACTATTTAAAATATTAACCACAATTTAAGAGTCAGAATCACAAATAATCCTATGCCAACCAAGAGAAAACCCCCTCCACAAGGCCTCAAGAATTGTAATAGCTTCCATAAAATTGTTGGAGTGAACACCTTTATAAATGGAAAAGAAAAAATTGACACCACCAGTAGAATCTTTCCCAACACCGCCAATGCCAACATGTCCAGTATTACCTCTGAACGATCCATCAATATTAATTTTTAAAACTTCTCTAGGGGTGGCCTCCACCTACCATCTCTCTTAACCTTCTTGCTGAGATGAGGAACCCTACCAGGGAGAGAAGAGTTCACACCATCCCCAAAGAGACCAAGTGCTTGTTGTACCTTCTCCTCCCTAGAATCCAAAAGAGGATCCACATCACATTTGCTATGGATGATTTCTTGAACCATATACATGATCCTTTGCCAGATCTATTGAACAACCAAATAACTTCCCTAAAATATGCATTAGTTTTGTTCAAGCCAAATTTTCCAGATGATGCAAGAAGGGCCCAAATTCCAAGCCACCCGAAGGAATGGGGCCTTGGCCGAAGGTCTACCCAGACTACTCCAAAACTCCACCAGGGACAACACATGAAAATATGGATGGTTCCAGGCACTCCACCAACGGTGCCAAATATCTCTGGCAAAGGAGCATTGGAAAAATAAATGAGAAGAGTCATCCTCATTCTTACTGCAAAGGACACAAAAAGAGGGACCCTAAAATCCCCTCTTCCTCACATTATCCCAAGTGAGGCATTTATTACGAGCTACCAACCAGAGAAAGAAGTTACATTTTGGCCAAGCAAATTTGTTCAACACCTTTTTCCACAAAATGACAGGAAGACTCCCATACTTTTTCTTATCAAGAACTTGATAACCATATGCTACCGAGTAGGTTCCCTTAGGATCAGTGTTCCAATCCAAAATATATTTACCCCTCAATGAAGAACAAGGCCTCCCCATAAGAATAAGAGCAAGCACCTCTCTGTCCTTGGCCAGTCCCCCTTGGGGCCATTCTTGCGGATCTTTCCACCTGTACATCTCCATATTTCCAAAAGACTGGATTTTTTAAAGTCCTCCACACGAGACCAACCTGCTTCTAAGAAAAAAATGCTTAGGGAACGTAACCTAGGATATTGATTCAATATAGAAGGGTGGCCATCCCAAGAATCCTCCCAAAAAAAAGCATTGATCCTTGATTGCAAATCCAGAACAAACCCTGCTTGATTAAATTAGCTCCTCTTTTCAGAGTGTCCCAGATAATTGAACCTTTTCCAACCAAGTCGACTCTAGGGATTTCAGCCTCAGAAATACCTCTCAAATATTTACAAGATAATATTTTAACCCAAATATGATCTTGAGAGGTACACCATCTCCAATAAAGTTTTGCAGCTAAAGCCTATCCAAAAAGAGCTGTCTGTCGCAACCCAAGGCCTCCCTATTGCACTGGCCTACATATAGAATCCCACCTAAACAAACTCCATTTAGATTGATAAAGTTTTCTAGACCATAAAAACTGTCCTGACAAAGCATCCATGTCCTTGATGAAGTGAGAGGGAGATATTTGTACAAAATATCTATAAATGGGTAAATCTTGAACAACATATTTTAAAAGCAACACTCTACCTACAGTGGATAGCCATCTAAAAGTCTAGTGATTCACATTCCTTATAAACTTATCAAGCATAGACTGCCAAGAAGATCTAGGTAGAGGGTGAGATGAAATTGGAATACCAAGATAAATGAAGGGGGAGTCCCAACCTGGAATCTTAGAATGCGAGCAATCCTGGATTGAATAAGAGGAGGGGTATTGAATAAGAAAATAGAAGACTTGTCCTCATTAATCAACTATCCAGAAGCACCAAGATATATGTCAAGAGACTATCTAATATTACCAACTTCCTTGATAGTGGCAACTCCCAAAAAAGTAGTATCATCAACAAATTGAAGGTGGGAAAGAGGTGGCAAACTACTATCCCACTTCCACCCTTGAATGAGACCCTGCATGACTTGAGACTTGAGAAATCTTCCCAACCCTTCCGCCATAATGATAAACAAATAAGGAGATAAAGGATCTCCTTGCCTCAATCCCCTTGAGGCCTCAAACAACTCTGATGGCTCATTATTAACAAGAACAGAGAATGAGGAAGAAGAAAAACATCTCATCACCCATCTAATCCATTCCTCCTCAAATCCAAAAGCAGCAAGAAATTTTTGAGGAAAGGACCATATGACCCGATCATAGGCTTTGGCCATGTCCAACTTAATGAACATAGTTTTATCCTTAGAAGTTTCCATCGAGTGAATAGCTTTTGTAGCAATAACAACCCCATACAATATTTGTCGGCCTGCAACAAACCCTCCTTGATCCTTAGAGATGATTTTGCTCAACCATATCTTTAGGCTCTCAACAATAATTTTTGTGATGATCTTATACACAACATTGTAGAGAGCAATAGGCCTGAACATATCCAAGGAATTTGCTCCCTCTTTTTTGGGTATAAGCACCACAAAGGTAGCATTTAGGGCCCTTAGCATCTATTTATTATTTTGGGACTCATGGACCACCTCCAAAAGATAAAATTTGATTAAATACCAAAAATCATGATAAAACTCAATCGAGAATCCATCTTGGCCTGAGGCTTTTCCTTTTTTCATCTTGAATATAACATTTACCAACTCCTCAAGGGAAATTGGACCCATCAAGTGCTCATTCATCTCTCTAGAAACAATCACTAGAATACGAATAAGCTTTTCATTCTCATCATCTGATAGGGAGTCCTCCTTGAAGAGAGAGAAAAATACCTCTTAGTCTCTTCTGAAATATCCCTGAAAGAAGAGAGTACAACACCCTGAGAATTCATAAGAAAGGTAATCAGGTTACCATTACGGTGAGCCTTAATTGAGTTATAAAATAAGGTTGTGTTCCTATCCCCTTCTTGAATCCAATCTACTCGAGCTTTTTGTTTCCAAAAAGTTTCTTCCCTTAGTTCCCATTCAGCAAGGTCTTTTGCAGCCTCAGATTCCTCAACAAGAAGCTCCTTTGTGAATCCCTGATCTCTAATATTCCTTGAAGCTTCTTCCATCCTCCTAAGAGCTGCCAACTTAGCCAAGGAAATGTTCCCAAAATTTAGTCTATTCCATCTCTTCAATTTATGTTTTACAAATTGTAGTCATTTCATAAAGGAATACATAGTGGTGCCATGAGGAGGTTTGCTAGTGGTCCACCAACATCGCATGAAATCATGAATCTTAGGATCACGAAGCCACATAAGTTGAAACTTAAAGGAGAGATTCTTTTTTAGCCTAACTCCAAAGTAGAGAATTTGATAGGCCAATGATCAGATCCCCTACCCTCCAAAATCATAGAACTAGCACCTTTGTTATTACCCATCCAATAACTGGATATCAAAAACCTATCCAGTCTCTCTGATATGGAAGCTTACCCACACCTTCTATTGTGCCAAGTAAAGATCTCATTATATGGCTTGATGTCAACCAAGTTTAGGTCCTGGATATGAGCATTGAAGACAGAAGAAAAAGGCTCGAGATGGTCCACCCCACCACATTTCTCCTTTAGACAAGTGATAGAGTTGAAGTCTCCAGCCAAAATCCATGGGTACAGGGGAACCAAAATTCTCACAAAGCAAATGTGCTTCCACAAATTCACTTTACCATTATAATCAATAGGAGCATACACATTTGTAAGTAGGATGATTTCACCAAATTCATTATCATGCCCAACCATTGAAATAGACCATTTGCTGGAAATCCAAGTAAGAGGGGATATCTTAACCGGATCCCATAAAAAAGCGACACCACCAGCATATCCACATGCACCAATACACTGGAATTTCCCCCTTCTCCACAACTTGGGAGCAATATTGAACATACTATCAATAGCCAATTTAGTCTCCTGAATAAACACCACATCCAGAGAATGCACACGAACCAAATCATGAACAACTTTTTGTCTGGGGATGCTATTCAACCCCCTTACATTCCATGAGAGAATAATCATTTTTTGGGGTTATAAAAATGAGAGTCCAATGTTCTCACCAAGCCTAACTCCACCAAAGCCTCCCCCATTAACTTAATTTTATCTTGGTCCTTCTTTCGACCCACATTCATATTCTTATTTGATTTTTTTTTTTAATTATTTTTTGCTGCAATCCCAATACCATAGGAGTTTTGCAGTCCAAGGATGACTGCATAAGTGCCTGAGTAGGAGAGGGCATAACTAAATCTATACCACTCTCTAAAATATTTTCCCCTATAGGGATAGAACCAACCATGTCCCCTATACTTAGATCCAAAGCCCTTTGTTCTTCATTTAAACCCCCTAGATCTGATTCCTTAAGTTCTCCCTAAAGAAGAGACATCTGATTTGGCCTTGTTATATTTACATCAGGTAGCGACGTGTTAGGTATCTCCATGCACTGATCAAGATCATCTAATATTTCAAAATGGTTGAGTAGAGCATCTAGTTGTCTATCCTTAAGGTCTTTTTTTGCACTTTGTCCTCTGTTTCAGGATTTTACTAGAATAAAACCTTCCTTACCCCGTTCCCATTCCTTTATCGGGGCTTTTCCTTTATCCAAATTTTGTCCAAACCAAAAGGGCCCAGGATTTGAAGTCACAGGTGAGACAAACTTAGGGAATTTTATTTGCAGGTGGCCTTATTCACGGTAAATCCGACAACAAAATGGAAGAGCTTCATAGTAAAGTTTTTGAACCCATGTAGTTGATCTAAATTGTATTTCAATAGAATCTGGAATAGGATTATTTAAGTCAATTTCAACACAAATATGAGCAACAAATATTACCTTTTTATCCATTGTCTATTGTGATGGTCCAACCGGCTTCCCAAGTAGAAGGGCAATCTTATGCAAGATATCAGTTCTCCAAAATTCCAACGGGAGCCATGGAAGCCGCACCCATATTGGAACCCGTGACGACCGCTCCTCTAATGGGTTGAAACCCACATGCCAGGGTTTAAGAAAGAGTCCCACCTGGTTATAGAAATAAGAACCCCCTTCAAATGCTTTGTTAAGATCTACAATACAAAATAAAACCACCATAAAATAGTTGTTCGCACTCAACATCACCTCCACATCGCCTTCAGGATCCCAAGTCTTCCTGACCCAAGCCTCCAAAAAGGGGAGATAAATTTGGATGCCCAAAAATTTACCAATAAGGGCATGTTTTGTTAGATACTCCACATCTTCCGCCACCGAGTCTGGTTGAACCACTAGAATTGGCTTGGCTTCACATCGTTCCAAATATCCATTGTTCTTTAACAAGCGGTTCCCGACATGCATTGGAAAATCCTGTTCCTTCCAGTAATTTTAAGATGAAAAAATATCACGAACATTCACTCTCTGTGCCAAACCCGATGCCATCACGACATTCCTCCAATTTTTTAGACCTCCTCCGAAAGTTGCTGCCATCCTCGTAGAGCAGTTTTTCTTCATCAAACCCTAGCAGAGTAGTTTTTTCTCATCAAACCCTCGTTTTTGTTATGTTCTATTTCTATGTTGTTTTTATATTTTTGTATTTTTTTGTGTTTTGTGTTTTTTTGTGTGTTTTTTGTTGTGTTTGTGTGTTGTTTTTGTGGTTTTTTTTGTGTGTGCTTTGTGTTTTGTTGTATTTTATTGTTTTTATGTTTTTGTTGTCTTTTGTTGTGTATTTTTGTGTTTGTTTGTTTGTGTTTTTGTTATTTAAGGCATTCTATTTGAGTATGCCAAAGGGGGTAGGCCAGGTGCGAGCCTTGGGAACTTTTAGTGGAATAGATACCCTGCCTCCTTGGGACTTAATCGAAAGTGGCATCCCAATTGGGGTGTTTTCCACAAAAAAATAAGTTCCATCATATAATACCTTAATCAAAGATCCATTCCTATAATCAAAAGAACCCATAACTAATTTATCCCAAAGGAGGATTGCTGAAAAACACTTTAATGAAATAAGACAACATAACATTTTAGTTTGTACATTGATCATTTTTACAAAACTTATTAATCAAATTAATATTTATCTTCCCCAAATACTAATAAATAAAATCTCTAGGAAGTCATTCCAAGAAATTCTCAAACCAATTTCAAATCAATAAGTTTTCTTAAGAGGATAATACCATCCATGGTGTTATGAGGTATACTTTGGGGATCAAAACAACTCTTTATGCAATGTAATTCTACTCATGCCATTGTCTATTATGCCACAACCATGCATAAAACCATATAATCAAAATTTTCCAAAAAAATACAAGAGACTCCCATACTTTTATTTTTAGTTACTCCTTAATCCACACAAGAGTTCATTATAATAGTTTTTCTTTCAAAACCATAGTTCAACAATACATAAAAATATAGAGAAGTCCATACTTCTCCGTATAATAATCCTCTAACCCATAAAGACCTTGAGCATTATTATACGAATTTATTTTTCAAAACCACAAATCAATAATACGTCAAGAAATAGAGAAGCCCATACTTATTCGCATAATAATCCACTAGCCCACAAAGGTCTCAAGAGTTATTATACGAGTTATTTTTTCAAAACCATAAATAAACAATACAACAAAATAAAACTATCTTTAGATTATATTTATTTTCAAATCTTAGCATTGTAAAATTGAAATAAGATGGATTCTTATCTACAAAGTAAGCTTAAAGATCAACTAAACATAAATCTTCTAAGAGCAAGATTACAGACTCAATATTAAACTAAACATAAAGCTTCTAAAATCAAAATACACTCTAACCGAGGCAAACGCTAAATAAACCCAAAAAACACTATAGGAAGACCATGGCAACACAAGAAATCCTCAATAAACACACCTAGCACTAACCTAAGGTAACAATAAAAACATCAAAGCATATTCCACCACCCAAGACTACTACAAGTAACACAAAACACATAGGTAGACAATAGAAAGATGCTCAGCTCGAAGGGTGAAAAAAACATGTGGATCAACCACACCAAGCATCATATCCAAACACAACCCACCACCCTATGGATATAAAAATGAACCAGATGAAATAACCTCCACCACAAGAACCAATATAATATGTAAGGTGCTCTACAACCATGCAAACAATGTAGCCCACAAGATACAATAGGTGGATCAAGTAGGCCAAGAACATAACATAGCATGATTCCAAAAAATACAAAGGCTGGAGAAGGACGTAGGAGGTGAAACAATCAATCCAAGGGTAACTCAAATCTTGATACAAAATGGGCAAGGAGGACCAATATCGAAGAAACCAATGAGAGCACACCAATAGAAAAATAACAATGCATACAAAATATCTAAACAAGATAAGGCAACATAAGCAAAGAGTGAATCCAAATAAGGTAAAACACTTGAACCATAGGTTCCAAATGCTCCCTCATATTACTTCCCAATATCACTGATTGATTGCTACTTTTTGCCTTCACTTATACCACTTCCTTAGGTGTTGATTACCCCTTTATGCATGCCTTCCTCCTGGCTTTAAGGGAGAATTATTTCCTTAGCAGACGAACATTCCTTCCATGATTAGAGAGTGTTACACTCTCCCTTACCATGCATGAAGGAAAAATTTTCATTGTTCAATATTTCAAGAAAATTGAAGCTGACCTTTGGCTTCCTAAGACAACTTACCATAATATACCCAAAGGCCACAATCTAAGGTACTTAATGCTTGGTGCCTTGGTTAATATTTTTAATTAAAGTATGAATATAAAAACTAATCAATGCTTGATTTAAATGATAAGGTTAAAGTGTTGGAATATATTACATTATTTGGTACATGCTAATGTACTACCTTGGGTACATCTTTAGATTAGGAATGTGTCTTAGATTAGGGTTTGAGTATTTAATTTATTCAATGTAATAAATGCACAAGTATTGTTAAAATGTGCAAAGTATTTAATGATGTAAATGTGCATGTTAGTCCATGTGCACGAGTCCATAGAATAGGAAAGTGAAGAGTCACATAAAGATATAAGGCCAAGAGTACTCTATATGAAATTCTCATTATATAAATAGGCATATATGTAAGTGTAATATACACACATACACACAATGTAAAGTAGAAGTAAAGTAGAGATACAATGTAGAGCACGCATGAAGTATGCAGAGTTTGAGATCTCCATTCTATATCAAAAAAATATTTTTGTGAGCTTTTGTTAATGGTAGTTTTATGAGTTATTGCAGAACTCTTTCATGAGTTTTATATGCTTTAAATATTGCTATTATATTACATTTGATATAGCATGCTTATTCTAGATCTTGTGGTTGCTTTTCATTAAGTATCTAATATCAAAAGTTAACATAAAGTTGCCATACAAGAAAACAAGAGTATTATATGCTAATCAAAATATAACATATTTTCTAGCCACAAGCAACTAAGACAAGCATGGCACTACATCCTCAATATTCTACACCATTATTTTATCCCCAAATAGGTGGCCCTTTTTATGATAGTACAAGCTATCATCGACCTTATTGAGGAGGCTCATTGCAAGCAATATCCTAGCCCAATGGTGTGAATATGGAGACTCAAAATGATATGCATCTACATGAAGGTAATTTTTCCATGTTTACCATGAGTTGCTGATGAACAAGTCATCATCATCACTTTCCCAAAGTAACTCTCAATATGGGTGGATTATCCCTACATTTCCACCAAAGAGAGGTACCTGATCTTGCATCCACAAATGCATCAGCAGTACCACATTCTATACTTGAAAACATCAAAAACATTCCATCATATAGACATCAACAAAGAACCTATACCATTTATCAAACATAACCACATATAGTTCATTGTTCATAAAAGTTCTGCCAAGTAGGGGTGTTACATACTCCCCCCTTGGACTAAACACAATCCTTTGTGTTTCCTGCAAAATGTAGCATACATGATTTATTCAAAAAGATATGGAAATTGTTGTCTCATGACTTCAACATTTTCCCATGTAGCACAATTTTTAGAATACTGGTCCCACTAGACCTTACATTGGTCTAGAGTTCATTTCCTTAGCATCTTGGAATGAAACCCTAGAATCTTAACTAGTCGCACCTCAATGGCTATGGAATCTATCATCTACAAGTTAGAAATATTCCACACGTGAGTAGGATCAACAACATACTTCCTAAGCAGGGATATGTGGAAAGTGTCATGGATCTTTGACAGGTTGGGCAGCAAAGTGAGCCTATAGGCTACTGGGCTAATCTTCCCAATGATCTCAAAGGGCCCAACATAGCGAGGATCCAACTTGGTTGACTTGATGGCACTCTTCATGGGTCTTACCCTTAAGAAAACCCTATCTCCTACAGAATATTCTCTTGGTGATATTTTCATATCGACATAGCTCTTTTGATGATTAATTGCTTCCTTGAGCCTAAGCTATATGGCTTTGAGCTCCTCCATATCTCAGATAATGTTTGATCCGATCATCACTTGATCCTCCGGATTATCCCATGATAGAGGGGTTCTGCATATTTTGCCATACAAGGCTTCAAATGGGGCCATCCCCAATGATGCATGGTATCCATTATTATATGCAAACTCCATGAGATGCAAGAAGTCTTCCCATTTTGACTTTTGATCCATGCAATACATGCACAACATGTCTTCCAAAACCTGGTTTACCCTCTCGATTTGACCATCCATTTTAGGATGATATGCAGAACTAATATTCAACTTAGTGCCCACTGCATGATGAAGAGCCTACCAAAACTTTGATGTGAATCTAGAATCCCTATCAAAAATAATTACCTCAAGAAATCCATGTAGTCTAAAGATTTCTTTGGAAAACTTATTTGCCACCATCGGTGCATCATCCTTGATGTTCCCTGGTATGAAGTGTGCAACCTTGGTCAACTTGTCAACCACTACCAAGATAGCATCATGCTGGAACCTATTCTTGGGTAACCCCACAATAAAGTCCATAGAAATTACCTACCATTTCTACATAGGTATCTCATGTGGGTACAATTTTCCAACTAGGTGATGATGTTCTACCTTCACTTTCTAGCATTCTAAACATCTTGTAATTAATTTCATGATGTCTTGCTTCATCCTGGACCAATAGAAGGTCTTTTTCATATTTTCTCTCATTTTTGACCCTCTCAGATGAGTAGAATAGGGAGAATTATGTGCCTCTTGCATAATATTTCTCCTTAGGTCACCCATTTTGGGTATAACTACCCAATATTTAAAGCATAAAAGCTCATATTTTATGTTGAAACCCTTACTTTTTTTGGAATCTAACTTAGTTTTATCCCAAATTTCTATGTAGTATGGGTCCTATAGTTGCATTTCCTTGACCCTATCCATCAAATCTACATGGCTCCAAGTTAAGGCAGCTATGTGCCTTCTCCTACTCAAGGTATCTACAACCTTATTTTCTTTTCCTTTGATATATTCAATACCAAAATCATATTCTACTAAGAATTCTACCCATCTTCTCTGTCTTGCATTCATCATAGGTTGGGTAAAGATATACCTCAAACTTTTATGGTCCATTCTTAGTTTAAAAGGTCTACCCAAAAAATAATGTCTCTAAGCCTTTAGGGCATGCACAACTACTTCCAATTCCATATCATGAGTGGCATAGTTTACCTCATGCTTCTTGAGTTTTCTAGACTCGTATGCCACTGTAGCTTCTTCCTAAGATAAAACTCCACCCAAACCTTCTAGAGAGGCATCAGTACAAATAGTGAACTTCCCAAGAGGATCCAAAATCTTTAGAATTGGTGTCATTGTCAACTTATTTTTTAGAGTCTCAAATGTGGCCTCACACTTATCTATCCATTTGAACTCTTTTCCCTTTTTTGAAGGTTGGTGATTGGATAGGTAATATTAGAGTAATTTCTCACAAAACACCTATAATAACCTATGAGTCCCATGAAACTCCTGACTTCTATCACATTTGTAGGTGGAGGCCAATTTAGTATAGCCTCAATATTCTTTTGGATCCACAACAATTCCCTCTATTGAGATAATGTGCCCCAAATACTATACTTGTAGAGTATAGAACTCACACTTGGATAGTTTTCCATAAAGTTGATTCTTCCTTAGTACTTCCAACACTAATTTGAGATGTTGGTCATGCTCTTCCTTAGTTCGAGAATAAATCAATATATCATCTAAGAATACCAAGATGAATCAGTCTAGGTACTTCCTGAACACACTATTCATCAGATTCATGAAGGCAACAGATGCATTCGTTAACCCAAATGGTAGCATTGTGAATTCATAGTGCCCATATCAAGTTTTAAAGGTCATATTATGGGTATATTCTTCCTTAATTATTAGTTGATGATATCTTGATCTCAGATCTATTTTTGAAAATATGGTAGCATCCTTTAGCTGATCAAAGAGATCATCTATCCGTGGTAGAGGGTACTTATTCTTAATGGTTACCTTATTCAACATTCTATAATCTATGCATAGTCTTAAGGAACCATCCTTATTTTTCATAAATAACATTGGAGCACCCTAAGGTGACACACTTGGTTTGATTAGACCTTTTTCCAATAGGTCCTAAAGTTGAACTTTTAGTTCCTACAACTCAATTGGGGTCATTCGATAAGGTGTCCTAGAAATGGGTTCAACCCCTGACATTAATTCAATGGTGAAATAAAATTCTCTTTGAGGGGGTAGACCTGGAAGGTCTTCAGGAAACACATCCCAAAACTCATGAAGAATTGGGTGCCTCTTAAAAACTTCTTCATCCCCTTTCTCTCCAGTCTTCCCATTGATCTTTACTACATACAGCATACCACCTCTTTTAATGGCTTTCTTTAACTACATAGTTGAAAGCAAGTGGGGTTGAAAAGAGCCTTGCCTACTTTGTACTCTAACCCTCTTCTTATCCTTATCGGTGTAGTCCATCCACCTATCTTGAAAGTTGATTAAGGCTCCATGAGCCTTCAACCAATCCATCCCTAGGATAATGTCAAAAGCATGCAAAGGTGCCACATATAAGTGCCATATAGTGGATCCATTGGGTAGAGTTATCTCTACTATAGGTAAACATTGATCCATTGAGTAGGTTTTCCCAAAACCATACTCAACTTTCCACCCTTGTGCCAAAAATATAGGTCTTTCCAACATATCCCTGATAATACTAGTGGAAATAAAACTATCTATAATTTTTTTTACATATTTATTAAACAACTTACCATTTAATAGCATTGGTGTTGCTTGGCCATCCAAGTCCCTATTTCTAGTAGTGGCATAAATTCGGTGCGATGGCTCCTCTACTTTGTGACTTGATTCTGCCCTTTGAGGGCACTTCTTGGCATAGTGAGGACCCCCACAGATGTAGCATCCTACTTTAGGTGCCTGGGATCTCTCTTGCTTCCTCTCCCCTCTCTTCTTTTTATGTCAACTCAACTGCTTCAAGAGATTGGTATTGGAACTATCTTTTTGATGAAATCTCTTCTTGCTTTGTCCTAAATATCCATTATTCCCATTATTGAACTTTGGATTACCTTTATTCCTCTTATTCTAACCCTTGTCCCATTTCATGAACCTTGTGCTCTTTCTTTTCCTTAGCTCTTATCTTTCTAGTTTTGTCATCCTTGAATAATTGAAGAAAACCCTTTTTATTTGAATATTGGTTTCTTCTTGCCTCACTAGGTCATAAGCCTCTTACAAAGTTTTTATTTGAGCAGATTAATCACTGTTCTTATTTTAGGGTCTAACCCTAGAATAAACTTATGTACCTTAAGATATTCATTGTTCTCATATTCTAGGACATATTTTAGAAGTTTCACATATTTTTGAAAATATACTTCTATAGATAGTGACCCTTGTTGAAGGGTAGAGAACTCTTCAAATTTCTCAATATAAAATTGGTCTATAAGAAACCTTTTCTTAAAAGCCTCAATGAACTCCTTCCATTTGAGATCCATGGCTTGGATTTTTCTACCTAAGTTGTACGTGTCCCACCATTCCAAGGCTACCTCTAGGAGATGGATGGTGGCCCATGCAGTCTTAGTCTCTGATGAGTAATTTCTCATGGAGAAAAAGGTCTCTAACTCCTTCAGCCATGACTCAACCACATCTCCTCCTATTTTTCCATTAAATTTGGTTACCTTAACATTATTAAGGTCTCTTGCAAGCTCAGCCTCTATTCGGGCTCTGCCCTCTTGGCCTCTTTGGATAGGATTTTCTTCTTGTCGACCCTCTCCATTTCTAGTACTGGCCTCTCTATTGACCAAGGAATCTATTAACTTTTGTTGTTGTTCCAATTGCTCTTGGAGCAAATTTACCATGGAGGAAAGATATTCTATCCTCCTATCAAATTTTGATGTTCTTCCAACATTCCTGGTCAGGGTTTACTGTCATCTCAGGCCACTTACTAGAAGTTGATCCCTTCCTAGTCTTCTTACTAGGGTCTAAAGTTTATCCTACCTTTTGTATGGTATTACCCTATGGTGTAACTGTCTTGGTTTTATTTGATGAACTTCCTTTTTGAATAGGTGCCATTTCCTATTCATAAAAAGAAATTAGGTAAGTTACAATCCTCCCATAATTGTACTTACATTTTGTTAGCTTCATTCTACACATGAACTAACATAAATTATTATCACCCAATTGATAATATTTTAGGGTCACACTTGCCTTCATGCAAGGTGCCTTACCCAAATTTGCACATCAAGTCAAGGCTCAACCTAGTCACACTCCATGGAAGCTTCTAGTCCCTACGACCTAGAGCTCTGATACCAATTGTAACAACCCAAAACTACCAACCCAATTTTTTTTAAAAGAGCACTTACAAACAAAGGCTCACAAGGGAGACACCCTTAATTTATTTATCTCAACATACAAGGCTTCACCACATTTGAGTTCTAAGTCACTATAGATGACACTTAGTGGATAGGAGTGGCCAACTCCCATAGTTTTTTGGGGTTCACCTTACTAAACCTACATGTTTAGAAGGATGCCATTAAGTGGTTCCCCCACCTTTCCCATACCTTCATTGGCTAGGGACTATTTAACCATGACATAGGGATTATCCTTTAAGGCCCATAACACTTAAAGGGAGATGCTCATTCCCTAACCTTACTCTAAGTCCATCTCCTTTAGGTAGGTTAACCAAGCGTAGAGCCTTGGTGCTTAGTTACCACACCTTTGTGGGCTAACTAAGGTCATTATCACTTTGATGACAACTAACATGATCTCCTGATCCTACACAATTGAGGGATCACCATTGCTACCTTGTGAATGGTCTTCCCAACCTTTAAATGGGACACACTTGATCCTACATGTTCAAGGTATGATGATTCACAAGTACCCTAGCTATTATATTCACACAATTTCTTCTAGATTCATGAATTCCTAGCTATTGCATTCTTGCAACTCCTAGGTTTATGAGTTCCTAGCTATTGCATTCTCACAACTCCTTCTAGGACTCATATCTACCTAGTTATTGCATTCATGCAACTCCTCCCAAGATTGGGCTTTATGAATTACTAGAGGAATATTTCTACCCATCCCAAGGTTAGAAAAGCTATTGCAATGATTACTTCTAAAAAATAACAATAACAATAAGCATACCATAAACCATAAAATATGAAATTTTAGAAATATAAACCAAAAAAATCTCCTCTTAACCAAAAGCCATATTTGCTTAAATCCAAACTTGACATTAGTTCAAGTGCTCATATAACATAATGCTATAACAATAATTGACCAAGCATTTCACAATAAGGTATGCATTCTTTAAAAGTAAGTGCCATCATATAATACCTTAATCAAAGATCCATTCCTATAATCGATAGAACCCAAAACTAAATTATCCCAAAGGAGGATTTCTCAAAAACACTTTAATGAATTAAGACAACATAATCTTTTAGTTTGTACAATAATCATTTTTACAAAACTTATTAATCAATTCAATATTTACAAAACCTTTATCTTCCCCATATACTAATGATTCAAATCTCTAGGAAGTCATTCCCAAAATTCCTCGAACCAACCACAAATCAACAAGTCTCTTTGAGAGGATATTACCATCCATGGTGTTATGAGGTATACTTGGGGATTAGAACAACTCTTCATGCAATGCAATTCTACTCATGCCATTCTCTATTATGCCACAACCATGCATAAAACCATATAATCAAAATATTCCAAAATAATACAAGAGAGTCCCATACTTCTTTTTTTAATGACTCAATCCACATAGGAGTTCATTATAATAGTTTCTCTTTCAAAACCATAGTTCAAAAATACATCAAAAATAGAGAAGCCCATACTTCTTCGTATAATAATCCTCTAACCCACAAAGGTCTTGAGAGTTATTATACGAGTTTCTTTTTCAAAACCATAAATCAACAATACATCAAGAAATAGAGAAGCCCATACTTCTCTATATAATAATCCTCTAACCCACAAAGGTCTCAAGAGTTATTATATGAGTTTATTTTTTCAAAACCATAAATCAACAATACAACAAACTAAAACTATCTCTAGATTATATTTCTTTTCAAATCTTAGCATTTTAATATTGAAATAATAAGGATTCTTATCTACAAAGCAAGCTTAAAGATCAACAAAACACAAAGCTTATAAGAGCAAGCTTATAGATTCAACTTTAATCTATATATAAAGCTTCTAAAAGAAAAATACACTTTAACCAAGGTAAGCACTAACTAAACCTGAACAAACACTAGAGGAAGATCACAAAAACATGAACACTCTTCAATAAACACACCTAGTTCTAACCTAAGGTAACAATGAAAAGCTCAAAGTACAGTTCACCACCCAAGACTACTACAAGTAATGTGAAATACACATATAAAGAACAAAAATATGCTTGACTTGAAGGATGATGAAAAAACATAGATCAACCACACCAAGCACTATATAAAAACACAACCTTCCACCCTATGAACAAGAAAATAAACCAGAAAAACTTGACCACGTAGACCAACGCAAGACATAGGGCTCTCTACAACCACGCAAATGACACAACCCACAAGACATAATAAGTGGATCAACCAAAACAAGAACAAAATATAGATTGATTCCAAAAACTACAAATATCGAAGGAAGGTACAGGAGGTGAACCAACTTATCTAAGGGTAACTCAAAGATTAACACAATATGGGTAGGTAGGGCCAACGTTAAACAATAGAAAGCAACGAGAGCACACCAAAAAGAAAATAACAATGCATAAAAAATATCTAAATAAGATAAATAAACACAAGAAAAAAGTGAATCCAAATAAGGTAAAACACTTGAACGATAGGTTCCAAATGCTTCCCTAGATTGCTTACCAATATTGCTGACTGATCGCTACTTTCTACCTTTGCTTCTATTGCTTCATCAGGTGTCGATTACCCCTTTACGCCTACATTACTCCTAGATTTAAGGGAGAAGCATTACCTTAAGTGAATGAACGTTACTCCCAAGATCAAAGAGCATTATGCTCTCCCTTGCCATGCATGATTGAGAGATTTTCACTGTTTAATATTTCAAGGAAAGTGAAGCCAACCATTGGCTTTCCAAGGCAACTTACAATAACATACTCGAAGACCACAATATAAGGTACTTAATGCTTGATACCTTGGTTAATATTTTAAATTAATGTATGAATATAATAAAACTAAACAATATTTGATTTAACTGATAAGGTTAAAATTTCCATACAAGAAAAATAAGAGTATTATATGCTAATCAAAGTATAACATCTTTTCTAGCCACAAACAACTAATACAAGCATGGCACTACATCCTCAATATTCTACACCACTATTTTATCCCCAAATAGGTGGCCCTTTTTTATGATAGTACATGCTATATGTTGGGACTATAATGGAATGAACAAGATGAGATATGTATTGATACAAATGGATTACATATATAGGCATAAGGCCTATTTGATAACATGACAAATGTCAAGTGAAACTGACAAGTGTCAAGGTGAAGGCATAGTGCACTTTAATTCTAACACTATAATCAATATTATTAAGGAGGCTCATTGCAACCAACATCCTGACCCAATGGTGTGAATATGGAGACTCAAAATGATATGCATCTACATGAAGGTAATTTTTCCACGTTTACCATGAGCTATGGATGCACAAGTCATCATCATAATTTCCCCAAAGTAACTCTTAATATTGGTGTGGATATTTTTGAGCATTACCCACATGGATTTTGGTAAAATGTGCAGAGGGCATTACAGTCTCTAAAAAACAAATCAGGAGGAGACTAGGCACTTTTAGCCTAGGTATGCTAGGGATGGATCAATGATGAAGTATGGCAAAATTTGACTAATTATAAAGAGTGATGGACATTCTTCCACAGAGGTCAAAGTGAATAGGTACACAAATTCCATATCATATCAAGATTAGGAGTATTTTATGATTTGGATAAGTCTTAGAAGTGCCAAAATTTTTATAACAAGACTAGCCACACAAGGGTACCTAAAGTCCATCACCCGTCTGTAAAGTAGAGAAGAATTTTTTTTCCTAAGTCTTGAACCCATCGAAACTTATGTACCAAGACTAGCCACACAAAGGTACCAAAAGTCTGTCACCCTTCTTGAGAGTAGAAATGAGAAAATTAACTAAGTTCTAGAAGCATCAGAACTTCTATACCAATACTAGCCATGCAAGGGTACCAAAAGTCCATCACCCGTCCAGAGAGTAGAAATGAGAAAATTAGCTAGGTATCGAAAGCCAGAACCTCTATACCAAGACTAGCCACAAACTAGTAAAAAACATCCATTGCTCATTTGTAGAGCAAAAATAAAAATTTGGTTAGTCTTGAAGCTATCAAAAATTATGTACAAAGAGCACGTAAATAATGGTACCAAAAGTCTATCGTTCATCAAAATAAACAAGAGAAAATTACCTAATTCTTGGACTCACCAAACATTTTGCCCCATATGTTGACACAAAGAGGTACCAAATGTTTATCCCCCATCTAGAGAGCAAAAATGAGAATATTAGCTAAGTCTCAAAAGCTCTGGAACTTTTGCACTAGGAATAACATTAGATGGGTACAAAACATTCATCGCTCATGTTAGAGTTAAAGTGCACTATGCCTTCAGTTTGACACTTGTCAGTTTCATTGACAAGTGTCATGTTTATCATATAGGCCTTCTGCCTATATATGTAACCTATTTTTATCAATAAAAATAATCCCCTTTAGTTTTCCCTCCTAACATTTGGTATCAGAGCAGGCTTTCCCTGCCCTGTGAAACCCCTTGAGGGGGGATTTCCCTCATGGAAATCCTCCCTCCTCCCCTCATTTTTTTTAGCTCCTCCATTTTTTTTGAAAACTAGGGAGTATGCTCTCCATCCTTGGATGGATCAGAAACCAGAAGTTGGAAGATTAAATGGGTGCAAATTTTTTTTTAAGACAAAGTTATTGGGGAAGTATGGGTATCCCACTTTGGTATCACTTTAGTTTCGTCTTGCTGCTGTAGAGGTAGTGGAAAATTCAGCGAAGGCTCCAGTTGATAACCGGATTTGCAGTAGATATGCAGGAAATTTCAAACATTAATTTTATGATGCTAGCAACTGCTGCCAGTTTTTTTTTAAAGATTCTGAAGAGGGGCGGAGTCTGAGTTCCACTAGGGTATCTACGCTCTGGTGGGGTTTTTTTACGAGAGGCTGTCAGATTTAAGGGTTTGTGAGGAACGACATGATCTCAGAAATTTTTCGTCCGTGATATTTTTTACTGCCCTTGGTGCTGTGTGTAGCGGCGGAGCTCTTGTAATGCAATTTTTTTTTGTTTTTTAATGGTGAAATGCCTTGGATCTGCTAAAATCGGTGCCTCTGCCACAACTAGTTTGATGTTTCTTCCATGGATCACGGCCTTGAGGTTATCAAGGTTGGTGCAGACCTGCAGCCACTACGCAGGATCTCCATAGACGTGCTCTCTACTGAAGAGGGCCGCCACCATGGCGGGCACCATGTGACCGGAGGCTTCGTTGTCTCTCTCCTTTCTGGCTATTACGGAGAGCTTGGAGAAATTCGAAAGCGCCAGGGTATTTAATGGGGGTTGCTTCACATGCAAAAAGTTAGAGATCGTCGAATGCAGGTCAGGCACTCCTACCAGCGAGACCAGCGCCACGGGCGGGGTTCGAAGTTCGTCCGTGTATTCCTCCATGGATTTCAGACTCAATTTCGACAGAGTAGGACGGATTTTTGTGAAAACGGTGTCAATCTACCCGCATTGGCTTGAATTCGAACATAGACGTCAAATTTTTGAGGGCGTTTGTTGTGGATTTGATGCGATTCGTGAAGAAATTCGGATGATTCTAGAGGGTTTGCTGGCTGCGACAGAGTCTTCCATGTGGCCACTCCGACGGAGATCGCCCCTAAATACGGTCGCGCGCAACCTCGCCGGTGTTGGTGGCGCTTTTAGAAAAGTCGTTGGAAGCTTAGGATATGCTTTCAACAAACGCCGGAAGATTTTTAACTTTCTGTGGACAGCTTGGCGGAGTGCGAAGGTATCCGTGGATCGTGATTTCAACTGCAACAAAGACCTCGTGATTTGTCGTTGCGATTTTCCGACCGCCGCTGTAGCTGCCTACGGAAGCGGATCAGACGCCATCTGCCTGTGGCCAAGTTAGTGTTGTTCCGATGGTGATAATAGGGAATGTGGCTGCGATGCAGTGTTTTTGACTGCAGTATCCAATGAGGAGAAATGGTCCCCAATGTCCCCGTGCCCATGATTTAAGGGGGAACTTTGGGTATTTTATACCAGAAGACCGGAGAGGAACAGAATGGTGGGCCCATGCGCTCATTTTCGCCCATGACTTATGATACATGGGGTACTTTAATTTTCTAAGCATTAAAGGAGGCCATTATTTTTAATTTTGAAATGAGAGCATATTAGTGGGGCATTTTTTATGAGAAGTCAAAATATTTTTTAAAACGGGGTATATGTTTTTCTTTGGAATGTGGGGTATTTTATTCCAAAAGGGGATAATTTATGAAATGGTTAGGAGCATTTGATTCGATTTGTATGGAGCTACTTTAATCATGAAGAGTCTTATTGGCCCACATGGCCCATGTAATTCCCCTGCGAGGGAAATTGACTATTTTTTTTTCCGCCAGAGTGCGATGCCAGGAATATGAAATTCCTGAGGTTTATTTTGTTGCCTTAGGGAGGCATGTTGTTTTTCCACATGATGAAGGCCCCTTTGATGGTGGAATATAGGGGTATTTATAGTCGTTGGAAACGGTTTTCCGCGACGGACACAATGGTGGTGTCCAATTGTAATTTTGAGGCTGTTTCAAATGAGCTTTTTTGCCTCAAAGTTTATTCTACCTTGGAGTGCACTCTTGATTGTACCCGACACTCCCAAGGTAATTTTATATGTGATCCTTGTACCTAGTGACCTTTTCTATACACTTAGTGAATGCAACGGCTGGTTACCCATGCATTTCGGTGGGATGACATGGTCACCATAAGGACACTTATACTAGGGACTACAGACAAAGACACCCTAGACTCTATTCGAGGTTTTTTTCGGATCTACTTATGAAGACTACAGACAAAGACACTTCAGAAGATTCTCTTATTTTTTTCTTCTCTCCTCCTATTTTGATCTATGGCTCATTTTTATTGTAATGAGTGCATTTTCGGCAGAGATCGACACTCTTATATGGCTCGTTTTTCCTTTCATTAGGTGCATTTTCGGCAGATACCGACACCTTCTAGATTGAGTTCACCATGAGGAGGGATTTCATACTCATGGTGAATCTAGTCAGTGACCTATGAGAGGCAACATCCTCTGAGGATGACCTGTAGAGGCAACAGACCCAGATGTGGCTGACCCTGAGGCACCCATGATGACCCTGAGGCACTTAGACGGCTGACCCAGTGGCAACAGACCCATGGAAGTGGCTGACCTTGAGGCAACAGACCGAGATGTATACATAGTGGATCTAGCATTATTCATAGTTGGAGAGCCAAGAGCACAAAGCACGAGCCTAAGACCAAATCAGCAATAAGGAGGATGATAGGTTGTTTTTGAGAAGTCAACATTAAGGGGGAATGTTACCTAATGTTGACTTGCTTTGTTTTTTCTTTAGTTAGGATAGTGCACTTTAAGGGGGAATGTTAGAGTTAAAGTGCACTATGCATTCAGTTTGACACTTGTCAGTTTCATTGACAAGTGTCATGTTTATCATATAGGCCTTATGCCTATATATGTAACCTATTTTTATCAATAAAAATAATCCCCTTCAGTTTTCCCTCCTAACAGCTCATGTATAGAGTAGAGAAGATAAAAATTTCCTAAGTCCTAGACCTACCAGACATTGTACCATAGAGGTTGATGCAAAGAGGTACAAAAATTCTATCTCCCATTCAAAGAGCATAAATGAGAAAATTAGCTAAGTCTTGGAAGCACTGGAACTTCTGTACCAGGACTAGCCATGGGTGGGTACAAAAATTTCATCACCCATTTAGAGAGCAAAGGTCAAATTTTATATTTAAAACTAGTTTGTCAGTGTGTGGGTGGCCATCATCTCATTCTACATATAGGGCAAGATCACTTGTTAGACAATCTTAACAACAAGATATCTACCAATGCAATCATGCGGATGTTTAGGGTGGCTCAACAAAAATATAAAAAAGGATCAATGAACCAAATGCAAACAGTAAGACCAGTATGACTTGAGATGAAGTAGCTTCCAGATAGATTAGAAAGCCATAACCAGGTGCTTAGAATAAGCATACCATTGAGTAGGTCAACAAACTAGTGAATCTTCTGACATAACGACAATCCACCTTTAAGGCAATGATGCCCTGATAACTGAATGTATTATAAAAAGTTATAAATACTAGAATATAGAATAGAAAATGGTTGACTCTTAATATTTTACAACTTACATGTATGAAAACACATTGTGAATAAGAAACATAATATGGATTATTGTTTGGCATCTGGTTCATTTTCTTGTAAAATATGTATGTATGAACGATTGTTTATTTTTAATATAGGCTAGGTGAATGAGCATAGTATTAATTCTTTTCTCTAGATTTTCACTTGTGTTCATTTTCCACTTCTAGAATTCATAATCCATAGGACTGTAAAATGAATAAGATATTGTTATGTGATTGATAAAACTAGTTGGTCTATTAGGTAATTTGGCTAAATTCTTGATTGTATAGCTATTATATCTCATGTATTTTGATGTGGCTCAACCTACACCATCATAAGTTATAGCTTTCGATTCTTTTATCTCTTTCAACACCCTTTCCCCCAATTTTTAGGAACAACTAGTTAGAGCTGCATAGGAACTAGCCTCCTTTAGAGATTGACCACTGAAACCTCATGAATTCTAGGTAATTCAATATTGGTCAGGGTCTTTGGGTGCATAATATTACCATAGGCAAATTTTTAGATCAATAATTTTTGGCATGCCCAGTGGGACCAAGTCCCACTATTTATATAACTTAGAGTTTTGATGATACACTATTTTGTAAGATCCCTTTTCAATCACCCGGTGACTCCATGTAATTGCAACCTAGATCTATTTTAAGTTACCTTTTAAAAAAACCTTGCTACCTTGTCACTTTATACAATATATGTTCACAATATAGGCATCTAGAGGATTGGATGAACCATTATAATTTCTAGAATTACCTCTCCATCCTTATAGAAAACAAAATTATATTGTTCCCCCCGAATTATCATATTCTTCAAATATTTCGAAAGAGCAATATGTTGAAGATGACACTCTATGTACCTCTATTTATACTTTGTTACCAATGGTTCAAAATCAGAAATAAAACCTTCAAAACTACCCAACTTGGAACCATACAAGGCCTCTAATTTTACCCATCCAAAATCCAATCCCCTAAGTAGCACTAAAAGCACTTCCAATATATGATGATATTGAGAAGACTATTTATGAACACTATAAAGATGTAGCATCACTAGCTACCATACATAATATTCAAGAAGAAGATGTCATGATAAGGCTATTAGTTATATCATTGAGAGGAAATATGTTGTACTGGTACGAAATCTTGCTAGATCAAACTATAAATACATGGGCCCAACTAGCTGACAAATTAGTGGAAGAATTTCATGAAAAAGCATATCCATTCTCTCTACTAACACAATTCATGGTGATACAAAGGCACCCATAGGAGGAAATAATAGACTTCAAAATTAGGTTTAGTCAAACATGGAAAAGAGTGCCCTAGGGTCTTCAACCAACTAAAGAACATGCCATGTATTATTATATAAGGGCTTTCCATTCAGATTTAGGCATGGCTATAAGGTAGTCCAATGTGTTTACATTTCCTTAGATATTTCAAGAAGAATTCAAGGATTAGAAGGATTTGATTGCTATAGGAAGGCTACCCCCAAAAATGGTAATCCCAATATTCCTAGACTTGCCTCAACAACAAGTGCAAAATTATTTTACACACACGTCTTTTCTAGCTACTACTCCTCCCATCAACTTTCCATCATGACTAGTTCAACCAATTACTTAGACACTTCTTGCACCTCCTACAACACCTTTGTTGCTAGCACCTTCTGTTATTCTTGCATTATCAACTCCTAATCCTTATACATTTGTCTTGCAAGAGATGGTCACAACCATGAATAACCTCACCAATTAAGTTACTACCATGAAAATGAAGGAGGATAAGAGAAAATTTCAACCAAGAAGGTTTCCATTTGTCATAAAAGATCAAACAACTACTAGCAAGATGGTGGAAAAATCCAATATAATATACAACAATCAAGAAGGTGCACATTCTGTCTTAGACTCTAAGTTAAACTACTAGTATTCAAATTGCAATGAGCCACATGGTGAAAGCTCATGCATGAAGCACCAACATGATACCCAAAAATTTTCCATTGAGAAGGTAGAAAGGGCTTAGAAAGGCTAGGTAAATTTGTTGAGAAAAATGGACTACAATTTCATGATACCATATGTTGAATAGGTATCGGTCCTAATAAGATTAGGGAAGAAAATTTTACTAATTGATCCTAAGGTAATGGGTCCTTTTAAAATACCTTCAAATATAAAAGACCATCCAAAAAGGGACATCCCTTAGGATGCCCTAGTCCAAAAGCTAGCTCAACAACTACAAAAAGTGTTAAATGAAGAACATATGCTTATACTGAGAGGGGGGGTGAATAGTATACAATAATTTTTTTTTCCTTTTAATCCAAATAGTAGCATCAACATTAATAAACCAGTAAACATCACACAAAACATCACACACATGAGAGACATAATTTTAACGTGGTTCACCCAATGTGGGCTACCTCCACAGAAAAATATTTCTTCTAAATATTTCTCAAATAATATTTTGGGAATCCTTCCCAATTACAATGTTTATGGAATTCTATCCAAAGGAGAAGCTAATCCCCCAAATCTAGTTTATGTATATCTATCCACAAGATAACTCCTTATCCTATGCTCTAGCTGGTGATCTTCTAGAAGACTCTATCTCTCTACTACACTAATTGATGGATCTCTCTCCACTTTAAGAACCATCACTCAGAAGACCTGTCTTCAATTGTCCTGGCTGCTAGATCTCTATCCACCGAGACTCTATCATCTATACTCTGTCACTTCCAAAGCTTTGTAAATAGGTTCACTCAGAACCTTCTTAAATCTGCTCAACGGGTCCACTTAGAACCTGCTCAAATTTTCTCAACAGGTTCACATAGAACCTACTCAAATATGCTCAACAGGTCCACACAAAACCTGCTCAAATATGATCAACAGGTCCACTCAGAACCTGCTCAAATATGCTCAACAGGTTCACTCAAAACCTACTCAAATATGCTCAACAAGCTCACATAGAACTTGTCCAATCTCATAGAATCATAAAGATAATTGTTAGAGACTCAATATGTTCTATTCTCAAAAACTCAATCTCAACTCAAATCAGAATATAGAATAGTTTGTTTCATGGAACTTGAACAACCACATTCATCCACTTGACTAGGCTTAATCAACTCTACTCAACCAATCACCTCAAGGAATAACCCTTTCTCACAAACCCTATTCCAAGCATGTATCAACCAACTCAAAATATTTCCAATAATGCTCGACCACAAATCTTACATAACAATGATACTCATGTTCTTTTCTGACTCAAGTTCAAGTTCTTTGCATAATCAATTGGATTCAACAACAATGATTATAAAACAAGGTTTAATCACAATTCTCAATCTAGAAAACCTTGAAGCATTAAACCAACCACTTTTGAAAAGAAAACCACAATCAATACTTTTCTCTCCAATGATATTTTCAAAAATCAATCACCCAATCAATTCAATGGAGAATATTGCCCATACATTTTTGATGCCAAGGAGTTGTCCACAAAATCTGTCAAATTCAAAACACTTTCAAATATTTCCTTTTCAATCACAAAGAGGATAGAGGACTTGAGTAATATCACAACAATAAAAATAATATTCCAATAACACCTTATTACTCCTACTCAATAAAATTCACCATGTCCTCTCATGAAAGAAACAATCCCTTTTGAAAAAGAATAAATCAAACTCACTTTTGAACCCCTTTACAAAAATAGAAATATCTCTTTACACACACCTTATTTCTCCTTCTAAGCAAGTTAATAAAATATCCCTTGAAAAATTCTTTCCAACGATATATAATATTCTACCCTTCCAAAAATAAAACCATAAAAAATCTCTCAATTTTCTAGGGCATAACATAACCCTTATTTCTCCCTTAAGGCTATTAAAAATTAAAATACAAAAGTTAACTTGCATTTTCTCTCAGAGGGATTTGATACCTCGATGTCCTCCTTCCCAATGCCTTAACCGTGGCCAAGCCGACGTTGGGCCACGTGCCCACACTTGCCTAAAAAGGAATGAACTACATCAACAACTTCACGAACTGGCACCTTTCAAAATAATCAAAATACACTTTGAGTGCTTTGACCTTGCAAGCAACCTCCAAGCGAATCAAATGTGGGACCTCCTTTGTTTCACCAAGCCAACACACCGCTAGGCCAAGCTAGCCTATGTGCTCCAAAACCCCAAACGTTCCCTGCTTCAACCTTTTTGTAAATCGTCAAGCCTTTTAAACACGAGCCTTAATTCACATGCACTCCAAACGAATTAGCAAGGATGAAAAATGATTAATGCTTTTTAGGGCATTATATATAATGCCTTTGTCTTCCATGCAATCATGTCGGCGCATCGATTTAATTCGACATTGACATGGTTGATTAATTTATAATATATTTAAATTTAAATATTATAAATTAAATTAGACCAACCTTAGGTTTTAGATTAATTAAACCTTGGAGCCTTGTCTTAATGCACAACCTTGGTGTAACAAATATTATTTATAAAATTTAAATTCCTTGTGAATTTAAATAATTTATAAAAAATTATTAAACCTCCTTTTTAACCTTGGCAATAACCCATCTTGGGTTTTTATGAACTAATCACTTAACCTGTGCTTCCAATAATATTAAAATATATGGAGCCTTTTTCCTTTCACTTTTGCACTGTTGAATCTTTTTCTTGGATGATAGTGATAACCTCGAATGACTTTATTTCTTGTCGAATTTCTTGATATGAGTGATAACTCTATCAAGTGACATCAATGACAGCTCAAAATGTCCAACAATAAAAGAGGGTGAAACCTAAGAGCAGACAAGAGATAAATTGAGATACCCTTCTCTGACTAAGCACCAAAATATTGAGACTACTAAAGAATACATGAGTAAGTATGATGAACCTACTAATGAAAATAAAAAATAGCCTGACATTCTTGGTTTTAACATTGTAGAGGAGTTAAAGAAGACTTCATTAAAATCTAGTATGTATGATACACTTCTTATTCCATGATAGATTGATCTATTACAGGATTCACTCAAATCTATCAAGATTCAAGGAAAGTATCAGGTGGAGCTTAATTTATCTCAAGGTCATCCTACCTCAATAACAAGAAAAAATAGACCATCACCATTTTATTTTTCCTTGCAGATGGAGGGATGGGTGGTTCATAATTGCATGATTGAATCTAGAGCAACTACCATAGTAATGCCCAAATTAGTTTGTGAAATAATGAACATGGAATATACAAGGAGCAGTCATGGTGTGCTGCAACTTGATGGTACACTAGTAAAAATAGTAGGTGTAGTCAAATATGTGCCCATGGTGTTTCACAAATTATATCAGATTACTATTATCTAGGAAATTATGATAGTTTATTTGGAACCTTATTTTGAGATGTGTTTGTCAAGAGAGTTCACTACCAAGTTGGGTGGTTACTTATCTCTTTATTATTTACACATGGAGATCCCATTCAAAGGCAAAAAATTCAAGATATTCTTTAATAAACCATCCTCCTTCTATATAGAGAACCTTGAAAAGGAAAATCAACTAGCTAACATAGTTAGCATGATGACAGAAGAAGTGGAACTGATGGAGGAAGTACTGGAAGATCTCCAAATGGAGGATTAGTTTTCTTTGAAGGATTTCAATGCTATGATAGAAGAAATAATTAGCACCTATTCAATCATGAACTCTAAATAAAAGAAAATAACAGCTCCAATAGACCCAACACCCTCAGAACAAAAACCCAACAAAGCCATATATGGAAGCTCTTCTTTGATGGAGCTAGATGTAAGAATGGTGCTAGAGAAGGCATAGTGTTGATAGCACCTACTAGAGCCAAAAAGATATTTTCATATAGGTTGATATGGAGCTATACAAATAATACAACATAATATGAATCACTATGCCTAAGATTAAAGAAAGCTGAGAATATGGGGATCAAACAACTATAGATATTTGGTGATTCAAAGTTAATAGTTAATAAAATTACAAAAAAGTGCATCAACAAACAACACTATCTCAAAGCCTACAGAAATAGAGTATGGGACTTACTAGAGGCTTTTGAGGATTTGAATATCAAAGCCATCCCTAGAGAGTAGAATACCCATGCTGACATATTAGCATCTATGGGAGCTAATTTTTTCCCAATATCTAATGTCATACATAAGTCCAAAATAGTGAGGCTTGTGTATAGGCCTTATGTGCCTGATAAGGACACATTTTGGCAAGTGTTTGATAATTATGAACAAGTAATTGATTTTCTGATTCAAGAAATGAATTGTGCAAGTGACCGACTGCTAGAAGAGGATGAGAAAAGTGAATTGATACAACTTAAGAACAATCACATCCCAAAAGGATTGATAATGCTAGAAAGCTTACTTGATGGCAATAATCGACCAACTACTCATAGAATTGAGGTTGATAATTAGAACTACAAGGATATACAAATTGAGCTGAGAAATAACATCAAAATTGGTGTACATTTTTTAGAGGAAGAGGTCAACCAAATTTTGAGTTTATGCAAAGAATTCAATGATATCATAGCATGGACCTATGATGATCTCAAAGTGTACAACAAGGAGACCATCCAACACACCATTGAGCTCATACCAGATGCAAAACCTTTCTAGAAAAAGTAGTGGCCAATAAATCCTAAGATAGAGGCCTTGATGAAACAAGAGCTACTAAAGTTGCTAAATGCCAAGATCATATACCCGATCAAGCATTCTATATGGGTGGCCAATCTGGTCTCGATAAGAAATAAAAATGGAGATATCCATCTCTATGTGGATTTTAGGAACCTCAATCAAGCTTATTTGAAGGACCACTATCCTCTCCTACAAATTGATCAAATTTTGCATATTATAGCCAAAGCCAAAAGATTCTCCTTACTAGATGGATTCTTTGGTTTTAACCAAATATGGATTTTTATATGAGGATCAATACAAGACTACATTCACCACCAAATGGGGTACCTTTGCATATTAAAGGATACCTTTTGGTCTATCCAATGCCAATGCTACCTTCTAAAGAGCTATGGATTCAATATTTGGAGAATTATTAAACAAGATAATAGTCATATATTTGGATGACATGACTATGTTCTCTCATGACAAGGAGAAACATGTAGAGCACCTCCGGTTGGTATTTGAAAAATACAAGGAATTTGAGGTTTCATTAAACCCTAAGAAATCAATTTTGTCATGCATGAAGGGAAGTTGTTAGGGCATGTGTCTAAAACAGGGCTAGCTATTGACTCAGATAGGGTAAAATCAATTTTAACCCTTTCTCTACCACTAAAAAGAAAGGGCTTTAGTCATTTTTTGAGCTGATTTACTTTGTAGAAAAAATCATTTTAGATTTTTCTCAAATAGTTAAGCCCATGATGAAAATGTTGAAGCAAGAAGTAGATTTCAAATGGACGGATGTTTGGAAGAATACCTTCAAGAATATTAAGGAAGCAATATCTCAAGCCCTTGTCCTCATTAATTTAGACTACTCCAAAGACTTCATTCTTTATGTTTTGGGGTAGAAGAAAGCTATGTTGTTGTACTTACTCATAAAAGGGAAGAAAAAAATGAGCAACCAATAGATTTCCTCAATCAAACCTTGCATGACCATGAAGAAAGGTATAATTTTATTGAGAAACAAGTTTATGCAATAATGAAATATTTGAAGAAGTTCAGGTATTTTGTTTCTCAAAGCAAAACTATGGTATATGTAGTGCATTCAAATGTTCGAAACTTCATAATTCAAGGAGAAATGTATGATAAGAAAGTTGGTTGGATGACCAAGATTTGATAATATGATGCTGAGATCAAGCCAACCAAGCTAATTATAGGTAGAGCTCTAAAATAGTTAGTAGAGTTTTTATTACAAAATGCCAATATGTTGAATGGGGAAGAACAATATACTAAGCTGAAAGAGGCACAAGTGCAACCAAATACTTGAATTGAGCAATTTTTCAATTATTTCAACTCAAGCAGATGTTCATATGGCCTGAATACATCTCAAATTTGGAGAAAGTATGTAATAATTGAAGGTATCTTATATCAAAAAATCTTTGACAGAGTGCTATTGAGATTTTTACATCCAGATAAGATAGAAGTACTCTAAGAGTTTCATAGTGGTCTTTAAGGAGGTCACTATACTTGATAGACCACTACAATAAAAATCCTAAGATTCAGATACTATTGACTATAAATTTTCTTAGATGCTTTCAAATTAGTCCGAGCATGTGACAAGTACCAAAGGTTTATGGGCAAAAGCAAACATTCGACCATGCCTGTTCAATCAATAATCATAGAGGAACCATTCCAATAATGGGGGTTGTATTTTATTGGAATGATCAATATAAACTCATTAGCCAAACATAGATACATCCTAATAGCGATAAACTATTTTACTAAGTGGACGAAAGCTAAGGCTACCAAGCATGCTAATTAGGACACGATGATCAACTTCTTATAAAGGTTGATCACAAGGTTTGAAATTTTGACCATCATTGTTTCAAATAATGTTGGATATTTCATAGGTTCCAAGACTATTGATTTCACAAGAAAATATGGGATCTACTGGAATACCTCTTCAAATTATTATCCTCAAGGAAATGGTCTTGCAGAATCCACAGACAAGAAATTGCTAAAAATAGTTTAACGAAGTATCAAGCATAACTGTAGAAGTTGGCAACTCTTGTTAGATCAAACTTTATGGGTTGATCAGATCAAAATCAATAAATCATTGAAACATCTCATTATGCCCTAGTATATGGATAATTAGTTGTATTTCCCATTAATTTAGAGCTTTTGACATTGAGGTTCATAAATAAAATATATCTAGAGAATTTGCAGCCAATAGAAAAAAGGATGGTAGAATTAATTTAGTTGGAAGAAAGATGCAAGTAGGCATACAACAATATCTACCACCACCAAACAACTATCAAACACTGGTTTGACAAGAAGGCTATGCCAAGGGTATTTAATGAAGGTGACCTAGTTCTCAAATGGGATGTAGATAGAGCAAAGCTAGGTGCACATGATAAGTTTGATTCTATGTGGTCAAAACCATATCTTATTGAGCAAAAAGGACCTTAATGTATTCGAATTATGTCACTTGGATGGTCGTGTGTTATCGATTCCTAGTAAATGACCAACACTTAAAGCATTATACCTAAGACAAGTGGAATCCTTCTTATACATATGTAAATAGGACACATGTACATTCTCTGTATATAAAAGCTTGGTTTGATAAATAAGCTACTATCATGATTGGCTTACAACATGGAAGATCATCTACCAATTTTTTATCTAACAGGCCACACCTCTTTTTGTTGTAACTCCACCGACATGCCAATCGTAAGAACCAATAGGTTTATGAAAAGGAGCTTCTAGATGGCAGATCTCAAATCATGCCAAGCTACTTTTTTTTGGTAAATCCCACATTGCTATTGGCCAAAGGAACTACAAAGCCAAGCATGCATTATTATCATGATGGTAGATGATGATCCCTAGCAAGATTTATCTTGATTAACATAATTACTTAGATTCACCAACTGATGCAACAATAACTAAGTTCTTAGAGGTAGTTATTTTAGAAAGTGCCTTGAGCAATGAACTAGATCATTTCTAGCCAACATATTTGAACCACGATGTAATTTTATTTGTTGACAATACACCTCCCAAGAACGTGCGATAGAAATATCCAAAAAGGTGACCGTTCCTAAGAAAGATCCTCCTAGGCATGCATGATATTTCACATGTAGGTAGTAACGACTTCGAACCAGCTAAAAACTCAACCAAATATTATAAATAGAGCTCCATCCTCAACATCCATCACCTTGCTAAAATTTTGATTATAATAGGTAGAAAAAAGTGCTGGTAAATTAAGGAGAGTAGTCACACGAAGCAAAGGCAGAATTCATAGAGGTGGCCCAAGGAAAGAAAAAAGTCATGATATAGAAGACCTTAAAAGTGTTGTAAGATAGAATGAAAGGCATATATGATACAATAGTTACAGTTAAATAAAAGAAAAAGGGCTTTCAAAAAGGGTCAGAGACTAAAGAGAAGAGATTATTAATAAATCACCTAGTCGATATGACATGGTATTTAGAGCAAAGAAGATTTATGTCCATACCAATAAATTCATGCCCAGAAATAATAAAGGTAGTGGTGGATTATTATGACCCCAACACAACTACTACTTGTAATTCAGTATTGAAGCCATTATTTGCCATCAATAGAGAATATGTGAATAAAATATTTACAGTCAAGGATACCCCTGGAGTTAAACTAAATAGAATTAATTTGGAAAAGTAGAGTCTATATTTAGAAAATGAATTTGTTCAAACTTGGCTTATCGAGATGGTAGGGAAATTGCTAGTAGATTATATGACCAAGACTAGGAAGCTAGAGGAATTCAGCTCACATGCACAACCAATTTTGTTGATATTGGCAATAATATTGGGGTTAAGGATGAATTTTATAATATACCCATATTAGATGGGAATAAAAAATGCAATCATGTCAGCTTCCTCCTTCGTCACACTAGATTGGGCTAAGTTTTTAGCTAGAATTATACATAAAAAATTGAAATCCATAAAGAATAGGCATTGTAAATTATTCACATACCCATCATATTTGGCCTTACTCATATTACTTTATATGACCCTAGATCATCATGACACAAATATGTAGAGGATGGACGAAAAGGGTTTATCGTGTCTTGTAGTAGATTGGATCCTTGTTTTGAGGGAAAGCTCCTCATATCTAGATTTCAACAAGTAATTTTTAGGACCTTCTCTAATAGTAATCTATGATAAATTCCCTCACATCATACCTAAGGTCAAATATATACTAAGAGGAAACATGCAAGAATTTGGAGATTGGTTCTTCCTAGAGTAAGGCACTATTATTAGGTTGTACAATTTTTTGAAATACCTATATTTTCTACCATACTATGTCACCAATTATCTTTTTAGACTAGAGTATTACAAATATATATATATATATATAATAGAACAAAGTTTTGACCAAGGTGTCAAGAAGATTGCAATTTTCTTTAGCTCTCTATCAAATTTGAATGCATTACTATGTCCAAGAGAGAACTAAAGCAATATCTTGAATTGGAAGCTAATATGACAACCTTGTAGCTACTAGTGGTGCTGCATATGTGGTACTATGAACCAGATGCTATCTTCGAGGAGAAGCTATCAAAGATAAATATTAAGGCACATCCATTCAAACATGTGCCAAATGCAAGTATTGAAGCATTAAAATATATAGCAAAGGACCAGGTGGCACTGTTCAACTATATGACGATGCAGGAGAGGCCACAATGGAGAAAGTATTATGAGTTTAAGCAGGTTTTTGACCTAGAAATAAAAAAATATCAATTGATCAACTCGGAATTCATTGAAACCATTAAGAAGGATAAAATAAGGAAAGAGAACAAAGTTTAATAATGGTGGATATCATGGTGTGAACATAATTTAATAAAGAAAAATATTGTCATTGATGATAAAATTGACAAACAATTCATCATAGGGTTCAATAATGAATATAATAGTTGGAAGAAGAAATATAAAAACGAAAATTTTCCAAAAGTTATAAGAGAACCAAAATCAAAGGGAGAAGATGAATATGAGACATAAATAGAAATATAGAAGCAGCCACAAGCCCCTCTTATCACTAGTGATGTCAAAGTTGAAGAAGAGTCATTTCCCTAGTCTCGACTTTTCGTTTACACCATAAGGTCATGTACTCCTAAAGTAGTCAAAACATCATCGAAGGCACAACCCGAATCCTCTAAGAAAAGTTCCAAATCAAGAAAGAAATAAAAATACCATCCAAATTATGGAAGCTCATACACTAAAAATATGACAACCAAAAGACGAGTGCAACAACAGACATAGATAACTACATGAAAAAGATAAGATTTGTAGCTAGAGGTGTGAAGTAGTAGTTGCACTAGCAAAATCCAAGCAAGCAAAAGAAAGGGAGATTAAAACAAAAGAGGTCAAAATCATCCAAAAAAAGGACCTAGATTAGAAAGCACAAAATTAAGGTATGTTCTCTAAACCCTCCTCACCATCTCCTCAAATCTCCTCATCAGTAGAGGTTCTAGCCTCCCAACCTACTCAAACCTATCTATCATAAAAAATAATCCCTACTATTACAGATATTCTATCATAAGTGCATCCCTCATCACCCATTCTGCCATCCCTCTCATTCACTCCACCAACTCAATCATTCATTCCATAAGAACCATTCACTCCACCAACCACAAGCTAAAAATTCTAAGGATTTCAGGAGAGTGTATCCCATACAAAGGCATTGATTTTGTACCCTCTTACTCCATTACCTATATTTCTTGCTACCATCATACTTCCCCTCAGTACTAAAGAACCACTCTTGGAGATAGTTTCCACCTTCCAAACTTCTAAAGAGAACCAACTGAAGTGGAGGGAAGAAGAGTAGAAAAAACAGTTGCAAGAAAAGGAGGAAGAAGCAGTCACCATGGCTTATGATATTTTTGATCCAATTAAGAGAAAAATAAGAAAGGTGACTATTCATTTGAAGGTCAAGAAGGCAACTTCCCAAATGAGACTGGAGGATTAGTATCTAGAAGAAAACAATAAAGATATATTCAAAATATCCAAGATTGAAACTCTCTCAACTATTCATACGGATGTGGATATGCTATTTGTACAATCTAGAAGAATAAATAAAAATTTGGAAGCTACTAAAGAGAAGATTAAAACTCTAGAGGTCAAGCTTACGAGAGAGAAGGTAGATCAATATGCCTTCAAGAACAAAATCAAAAGACTGAAAGGGATCATTGATGAAGCCCATTTTGAAAAGGAGTTGTAGCAAAAGGATGAGAAAATCAAGGTCTTGGAGATAGAATTGCAAACAACACGAGGTACAATGCAACAATAAGATTTAGAGTTGTTAGGCCTTAAGGCCAAACTACAACAAAAAAATGAAGCCTTATCTATTGCCATGAATGAATTGTAGCAGGAGAAAGATAAGCTATATGGCCCAAAAATCTCAAAGGATTGGCTTAAGCAAGTCAAGAACCACTACTTGGGAAGAATAAAAGGAGCAATCTTAAAATATTTCCCTCCTTTTGCACTAAATTATGAGAAATTACTTCCATATCTATGGAATATAAGAAAGTATTCGATATGAGCAAGAAATACTTGATAAGAAAGATCTAATAAGCACAAAAAGTGAGAAAAATGTTAACAAATATTGAAAATTATCCTATTCTACAGATAAATTCTAAAAAATATATAGAGAAATGGAGACTTATGGCTCATCATATATATCGTGCAACTAAGTTGATCTATCGAAGAAAGGAACTATTTACTACTCTCAAAAAAGAAACTGATAAGGTGAGCAAAATTGCTAAAGAGGTCAAGGCTCTTGGTGCATGAAGTTTGTGGGATGACAACATGCTCTTCCATAAAATAGAAGTGATTAGCTAGATATTTTACCAATAGATCCAAGATGAAAGTGAGGTTGAGTCACTATCAAAACCATTGGAGGTAGATAAGGTTTTGCGGTCTTCTACAAACTTTCCCAAATTTTTGCCAAAGTAGAGAAAATGGTTGGAATCTATAGCAATCCTCCCTATGGGAACCTTTGTAGATTAAAAAATATTATAGCTGAACTCAGGGGGATTCTAGAACCTCCCTTGGAATTTTGGAATAATATGTGCCAAGAACTCCACATCTCCATGATATCACAGGCATTTTCACAGTAGGGTGAATCATTAGAGGTGGCTTCATAAAGGTAGCCCTAAAAATAAGAAGAGCCATAACACCCACCAAAAAAAGAGGGATAATTGATGATATTGTGAAAGCAATGCTTTATTTTACTATAATAACTTCACACTTGTACAATTTTATCATAGTCTTTTTTAATAATGATGAATTTGAACCCCTATGGATTAGATTAAGAGGAGAAATACGTGATGGTGACATAGGCCTAATTGACATGAAAAACAAGAAAGCAAATTCAGCCCATTCTACTATATTGAATAAGATAATCCCAAGTACTAAATATCAAATTTACATCAAGTTTAGTATTGAGCATTAAGTTCGTATCAAACCAAAATGGTTTTTAGAAATAATTACCCAAATAATAATTATGATATAGTTTTTAGTTGGCAGGTTTCTCCTCCTTAAGTTTCTTGTAGGAAATATTCCAGCCTCTGACCCTAAGGAAGAGGATTCCTCCTCTTCGCCCAGCCCCAAAGTTTCAAAATCCAAAAGGAAGGCTAAAAATGATAAACCCCATTCGGCATCTACGTCTCATCTTAGGAAGAAGGTCAAAGTTCATACCACTCCTGTCAGAAGTTTCCAAAGGCTTAAACATAAAGAGTTGGCTGAAACCCCTTCTTCCTCTTTGGAAAAACCCTCAAATCCTCATTCCAACTCGCCTGATCTTGTTGAAAATTACCTTCACAAGTTGGTCGTCCATGCTACTTTCATAACCATTGATCACCTGGAAACAACCCATGCAGCTATCGACAAAGCAATTCTGTGTCTCAAGGAACATAGGAATTCTCTGAGCCTGTTGTTTTTCTATGACAATTTCAATGATACATCAATGGTTTCTGCTTCTGAAGTTCTGTATGAAGCAAAAGGAGGGGCCAAGGATGATGATGTGGTTGAAATCACCAAGAATGCTAGCTTTCAATCCCCGAAGGACATTCCAAAAGACACTTTAAAGGATGATGTCAAGGACACCACCGTGGAGAAAGGTGTCAATTCTCCTTTGCAAATTGACATTCCCTGAGCTTGTTTGCGGTCTTCTATAGCTGAGGGTGTTCTTTGATATGAAGGACTGCAGGTTTTTTGGTTGACTAGTTCCTGTTTTGTTCCTTTACGGTCCTTTGTCCTTAAGGAAGGCTCTCTATGGGTTGTGCTTGCCTCTATTTCTCAGTGTTGTTTTATCAGTTGTTATCTTGAATCCTTTTGTTTCTTCTTGTTTCAATGGTGTACAAGGCGTTAGGGCGCCTTTCAAATGCCCTGTTTTGAATAAAATTAACTTACCAAAAAAGATATAGTTGTTAGTTGGCATAAGTAAGAATTAGGTCTTAATACTATTTGAGGCCACATCTGAAGAGTATCCTTCAATACTAAGAATTAGCTTGATGGGAGGAAGCAGGAAGAGCTAGATTTTTGGAGGAAGCAAAATGGAGTTCTTACTTAGCTTGGTTAAGAACATAAGAAGGGATAAGGAACATAGTAAGAAGAATTATGGCGATTTCATAAAGTGCTTGACCTGGACCTAAAGCAACTGTTAGCTACAACTAAAATTACTCATGAAGTTTCAGTTTTGTGGGGGTATCTCATGTTTCAGGTATCCCTTTTTTTTTGTATTTCCCTTTTCTATTTCTTTCCATATTTGAGCCTGTAAATTAAGCCACAAACTTCACTTTTTGCACCTCTTCTTGGGTTTTATAGGAGTGTCCCATTCTCTAGGTAATCCCATGCACCATTTTTTTTCATATATTCAATTTTCCTCTGCCTTACCACTTGTAAAATTTACCACAAACTCCACTATCCATCTCATTGTTAGTTTTTTGTTTCATATTTTCTTCGTAGGTTTTTGTTGGTTAAATGTATTGTCCTTGCATATAATAAACTAGTATGAATTCTCTTTTTTACTAAGAAAAAGTCCTTGTGAGTCTCCAAGAATGTGGGTATTATTGAGAATTATCCACATGCACTTTGGTAAAAAGTGCAAAGGAGGGTATTACAAGCTCTAACAACTGAATTATGAGGAGGTCGATCACTTTTGGCTTAGGCATGCTAGAGATAGATCAAATATGAAGGATGAAATTTTTTGGATAAGTATAAAGAGTGACAAAGATTATTATCTAGACGTTGAAGTTGACAGGTACACAAAGTTTATCGTATATCAAGAGCAATAGTAGCTTATGATTTGGATAAGTTTTAAAAGTGCTAAACTTTTATACCAGGACTAGCCATGCAAGGGTACCAAAATTCTATCACTCATTCGTAAAGCAAAGAAGATCAAATTTTACTAAGTCCTACACCTACTAGAACTTCTATACCAGGACTAGCCACACAAGGGTACCAAAAGTCTATCACCCATTTGAGGAGCAAAACTAAGAAAATTAGTTGTCTCAGAAGTGTTGGAACTTCTATAACAAAATTAGCCACACATGGGTACCAAAAGTTTATCGTGTGTCTAGAGAGAAAAAATAAGAAAATTAGCTAAGTCTTAGAAGCACCAGAACTTTTGTACTAGGAATAGTCTCAAATGGGAACAAAAATTTCATCATCCATTCATAGAAAAGAAAATTTGGTTTAGTCTTGAGGCTGCTAGAGCTTATGTACCAAGAGTATGCAAACAACGATACCAAAATTTTGTTGTCCATCGAAAGTAGTAAGATAAAATTACCTAAGTCCTAGACCTACCAAACATTCTACCCTAGCGGTTGATGCAAAGAGGTACCAAAATTTCATTGCCCATATAGAGAGCAGAAATAAAAAAAATCAACTAAGTCTCGAAAGCATACAAAATTTTGTACCAGGACTAGCCATGGATGGGTACAAAAAGTTCATCATTCATCCATAGAGTAGAGAAGAGAAAATTTACCCAATTCTTGGACCTATCAAAAATTATACCCTAAAGGTTGATGCAAAGAGGTACCAAAAGTCCATCGCCTATATAGAGAGAAAAAATAAGAAAATAAGCTTAGTCTTGAAAGCACTAAAACTTCTATAATAGGACTAGCCATGGATGGGTACAAAAAGTTTATCACCCATCCATAGAGCAAAGAAAACAAAGTTTGCCTAAGTCTTGGACCCGCCAAACATTACGCTCTAGAGGTTGATGCAAAGAGGTACCAAAAGTCTATCACTTTTCCAAAGAGTATAAATGATAAAATTAGCTAAGTTAGTTTGCTAACATTTCTGGCTGTAGAATGTTTTAGTTTGCTGTTGATGGTCGTGGTGCCCGTATGGTGCAGTTTGTTTTTATTTATTTGCTATTAGGATAAGTTAGTGGTATTCGGGGTGTGATTTTTTATCCACCCACACTTTTTGTTTGTCTATAAAGGACTTTTATTTTTATAATTAAAATGGGCTTTCATAAAAAAAAATCAGATAAGTCTTGGAAGTACCAGAATTTCTATGCCAAAACTACCCATGGATGGGTAAAAAAAGTCCGTTGCCCATTCGTAGAGTAGAGAATACAAAATTTACCTATCCTGAATCCATAAAAACTTCTGCCCTAGAGGTTGAAGTGAATTGGTACCAAAAGTTCATCGCTTGTTAGCAACCTTGTTATGCATCCAATAACCATGGATTGGAAAAGGTAGATCAAAATTTATATCTGAAACCAATTTATTAGTGTGTGGGCAGCCATAATCTCATTCTACCTAGAAGGAAATATCGCTTGTCAGAAAATCTTAACAATGAGATCTCTACCAATGCAATCGTGTGGATGTTTAGGGTGGCTCAACAAAAATGTTAGAAAAGGATCGACAAACCAAATACAAACAACAAGGCCAATACAAATTGAGATGAAGCAAGTTCCAACTAGGTTAGAAATCCAAAATTAGGTGGTTAGAACTAGCATACCACTAATTAACTCAACAAACTGGTAAGTATTTAGACACAACGACAATCCACCTCTAAGGCAATGATGCCTTGATAAAAAAATGTATTGTAAAAGGCTATAAATACTAGAATGTAGAATGGAAAATGGTTGGCTATTAAGCTTTTACAACTTAAATGTATGAAAGTACATTGCGAATAAGAAATACAAGATGAATTATTGTTTGGACTTTGGTTCATTTCCTTGTAGAACATGTATGTATGAATAGTTATTTATTTATAATATAGGGTAGTTGAATGAACATAGTATTAATTTTTCTCTCTGGATTTTTGCTTGTGTTCATTTTCTAGTTCTAGAATTCATAATCCATTAGACTGTAAAATGAATAAGATATTGTTCTATGATTGATAAAACTAGTTAGTTTGTTAGGTAATTTGGCTAAATTCTTGATTGTATAGCTATTATATCTCATGTATTTTTATGTGGCTTAATTTACACCATTATAAGTTCTAGCTTCAACATATATTGTCTCTTTCAACACCCATTTTCCCCTATATTTTAGGAACAGCTAGTTAGAGATTCATACGAACTGGACTCCTTCGGATATTGACCAATGAAGCCTAATGAATTCTAGGTCATTTAATGTTGGTCAAGGTCTTTGGGTGCACAATATTACCATAGGTATATTTTTAGACTAACAATGGGTGGCTTATCCTTACATTTCCACCAGAGAGGGGTACCCGATCCTGCATCCAAAAATGCATCAACAATACCCTATTATATACTTGAAAACACCAAAAACATTCCATCAACTAGACATCAACAAAGAACCTATACCAATTATCAAACATATCCATACATAGTTCATTGTTCATGAAAGTTCTGCCAAGGGGTGTTACACACATAACATAGCCACATGTTGGTCTCTTAATTGGCCATGTATTCTATTTTAGGTTGACTCATGAAACATATACAAAATATATGGAAGATATTTTTAGATTCTAATTAAGCATTCTAGTGCTGAGGAAAATCAATGATCACAAGATCAGCTAGAAGTCATCATGATTTTCTACAAGGGGGAATTTTATCTCTGATTGCTTTTACTGCATAGTTTTATTATTTTGCATTTCACCATTAAAATTCATGTTTAAGGTGCTTTTCCTTTTTAGTCAAGTATATAAATACTTTCAATAACTTTTTTTGAGTAAACTTGCATTTGAATTATGAAGCCTCCCATACTCATTTATTCATAAAGCACTTTAATTTGGTCAAACTAAGAATTCTCTCTAGCTAAGCATAGTAAAACAATTATAGCTAATTTGGTCGTAGTTGTTAAAGGAGATGTAATAACCACTTTGATAACTTATTTAGCTGATACAATCAAAGACCTTCAAGTCCACTCTTCTTCATTTGATGTCGTTCCCATGCAAAATGTGAAGTCAAAATCTATGATGGATCTAGAAATCCTAATGTCCTAAATAGTTGGATCCTAGACATGGAAACCTTGTTTTCCTACAGTCAATTTTTAGATTATGACAAAGTTTATTTCACCAAACTCAAGATTTTTGGAATGGATAAGGTTCTCATCATCAAGCTCCAAGGAACACAAAACCCCATTCATACATGGGAAGAGTTGGTTATAGTTTTAAAAGCTACATTCTATCCACCCAAATATGATGATGATTTGCTTAATCAGTGGCTTCACCTTAGGCAAGGACTTCACACCTCTATGTAGGATTATGTTTATCAATTTAATAGATTATACATATTGTTTTGCGTATTATATCCTACACCCACTCTCATTAAAAAGTTCAAAAGTGAACTTCTAGCACAATTGTATAGGGAGTTGAAATACGCTTCTTGTACAACACTTGATGTGGTATTCAATCATGTACAATTAGTAGAGGAAAAGCTTTTAACATAGATGAAGGGATCACAACACTCTCTAGGAGGTTCTAATCCACTACCTCATCAGCCATAGCAAGCACCAAAGAGATATCCTTATTTCTATTCCTATTATTATTCCCCTTCTCCTACTCCCTTTTAGTACTTTTCTTCTCGCAAGCATGCCCTTCCTTCCTCTTCCTATCATGTAAATAAATTTAAAAATATCATCGTCATTGTAAAAGAAAGGGCTATGATAAGGCTAAATATCATTAGTTTTATTTAAAGAAGAAGAATTTGCTTGTACAGTCTCAAGATGGAGGTACAAGTCAAAACCCCATCAAGACTTCAGGAGAGGATACAACATATGAGGAATTAAGAGGTCAACTTAATAATGCCACCTTAATTAATCACCATGCAATAGTAGAGGACCATGACAATCTCTTTGTCACAGGTGCTCACTTAACCCACAACTTTTTGGTTGATTGTATCATTGAAAATGGGTCCCAAAATAACGTAATATCCCAATCCATTTTAACAAACTAAAGGTCCTAATAACACTCCATCCTCATCCATACTCCCTTGGATGGAAGTATCGTGACACTACCTCTCAGATCACACATACATGCATTGTGGCCTTTGTTTTTTATCCTAAATTTTAGATAAGGTCACCTATGATGCGAGCTTGATGAATTGATGTGTTTGTTGATTGGAAAACCCTATTAATATAATAGGAAAGCTCACTATGATGCATAGAATAATACTTACACATTGTAGTAGGACAATAAGACCTACCTCACCAAATGCACCAAGTACACCATAAAGTTATTGCTTAGTTGTAGAAAAGCAAAAAATATAGTTAATCAAGCATAAGCACTTGCACTCATCTTCATATGGCCACAACATAAGCACTCACCAATTTTTTTTTTTAAGTCCCCTCGATCTACTGCACTTGAAAAAATATTAAGCAAATACTCATATGTGTTTTAGGAGACTACCACATTACCTCTAGATAGAGCAATAAATAATAACATTTACATAATTCTTGTTGCACCCCTTCCAAATGCTCCCATGTATAAGCAATCAATATTTTGATATGATGAAATTAAAAAAGCAACTCTAAGACCTATTAGCAAAAGGGTTTATTAAGTGTAGCATATCTCCTTGTGTCTTCCCCATTCCTCTTGTTCTAAAAAAGGATGACACTTGGCATATTTGCATTGATTTAAGGGCATTAAATAAAATTATCATAAAAAATCATTATCCATTTCCTCATATTGATGATATATTGGATCAACTTCAGGGAGCCAAATTATTCACAAACTTGATCTTAAAAGTGAATATTACCAAGTCTGTATCTAGTGATGGATTTTTAAGCCTTTAATACTACCATAAATCTCAGAAGTTAAATATCATAAGAATGGATATAATATAGCCACAAAGTAATAAGGTCAAGATAATGATATGAGTTTATTAGTACGAGCAAATTAATATGTATATCAAGGCTAGTAGTATATCAAATAATATTCATCGTTAAATAGTAATATGAATATAAAAATCTTGAATCATACATGTACAAAGCATGTAGAACAACTTACAATGTTAATTACTCAAAATATATGCAATATTTATTACTACACTTTCTCTTACAAATAAAATACATACTTCTCTCTATAATGTGATATTGATACTTGACACTTGATGCTTTTCTATGGAGTACTATATAGCTATAGTAGAATGAATCTTTGGATACTTGACTATTTGTTTCAATATGCCAAGTCTAATGATTCTTGTCTTCCGTACTTGACACTTGCATCCTTAATCAACACATTACTCTATATTGTATGAACATCTAGATATGACTCTCAACCTTTACTTTGCATACTATAATCTAAGACACTTGTGCACATAGACTCAACTTACACTTCAAACACCCGCTATATTACATTATTTGGTTATTGAATACTTTAGTATTTAATCATGGTCTTCATCTTCATATTCATTATTCAAATGACCATAGATAATGTGCTTCCCATATTCTATTTTTGATTTCATCTCAATTTTATTGATCATTTTCTTCTACTTCTACAGTTTGATATTTTATATCTTGTTTTTATCATGTTGGCCACCTATATCCCGATCAACTACAAAGTTAGTATCTTTCAAAATCATTGAGAGAAATATATTTTTATTGATTATCAATTTTGCTAAAAGAGCTCTGAATTCATTTTCTATAGTGGTTTTTTCCAACTCTTAAATTTCCTAAATTTCTTTAGCTAGATGTCATTTTTTATTTAATTCTCTATATTGTAACTGAGGTTGACTATATTGATTTTTAATAGGATACTAACATTCAAAAGGTTTAGACTGTAATTATTTTTGTCGTTGTATATTCTATTGATATTGTATTTATTGTAATGGCTTATTTGTTTGATTTTCTTGATTCATATTCTTTTGTTTTCCATGATACTAATTTTTTTATTATTGTGCTATGACATTTTTTCTTGCATATTTAACAATATATTATATTCCATTTGGAATTGTATCTTGGAGTTGAAGCAATATTACCTTGTGAATTATCTTTTCATACTAAGGAATTGTTAGTCATTTCATTTTTGATTGAATTTTCTACTTCATATTCTTGTAGAATGTTGACTAACTCATCAAAAGTAGTATCTTTTCTTAAAACTTGAAAATATAGGACTAGATGCTTGTAAATTTTTGGAAGTGCTCTCAATGTCTCTTGAATAAGAAGTATATCTTCTACTTTTGCTTCTAGAGTTAATAGTCTTACTTTTATATCTACCACATTTATAATAAATAGTTCAATACTTTTATTGCTATTCACTTTTATGGAGTATAATTGAGATTGAAAATTTAGAATAGTATCTTTATTTTTTCCTTCAATATTTTACGTAGAGTATTCCAAGCTTCTATAGAAGTTTTTGCTACTCTTATGTAAGGTTGTTTTTAATTAGTTATTCAAAATTTTGTTATTAGAAGTGTTTTAGCTTCACATTCTTCATATGTTTGAATTTCTCTTACATCTTTAGTAGGTTTTATTTTGTTCCACTAACTATATCCTAAAGTTTAAACAAAATATGGTCCTTTCAAAAATTGATGTTCAAAAAGGAAAAACTTGTTGTTAAACATAGTAGTACTCATTAAATAATTTTTTTGATGTAGACAACCTTATAAATCCCTAATTTTAAGTAAATAAAAAAGGTCAAAGTTTCTAAACTAAATTCTATGAAGTAGTAATCCTTATGTATCCCTAGTTTTAGAAACTAGAGTGAATTTTACAAATTTTATTTTCCTAGGTTTTGATGTAGAAACCCTTTTGTCTCCTAAATTAAAATAATTTGCAACTTTTCAATTTCTCAAAAATAAAACTAAATTAAATATATTCCAATTTTAGGAATTTATCTAATAAATCAAAACTATGGAATAAATCTTATAACTCCAACTTTATAAAAATAAATCAAACTTAAAAAATAACTTCTATGAAAAACTAAATTACTCTAAACAAATATTATCTCTCCAAATAAACTTTAATTCAATAATATTTATCACTCCATAAATTAACTTCAATAAAAAATCAAACTTTATAATTCCCTATATTAAATTCATCACCAACCTTTACATTCAAAAGTTTTCACAACATGTGAATTCTGTAGCGACTTTGTTTGCTTCTTCCAAGGAGCTCTACATATGCTTTAAAGCATGTTTTCAACTCTGTATTGAATGACACATATGACCATGCATTTGCTTCATTTCTTGTTGGTGCTACCTCTACAGTAGACGTTATGCACTCCCTCAGCTTTATTTTTGGTTGACACACTTGGCTCTTGATTACTCTCTGATTTAGAAACTATCAACAACTTGAACACTTATCACCTTTGGTAACCACACTTTGTACTTGGCTACTCGCTTGGTAATAAGTCAACTTTTGCTCTATCTCCTACTCGATATTTGGTTGCTCACTTAGTAACTGCTTGGAACTTACTTTATCTTTTTCTAGGAACTTGACTGCTTGCTTAGTAATCGCTCAGGACTCACTCTATCTTCTACTTGAAATATTTAGCATTTGAATACCTCCATTGAACAACAATGCACGAAGTGCTTGTCTCTTGGTATTCCAATGAAGCTCTTGACTTCACACTATCAAATTTAGTACCTAGGGTTCCAATGAAGTTCTCAACTATTGATTGTTATCCTCGATGTTTAACATTCTCTCTTTTAGAAATACACACTGCATTGATGTGGATAATCCAACATTGGACTAGATTTCAATGTGGCTTTTCCACCTTTTTGCACTATAATTCACCTTAGTGCTTTTAAGACTCTAGAAATATTTTTTAATGCTTCTTTGCTTTCTCTAACTTATTGGTAGCACTTTTATGCAGGTCAAAAAACACTTATTTGTGTTTGGAAAGTGGCTCATATTTCGATTAGTAGCTCTACATTCTCCAATATGAACTGCAACATCTTCCTTATGCTTTGGATTGAGTCGAAAGCTTGTAACTTCTTTTGGCTTTAGTTTGGGAATGAACGTCACACCCTTGTAAACCAAATAAATTTGCTTTGGTTGAGCCAAATAATTTCACCTTGCAATGTTGATTTCATAGATCTTGATTTTATTATACATCTTTTTTTTTTAAAGTGAAAAACCCCTTGCGGGGCCGCCTTGGTCTGAGAGACCACAAACATGGGGTTCTACATTGTCAAAGTCACCCGAGAGTCACCCTGACCCTGCCCACACCAACATTATCAATTGGATTTTGGATACCCAATTCAAATTTTTGGTAGGGTGGAGATTTGAACTTGGGACCTCCCTTAGAGGATTGCCATCTCCTCTCCAAATCACCCACAACACCTAGGTTTTCTTCTACATCTTGAATCTTGGGTGTCTTCTAAGAGTTTTTTTTTTTTATGCTATAAGTTTTTTATATACTTAGAATCTAATCTTTTCCACTACATCTTGCTGCCTTTCTATCTAAAAATTTATTGCTGCTCTTTTATATTTGTTTTCTTATTGCTCTTTTATCTTTGTTTTCTTGATATCAATGTCAAGGTCTAAGTGACCTACAATATTTAATATTAATATTTCTCTTCAAAACCTGAAATAATCCCTTTATGTCAAGGTTTGTCTTCAAGACATGAATCATTTATATCATGATCTATCTTCAAGGTCTGAATCCTTTGTATCAAGGTCAATTTCTTTGTGACTTGAAACTTTAATATTTTGAAAATTTAATTAATCTTTGCTTGATGAAAACTTACTTTAAGATATATATATATCAATCCTTGACATATCCTTCTCCTTTTATGCTTTCTCTTGCACTTCGAAGATGAATTTTTTCTATCTATTGTAGGAATATTCTCACACTTCTAACAAATATTTGCTACAAATGTCTTAGGTCGTACCTAAGATCTCAAACCTTTAATGTTAAGGTGATGTTTAATTTTCCCGATGCCTCATTCAAAATAAAGATGACTTGATTGTTTCAAATTCTTCAAATTCCTTCTTAGTTGATTTAAATTAGTGTTAAGGAATATCTATATCCTTGAAATCTATTTGATGTCAAGGGTTTACTATGTCCCTAAAATGATCAACTTATCTCAAAAGTTGATACGCCTTCCAATATAGATAAGTCCTAGTCTTCACTAGTTATTCTTCAACCATGGAAATACTATAGCTAAGTCCTTATCTTAATTAGTTGTTCTTTCCAACCATGGAAATACTTTAGCATTTCTACTTACTATGACCTTACAATAGAGTCCAAATCTAACTCCCTTGAAAGTAGATAGACTCTAAATCAATTTTATCAAACTGGAAAATTTTGTATGTAGCTAAATAAATTCAACCTGTGAAAGTAACTACTCATAGTAGCTTTGATACCATAGATGGATTTTTAAGCCTTAATAATAACATAAAGCTCACAGGATAAATTCTATAGGATCAAATATAATATAGCCACAATATAGTAAGATCAAGATAATGATGTAAGTAGAATAATATGAGAAAATTAATATGTAAATAAAGGCTTATAATATATCAAATAACATTAATTAATAAACAAAAATATGAATATAATAGCTTGAATCATAAATGTACAAAGTATGTAGCACAACTTAAAATATTAATTGCTCAAAATGTATGCAATCTTTATTACTACTCTTTTAACACTTGATACAACTCTTGATGTGATACTTGATGGGAAACATGATGCTTCTCTATGGAGTACTATATAGCCATAGTAGAATGAACATTTGGATACTTGACTATTCATTTCCATATGCCAAGTCTCATGACTCTTGGCTTCTCTACTTGACACTTGCATACACATGAATCTATCTTGTATGCACACCTATACATGACTCTTCACTTTGCACACTCTAATATGTAGACACTTGTGCACACATACATATAAGCCACTTGTGCACATATACTCACATTACACTTGCACACTCACTCACATGACACTTGTGTATTTCCTACACATTATAACATTACATAAACTATTACTCACATTCTAAATGAAGACTCAATCCTAGTATAATATTTACAAGATGTACCATGAAGGTACCATGGGGGTACATTAGCATGTACCAAATAATGTAATATAAACCAATATTTAGACTAAGGATACATGGAAAAGTGCCTTCAAAACTAAGATGGGTCTTTTTGAGTGGCTTGTTGTGCCTTTCAATCTTACAAATGTTCCTGCCACCTTCATGAGACTAATGAATACAATTTTTAGGGAGTGCTTGGATAGATTTGTCATTATATACTTGGATTATATTCTTGTTTTATCTCCTACATGGTAGACTCGTCTGGAGCATCTTGATCAGGTTATTTCTACCCTTTAGAAGAATTATATTTATTCTAATATTCCTAAGTGTTCCTTTGGGTAAAATTCTATTTCTACCTTGGATTTATCATCAATGAATAGGGTGTTCAGGTGGTTCCTGTCAAAGTTGAAGTCCTCCTGAATTGGAACACTCCTACCATTGTCATTGAATTATTGAGTTTTCTTGGGCTTACCAATTTCTATCGTAATTTTATTCTTGGTTATTCCACCATTGTTGCTCCCTTTAATCAATTGACTAAAGCTAAAGTTGTGTTTCGTTGGACTCTTGATCATGCCCATGCTTTTTCTACCTTGAAAGATAGACTATGATTTGCTCCTATTTTGGTCATTCCCGATATTTTATAGCCTTTTGAGATTTAAACTAATGCTTCTCAATTTGGCCTTGGAGTTGACTTAAAATAAAATGGTCATATTATATCTTATCATTCAAAATATTTTTTAGCAACTAAAACAAATTATTCTACCTATGATAAGGAGTTGTATACCTTAGTCCAAGCAATCAAATACTAGCATCATTATATTTTGGGTAAGGAAACCATTATTCATACCAACCATTTGTCTCTCCAGTTTCTTTAGTATCAAAGTAATATCCAATAAAATCATCATATAAATTGGGCTTCTTATTTACAATAGTTCCACCTAGTCTTTAAGTATAAAAGAGGTAGTAAAATTTTAGTGGCTTATTGTTTGAGTCATCCTCCTTCATACCATACCTTGGCCACTGTTACTACTTTATACTTGGGTTTTCATACTTGGAATTCTAAGTATGGTCATGATCTAGAATTTGCATGGGGTTACCACCATATTCAACATCTTGCATCTTATTTTATTAACCCTTTTCATGATTATTATATTAAGGAGAGATTTTTTTATCATCTAGATAAACTATGTACCCGATGAGCACTGATCATATCTTCTTAAGGAGGAAAATTCTACGTTATATGGTGGATACTTTTGTAAGAATAAAACTTTTCATCATTTGCAATGTTTCTTTTATTGGAACTATATACAACGAGATGTTCTATGGTATCTGAGACAATGTATTATCTATTATCATTCTAAGCCAACTAATAGAAAGCTAGGCCTCAGTATACCATTGCCTATTGTTTATCATTTTTTTCCTCTGACTATCTACCAACATAATTATGTTTTTATTGTTCTCGATCATTTTAGAAAGATGGCTAAGTTTATCCCATGTTGTAAAACTAGTTCTACAATAGACTTAGCCCAAATTTTATTTTATTTTGTCCTACTAGGATCATGTATGATCATGAATCTCATTTTATTGATCATTTCTAGTGATCTTAAAGGAAACTCTTAGGTGTGTCCCTTAACTTTTATAATACTTTTCATCCATAATATAACGGTCAAACTGAAGTTGTTAACCATATTCTCATTTAGAGTCTCCATATATTCTATCATTAATCTCTGTCTAAGTGGGATTTGAGTCCTACACATATTGAGAATTCACATAATCAATCTATCCATTTATCCACAATTTATTCTCCCTTTGAAGTTTATCTAGGGTTTTAACCACTAGCTTTGTATGAGTTACCTTTGTCTATTCCATCTCCTATCACCATACATATGTAGAAAGAACAATATAAAGCACAATATTTCATTTAGTATTTATAGTAGCTTCAATATAAGGTTATTTAGATTTTGTATAAGAATCAGTAGCAGTAGAAATAGGCTATATATCAACACCACATTCCTCATCATTTCTAGTTTGGCGATTAAGTTTATTTGTACCTTGATAAGCATCATTTTCTAGACAAGGCACATAGTAAGATCAAATATCTTCGCTATGGGCCTTATACTATCGTACAATAGGTGTTCACAAATTACATCCACCTTGATATTCCAACACACCTAGGCATCCATGACATTGTTAATGTTGATCTACTTAAGCCATATCATGATTCTACATTGGATATAATGCCAACGATTAGTCATTGTATAAATGTACCCAATTTTTAGCTTCCACTAGATGTTGATCGTGTGTTTGAAACAAAGACTTGCCAAAATATCCAGGGATCTTCCACTTCCTACTTTGTTGCCAAACAAGGTCAAATTTTACACTAGGCTTGATGGATCTCTCACCACTAGATGGTTCATGATTTTCCTTACCTTTTATACACATTGGAGTCCAATGATTCTATGATGAGGAGGAATTATAGAGATTAGTATTTAATATTATATTTAATTTCATATTTTGTATTATGGTTAGAAAATAATGTTGCATAAAATTTGTAGGCCAACCTTTTTAATTTTTTGATATAAGGTTTAATTAAAAGTAAGGCCTCCAAATGTAATATATGATAAAGCAGATAGGTCTGTTTGACAAAGGAGTTCATTCAATCCTATATAATATCCTCAGAAGGATATTTTAGAGGTAGTGTATCATGCTATTTATATCCAAATTTGGAATGCAATTTCTTAGTTTTTCATTGCCAAATCTTTCCTTATGGGTATCCGTATCATAAGTGTTTCTCCATACAATTGAATAAAATATTTTTGGGTAAGTGTGTCATCGATAATGGGACAATGACATCATATTTTTAATGAAATAATGGTAGTATTCCATATGTCCTAGTATATACTTCAATGTACTAACATTTTATGGTTCATCCATGCTCACAATAATGTAGTTCTTGTTTGGATCTATCTTTATCTTAGTTTGATAAACAACATAGTGCAACAATATTTTAGAGGGCACCAACATCTTTCACATATTGGTATTAAATTATAGGTAAGCATTAATACATGTCTAAATTCACTCATTTGGTGTCTTTAAATGCTCTTATTCCTATCTATACCATGACTAATCATGAGGAAGTACATTAAAATTTCTCATCAATATCTATTTAAAGATGTAGAAGATAATTTATTTGGATATCGCAGGCTCATTTTACTTTTTGAATGATATTAAATTGTATACAACAATGAAAATGATATAAAATGTGTTGTATTTAATATTACTAATTTGGATATAGTAGGAAAATCCATTTAGAAAGGAATAGATTTCATGTCCAAGAATTTCTCCAAAATTGAATCAATGAATGAAATTAGAAAGTCATTATTAATGGTAAAGGCATTAAAACTCCTTAAAGCAATGCAAGTTTTGATCTACATACTCTCTTTCAAGTTTCCAATATTCGATTATATCCAATTAGTTATAATTGATTTGAAAATAATTGTTGTATCCAACATTTTCTTTATATATACATTCACCAATGCTAAATATTTAGGATTTATTTAGTATGGCCTCATTCAACTATTTGTACTCCCTAAACCAATGGTATACTAGGGGCACACAACTTAGGTGGAATTACGTTATCCTTATAATTCCATATTTATAAATATTTTGAAAGGAATTTCCTTCTATGATGGCTCATAATCATCTCTACAAATGATCATATTTTTTTAACTTTATTTTTCAATATTCACCAACTAACTGCATGGTACTTTGTACTATATTATATATTTTTCTTTCACTTTGGATGCATTGAATATGTATGCTAGCTTTCCATCTATCTCTGCATCACAAATTCTATATTCTATAAAATTATGGGGGAAATACACGTTTTATTGTGCCTTTATTATATATGCAACCATTATCATATTATCAATATCTATTGTACTTCTTGACTCATTCATTTAAAAATAAATAAGAACTATTATTATGTTTATCTTGTGCATCCTTTTATTTTATATCTTAGCATAGGTATGTGGCTAGAGCACTTCATAATCCTCTATATACCAATGAAAGAGATTGTTGTCAAAGTGTGTTTTACCTTTTCTACACTCTTCCAAATCTAAGAAATATACTTAATTTAGTTCCATACCTATCCTTCATTATTTTTTGAAAGTGGAAACATCCAACTCATTAGAAGAAGTGAGATCATCTCTTTCCAACTACTTTCTCAAATTGATTGTATACTTATAATTTTCCTTTTTGAATGGTATATGGTATTTCTTCTAGTTTGATCAAATTTTACCATTTATAAACACCAATGCATTAGAAACATGTTATAGATGGAATTTTGTAACATAATGACCACAAGAACCAATATAAAGTTCCATTATATGATAGTGAACTTTTGTGCTATTAGCATATATTTCATCTTGATGTGCTCTTAGTAACCAAAAAATTTGTGGCCACAATGTCGATGGACCTAAATCTCTCCATGTGCATTCTAGAAGCATATTTACACTTGAACCACCATTTACTATAACATGTGTCAATATATAGACAATAATAACCATGTGAAATAGCCTTAGCCACTCACAGATGTCAATCATCAATACCACCAAGTTGATAAATTGGTCCTTTGATAATGTACTTGGTGGTAAAGTTTTACAATTCACTTCCTTCCTTGGGACATGCACCAATTCTCCTATGTTTTCATGTAAGTCTAATAATCATCTCAATAAGATTAAAATTGTTACTAGTATGCTTGATTGTAGTAGTTGTATAGCTAATCTATGTCATATGGACAAATCATGTGATGTAACCATGGTGTTTATCTTCCTTTGTTTCTCCAAATATATTTTTTTGTTCTTCCTCCATTTGAGATCAAGCATTACACCATCTCTTTCAGTAAAAAAATGGCTTAGGTTATTTTATATTTTACCTTTGCTTGGGCATGTCATTTTAAGAACTCATTTTTCCATCAAGTTTGTTTCCTCAATGCCTAACAATTGACATTCTATATGCCTCCAAATTTATTTGAAAAGTTATCTTCTCCATGGTTTTCCAACTTATATCTTTGAAAAGTTATCTTCTCCATGATTTTACAACTTATATCAATTGTGCATCATATCATAATGGTGATAATAGCATTGATGTAGTTGAACACAAAGTGTTCCACTCTTGACACTTGTGGCATTAAATATTTGGTCTTTTAGTTATTTCATTTTGAATATACTTTTTGTATATTTTGAAATTGCTTGACCCCTTGGTTGTAGGAACATACATACATAGCCACACACTAATTAAATTATTTATGTAAAAAATATGAATATGTTAATAAAATTTTCTATTGTGTATCTTTGTAATTATTTATAAAAAGTAAAGATAATAAATTATATATAATAAGAGAGATCTACATAGTGTTTGTCATTATATTAACATTATTTTATTTTTATAAATAAATTTCATGAGTGATCATTAACTTCTCTAACCCTTTAAATATCACAAGACTTAGTATAATTATAATTTATTGGGATGTCAAGTAGAGAGCAAACTAGGCCATCAAAGTCATACTCTAGACTAATTGAAATGATGTAGAAATATCAATAGGATAAACTAGATATTAATAAAATAAAATCATTTAAGGAACTCCTAGGTATAAGGAAGGATGATTTAGACGAGGGAAGTAAGTTTTCTCTCATAAAGGATAACTCAGGAAAGAAATCTGTGGAAAAACTATCAAGAAAGGGGGTGATTTACTAGAAGTTATTATTAAGGATGAAATGATTCAACATGAACATTTTTTGTAGTATTCTATGGATTTACCCTAAGAGGAACTTTATCAAAATATTCTTTAGTTTGAATGTAACGGATATTGTACCATGGTTTATAATAAGGATTGGATTGTATTTAAGACCATGGAGTGAAAAATAATATTCTATAAATTAAAACTCTAGAAAGGGTTCTAGTGTAGGCTAAGTTATTTAGACTTATATATGAGTTTAGCCAAAATGAAGTATTTTAGAAATATTAGTACATTCCTTCCTTATAAGTTGTTTCTTTCCTTTAGTAATATCAATTGAAGGGTATGAAGATGCCTTGCTTTAATGTTTGAATTCCTAGCACTATCAACAAGATTCAATAATCTTTATAGTATGACTAGCCCTTTCAAATTTGTTTTTTTTTTGCAGTTGGATTACCCCATCCTTAATATTGTCCCCATATTGATTCTTATTTCGTATGTTGGGTATTTATAGTAAGAAAATCTATGATAATTTTTAAACTCTTATCAAAATTTAAAATTATCAAGGATAGCAGATCTTAATATTACCTCAAGTTTCTTTGTCCTATCCCACATATTTGTGGTAGGATTAAATCTAGAAGATATTAAGATTAGCTCTTTTGTTTTGGTGTTTAGGTCCCTAGGAATTTCTTTGATTTCATAGGCGCTAAATCTTTCTAATAAATCGTAAACTCTATGTTTGTAAGATTTCAAGCACCTATTTTTAGTGGCACACTTTGAATTGGCCTAGTTTATGACTGATTGAGAGTCATCAAAGACATATTTTTAACACCTATATTTTTAGCGTTTCTCAATCCATTACATAATACCTTATACTCGACTATATTTTTAGTGCAATTGAATCATAATTTGATACCATATTTTAGTTGTGTACCTTAAGGATACATTAGTTGAATACTAACATTGGCTCCATTTCTCATTTGTGCACCATCAAAGTACATCATCCATGTGTTATCTCATCCTTAATAGTACTCTCTTGTTAGTGTTGGGATGATTGTGGGCTCTTTAAATATTAGGTAGTTCCCAATATTAGTTTTTTCAAACATTAATTTTGGGATATCATCTTCTTGGAGGATGCCTATAATCATACCAGTTTATGAAATATATCCACCTTTAGCCAATTATTTATGTACTAATTTAGGAAGTTCATTCGAGATCACCTCCTCCTCATCATCAAGCTTGTACAAAGGGTAGTTGCATGGAGGATAATTTTTAATTTTAACAAAAATCCCATCCCTAGGCACCTTCAT